>CM053597.1:53576925-53593524 GCA_028646575.1 Pseudocheirus occidentalis
TTGATTCTTGGTTTTAATCCCAGTTCCCTTACTCTTCGAAATATCGTATTCGAGGCCCTGTGATCCCTCAGTGTAGAAGCTGCCAGATCCTGGGTTATCCTGATAGTGCTTCCGCAGTATTCAAATGGTTTTCTCTTGGAAGCCTGTAGTATTTTCTCCTTTAACTGGGTATTCTGGAACCTGGCAATAACATTTCTAGGAGTTTTCTTTTGGGGATCTTTTTGAAGAGGTGATTGGTGAATTCTTTCAAGTTCTATTTTGCCCTCTGATTCTAAAACATCAGGGCAATTTTCTTTGAGGATTTCTTGAAGGATGCTTTCCAAGTTCTTGTTTTGGTCATGGGTTTCAGGTAGCCTAATAATTTTCAAATGGTCTCTCCTGGATCTACTTTCCAGGTCAGTGGAGATATTTCACATCGCTTTCTATTTTTTTCATTTCTTTGTAACTGTTTAATAGTATCTTGGTTTCTCATAAAGTCATTAGCTTCTACTTGCTCCACTCTAATTCTGAAGGAATTATTCTCTTCAGAATGCTTTTGAGATTCTTTTTCCATCTGGCAAATTCGACTTTTAAAGACATTCTTCTCCTCATTGGCTTTCTGGGCCTCTTTTGCCATTTGAGTTAATCTGTTTTTTAAAGTGTTGTTTTCTTCAGTCAGGCCAATGGACTTTTAAATTTAAAAAGTAAATACTAATGTATAGTGAGTAAATCCACAATAGGTAGGGAACAAAACTGAAAGAAATACAAACAGCTAGGTATTGAGTATCATTAGTTATTGCTTAACAAATTAATCCTGGTTTGACTTCAGAGGCTGAATGCTTTAACAAATAAATCATGAACCTCTTCTTAATCTCAGAAGCTCTCAGTGGCACATACCCTATTCTCAGCTCCCGTTTCTGGACTTTTAAGACTGGAAGCATCTGGGATCAGTGGCTTTCCAGAAGCTTCCAACTTTATACTTATAGTTTTACAGAGAGAAGGTGTTAAGCACACTCTTAACTCCTAATTAGTTCTGGAAGGTTTTAACTGCCAATCCAGTCCCTCCAAAAGGAAATGTGACTCTCTGATACACTAGCACTTTTTTTTTTTTTTACTACACTGAATTTTAAAATGCCACTTTATCTATATCCATAGGTCTTCTCCTGAAGGAAAAGAGAAAGGGGAAAAAAAGAGCAGACTCAGGACTAAATTCATTGCCAATTGTAATAACTCACATTTATATAATGCCTTACAGTTTTACCGTTAAAAGGGAAATTTTTTAAAAGAAACTTTGCAATGTAGTTGGAGCAAATATTGTTTTGTCCACTTTATAAAGGAGGAAATTGATGTTTAGAATGTCAAACAGCTGGACAGTATCAGAATCAGCTCTTTAATTCAGATCTTCAATGACCAACTCTTTGTCCACTATTATCAGTATTGTCAAACTCAAATACAAACAGGGCCACTAATCCATACATAAGGATCCCTGCGGGCTGCATATTGACTTAGCTTTAAAATGTAAAGTTATCTACAGCTCACTTAATCTTATTTATTTTGTTAAATATTTCCCAGTTACATTTTCATCTGCCTCTCATCAGGCAGGAGTGTTTTGGCGGCCCGCAGGCTACATGTTTTATACCTCCTTTCAATAAGAAAAAAGTCACAGGAGGCTGTGCTTGGATATCACTTATTGCAACTAACAGCCCTACTTTCTGTATCTAATTTTCAGTTTAGATAAAAAATAAAATAATTATTACATGTAATTTTAGAAAATATAAGGAAACAATAACATCAATAAAATAAGATTAACAGACATTATGGATGTAATGGAGTAAATAATTGGGTCAGAAACTCATTAGGATATCTGACAGGTATTGTAGGCCTTGAAATAGGAAGAGAAGCCAGTCTGCAAAGGTGATGAGAAATATAAGTAAAGCTACTCTTACTCTAAGAGATGATGGCATGTGACATTGAGGTCCCAAGGGAAATAGAGACAAAACTATTCCCACTGCAAGGTAGACAGAGCTTTTTCCTGGCTGTTGATTGCTAGAGTGCGCCAATCCCTCCTTAGTGGTCCTTGGTCCCCACATCTCATGATTTTCTGCAGCCTACACTCTTCCACAGGAATAAGGTTCACAGGTCCAGCCTGTGTCTTCCAAGGTTCTTGAAGCACCATCTTTGTGAACAGCTCCAAAGGTAATGCCACCTATGGAAGCACCTCCTTCCTGGAGCAGCTGACTGCCTGTCTTTAGAGGATCCAGGACCTTGATATCCCCCATTGCCATCCCTGCTGCTACCAACTGCTCACATGTATGGGGGGAAGGGGTAGATATAGGGCCCAGTTGTTTTTGTTCCATGTGAAAAAAGTCCTCTGACTAGAATGGAACTAGAAGCAGATGACCATATTAGAAAAAGGGGCAGGGAGTCAAGCTTGGTCAAAGGGTAGAAACATTCCCAATAACCAGTTTGTTTATTGGTTTTTAAGAAACCAGCCAGGACAGAAGAAGGTTGTGTCTAAGTTAAGACTTCTAAGAGAACTTGAGCCATTGAGATCTCTAGGGATAGTGAAAGAACCTACTCCTAGGTCAGTATATGAATACCTGAAATCTAAGGAAGGAATCAGTGAGACCAAATAGGGGAACATTTTTTCTGAACTATGAGTCAGGTAAGGTTCCAAGGACTAGCAGAGAAGATGGGGATGGGCAGGAAGGGTGGCTGTGAGATTCTCAGAGAATGAACTGGAGCCCATAGCAAGACTCATTGGAAGACTTAAAAGGGAAGTGTTTTCTTCTAATGGAGGCCTCATTACTGAAGTTTAGATTAGGAAGTGAGTGATAGAAGGGCCATTACTATCAAAGGGCTATCAAAAGTCATGCTAACTCAGACAAATGAAAACTTAGTTCTGCACCAAACCCAGAGAAGTTTTGGGCAGATACCTCTGAGGATCATTGAAACAGAGGGCTCAAGGAACAGCTCTTATGCATGAAGACCTCGGTCCCAACTGACTCTCTGAGGGGTTAGGAAGATTTGTCCTTCTGAGACTTTTCCCTCTTTGATTTATCATTTTAAATCCTGTTTCCCCATGGTGTGAGGAAGTGACAAAGAAGGAAAGGAAAGAGGAAGGGACAAATCCAAGAAAGGATGGCTTGCTTGTTCTAGAAGCTTCAAGGGAGGGGAGAACTTTGTAAACTTGCATTTCTCCTTCTGCAGGATAATTTGGTGAGAGAGTTCTGGGCTAAAATAAAGCAAAAATGCCTGTGATTGCTACAGCCTGCAAGCTGGGCTTGAAGACTGGAAGAATGAAGAAGTTTCTGGGACTTCTAAATTGTGTGTGTGTGTGTGTGTGTGTGTGTGTGTGTGAGAGAGAGAGAGAGAGAGAGAGAGAGAGAGTGTGTGCACATGTGCATGAGTGGTAGACATGGGGTATGTGTGTGTATGAGGGGGGAAGGGGAATTTGGGGTGATCTCCAGGAGTTTAACAGCCTACAGCAGGCCCCACCAACTTGACAGCCCCAAGTTTTATTAGGTAACTCTTTAGAATCACAAGATTTCAGAGATGGAAAGAACCTGAGTGATCATCTAATACATGCCTTTCACCACCTCTATTTTTAAGAAATGAGGAAACTCAGGACCAGACCAGGAAAGCAGCTTGTTCAAGGTAACACAGGGCTTAAATGGCAGAGAGTGGAACCAAGGTAGCTCCTGATAGGACAATGAAGCAGTATGGTGGTACAGTGGAAAGAAAGCTGGATTGGGAGCCAGAATACTAGGGTGTGAATCCTGCCATCTTTGGGGCCTTGGCATAGACCTCTCTAGGTCTCATTTTCTTTATCTATGTCAGTAAAGAGTTAAAATAAAGGACCTCTTAAGATGCTTTTAGCACTAGGTTTGTAACCTTATAACCTTTCCATGACTTCATGTCACCATGAGTCCCTCCTTACTCCAGTCTGTCCAATGCAGTGGAAAGAGCACAGGGCCTAAAGTCAAGAAGACCTGAGTTCTGATCTGACATCAGATTCTTACTAGCTGTGTGACCCAGCACAGTCACTCAACCTCGGTCTGCCCCAGTTTCTTCAACTATAGAATGGGGATAATAATAGCACTTAACTCTCCGAGCTGATGTGGGAATCAAATGAGATAATATTGTAAAGCCCTTAGCACAGTGCCAGGCACATAGTAGTTGCTTAATAAATATGCATTTCCTTCCTTCCTTCCTCTACATAGCTAAAAAAAGCCATTCCCCTAAAATGCTCATCTGACCATGTCATTCCCATACTAAATTACAAGCTCCAGTGGTACCCTATTACTTTCAGGATAAAAGATAAATTCCTTTTTCTGGCATTCAAGGCTCTTCACAATCTTGCCCCTTTCTACCTTTCCCATCTTCTGACACATTACTTCCCCACGAACAACCTACCATCCATCCAGCCAAATTTACCTTCTTCCTCTTTCCTCACATGCCACTCTCCATCTCCCATCTCCTTACCTTTGTATTGGTTGTGTCTACCCCATGCCTAGAATGTTCTCCCTCCTCATCACAAGTACCACCCCCTTCACAAGGCCCTTCTTGATGCCCCACCTGCACCAAAAGTTTACCTTGTGTCTATTTTATATCTACATCTATATATGTGCCCCTTATTTTCCCCATTAAGATGAAAACTCCTTGATGGCAAGGACTATTTTTCATTTTTCCTTCATGCTCTTAATCCCTAAACCAGTGCCTGACATATATCAGATGCTTAGTAGATTTTTGTTCCATCCTATGCCATATATGTCAATACATTCCAGGGACTAGAGCAGAAGAACCCTATGTGGCAAGGTGGAACCAAGATGGTGGATTAGAGACAGCAACTGTCAAACTCTCTCAACATTCCCCTCCAAACAACTTTAAAATAACACCTCAAATCAAATTCTGGAGTGGCAAAGCCAGCAAAAGGTCAGGGTGAGGCACTTTTTCAGCTCAAGGCAACTTAGGAGGTCAGCAGGAGAGGTCTATGACCCCAGGACAATGGTCAGCCCAGAGGACAGTGACTTGGTAACACTTAACAGCAGACCTTGGAAGCAGCAGCAGCAGCTTCTGAAATTCTGGGCAAGATGAAAGGCCCCGGTAATTGTGGCTCCAGGGGAACAGGTGCCCTGACAAGAATATTTGTGATCCATCACAAAGGAGTAGGGGCCCTGCTCTCAGTTCCAAAACAGAGAGGAGGACTAGCACTTATTTAGTGTCATACTAATCAAGTTACCAAAAAATTATTTTATAGAGCTAGAAAATAAATAACAATTCATCTAGAAGAACAAAAGATGAAGAATATCAAGGGAATTAAGGGGGAAAATGGGAAGGAAGGCAGCCTAACTGCACCCAATCTCAAACTGTATTATAAAGCAGCAATCATCAAAACAATCCGGTGGTGGCTAAGAAATACACTGGTGGACCAGTGGAATGTATCAGACACACAATACACAGAAGTAAATAACAGCAAGTTAGTGTTTGATAAACCCAAAGATGTAAACTTTAGGAGCAACAACTCCCTATTTGACCATTTACTGGAAACATTGGAAAGCTGTTTGGCAGAAGCTAGGTACAGATCAACAACATCTCATACCATATACCAACATGAAGTCATTATTTATACGTAGAAGGTGATATAACAAGCAAATTAGGGGAATATGGGAAATTTTACCTGTTAGAACTATGAATAAAGAATTTATGATCAAACAAGAAACAGAGAGGACAATAAGATATAAAATGGACAATTTTAATTATATTAAATTTAAAAAGGGTTTGCAGAAACAAAACCGATGTAGCCAAAATTAGAAGAAAAGCAGAAATCTGGGAAATGATTTTTATATCAAGTACTTCTGATAAAGGCCTCATTTCTCAAATATATAGAGAACTGAGTCAAATTTATAAGAATAAAAGTTATTCCCTAATTGATAAATGGCCAGAGGATATGAATGGGCAGCTTTTAGAAGAAGATATCAAAGCCATCCATAATCATATTTTGAAATGGTTTAAATCACTATTGATAGGGAAATGAAAATTAAAACAACTCTGAGGTACCCCCTCACACCTATCAAATTGTCTAATATGATAGAAAAGAAGAATGACAAATATTGAAGGAGATATGCAAAAATTGGGGCACTGATGTACTTTCGTTGGAGTTGTGAACTGATCTAACCGTTCTGGAGAGCAATGTGCAAGTATGCCCAAAGGGCTATAAAAACTGTGCATACCCTCTGTCACAGCAATACCACTACTAGGTTTGTAACCCAAATAGATCAAAGGAAAAGGAAAAGGGCCTAAATTTATAAAAATACTTACAGTGGTTCTTTTTGTGGTATAAAGATTTAGAAATTGTAGGGATGCCTATCAATTAGATTATGTCTAAACAAGTTGTAATATATGATTGTGACAGAATACTATTTATGCTATTAGAAATGGTGAGCGAGATTGTTTCTGAAAAACCTGGAAAGATTTATATGAACTGATGCAAAGTGAAGTGAGCAGAAACAAGAGAACGTTGTATATAGCAAAAGCAATATTGTATGTTGATCCAACTATGAATGACTTAGCTCTTCTGGTCAAAACAGTGATCTAAGACAATCCTGAGAGGTTTATAATGAAAAATGAACCGATGGAATCAGAATGCAGATTGAAGCATAGTTTTTTTCGCTTTATTTTACTTGCTTTTTCCCCCAATATGTTTAATACGGAAATATGTTTTGCCTGATTTCAAATATATGATTATCACATTTCTTGCCTTCACAATGGGTAGGGAAGGAGTGGGTCAGAAGGAGAGAATTCAGAACTCAATTTTTTCAATTTGCCAAATCTCTCTTGGGTAAGTGGGGAAGGCGGCAGAGTCCAGTTTAGTCCTTGGCAGCTGCCTTCCTCATGGCATCTAGGACATTGCTGAGCTTCTTTCTCTTTCTATCGGCTCAGATGTGAGTTCCCACCCTTTTTTTGATGAAATTAAGGGCTAGCTTATCCTTGGAGACTTTTAATAATTCCATGGCCTGCCTCTCAAAAGGGGCAAATCCACATACCTCCCAGATCATATCTCTCACAAATTTTGTGCATTAGGTCAAGCGTCCATGGCGGCGGTGGTATCCGGGCTTTGGAGTGTTTTTGGAAACTTTGTGGCCCTTGTTGAGGCCCACGGCCATGGAGTACTGGATAGCCATGGCTGTAGTGCTGCTGTAACCCCAATGGCAGCCACAGCAGAAGGGAGGAGCCAGAACTCAATTTTTTAAAAATAGTGTTAAAAGTAAATTTAAAAACCAAACAAAAAAAAGAACACAGTTTAACTTGAACGAATCTCCTGACTGAAAGTTCGTGATGTTTTCCACTTTCCTTGTGAGTACCTCTGCGGTAGGATGCTGGAACTGAGAATATAGTCAGCTAGAGGGGGGAAAAAAGAGGTCACCTAGGCCCCCCATGGCGTCCTGAGGAAACACTTCTCTAAAGAAAACATAACTTGTAGCCTTAGTGCCAACATACTTATTTTCTCTCCAAGCATGGGCCTTGTTTCTCATCTTTGCTGATTCTATCCACACTGTCTTTGTTGTAGCATTTAGGGGAAACTTTCCAAACCTGGAAAATTAAGAACGGAAGGTAAAGAACATGAATCCTTTCAGCGCATTTCTCAGAAATATCCCCTGGGAGCCAGCAAGGAAAACTCTCCGCCACCTTAGCATTGACAAACAGAAGGGCTTGGTTGGGGATTCAAAATAGATCTGGAAATTTGGGTTTCATCACATCCAGCCTTTGAAAAGAGGTCTTTCTTTCCCTTCTAATGGAATAAAACAATCTAGAAAATTCTTCTGGGGGGAAAAAAATCCCTTTTCTCAGTTCAGCTAGGAGAAAAATTAGAGGTAACCTAATCCAGAAGGCAGAGTCCTGAATGGGAGAGTCAGAAGCATATGAATTAATTCCTTTGGGTGGGAAGAAAAACATACCTATCTCCTCCCCACATCCTGGGAATGGCATAAATGTTAACCAGTTGTTTGAGGGAATGATTTATAAATACTCTAAAATGACAAAGGATGGAATAGATTGTTGGTGTCAGAAACTGAAAAAGGATGCAAAGAAGGGAGTCCAACAGTCTTCTCTATCACACAACTCTAGGGAAACTGGCTCTCGCCTTGAGTCAAAATGAAGAGGAGTGTTCAAAAGAAATGTAGAGAACCATAGAATCGTAGCACTTTCGGGCTGGTGTAACCTTAGGGATTAAGGTGTCACATCATTTCCCATCAGGCTTTTTCTTTCTTCCTTGGGGCACTCCTTTCCTAAATTAGGGATCTCTCTATCCTCTCCCTTTCTCCTTAGTCCTAGGTTAATTCTGTGGGAGAAGGTTGACTAGGGAAAAAAAAAATTAAAAAGAAGTCAAACAATGAATCAACATACATTTATTAAAAGTTTACTGCGTGAAAGGTATTGTACTAAACATTGAGGCTACAAAGAAAGGTAAAAACAGTCCCTGACTTTAACTATTTTCAGGAATAAAATTAATAAGCTCTGAGCCATTTTGATGATCAGCTTCTCTAGTAGACTGTGCATTTCTTGAGGACAGGAACATTGTCTTGGTCCTTTTTACACACCCCTCCTGCCACCCCAGAATACTTTATCATGTCTTGAACAGTTATTGTTTAATAAATAATTATTGAAAAGATGAAGTAAATCACTAAGGAAAGCCTAATACTTTTTTTTCATAGTGTGCAAGATCTTTTTAAATTTCGAACTTCATTTATGCCATGTTCTAATGAAGCAGGGTGCCTTCTAATGAAAACATAGGGTAGATTTTATATGAGGATATTTGGAGAAACTGTAGAGATAGCCAAAAAACCTAGCTTAAATGGATTGTTTGGGGACAGTTTGGCTGTTCGGGCTTATTAGAGTGTCTGGCTTGTGGGTTAGCTGGAAAATTACCCCCACCTCCTTTTCATTGTTGTTTCAAACCTTGCTGGAAATTGTTTTAATTTGCATAAGTTCTCTTTCTTGCCATAGTGAGTATAATTTACTGAAGAAAATGCATTATTTTTTGTTTCATGTGTCAGGATCTTCCGAGGTTTCAAGGTCATCAAGCACTACAGTTACAGAGAGTACAGGATTTGGGCTGAATGTGTCCTAACCCCAGAATAGGCCCTTGAATGAGTCTGTTTCAGGTTTTACCTCTCCTTGATGAAAATGGAATGCAGTAAAAAACAAAACCCCTCTTCTAGCTAATTGAAGGTTCTTGTTATTTTAATTCTGGTCAAATCTAGCCTTTTCTATACATAGAGGAAATGAAAGCATGATAGGAATTTGAAGGGCCTCTGAGTTGGCATTTAAGTGGATTTAAGGCACAGTTTTGGTGCATAGGGAATGTTATGATTAGAAAGGAATAGGAAAGTATAAAATTATACTTCTGTTTCAGAAACCCTAATATTGACAGACACTCAAGGATTCTGCTCTTAGACTTATTGTGACTGCCCTGGTTGGACCCCCTTCCTTCAAGCATCTCCCCTAAAACAGGAGCTCCTTCCCAGAATAGCTGCAAGGCCAGTCATGCAGGCCCAAAGGCAAGGCCAGCTGCCCTTTCAACATCTGCATCTTCAACTCCCATTGGCTGCTCGGATTTACAAATGCCAAATCTAGAAAAGCTCCAACTAAGCTCCTCCTTCATCCATGGTTATGTTTATTCAAAAATATTCCTCATACTGGTCCTACTTCAAATAATTTTTCTTACCAGAATAAGCCCAAGACGCATGAGGGAAAGGAAGATCAGACCCTGGTCAAAAAACCCTTAAGATGAACACAATGTACTCTCAGATTCAACTGAAGGTACTCCTTATTAGCTCCATGGAGCAAAAACACTTAGTCCGTAGTGAATCCTCAGCTTAGAACTTGAACCTTTCCTACAAACAGGTCAAGATCTGATTTCAGAACCAGAGAATTAAGTCAAAGAGTTGACAGAAAGACACCCTGTGGTCAAAGAATGGCAGCGGTGATGAATCACCTGTTGGGGAAGACAGAGGTATTGCTACTTTCTATTCCACCATTGTACAGATGAGAAAATATGAGTAAGTGACTTGCCTAGGGTCGCACAGCTTAGCAAGTGTCTGAGGCCAGGTGTGAACTCAGGTTTTCCTGACTCCAGAACCAATACTCTACCCACTTTACCACCTTAGCTACCTAGGTATTTTGTGAACGCTTAACCAGTGTGTAAGAGTGAGCTGATTCTTGTTCTTCTCTCTCTTGTATGTCTTGACCCCTAATGAGGAAGTTAGATGGCACAATGGATAGAGTATTGGGCTGGCAAACAGGACAGATTTGAGTTCAGTCTTGCCTCAGTGAGTGCCAGCTATGTGACCCTGGGCAAATCACTTAACCCCTCTCAGCCTCAGTTTCCCCATCTGTAAAAACAACAGCAGCTACATCGTGGGTTATCATGAGGATCCCATGATATAATAGGCAGAACCCTTTGCAAACCATAAGGTGCTATATGAATGCTAGCTATAAAAATTATTAACCTTGTTAGCGAGACTTTCCTCCGCTAGCGAGTGGAACAGAGAACTGAGTGCTGTTTGGCCATTGATTCCTTATGTCTTGCAAAATTAGATGTTTCTCTTAACATCAGGATAAAGACCACAATGAACAGAACTTTGCTCTACTCAATTAGAGCACTGTGTGTATTTGACCACGGGGAAGTGTTGACTAAAGTCACTTATAGACCCAATGACATGTTTTTTCTGTGACTGCTTTTTCTTTAACGCACCTCTCTTTCCTTCCCTTGCCCTTCCCACCTTTTCCACATTCCTCCAACTTTATCTCTACTCTATCTCCCATTTACCTACCCTGCTAGTAGCTGATTCACCTGCCTGGGGCATGACACCAGTAGCTGTTAGTAGCTGCCAAGGCTCCTGTTTGGACCCAGGCCAGACCTAGGGGGAATCTTGGGATGGAGTATATTTATGTTGGTAAGACAGGTGATGGGCCCAGCCTCCAAGGACCATTTCTATCTAGCTTTGGAAGGGCTTTAGAAACACAAGCAGGGCAAATGGGAGGTGGCCAGAGAAGACAGAGGGAGCTGCACGATTTGGGGCTGAGCTGGGTTTTTCTCTTTTTCGTATTGGAATTAGACAATGTCTCTGTCTCTGATTGGCCCAGAAAAAACGGAGATGCTCTAATCTGTCTGAACCAATTCCAAGATGAGAGTCAGGGAAGTGCCCCAGCCAGAGAACTGAGTCTGCTCCCTTCTAGTCAGAACCAGCTAGTTCTTTTTACCTGTTATCGTGTATAGGCTTTTAAGCCAAGTTCTCTTGGAACTGGTCCTCAGCAGGTAGCTGCAAGAAGCTGACTCAGTAATAGAATGTTTTCCTTGCTCTTAACATCGTAGAACTATTTACTTGCCTGTCTGGAACCTAATCTCCCAGTTTCTGGGCATCACTTGGTCTGGTCTTGCATACCTGCCCCCACCTCCTAGTCTTGCACTGATTTTTTAGCTTCTGCAGATTTGCCATTTGCTGACTGTTTATATGGGCTTTGGACATCTTGCCTTTTCTCTGTCTTGTGCTATTTGAGATTTCTGCTTGCTTAGCTGACCTATTATTGTTCTATGTTCTAACCTTGCAGGGTTACATATGCTGTTTCCCAGGTTCCTGATGATCTGTGGCCACCCACAATGTGTTACAGTGCTGGAAGTATGGGGCAATGGAACCTTTAAATATCTGAATGGAGTATGGAGGAAGGAAGAGAGGCACTTCTGCTTTACGAGCCCATGAGGTCTGGGGGCGGGGGGGGGGGGGAAGGGGAGGGGAAATGGTCTCTTTGCTATTAGCTGCGTCACTTCTCAAAGTAATGGGTGAGTGTGTATGTGGGTGATGCCCTGCCTAGAACAGAAGTGAAAAAACTTGGCTACATGGTTCAGTGGAAAGGGTGATGGACTTAGAAGAAAGATGACTTCAGTTCAGATGTCATCTCAACCACTTACAAAGACTCTGTGTGTGTGTGTGTGTGTGTGTGTGTGTGTGTGTGTGTGTGTGTGTGTGTGTAAAGGAGGGAAGGAGAGGGAGAGAGAGGGAGAGAGGGAGAGGGAGAGGGAGAGAGGAGAGAGGGAGAGAGGGAGAGGAGAGAGGGAAAGAGAGAGAGAGAAAGAGAGAGAGAGAGAGAGAGAAAGAGAGAGAGAGAAAGAGAGAAAGGGAGGGGGGAGAGGGAGAGGGAGGGAGGGAAAGGGAGAGAGTGTAAAGGCAGATGGAGAGAATAAATAACCTATTACCTGCCAGGCTGTGGTTAGCACTTTAGAAACATCTCATTTGATTCACGGGCAAGTTACTTTACCTTCCCTTACATACCTTACTGTGCCCCAATTTTCTCACCTATGAAATGGGTATAGCAATAGCACCTACCTTCCAGGGTCATTATAGGATCAAATGAGAGAATATTTAAAACACTTCAAAGCTCTGTTTGGGCTGGTTACCCCTACCACTGCCACCACATCTCTCTCCAGTAGGATCAGTCCTTTAATTAAAAAAAGCCAAACAAACAATATTTTCAGGTGAAACAAAACTAGGAAGGCTAACACCCTGACTAGGGGCGTGAAGATAGCGGAAGAATCATCAGTCTAGAAGACTGGGTGGAATATAAGAAAATCTAATTTAATAGGGATAAATAAGAAGGTGGATGCTTATTCTCCTTCCAGCCCCTTCTCCTTCCCAGTCATCCTTGCAAGTGCAAGATGGGAAAGATGTGTCTACACAGCAATTTGTCTAAAGATGTTTACAGGTTTTAGTCAACTTGACATCAATATAAATCAGTGAATAGTGTGATGTAGCAGCCAGAAAAACAAAAGCAAACCCCCCCCCCAAACTTAATGCAGTCTTAGACTGAAAGAGAGTGTTCAGTTCTAGGGAGGTCATATTCCCACTGTATTTTATCCTGTTTTAATAACATTTGGAGTCCTGTTTTCAATTCTGGGTACCACATTTTAGGAAAGACAAAGATAAACTGTATTCAACAGAGTACAGTGAAAAAAAATACTAGATTCCAAGTCAGAGGACCCAAAGGCAAATCCCAGACTTGTCACATGTGTCACCATGGTCAAATCACATGACTTCTGATTCTCATTTTCCTCATCTCTAAAATAAAACATCTTCTAAGGTCTCTACTAGCCCTCAGTCTAAGTGCCTTCAAAGGTCACTAGGGTGGTGGGGGTCGTGAAGTTAAGTCATATAATGATGGATTGAAGGACCTTGTGATATTTAGCCTAAAGAACAGAAAAATTAGGGAGAAGCTAATAGCTGCCTGTGACTATCAAAGACATGGAATTCACATGCAATAAAGATAAGACTTATTCGGTTTGTCCCCAGAGGCAGGACCTCTGTCCTGCAGATGAAAACTGCAAAGGGCAGATTTAGGCTTGATTTAAGGGGAAAATTCCCTAATAATTATAGCCAACTCAAAATAGAATAAGATATCTTAACTGGTAGTCGGTTCTAGTGTCATCACTAGGAATTCTGATTCTACAAATTGTCATGGGTTAAAAGAGAGATCTCAGACCCTTGGGACACAAAGCACCATGGGGCATTAAGATCCCAAGATACAACTCCATGGCAAGGATATCAAGAATAGGACTGTTTCCCATGAGTGGAGATGTCAAGTGCTAGGGCAAAGGAGCAGGGTAGATTGGGTGAGGGAATATTTCACTTGGGAAGTGGTAAGGTCTTGGGATCTCACCTTGACTCGGAGGCTTGGGTAAGTCCCTAGCTTAGTCCGCTAGGTGGATAGGGTAGGTACATAACATTCCCCCTTGACTGTGGAAGAATCAATTAATCAACCAACAAATATTTATTAAGCACTTCTTCTTTACCCAGAACTGTACTAGGTATTGTTGATATATGTTCAAAGAATAAAGCAGTTCCTACTTGCAATGAATTTACATTCTAAGGTAGTGGTGGGAGGCAAGTGCACCTAAAAAATTAGATAGCATAAATATAAAGTGAATAAATACAAATATCTACAAAGCAATTAATACAAGGTATTTATAAGGGAGGCTCAGCTAGGTGGCTCAGTGGATAGAGCACTGGGCCTGGAGTCAGGAAGACTCAGCTACCTGAGTTCAAATCCAGCCTCAGACACTGACATGTGACTGTGGGCAAATCACTTAATCCTGTTTGCCTCAGTTTCCTCATCTGTAAAATGAGCTAGAGAAGGAAATGGCAAAGCACTCCAGTATTTTTGCCAAGCAAATCCTAATAGGGTCATGAAGAGTCTGACATGATTGAAACAAAACATTTACAAGGGAGGCAGGGCACTAGTAGGGGATGGCTTCATTCAGAATATGGCAATGCAGCTGTGCATTTAAGGAAGAGGGGGACACTATGAAGCAGAGGTAAAGAATGAATCCATTTCAGGCCTAGAGATGGCCGGTGCAAAAGGTAAATGATGTAGTACCTTGTGTGAAAAAGAGAGAGGTCGGTGTGGTTGGAACCCAGAACAAAGAAGGGAAGAAATGTCCAATGAGGCTAGAAAGAGAGGTTGGGGTCAAAATCTGCATATAGATTTGAAAGTTGAGTAAGAAGAATTGGTAGTTTATCCTAGAGGCAATATGAAGCCACTGGAATTGGTTGAGTAGGAGAGCCACAAGATCAGAAATTTGCTTAAGGGGAAGGGAGAAGGAGAGAGAGACAGAGGAGAGAGAGAGAGAGAGAGAGAGAGAGAGAGAGAGAGAGAGAGAGAGAGAGAGAGACAGAGAGACAGAGAGAGAGACAGAGAGAGAGACAGAGAGAGAGACAGAGAGAGAAAGAGAAAGAGAGAGAAGGAAAGAGAGAGAGAAAGAGAGAGAGAGAGAAAAAGAGAGAGAGAGACTGAGAGAGAGAGCGAGAGAGTATGAGCACACTCAAAGCAAAAACTTGGGGAACACTCATTATAATGGTGTGTGATGTGAATAATGAGTCTGCAAAGGAGACTGGGGAGAGGTCAGACAGTCAGGAGGAGTAAAATGTGGTAGATAGGTAAAGAAGAATTGGGATTGAGAAAAGACCCCCTAATCACTGATAATTTTGGATGGAGTGTTTTCAATTGAGTAATGATATCACAAGAAAAATTGTGAAGTGTTGATCAGTGAATGAGAAGAAAAAAATAGAGGCAGAAAATATATACAAGTTTTTAAAGGAACTTATCTGAGAAAGGGAGGAAAAACATAGTTTGAAGAGATGGTGAAGGTTTTTAAGGATGGAGGGGGAATTAGGAAGGTTTGAAGGTTATGGGGAAAGAAATCAGTCGGTAGGGAAAGGTTGAAGATTTTGGGGAGGGGATTATTGGGGATGGAAATTCTGGAAAAGATGTGAGAGGATGAGATTGAGTTCAAAAGTGAAATGGTTAGCCTTAGCAAACACCTCTTTGTCAGACACTGGAGGAAAGGAAGAGAGAGTGATGGATGCTATCAAAATGTTTTTCACAGAAGAGAAAGGAAGAGAGAGAGTTTACCTCAAATTAGTTCAAAATATTTTTCAAGAGAGTAAGAGGTAAAGTCTTTAGTTGAGAGAAGGGAGTGGAGGAGATATGAGATTTGTGAGATGTGAGGAAGAAAAAGAAAGAAAAATATGTAGAGGGAATGAGATTGGGAATCACTTAGGGAGGAAAAAAGGACTTCCTTGCTGCAGAAAGGATTGGATAACATGAATTTTTAATGTACTTAGCACAATTTGATACTTCCCCTCGTTTCATGCAGCAGTTCATGGGAATGGAAGAAGTGAAAGATGGTGGTAATCTAGGACTGAGAGGTAGAAAGAGAAAAGTGATGATAAGACAAGGAGGCAGGAGATTCAAGACCAGTGAAAAATAGGAAGTTGACATAGCAACTATTAGGTTGATGTTAGAGAGGAAGGGAAGTGAAGTCGGAGTGGGGGCGTAGACCTGAGAAAGTAATGAAGAATAGAGTGATGGAGGTCTCAATGAAAGTGAAGAACAGATACAGGAGAAAAGAGGCATGGGGAAAGCTGGGATGATAGGGAGGCATGGTCAGAGAGAGGAATGTCTGAGTTTCTAATCAGGGAAGTCAAGCACTCATGAGTACTATGGAGACTTAGCTAGCGTGTGATCATTCCTATGTGTGGCTTAAGTACAGTGAAGGTACTGGGACTTAAGGAGGTTGTTTCCTGAGAGGTAAAGGCATTTGAGGGAGAGTTTGCTTGGATGTTAAAGTCCCTTAGAATAAAGTCAAGAGTTGGGAAGATAGACCCAGTAATACCACTTTTGGGGATGTATCCCAAAGAGATCATAGAAGTGGGAAAAGGTCCCATATGTAAAAAAATATTTATTGCATCTCTCTTTGTGGTGGCAAAAAACTGGACATTTAAGGGATGCCCATCAATTGGGGAATGGCGGAACAAGTTATGGTATATGAATGTGATGGAATATTATTGTGCGATGAGAAATGGGAAGGAGATGGACTTCATAATTACCTGGAGAGGCTTATACGAATTGATGCTAAGTGAGAGGAGTAGAACCAGGAAAAATTTGTACACAGTCACAGATACATCATATGTGTGATGACCAGCTTTGAATAACTGGACTCCTCTCAGCAATGCACAGTTAAAAGACAACTCTATAAGTCTCAGGACGGAAGGAGATGTCTACATT
>CM053597.1:53593624-53669251 GCA_028646575.1 Pseudocheirus occidentalis
GCAATGCATGCTATCACTCTTTTCTATGTTTGGTTTTTGTTTCTCTTTTCTCATTGTTCACTCCATTGGCTATAACACCTGCACAACCAGACTATTGTACAATGTGAAAGAGTTTGCAGATCATATACATGATTGTATGCCACCATGGCGGGGATAGGGAGTGGGGAGGAAGGGGAGAAAAATCTGAAACTCATGTAATTCTGGAACTGAATATTGTAAACTAAAAGTAAACAAACAAGTCAATAAAAAAAGAGTTGGGAAGGAGAAGAATAGAGTGAGCCAGGGGCTAAACTTTAATAAAGAAAAAATGATTGAGGGTGGGTCCAGTCTAGTCACCATCATTTTGATTGGGTGGAGACTTGATTAGTTTTTTTATTTAGGCTTCACAAGAGCAAAGGTTACTGCATGGGGAGAACATAGAAGTAAAAATTGGAAACATATAGTATTTTGAAGGAGGAGCCAAGATGGCAGAGAAAAGACTGGAACTTGCCTGAGCTCTCCCAAATTTCCCTCCAAACAATTTTAAATGATATTTCTAAAAGAATTCTGGCAGAGCAGAAGCCTTAAAAGGACATGGTGAAACAATTATCCAGCCAAAGGAAACTTAGAAGGACTATAGGAAAGGTCTGTCTCACTTGGACAAAAGGGGAGTGTAGCCTGGTATAGGCACTGTCCAGGCAAGCCAGTAGGAGCTCCCTAGCCCCAGCACAGGACAACAACCAAGCCAGTAGCCCAATAGGCCAACTGTGAGGCCACCAGCCCCTAGTACAGCAGGCAAGCATCCAGGCTTAGAAGTCTTAGCACAGCAGGCAAGTTGCCAGCCTGGGAGGCCCTGGAATAGCCAGTGAGCATCCTGGTCCAGAGATCCCAGCGTGACATGTCAGAGTTCTAGTTCCTAGCCTCCTGCCTAAGAAGCTTGGAACAGCATCCCTTGTACCCCAGGGGCAGAATTTAACTTGAAAAGTCATGAATTAGCCCGTAAAATGAGAGAAAAAGCCCCCCCAAAAGCCCCCCAAAACCCAAACAAAAACCATAGAAAGCTACGATAGTGACAGGGAAGATAAAAACACAAAGTCAGGAGAGGACAACAGTGTCAAGATACCTACTTGCAAAGCCTCAAAGAATAATATGAATTGGTCTCAGGTCCAAAAAGAACTCCTGGAGGAACTCAAAAAGGATTAAAAAATGAAATGAGAGGTAGAAGGAAAATTGGAAAAAGAAACAAGAGTTATGCAAGAGAATGATTTAAAAAGTCAGCTTGTTAAAGGAAGCACAAAACAATGGGAAAAGATGCACAAAAATTCACTGACAGAAGTAAGTCCTTAAAAAGTGGAATTGGCTAAGTAGAAAAGGAGATACAAAAGCTAAATAAAAAATAATTCCTTAAAAATTAGAATTTGGCAAATGGAAGCTAATGACTCCACAAGACATAAAAAAAATTAAATAAAATCAAAATGAAAAAAAATAGAAGAAAACATGAACTATGTCACTGAAAAATAACTGATCTCAAAATAGATCCAGAAGGGATCATGTAAAAATTATTGGACTCCCTGAAAGCCATAATTTAAAAAAAGAACCTGAACAGCATCTTTCAAGAAATCATCAAGTGGGGCAGCTAGGTGGTGCAAAGAATAGAACACTAGCCCTGGAGGCAGGAGGACCTGAGTTCAAATCCAGTCTCAGACACTTGACACTTAACTAGCTGTGTGACCTTGGGCAAGTCACTTAACCCCAACTGCCTTGCCTTCCCCCCTCCAAAAAAATTAATCTAAAAAAAAAAAGAAATTATCAAGTAAAACTGCCATGATATGCTAGAACCAGAGGGTAAAATAGTAATTGAAAGAACCCATGATCACTTCCTGAAGGAGACCCACAAATGAAAACTCCTGAGAATATTATGGTCAAATTCCAGCACCTTCAGAATCAAGGGAAAAATACTGCAAGCAACTAGAAAGAAACAATTCAAATATTAAGGAGCCACAGTCAGGATTACACTGGCTTTAGCAACTTCTATATTAAAGGATCTAGAGGGCTTGCCTTCTAGAAGGCAACTGAGCTTGGATTACAACCAAGTATCACGTACCCAGCAAAACTGAGCATAATCCTTCAGGGGGGAAAATGAATATTCAATGAAACAGAGAAGTTTGAATCATTCCTTTGTTTGTTTGTTTGTTTTTTTTTGCTTTTTGGAGGGCAGTTGGGGTTAAGTGACTTGCCCAAGGTCACATGGCTAGTTTTTTTTGTGTTAAGTGTCTGAGGCCGGATTTGAACTCAGGTACTCCTGACTCCAGGGCCAGTGCTCTATTCACTGTGCCACCTAGCCGCCCCTTTTTTGTTTGTTTGTTTGTTTTGAATCATTCCTAATAAAAAGATCAGAGCTAAACAGAAAATTCAAATTTCAAATAGACTGAAGAGAAGTATAAAAAAGTAAATAGGAAAGAGAATACATAAGTTATTCAATAAGGTCAAACTGTTTACATCACTACATGGAAAGATGATATTTGGAACTCGTAAGAAGTATTTCACTATTAGGGAAGTTGGAAAGAGCATACTTAGACTGTGTAGGTATAAGTTGACTTTGATGGGATAATATTAAAAAAAATTAAGGGGTGAGAAAGAAGATTGCACTGGGAGAAGAGGGAAGGGGGAAATGGAGTAAATTATCTCACGTGGACAGGTTTGAAAGACCTATTACAGTAGAGGGGAAAAAAGAGGGGATTGAGCATCATTTGAATCTTATTCTCATCAGATTTGGCTCAAAGAGGGAATAGTGAACACAGTTGGTTGGATACAGAAAACTAAATTGCCATTTAGGCAAGTAGGAGGGGAGGAGAAAAAAAGAAGAAGGGGGACTAATCGAAGGGAGGGCAGATTGATCGAGGTGGTGGTCAGAAACAAAGCATGGATTGGGAGGAAGTGGATGAAAGGAGAAAGAAAGGGAAGTATAAATGGGGGAAAATAGGATGAAAGGAAATATACAGTAATCATAGCTGTGAATGTGACTGGTATGAATTCACCCATAAAATGAAAGCTGATAGAAAGGATTAAAAAACAGAATCCTACAATATGTTGTTTACCAGAAACACATCTGAAGCAGAGAGGCATGCATCAAAGAAAGGCTAAAAAAAAAAAAGAGCAAAATATATTATATTTCACTGGAGCTAATTAAGTGTCAGAAGTAGGATTTGAACCATGATCCCATGGATTCCACTGTGTATATATGTATATTTATATGTATACACACACATATTCTCTCTATATAAATATAAACACACACTATATAAATATGTATTTCACTATATGCTATATAAACATTTGCACATATATAATACATATGTGTATATTTCCATGTATATAGACTAACTTGATGAATAGTAAGATTTACCATACTGTCTTATCTGTCAGTTCTTTTCAAGATCACCATTGACATTTGTCTCTCCTTCTTTCTGGGCCCTGTGTTACTGCCTGCTTTTCAGGCTTTCATCCTCTCTTGGACTGACCTGACTGGGGAGGTATCTATGTACTCCACCACTGTTTGGTACTTGTTATTTCTGAGTCAAGACTTTGGTTCCAGATATTCTATTTGCTTTGCAGATTAGAAGGATGTCTCAGTTTTTGCTTCATTTTTCTCTTTCATATTCATAGGAGTCTAGGGATCAAAGAATTAATTTCCCACCATCCCTGTGAGATGATTTTGCTGTTATGGCACGGTTGGAGTCTGTCATGAAAGGGGAGATGTTTGTGTTCTTTTGACTTTGTGTTTGAGTCCTTCAATGTGGTGCTGCCTCTCCTCAGCCTAGGGGAGTTAACAATATTGCCAGTATAATGTCAAGGACCTTTAAATCTGGCTAAGCTAAGGATAGGCAGGGAGAGGACATCTCTGGATTTCCTTGATTTGGAGACTTACAGTCTTAAAGGTGACATGGCATCCCTACGGGATGGGGTGTTTTTCAGCAGGAAAACAAAACAAAACAAAACAAAATCCAGCCTTTGAGAGGTTAATGGGGTCACTGGCCGATGTCATTGCCGGCAGAGAAAAAACTTGGCATGAGTGAGAAGAAGAAAATAGCAATGCCAAAAAAAGAAACGGGCTTTTATCAAAAGATTATAACGTACAGGCTCCCAACCCAGTGTTGTATAAGATTTGCTCAAGGCTGAGTGCCCTCCACCACTTAACCTCTGTCTACCCAGTTATCTTCCTCTGGCGTCTTTGCATTTTCCCCTCTACGTGGCATTGAAACTCCCCTAACAATCCACAGTCAAGGAAGACTTCTGATTTTGCAGCCCAGCACCCGATTCCATAGGGAGCCCTGGGCACGTCACACAGCCCCAGCTTCTGAGGGAGACTGCATTGGTAGCTTCATCAGAGCATGACCCTGGATTGAATTTGACACGGCAAGCTACAAGGAGCAATGCCAAGCAACTAAAGCAAGCTCAGTCCCTCCCCACAAAGTAGAAAGTCACCTAAAGAAGTTGTTGCTTTAGTCCAGGAGAACTCTGATCATTTTTAAAAAGAGATTTAAGTGCTGACTCCATATCCCAAGGCACAGAAGGGCTGATGCCATTGTTTGGTTTCATCCAGATGGCACCAGACCAGTAGTCACCTCTGGGCATTAAACTCACATGGATGGATGATTCTCTTCAGAGGCCTCCTTTAACACTGGGGCACAATCCTAAGAGAAGAATAGATTTGACCCAAGCGTGGGAACCATTTATGGCCTGGGCCTAGCCCAGTATTACCCAGCTACTATTGACTCCAACTCATCTAATATGATAAGACAAGACTGTTTCACAGGATGAGGAGTATCCTTGTTCTGTCAATTAACCTATCTGGTCACTAAGCATATCCAGTTTTCAACAGTCAACAATGATTGGCAAGCATTTATTAAATATAAATGTACTGGGCACTGTATTAAACACTAAAAATACAAAGAAATGCTGATCAATCCCCTGATCAAGTTTAATTAGCCTGTTTTGTAGATAGTAAAACTGAGATCCAGAGAGTAAGTGATTTGCTAACGGTTATGCAGGTGATCAGTGGCAGAGCTATCATTTGAACCCACAGATCTCAATCTAGAAGGCATCTCAGAAAGCATTTAGTTCAAATTCCTAATCTTACAGATGAGAAGACTGAGGCCAGGGAGGTTATGACTTGCCCAAAGTCATATAAATAATGATAAAAGCCCCTTTTGGGGACTTGTGAGATATGGCTTTTGAATGCGTGCTGACCTATAGAGTACACTGAAGTTGAGGTACCTTGCCCTGAGACAGTGGTCCAAGGACCATATTAGAAGAGCATTTAACAAAGTTTACCATCCTATCCTTTTGAAAAGGATGAAGAGAAGTGGGCTTTTCCTTGTTCAATTGTTTTTCAGTCACGTCTGATTCTTTGTGACCCCATTGAGGGTTTTCTTGGCAGAGATACTGGAGTGGTTGGCCATTTCCTTCTTCAGCTCATGTTGCAAATGAGGAAACTGAGACAAACAGGGTTAAATGACTTGCCCAGGGTCACACAGCTAGTAAGCGTCTGAGGCCAGATTTGAACTCATGAAGATAAGTCTTTCTGACTTCAATTCCAGCACTCTACCATTGCACTGCCTAACTGTCCTATTGCTTGGGTAAATGAGGGATTAATACAGGCCTGTCACATAACAAATGGTGACCACTGAACTACTGGACAGCTGCCCAATTGGCCCACTCCAGCCTCCACAACAGAATTATTCATTAATTTTGGAAAAAAACAGTAGTGGTCCATTACCTATCCCCAGAGTTCTTTTATCTGATAGAAAAAGTTGAATTAGATTACGACCTGTGGCGAGTGAGGCTGCTCTGCTGAGCCATAGATGTTCAGCATGAATGCTTTGGCAAGCTGAATTATTATCCGCTGTCATAAGCATGCCAATTTATGTCGGCGCTGGACAATGGCTACAGTATAGGAAGGCTGTTCTTTGGGGCTATTAAGAGGAAACGCATAATATTTATTGCAAACGTTAATAGCAAGGGCTGAAACATTAGAACAATCCTCTGCTGGCAGCCAGCCAGGAATGGTGAGGAAGGATGGAAAGGAACCTTCCAGGCCAAGGGGACTGTTTGAGAAACACAGTCTGTTACAGGAAGCTGTGTTTAAAAACATAAACTATTCCTCTTGGAGAGGTCCCATATATAAAGGACGGTGTTTCAGCACATTGAGCATGTCCCCCAGCTTAGTACTGGATTCATGGGAATAACAAGGTAATATCTTTGAGTTAGACAGCCAGTGCTCCCAAGTGTCTTTCTGGATAGCTTGAATAGAGGGTGGAGCATCAAAGTTCTGCATGTGAGACCATACTACCCTTCTTCCTTGGGGTGGTATGAGCTTTGCTCTTGGTAGCAGCTGACCTAGATTTGTGGATGGCTATTTTAATACCAAAGCTGATTTTCAGTATGCCAGAAGGCACTCTCCCCAAGGAGTCAATTGTGATTGTTAATTGTCAGTCAGCGATAGTCCCCCCTAAAATTAAAAAGCCCAAAGGGGACTCTCATGGAGCCCCACAATGTGCATGGAGACATCTCTGCCAACGCTTCAAAGGCAGCATAACTCTTGGATCCTGTTTCCTCATCTATTAAATTAAAGTGGGTCTCAAAAAAAAACATTTTATTGATAATGTTTGTCTTTATATCTCATTCATTTCTAGGTAGAAAAGATTTCCCACCACTGAACAAAGAAAAACAAGTAAAATGAATTTTAAAAAATTAAGCATTTTGATTTAAAAAAAATTAGGCAAAAGCATAGGACTTGGGGACCCTGCCTGACAATGCACACAACAAACTGTTTAAGAGTCCCCTGTCTTTCTGCCTCTGTCTGCCTCCCTCTTGTCTCTTGCTTCTCCTCACTGCCCTTGTCTACCTGTCCATCCCTCTGCCTCAGCTAGAAGCAGGTAGCACTTAGGTGTGTTTTACAATCTGCTCTCTTAAAACCTTCACTGGTTTTTCAGTTACTTAGAATGAGGCCCTTTTTAAACTGATCTTTTCATTTATGTTATTAGAGTCATCTGTACCATTCTTTTGGTTTGGCTTATTTCACTCTAAACCATTGCATGCAAATCTTTCCGTGTTTCCTAGAATGTCTCACATTTGTTATTTCTTGCCAGACAATAATATTCCATTACATAGACCACAGTCGGTTCTTTCCCCTTTTTCAAATTCCTACCCATCCTTCTAGACCCATTTCAGGCATTGTCTCCTAGCACAACGATGCTTTCTCAGATGACTGGACTGGAAACAGTCTCCTCCTCCTCTAAAATCCAAGAACACTTTGGTCTTGCTTCGGTCATGAACTTACATGTGCAAGACGTGCAATTTGGTCTCAGACATTAGCAGGGTGACCTTATTTAGTAAGTTGCTTGCTTGTTTAGGCAAGCTTTTAAAAATCTCTCCCTCAGTTTGCTCAGCTGTAAGATGGGGATAATTAGAGCACCTCCCTTCCAGGGGTGTTCTGAGGATCAAATGACATGATATTTTAGAATAGCATTTAGCCAACGCCAGGCCCCTAGTAGGCACTATAGAAATGCTACTGCTTTTTATTATTTTGTTTCATGTCTATTTCTGTATGCCTCATTTCCTCTACTAGATTCTGAGCCCTACCAGGACAAGATCCAGCTTATTGACTCTTGCACAGGGCTTTGCTAGTTAGGTATTTGATAAATGTTAAATCTGTTTAGTTCTCCAGCCCTGGGTTTGCACTTGGGTCCAAATTAAACCCAAAGACCTAAGGCTGAATTTTCCCAATTGTCATTTGCTTTTTCAGTGCCCTTCAGGAAGTCAGTTTCTTTCTCTGGGCTGTGGTTTCCTCATTTGTAAAAAGAGAGAGTTGAATTAGCCATCCTCTAGGACCCAGCTCTGGGCCTGTATTGGTCGAGGACTAGTTCATTGGGGTTCAACAGAGAAGGAGGCATCTGAGAAGAATTGGAAGACTCATGGTGAGTAAGGGCACCCAGGCAAGACTGAGCAAAGGCAGGCAGCAGG
This sequence comes from Pseudocheirus occidentalis, assembly GCA_028646575.1. Taxonomy (NCBI): domain Eukaryota; kingdom Metazoa; phylum Chordata; class Mammalia; order Diprotodontia; family Pseudocheiridae; genus Pseudocheirus; species Pseudocheirus occidentalis. The sequence continues at coordinate 53,601,629 of CM053597.1, forward strand.
GATTCATTTTGCTGAGAAGCGATCAAAGTGTTTGGCAGTGGAGAAGGAGGAAAAACTAAATCTGCCCAACCCATCCCATAGGGCTCGCAAAGTGGGAAATGCTTCACATGGTGTTCCAAGTCTCCAAAGTTATCCCCATTGCATCTCAGTCCAAAATTCTGGAGGCCCTGACAATAATAGCACTCAAGTCCCCCTCTCTTTGAAAGGCAGCACTAACTCAGTTTCTTCCCAAGAGTGGGCAGGAAGTGGGGGTGGGGTGGGGACATTATAAGGATGCCTTTAGAAAACATAACATAGAACCTTTTATTAGAGAATGCATGAAGGCTTTAGTCCACAGCGCTTACATTCATCAGAAGCACTTTAGGGAAAGAAAATTAATGATAATCCTAAGTACATAATGACTTGCTGGAGACCAGCAGACTCCCTGCTTGATGGGTTTGACTGGAGGCTTGCTCCACATTAATGAAAGCAGCCACCTATATGCCTGACCTTGGCCTTGGGCTTTGGGCTTTATTGCAAAAAAACACTGCAAAATGGTAGGATCTGTTAATCTTTTCCCTAGTAACTAGGCTCCAAGCAGTTGAGAGGAACAGATAAGAATCATTGATAATAGTTCAGTAGTGGGTTTAAAAAAAAAAAAAAAAAAGGAAGTTTTTCCCCTCCCACTCTATTTCAGTATTTCCATGTAGGTTCCCAGACCCCAGGGGAGAGCATGGTAAGAGATCCCATGACAGGGCAGGGCACAGACAAGGGTGGGCTCTCTACTTTAATGCAAACCAGTTTTTTTTTTTAAACATGTCTGCAGTCAGAAACCCATTAGCCTAAGCCAGAGTCAAAGGGTTAAAGTGTAATTAGATGCTTTATATGTTCTAAAAACTGTGGAGCTTTACTAGCATTATCCAGTGCCCATTTTGAAGTGATTTTTGTCATATACTTCTTCAGGCTTTCCTCATCAGCCGGGGCCTGAGAATGACTACCTGCCCACCCATTATCTATGGTGTGTAAGAACTGCTTAGTTCCAAGTGTGCTTTGAGATCCATGAAAGAAAGGAGCTGTGAGAGGAGGCATATCTTTAATGCTGTTGCTCACACAGACCCTGAGACAAAAGAATTTTCATGAAATTCACAATCCTACCTAGTGAGGAGAGAGGAGGTGTGGTGAAGTTCTATGGGTAAGGAAGCCAGGAACACATAGGGATCCCCTGTCAAGCTGGTTTTTCTCTTCCAGAGAGTTTTCTCGTGGTCTTTCTCATTTTCTGTTTTGGAAGAGGAACAAAAACCTCTTTCTAATCTTGAAACTATTTTCGTATATAAATTGGTTCAAAGAAGGACTACAAATACACACACACACACACACACACACTCACACACACACACACACACACACACACACACACACTGAATTGGTCATAGAAATCCATCTCATCCAACAGGGAAGCAAGAAGGGAAAAGGATACAAGGGAAAGTAATAAAAGGGAAGGGGGAATAAAGGAAGGCATGGTCAGAAGCAAAACTGACTTTAGAGGAGGGACAGGATAAAAAGAGAAAGAAGGATAAACAGAAGAAAATAGGATGGAGGGAAATGTGCAATTAGTAATTATAAATGTGAATATGAATGGGATAAACTCACTCATAAAATAGCAATGGAATGTAGAATGGATTTGAAACCAGAATTCAACAATATGTTGTTTACAAGACACACATTTTAAACAGACACACCCAGAGTCAAAATAAGGGACTAGAGCAGAATCCCTTATGCTTCAGCTGAAGTTAAAAAAGGCAGGGGTAGCAATCATGAACTTAGAGCAAAAGAAAGAGCAGACCTAATTAAAAAGGATAAGTGAACCAACTACATCTTGCTAGAGGCAACATAGACAATGAAGCAATATTAGTACTAAACATATATATCCCAAATAACATAGCATCCAAATTCTTAAAGGAAAAGTTAAATGAGTTACAAGAGGAAATAGTACAACTATGCTAGTAGGGGACCTCAACTTTTCCTTCTCACAATTAGATGAATCTAACCATAAAATAAATAAGAGAGACATATGATCACTGTCACAATATGTCCACTATGAAGATGTCCTGTATAATCACACATCCATAGCCTGTATTGAACTGTGTCCTTCCAGTGGGGGTGGGTGACAAGGGAGGAATCGAAAGAATCTAGAATTTAAAGTTCTGCAGTACCTGCAACTAGGAATTAAGATATACAGGGGCTGGGGTAGGGAGACCCTCCCTGCCCTACCAGAAAGTAAGAGAGCAGAGCAGGGGAGGGGCTTTACAGTGGGATTGCTATTTTAGGGTTGGGGCAGGGGAAAGACAGGGAGAAAATTTGTAATTCAAAAATATCATGAAAATGAATGATGTAAAGAAGAAAACAAAAAAATTATATCATAAAAAAAAGAAAGTAAGGAGATAAATAGAATTTGTTAAAAATTAGATATAAAAAGCCTCTGGAGAAAATTGAATGAGAATAGAAAAGAGTATACCCTTTTTCTCAAGTGTAGCTGACACCTTCATAAAAACTGACAACGTATTAGGGCATGAAAACTCCATAGTCAAATGCAAAAATATTAAATAGAAGATTAAAAATGAATTATAAACTTAGTAATCTAATTCTAAAGAATGAGTGGTTCAAAGAACAAATCATAAAAACAATCAATAATTTCATCAAAGAGAATGACAACAATGAGACAACGCACTAAAATTTGTGCCATGCAATCAAAAAAGTACTTTGGGGAAAATTTATATCTCTAAATGCATACATTGATAAAAGAGAAACAGAACAAATCTGTGAATTGAGTGTGCAGCTAAAAAACCCACAAATTTTAAAATCTTCAATTAAATACCAAAATGGAAATTCTGAAAACCAAAGGAGGGATTTATAAAATTGAAAGTATAAAAAATTTGGGCTAATAAAACTAGCAGCTAGTTTTATGGAAAAAAATCAATAAAATAGGGCAAACCATTAGTTAATTTTATTTTTTAAATGAAAGAAGAAAAAAAATACAAGTGTCTAAAATGAAAGGGATGAATGTATCACCAACAAAGATGAAATTAAAGTAGTTATTAGCTATCATTTTGCTTAAGTGCCAGTAAAACTGACAATCTGAGTGAAAATGGATTAATGTTTATAAAAAAAATCATCCAGACTAATAGAAAAGGAAATAGAATACTTAAATAATCCTGTCTTAGAACAAGAAATTGAACAAGGCATAAATGAGCTCCCTAAGATAAAACTCCCAGGACTAGATGGCTTTAGAAGTGAATTCTAGCAGGCAGCTAGGTGGTGCAGTGAATAGAGCACTGGCCCTGGAGTCAGGAGTACCTGAGTTCAAATGCGGCCTCAAACACTTAACACAAAAAAACTAGCCGTGTGGCCTTGGGCAAGTCACTTAACCCCAACTGCCCTCAAAAAAAAAAAGAAGTAAATTCTACCAAATGTTTAAGGAATAATTATTCCTTATACTATGTAGACTATTTGAAAAAAATAGCAAAAGGACTCCTATACAATTCCTTTTAAAACAGAGAGAGAAAACTATAGGCAATTTCTCCAATGAATATTGATGCAAAAAAAAAGTAAAATAATAGCAAGGAGATTATAGCAGTATATCACAAAGATCTTATACTATAACCAGGTAGGACTTATACTAGGAATGCGAGGCTGGTTCAATATTAGGAAAACTATCAGCATAATTGATTATATCAATAATAAAAACAACAAGAATCATATGATTATATAAATGGATGCAGAAAAAAGCTTTTGAAAAAATATAACCCATTCCTATGAAAAATACTAGAAAGCATAGGAATAAATGGAAGCTTCTTTTTTTTTTTTTTTTTTTTTTTTTGCTTTTTGGAGGGCAGTTGGGGTTAAGTAACTTGTCCAAGGTCACACGGCTAGTTTTTTGGGTTTTTTTGGGTTTTTTTTTTGTGTTAAGTGTCTGAGGCCGGATTTGAACTCAGGTACTCCTGACTCCAGGGCCGGTGCTCTATTCACTGCACCACCTAGCCGCCCCTGGAAGCTTTCTTGAAATGATAAGTGACATGCATCTAAAACCAAAAGCAAGCATAATCTGTAATGAGGATAAGCTAGAAGCCTGCTGAATAAAATCACGTGTGAAGCAAGCTATGCATTATTACCACTATCATTCAATTTTGTATTTACAAACACTAGCAATAGCAATAACACAAAAATTGAAGGAATAAAAATAGGCAATGAGGAAACAAAGTTATCATTCTTCACAGATGATATGATGGTGTATTTAGAGAATCCTAGAGAATCAACTAAAATGTAGTTGAAATAATTATCAACTTTATCAAAGTCACAGGATATAAAATAAACCACCATAAATCATCAGCATTTCTACGTATTATTCACAAAACCCAGTAGGAAGAGATAGAAAGAGAAATTTCATTTAAAATAACTGCATGCTTTATAAAAATACTTGAGAGTCTACCTGCCAAGAGACCCCTGAGCCTATATGAACAAATAAAGATAGATCTAAACAACTAGAGATATTGTTTATGGATATGCCGAGACAATATATTACACATACACATAACATATAATACACATACATACAATACAATACACATACGCATAACAATGCTACCTAAGCTAATTAGTCAGTGACAGCCCAAACTACAAAGTGATTATTTTATAGAAATAGAAAAAAATAATAACAAAATTCATCTGGAAGAACAAAAGGTCACAAATATCTAGAGAATCATAGGGGGGAAAACATGAGGAAGGTAGCCTAGAAATACCGGATTTCAAACTGTATCAATCTGGTATTGGCTAAGAAATAGAGTGATAGATCAGTGGAATAGATTAGGCATGCAATATACACAGCAATCTAGTACTTGATAAAACTAAAAATCCATCCTTTGTAGATAAGAACTCACTATTTAACAAAAATTGCTGGGAAAACTGGAAAGTAGTTTGACAGGATGAGGCACAGACCAAAATATCATATCATATAACAAAATAAGGTCAAAATGGGTAAATGATTTAGACATAAAGGGTGATATCATAAGTAAATGAGAGGATCAAGAAAACATTTACCTATAAAATCTGTGGATAAGGGAAAAGTTTCAAACCAAACAAGAGAGAATCTTGGGAAGTAAAAATGTATAATTTTTATTTCATGAACTTTAAATTTTTTTCCGCAAACAAAACCAATGAAGCCAAAATTAAAAGATAAGTGGAGGAAGAGGGGAGGAGGAGAGCAACAAGTTTTTCTGATAAAGGCTTCATTTCTCAAATAAATGGGGAACTGAGTCAAATTTATAAAAGTAAGAGCTATTCCCTAATAAATAAATAGTCAAAAGAGGTGGTCAGTTTTCAGAAGAAAAAGTCAAAGCTGTCAATAGTCACATGAAAAAATTATGAAGGATTTATAATTTATTCAACCTGGTTACTTTCTCCACCAGCAAAGGAAATGTAATCCCTTTGACCTTCAAATGTCTCTTGTGACTTTTAGTAAATTTACATCTAACAAATGCTTATTGACTGACTGCTCCCCCTCCTTTTCTTCCACCTCCTTTTCCCCCTCATCACACCATTCCCTCTTCCTTTTTGTCTTTTTCTTGCATTTCTACTTCTACTTCTTCACAAGACACTCAATAACCATGAGCAGTTTCAAGCATGATCCTTAGGCAAATTACAGAACCCAAGGAATTGTGTTGAGCTTCTTGGGAAGGCTCCGTTGCTATGTAATCATGCAGTAGAGCCAATAACACACCCTTATCATGGAATTAATGACACAAAGCAGTTCCAGGATGTGCTAATTTGTGCCTTGTAAAAGGGTGAAATCACATGTTTGCTATTAGTACCCACTGCGGCTCTTAGGCAACCACCAAGATAATCTTGGGCAACTACACTAACCATGGCACATTTTCACTTGACCAATGAGATGACAAGTGATTCTGGGTTTATGGGTCCTGTTTTCTAGGTGATTAAAAGTTATTACCATGAAGGTGCTTGCTGGTTACCATAACCATTGGTTCCTCCAGCCTTTTATTGCCCTGGGGGTAGACAGTAAGTGAAATAATTACTCTAAGTATTCAAAAAGAAACTATGAACATCTCAGTTGGCCATGTAGGCCAGGCAGCCAAGCCTGAATTCAGATCAGAGATGGTCAGATTACTTCAGACAAAATAGCAAGTGGCCCTACTTGTTAGCCCAAAGCATATTCAGCTCAAGCAAAATGCAAACAAAGATCATGGAATGTTTCCAAAGATTATGGGATGTTTCACAGTCCAAGTCATGGGGGAATGTGGGGGGGGGGGAGGAGGAAAGATAAGCATCCAACAAGCTAGGGACTGTTTTTTCTGGTTTTATCTTTTTGTATGAAGATATTTAAAAATTCACACCTCAATCAGTCTGTCTCAGGAGATTCCCCAACTAATTGTAGTGACCCTTCTAATGTTCTAGTTTCAGGAAGAGATGGGATCAGGCTAGGGTTGGATAAAATGAACCAGAGCACTTTGAACTTAATTTATTTTGGTGAGGGGAGCAACTTTTGTGGGGAGGAGTTAGTACTTTGCAGTTCCTCTGATTCTTTGGGATGATGGTGTGTAGAGTAAAGATAGCTAGCGTAAAGAAGAGTTGAGTAGAACCAAGATGGGCATAAGGAAGCTCCTTGTGAATAGACATTGCATTATTGATTATAATTTTAGCTCTAACATTTAACATTGTGCCTGGAACATAGTAGACACTTAATAAATATAAATTTGTTGATCAATTGACAGGTAAGCTAGCAACTGTGTTCAGCTTCTCATTGGGAATTCTGGCAGACTGCAGAAAGCAAATAAATGGAGGCAGGGGGAGGAACATTGGCTGTGCCATTTACAACTTAACCTACAAGCACAGAAATCCCTCATTTATCAATTTATTGTTAGCTGTAATTCAAATCCTGACTCACAAACTTACTTGCTGCATGATCTTAGGTAAATCATTAACCTCTTTGGCCTCAGTCCCCTCATCTATAAAATGGGGATGATGCTAGCACCTAAGAGGACTGCTGTAAGGACCAAGTGACATAATGTAGGTAAAATATTTTGCAAACCTTAAATTGTTAAATAAATTCTAGCTATCATCATCATCATCATCATCATCATCATCATCACCATCATCACCATTACTGTTATTATTTCTTAGGAACCTTTGTTCCTGCATTGATGATGAATCAGAAGCAGAAAACCAAAACCCACCCTGAGGATAATGGCACCTGTTGGATCCTTTCTCACCTCTGTAAGATGCTTATGAGAATGGGCTATGTGTTGAGTCTGTCTTTGATGGAAGTCTGAGCTCATTTTGCACAGCAGACCACTCAATTTATTTTTCATGTGTACATTTTTCACTTCGGAAGTTATCTAATCCAACCCCTTAATTTCATAGAGGAGGGAACTGAGTTTCAGGGATACAGGAATCAAACCTGGATTTAAATGCAAGTCCTCCGGCGCTTTCTCCAAGGTACTGTACTTTTTGTTGCTGTTTAGTCATGTCTGATTCTTTAGGATGCCAAATGGGGTTTTCTTGTCAAAGATAGTGGAGTGGTTGGCCATTTCCTTCTAAAGCAGATTAAGGCAAACAGAAGTTAAGTGACTTGCCCAGGGTCACAGCTAGTGAGTGTCTGAGGTTAGATTTGAACTCAGGTCTTCTTGACTTCAGGTCCAGTGCTCTATCCACTGAGTCATGCAGCTGTCTCTAAGATACCATGCTACCTTTGAATAAACTTCCCAGTCATACAATTGACTGAAATCAGATGAGAATATAACTAGGTCCTGGTTAGTGCCAACAATTAATCCTCTTAAACAGTGACATTATTAAAATTTACACTACATATTTCCATTGGCTAGAATCAAGGACCACATTGTACATAATTATTGCTTCAAATACTGTGAATTAAAATATTAATGGCCATTTCAAGGGATTCATCATTTACATTGATGGGGACATTTTTTTTAATGTGCTGAGTAGGAAAAAAAAAGGCATTTATCTTGGTAAAGCACAGGCGTTAGGCTCTTGCCGACAAGTTTTCCCCTACAAGCATGTTATAGTTGAGCAAGATTCTTTGAGACAGACAACCCCAGAGAGAATTCTGCTCAACAGCCCTCTGATTATTTGCCTTTCCCCAAGGATGCTACTGCTTGCAGGTTAACCCCAAAGGGTCCACAAGACTCTGCAAATGGTTCTTAATGTCTTGCCAACACAGACTTAAAGAGATTAGTTGCCATGACCCACAATCCTTTGTAGAGCAGCCTCAGACAACAGGGGCTGAGGCAACGCTGTGAGGAAAATAAAGCATAAAGCTTGTCTGGCTGTGTTCACAAAGTACTTAAAATGTTCAGCAGGAGACAGGTTTAGCTTTCTAAAGAAAATCAAATAAGAGACAACTTTGAAACCATTGCTGGGAGCAAGCTGGGTATGATAAAATGCCATGTTAGCTTATATTAATTATTTTAATGTCAGTGCCCTATTTAGCAGCAAGGCAAGGGTTAACTAAGTGGCTAGGTCAGAAGAACAAGAGAATAGAAATGTCCTCACCTTGAAACTTGGTCATCTAGAAGACCAGATCCTGATGAGGAGGAAAACCTCTGAATCTCAGAGCTTTACACGATGTTAAAACACGTCTAATCCAAAAGTTCTCACCCTTTTTCTACTCACAGCATAATACTCGCCATAATGAACTATGGCCCCCTGAATCTTCCAATGGCAAAGCTCCTGGAGAGTTGCTATTTTTGAGGTTAGTGTATATTAACCAATGTGTGGAGCAAGAAAGCTAGGTTTATTTTGTGAATTCTGCATTTCCCATCCTGGGTAAGTACAACTTATATTAAAGCAAAATTGTTTATGTTTTTAAATTTATAATAACAACTTCTAAAATGTCACATGGCATGCTTAAGCTGGTAGCATACAATGTACCAACTTTGGGGAATTATTGGTCCAGTCAACCTCCCTCCTCACTTGACAAATGAGGAAACTGAGGCTCAGAGGTTAAGTAACTAGCCCAAGATTATTTTGTATGGCATCTAATGACCATAAGGAATGGACATTTCTGTTACAGAGAACAGAAAAAAAGACTGTTAAGCTTGATACCAATGAACATATCTGAGGGTTATGACATACATGCATCATAGACACATAACCCATCTATAACAGACAGCAGGGAGAAGATAGCTAGGTGCCCAGCGATAGAAGCCCTGTACCTCACCAGCTCCAAATTGCTCTTTTGAGACATTTCTCGTCATCCCTTTTTTTCCCTGTCTTCCCTTAATGTTCAGTTTCACTGGATTTTTACGTGTTTGGAGGTTGTAACCTAGGAGTTACTTTACTTACCTTCTCATATCTGACCTCCTGTGTTTGTCTCTTATTTGTCAACCTGATTTTGGTCTTCTCCATTCCTTTTCTGAAAGTTTTCTTTTTGTAACAAGGAGCTCACTTTGGATACGCTCCCAAACCCTGCTCTAGATAATAATACCTTAGTTCCTATTAACTGTAGCAACACAGTAGGAAGATCCCTGCATCCCTAGAGGTCATTTGTCCTTAGTGGGAAGCAACATGGTCCAATGACAATGAGACTGAGTCTGAAATCAGAGGACCTGGATTCAAACCCTACCCTTGTCAGTAATATTTGTGACCTAGAACTCAAGAGGGCTAGAACAGACATAGTGGAAGACCCTGGCAAACTAGAAAGGGAGAAAAAGCCATCCAACTTCATTATATCATTCTGAGTAGTAAATAGTATCAGTCCTGGAGGCAGGTGTTGGACAGTGACAAGAGGGCAAGATTTAGAGGCAGATGACCTGAGTTTCGATCTAAGATCTGCTCCTTGTTATCTGTGTGATTTTGGATAAGTCCCTCAAACTCTCAAAGTCTTGGTTTTTTCATCTTTAAAAATTAGAACTTTGGACTATAGATGGTTCTCTATGTCCCTTCAAACTCTAAATCCTATGGTCAAATATAATCCATTTCAACCTATGTCCTCTTTACTAATGTCCTACTACAACATGTCCTCATAGTGTGGTAGGGGCCCTGGTTCCTTAACAGCTATGCAAATGAATCAGAATCTTGACAAGTCCTATGTAGGACTTGTCTACAAGGGCTTTGAATGCATGCTTAGTGACAGGTTGTATATTCATTCACTGCCATTCCTGGTTGGTTCTATGTCCTTCATAGTCAGAAGTAGGAACACAAGCCATCAGAAATGACAGGAGAAGTACTTCTTCTGTTTCTGCCTTCTGTCAGAAATGACCTGCAAATTAAAGCCTCCATAGGTGTCCCTCTGGCCACAAACAAGAGATACTGTTCTGAGTGACTAGTCAAATGATCCCTCAGAACACTTGGATATGAATGTTATGTAGAGCATCAATGGGATTCTTGTTAGTGCTTCCAACTTTAGAAAAATAACATTAACTCTGATCAACAGAGTGGAACCAGAGGACTCATGATGAAACATGGTATCCACTTCCAGATAGAGAGGGCATGCAGACTGAAGCACACACATACACATACACACACACACACACACACACACAACTAACAAGAGAATTTGTCTTGCTCAACCATACATATTTATAAGGAGCTTTGTTTTTCTTGCTTTCTCAGTAGGTGGGGGATTGGAGGTGGGAGGGAAAGAATTTAGAACTGAAACTAAGATAAAATTGAATTTTAGAGAAAACTGTAATTTGTCATGTTGTACCAAGAGATTCTGAGGAAGATTCATAGCCAGGGTAATGGACCACCCTGATGACTGACTAGGTCTCATGGGAGTCAAGAAGATTTCTGGAGGCCCCACACTCAGTAAGATTAGCCAGTTGTATAAAAGAGAGAAAGAACAGAGGATAGACTGTAAAGTATTTGAAAGGAGAAAAGATTTCATTCTCTGTATTTGTATCCCTGGTGCCTAACACAGTGCCTGGCATGTAACTGACTTTTTTTTTTTGCTTTTTTTTTTTTGGAGGGCAGTTGGGGTTAAGTGACTTGCCCAAGGTCACACGGCTAGTTTTTTGTGTTAAGTGTCTGAGGCTGGATTTGAACTCAGGTATTCCTGACTCCAGGGCCAGTGCTCTATTCACTACACCTAGCCACCCCATGTAACTGACTTTTAACAATTACTTGTTGGTTAATCAAAATGGAAATAAAGAACATAAGGTCAACAATTCTGATATTCATTGTATCTTTTATTGGATTTAGTGATGATGGATTTATTAATGGATGGATAAACCTAATGGATGTCAGAAACCTAAATGAAAAATAATTTTCCTTCCCCCATCCCACTCCCTGCAACTGGGCTAAGATTATCTTACCTTACCTTCCAACATTGTAAAGTTGTAGATGGTAAAGATTTGGTTTGTCTTTTGTGCTCTTGTTTCAGAATATGACTAGTATTTGCTCTACCCTCAGAATTTGATATACTGTTATCCTTGGGGAATGGGAGTCTCCTTGGATCCCCTCAAAGGTGAGCCTTACTTACAACTATACTTTTTAGGTATACTAGGATATAAACCCATTTAATTGGGGTACAAAACCAACGTGCTTTATACCAAAATCTATTTGATATTGAGAAGTGTTCTATTATGGCCATAGAGCACTAAATAATATTCTGAGAATCTTTGTGTGACACAAGGAAAATTAACATAAGTGCTGAGTAGTCATCCTTCAATACCTAAAGAGATCTGCCATTCCATGGATAGAGATTTTCTGTCTACAACATAGGTCATGATGTGAGTATGGCTTAGTAGATAATGAGTTGCTGCAGATAAAAAAAATCCCTCACCTGAAGGTCAAACTTTCAGTCAACTTCTCCAAAGTTATTGAGGCTGATCTCTGGATTATGTTCTATTACCAGAGTCATATAAGAAGCCTTTCCAACTTGCTAGTGCTGTCTAAAGCACTCTTCTGGTGTAGTCTTCAAGAAGCCAGAGTCATTTTCTCATCATGAAGGGGTGAGTGGGAATTAAAGATGGCTTTAATACAAAGCTCATCAAAGTAGGTTTTGGATGCAGTGTCCTAGAATTGGTGGGGCGAACCTGAGCCCTGTCACAAGTCCCATTCTCCCACTTCCCACTCCACCTTTTTTTTTTTAAGAGGTATGACTTTACTCTCTCTGTTTCTATAGTTGGTATCAGGGCCCTGTGGTTATTCTGTTTGCTCCTAGAAAGTAGGCAAGGCCAGGGAGGATGATGGAGGTTGTTGGAATTAGGATTACCAGTGTAAACCAGAAGAAACGTGCTGCCTAGGATTAGATGTGGGAGATTGTAGTTATGCAGAAGAAAAGCAGGAGGTTTGGGTTTTGGTGGGATTTTTTGGGGGGGAGCAGTAGGGATAGAGTCCTAGGAACATTTAAGAATAAGAGGAAAACAATGAAGTAGTCTCCCTAGGCATTTCCCCCCAAAGTTAACCCTCATTATAGACTTACACCACTGTTCACCCTTCTAGCATTCCCATGAATGCCTATATACCTGGACAATTTTGTCCGAGTCTAACAAGAGCGTGAGGTTAGAGTAATTTAGGTTAGCAGGAAAGTAGCTCCTTCTCTTAGATAACTCCCACCTTCATATGGATGGAGCTACGCTTTCCCAATTCCTCTCTTCAGCTAGGACTTTCTTAGTCAGCACTCCCAGTCCACCTCTTGTTCAGGAGGAATCCAGCTGTCTAGAGAATAATGAGAGGAGTAGAACTGCCCAGGATAGCCTCTTGCTTACCAAACCTCTTTCCCCTGAGGTGATTTTTAAAACCTGGGTTGTACCTAAGGAGGAATAATGCAGTCTAGGTTCCTTTGTTTTCTTACTCGTCTTGGAGTGGCTATAAAAATATTAAGTGGATAGAACACAGGAATAGGAGTCAGGAAGACCTGAATTCAAATGCAGCCTCCAACACTTACTAGCTTGGTCACTTAATCTTGTTTGCTTCAGTTTCCTTATCTTTAAAATGAACTAGAGAAGGAAATGGCAAACCCCTCCAATATTTGCCAAGAAACCCCTGAACAGGGTTACAAAGATTAGGACATGACTGAAACAACCGAACCACAAAAGCAAGTTTCTCTCTCTAAGAGCTCCTGAGCCCCCATTCCACATGGGCTTCCATTGATTCAGAAGGAAGGCCCAAACCCCTGACCAGTTCATTTTCCTTTGTATACCTTGTTATCACAGCTCCCCCTTCTCTGCCTTTCCCATCACAACAATCAAAAACAGTTCTGATCAATCGCATTTTTATCTAAACTGGGAAAATGCTAATTAAATTGGAAAGTGTAAATTAACTTTAAGGAATAGAACACTTTGGTTTTAAGGTGTTAGGTCCTTTACACTGTGCATGATTTGTCTATCAGGGAAAGTTCTGTTTTATAATATGGTTTAAGATCCGGTACTGCTAAACCTCCTTTGTTTACTTCACCCCTCCCCCCGCATTATTTCCTTTGATATTCTTGACTTTTTGTTCTTCCAAATGAATTTTGTTATTATTTTTTTCTAATTTAGTAAAATAATTTTTTGTAAGAGTGACTTTCAGTAAATAAGTTATTTTGACATGTAAAAAAAAGAAGTTATCTGCATCCACAGAAAAAAACTGATAAATAGAAGTTTATACAGAATAATTTTACATGTATATAACTATTTGTGTCTAACAATAGCCATCTTGAGGGCAGGGGGTAGGGAAGAAATAAAAGGAAAAAAAAATTCTCATAATAATTTTCTTACATATTTGAGAGGAATAGCAAGTTATGCACAGAAGTTTTGCAGTTTCATTTGCAGTCTTTTTTGATTGTACTATGTTATGGAAATGCTTGTTTTATTCCATAAATTAAAAACAAAATAAATACTTTAAAAAAAGAAAGTTCTGCTGAGATCAGATCGGCCTCTCTCAGGCCTCAGACTGTCCCTTCTGGTCATTGCCTAAGGCTAGTAGCCATGGGAAAGCTCAGTTACTCTTTGATACCAGTCATGGGGTGAGGTTCCCCCTAATCTAGTCTACTTCTTTAGTTTTCATTGTGCCCCCTCTGTCTCACCTGATTCTAAATTGTGGCCACTCAGCATCTTAGCTTGGCCCCAACTCTGCATGCATACTTCTGGTACTCCTGGCAAGATTTCTGACTCTTCTTTTCCTCCTTTAGGACAAGAGAGGAGTGGACTATCTTTTAAAGAAAAAATTCCTCTGTAGTCATGAAGCCTGCCATCCCAAGAAATTCCCTTCTTCCAGCAGAATTCTGTTTCTAAGAATGCATTATTAGTCCATGTCACAGAGTCCATGTTACTATGTAATTGTACACTGAAGTTTGAAAGTGTTAAAATTAATATAGCTTATATATTAAAAGAAATCTCTTTCATCTTCAGTAAAAAAAAAGTTAAGCTACTTCAGAGTATGTGAATAGATGCACATATATAATACATCTATGTACATCTGTACACATATACATACCTATATGTACATATGTTCTATGGGTATATATGTGTACACACATATATACAGCACGAACCTGTCATTTCATTGGTCTAGACCAGTGGTTCTCAACCTGTGGGTTATGTTCAGTTTGTAACAATGAAAATACATCCTGAATATCAGATAGATTCATAACAGTAGCAACATTACAGTTATGAAGTAGCAACGAAAATAATTTTATGGTTGGAGTTCACCACAACCTGAGGAACTATATTAAAGGGTCGCGGCATTAGGAAGGTTGAGAACCACTGCCTTAGACTATACGTTTCTTGAGAACAGGGAATATCTTACCTTTCTTTATGTCTCCAGCCTATGCCTGGAATTAATGTTTATTGACTGATTTTCTCTGTCTCCTCCTATTACTCCTCCCCTTTACCCTCCCCCCACAAAAAAACCCAGGTGAATCTAGTGGGAAAAGATAAAAAAAAAAAAACAGGTTTGCTTTTTTATTGTTTGTTGTCCTAGAAAAATGAAACATTTTCTGACATTGTCTACAGATGGGTATTTCGATATTCTTTAAGGATAGATGGTAAGATTATTTTGAAAATAAACTGGGAGCAAGAAGCCTAACTTTCGACTCAGGGACTATGCTGTCATATTTGGTATGCATTTCTCATACCCTCTGTATTCCTCAGGCAATTTTCTTCTCCCAAAGCTTCCCTGTTCACTGTCATTAATCCTCCAAACAGCTATGGGAGGTAAAATCATGCATGTAATTTCCTCCTGGTCCTAAAATACTGTTTAGAATTTTGCTTTGAAACTGCTTTCAGAGCAAAGAGCTCGGCTCTCTAAAACGAACCTGTAATAAACACGGCTGAAATCTTTCCAAATTACCTCTGAGAATTACCTGCTTATCTGGAAAAATAATCAGTGTAATTTTAAGAAATGTTGTTTTCATTCGGCCAGCGGTGCCTTTGAACAATGTCTGTGTCTTCGTTCCCTGTCCTTGGGCAGAGTGGGCTCCGGTGGGAGCCACCACTTTTCCACATAAATCCTGAAGTGAGTGCTTGTGTTTCTCTTGTTGGTGCTTCCCTTTCCTGCTTCCCAAGAGGGAAGACTGCCAAGATGTGAACAGTTTGGTCTGGAAAGGGGACCAGTTAGAGGTGATGTGATTAAAGGTTCTTAGAACACTTCTGAAAACTGACTGTTCCTTCCTCTTCCAGGATTTCTGGGATGAAGCTTAACATCAGCTCTCTAGGATTACTGTCCCAGAAGGCCAGCAGCATATTCACCAGCCCTAGCTACAAATATACTTCAAGCATCCCTGATTTCCTCTGGGGGGTGGAGGGGATAAGACAATGGCCAACATTGTGTATAGATCTAGCAATTTAAGCTTTTCAAAGTACTTTCTTTACACGTATCAATTATCTTATATTCCCATAATAGCCTTACGAGGTAGATGCTACAGGTGCTAATTTATTCCCACTTTGGAGAAAATAGGAATGGAAGTTCACAGAGATATAGTAAATCTAACACTGTGCTTGTAGTCAAGATGGCTCAGATCCTGTCTCAGACATTTGCTAATAATGAAAGTTAGCTTTTATAGATACCTACTATGTGCCAGGCACCAGGCTAAGCACTTTACTTTTGTTATTATTAATAATACTGTCTTATTTGATTTTTCACAACAACCCAGGAGGTAAGTGTTATTGTTATCCCCACTTTTCAGTAGAGGTAACTGAGACAAACAGATTAAGTGACCTGCCCAGAGTTATACAGTTTGGAAGTGTCTGAAGCTGGATTTGAACTCAAGTCTTTCTGACTCCAGACCTTCTATTCTCCTTATCTGAAAAGGGGAGGGGAAGGGATTCCTTCTAGCTCCAAAATCTATGCAGTTGATGAAGTGTCAGCCTATAGAGTCAAGAAAACCTGAGTTCAAATCCAGCCTCAGATACTTACTATGTGACCCTGAGCAAGTCACTTGACTCTGTTTGACTCAGTTTCCTCATCTGCAAAATGATCTGGAGAAGGAAATGGCAAACCTCTCCAGTATCTCTGCCAAGAAAACTCAAAACTGGGGTCATGAAGAGTCAGACTTGACTGAGCAATAATGACAGAATGCTAAGATTTAACCAGAGCTCTTAAAAGGTTCTCGTTCTGGTTATTTTGTCTGTTCTCTCCAAAGTTAAAGTGGGTCCTGTCTTGAGCAGTAAATTTAAGCGTGTGTGCGTGTGTGCATGTGTGTGTGTGTTTGTATTAAAGAGTGTCTTTGTTAAGCTGAGGAGAAGGGAATAGAAATTTCAAGACAATTTGGTAGCAGCAGATATTTTAACTCATAAATATCTTTATCCACTTGGGGAATGTGCTTCCTGTTTTGACTTGCACTCTAAATCTATATAATTTTTAAATTGCAGGTTTACGTCAGGAGAACAATTTAGTCAAGTATTACTTTCTTCAAAAAGCATGTCCTTATTGTAGCACATAAACAGAGGAATGTGAGCAGATGGGGAGAATGCAGAGATCTGTGAATCCCCTCCTTTGGCCTTCGCCAAGTGAGGAGGGTCGGAACTGATTTTGCAGGCTCTCTATAGGTCTTGCTTTCTGAGCAAAGGTGAAGGGGGGCATCAAAATGACAGTGGTGTCAAGCTTGGGTCCATGCATCTCAAATGGAAAGAGGTCCCCCATTGTCTTGCCTGTGAAAGCAGGACTCCTTTGGACCTTGAGGCACCAGTACTTCCTGCTCCTATGCGTGCCCTCAGAGGCAGTGTGGGTCAGTGAAAAGATGACTAAATTTAACATCAAAGTAGTTGGTATCAAATTGGGTGCATGCTTCCTACTACAGATAGTGGTGCAGTGGAAAGAACAGCGATTCTGGAGGCCGAGGCTCTGGGTTAAAGTCTTGGTATTTACATCTATTGCCAAGGTAACCTTGTGTCTGTCTAGTCAGTCAGTCAACAGGCTTTTATTATACATCTATTATATCCCAGGAGCTGTGCTTAGCATTGGGAATACAAGCACAAGGAAAAAGAAAGACAGCCCTACCCTCAAGGAGCTTACATTTTAATGAGGGGAGGGGGGAGAAGAGGGAAATCTAGATGTCCAGTGGATTGCATGCCCTAGAGTCAGGAAGACTCATCTTGGTGAGTTCAAATCTGGCCTCAGATAATTCCTAGCTGTGTGACCCTAGGCAAGTCACTTAACCCTGTTTGCCTCAGTTTTCTCATCTGTAAAATGAGCTGGAGAAGGAAATGGCAAACCAATCTAGGATCTTTGCCAAGAAAACCCCAAATGGGGTTGTGAAGAGTTGAACAAGAATGAACAACAACAGAGTACAGCAACTCTTAAAAAGGGGAATGAGGTGGCGAGGGGAAGGAAAGAAGGTACTCAGTTAGAAGAGAGCATGATAGAAAAGGGCTGAATAGTGGAAGCCTGGTGGAAAAATGAAGAAACGGAAGGCCTGGGTGTGAGTCCCCCACCCACTTAAATGCAGGAGCTGTCCAGTCGGAAGCAGGAGGATCCCAGGGACAGGGGGCACTTCTGAGGTGTGAGTTCTAGAGTGAAAGAGATCTTTTAGGGTGGAAAGTTTGTCGGAACAGGGTAGAGAAGTCTAGAGAATGCAGCTCAGTGGGAAAGGAAGGCAAAACCCCTTCTGGCTTTAACTCTATGATCTTATCCTTCTCAGTGCCTGCAAGGGCATTTCATCTCCTATCTCAGGTCTGCCCCTTCCTTTTCCCATGCCTGATGCCCCCTTTCCATTCTCATTTCCAGGTCATAAAATGCCTCTCTGCTAGTGCCCTTTCCCGCCAACTACCTTGTATGGTGACTGGCACACAGCAGATGATTTATGGATCAATTTGGTCCTATCCATGTGACATTAGCTAAGTCCTTTCTGTACTTAATTGCTCATCATTTGTAAAAATGAAGATGTCAGATTAAATGACTTCTGACGTACCTTCTGGCTCTATGAGGCTATAACTCTTTGGGGGACCCTACATGTGTGTTTGGGTAGTGGCAGATATTAGAAATATCCAGCCCCAGGATGTTAAACCACCTCACTTGTGTCTAAATTGCAAATAAGTTGGTTTAGGAAGTCTCAGACCTACATTCCTTTCCTTCTTCCCACTCCAGTTCCCCTAGGATTTCTGAATAATCACTTGCAAAGAGATTTGAGTTGCAAGGAAGGGCCTTTTTGTATAACTATTAACACCTGACTATGGAGTGGTAGAAAAACTGAGTTAATGAATGATACAGACTTGATTTCATTCAAAAGAAAACTAGTTGAAGTAAAAACAAAAAAAAAATAGAAAAGAAAAAGAAATACACACATATGTAATATACACAGACTTCCGGGATTTCATGGAATGAAATTTTGAGCCTTTAAAAATCTGGGACTTAATGTAGAGATAAATTAAACAGATAATATCAATGTAATATTTCTGTAAAAGAAAAAAGACTAATGTTATGTTGTATTAGGAAAATGACTGTGTACCAATAAAGATAATTATTACTCAGCTTGTCTAAACCCCAGAGAAGGCTTCCTGGGGCCAGCCAGCACAGAATTTTTATTTTATTTACCTAAAATATGTCTGTCACTTTAGGTCTTTGGGGGCCTGTGCACAAAACACTAATTAAGGATTTAAGCTGAATCTTAGAGTGGAAAGTCCCTTTAAAAGAAGGGAAAACAACCAGGGAAGGATCCTTTACTAGAGAGATATTTGCCAGATCAGCCTTCCCCAGGTGCCTGTGGAGAAACTACTTCCGTGAGCAACTCAGGTGATGGGCAGAAGGGACTAGGTGGTTTTAGGCCATGGTCACACTGTCTGTATGTCTGTTGGCCCAAGTTACTAGAGAGAGCTTGTCCTGCCCTATTTATTACAGTTATTCCTTCTACATCACAAGGTTTAGGGATGCAGCACCCCTGTGATCTGAAAAATCTGTGTAGAAGTTTTTGGCCCTCTCTTTGTACAGAAGTCTGAATTATTATGGTATTAAAAGATAAAATATGTTGATATTATTCAATACTCTACATACATTTTATGCATTTCTAAGTTTCTAAACTTTTACCTTGTCATCTGCAGCTTCTGTAAGACTTCCAAAAAAAATCCCTTTTAATTTCTTATGTCAACCCACAATATATTGAAACCTCAATGGGGAAAGTTGTGATATGGAAGGGTTAACTGTAGATGTAGGAGGTTGGCAAGCCAAGACTTAGACTAAACGAATGAAAGATGGTCACAGATAAAGATCTTTCAGAAACTCATCAGCCCCTTCTCACTTTGGAAAACGACAAAGACAAGGGACAAGAAGAAGTAGCATCAACCTCTTGTGTTTTCCTTCTATTGGCTTATTCCTTCCTTGCACACTTGTTTCACATTTCTGTAAAATCCATTTGGCCTCATCATTGTTAGCTCCACGGCATCTTTGTTCCTCTAGTCCTTGGCTCTCTTTTTTACACTTTCAATGACTTCTAGTATTTCCATCCTGCAACCTATAGTCCTGTCCTTTATTGCTGTTGGTCCAAGACATTCCCTTTCTCCAACCCACATGTGCCCCTGTTCAAGACCAATTGACCACTTTGGGCTTATCCAGGATGTTTCATTTTCCCCTAGTTTCTCCACAATACAATGCATGGTTATCCCTTCCACATAGTGCAGGTCAGGGGCATGGTACCGCTGCAATCTGGAAAATCCACATACAATTTTCTGGCCCTCCCTTCATACTAGAGAAGAAGTCTGAATTTTTTCTTTTTCTCTTATGGGGTGTTTACAGAACCATATTGCAAAATTTGGATTGAGTATTTGATCGTAGGTTCTGTGTCATCTGTGGCCTTCATGTGTTACCTGCAGCTTCCGCAAGACTCCCCCCACAAAAAATTCCAATTTAATTTCTTATGCCAACCCATAATATATCAAAACCATGACAGGGAAAGTCCTGATGTGGAAGGGATAACTGTAAATTCCTTGAGGGCAGAGACTTTTTATTTTTCTCTTTGCATCCCTAGCATCTAGTATGGGACTAGCCTATGGAAGGAAGGAAGGAAGGAAGGAAGGAAGGAAGGAAGGAAGGAAGGAAGGAAGGAAGGAAGGAAGGAAGGAAGGAAGGAAGGGACATTAGTCCAAGTGACAGGAAGACCTTATGTCATCTGGGAATAGGAACACCACTGAGTCATAGGTGGTCTAGGAGTTGGGACATGGACATTGAAATGGAAAAATGAGGCATATCAAAGACAGACTTCACAAACTATGAACCCAGCCCATTTCTCATTACCATTACCCTGAAAGGATGGGAACAAGGCATTCACCCCTTCTCAGCCTTGGGAGAGAATGGCCCCTCTTTGGTAGGCAGGGTTCCCAAAGGAATTCTCAGAATATTTTTAACTCTCATCTGGTATAAATGATGATCAGCCTCATTTTGCAAGAAGCAATGAAATGATAAATGGGTGTCTTAACAAGCTGTAATTATAGATTAGTACAAGCTAGTGACTTACAAATATCCCTTCCCAGCATTGCTTAAAAATAAAACCCTTATCCAAACAAACTTTCCTCTGGCCATCCCCAGCCTTTGCTCCAAGATAGCTTCCAGTCCTTCCTACACAGACTGTCCTCTCTCAGATAGGCTGGGCATCCCCAGCAGTAAAAGCACCAACTCATACCCCTTCACCAAAAGTAAGATGAGAGTTCTGGTCAACTTGGTTCATTCTCCATCAAATCTCCTCCCCATCAGATGCCTCCCAGGCTTGTATGGGAGCTAAACTGTACTCACAATGTTTCTACAAAAATGGATTCTCTATCCAGGAAGAGGAATCATTAGAACCCACTAACTCTATGGCTAATGGTCCCTCATGCTTTTTCCCATATGTTTCACTTGGTCTATAACATGTTCATAATCAAAAAGGACTCTAGGATTCTCATTCCATGGAAATAGTGTTCAGGATTTTTCCTGTAACCCATCACAGTAGCATAAAGGAAACAATTTCATTATGTCATTCCAAACTACCTATATGACCCTGAGCAATTCAGTTCTACCCTTCTAGGACTCAGTAAAATGAGGAGATTAGACTGGATGATTTTGAAGGTGTGATATGACATAATATAAAAGTGCCAAGAAATAGATAAATTTGCCTTTTCCATGGGATCAAAAGGAGAAATTGCAATATGATGGAAAGACCACAAAACTGGCCATGTGTAGGCCTGATTTCTAATCTCAGATCTGTCCCTCTTGAGCTGAATAACCTTAGGTAAATCATCTAATTTCTCTGTGTCTCAGTTTGGGAATATCATAATCACCCTACTTGTTGCACACAGTTGGGAAGATTAAATGAGAACAGAACAGTAGTAGGAATTGGAAATAGTTTAGGATACTATACTGTGCTGATGTCATGTAAGTGTGGGAGGTAAACAAGTGTAGACAGTTCTTTCCCTCCTCACCTACCAGCCAGGTCAGAATCTCACCTGAGTCGGTGTTTACACAGTTCTGTGCAACCTGTTTGGCAACATCTCTAAGAATCCCATGCCCTTGGTGCCTGTGGGACCAAAGTTCATGTATATCATCAACAGATATTCACTGAGTTCCTACTTGGTTCTAGGCCCTATGGAGGAATACATAGAGATGTGGAATGGATGGTCCCTCCCTTAAGAGGCTTGGAATTTAGTTGCAATAGGGTCACAGAGGAAATGGGCTTTCTAACCCAGAGCATGGGTTAGAAAGGAAGAATCTATGAACCCATCATGTGCCAGCCATTGTCTATAGTGAGGAAGAACTAGAATCTTGACCAGATGTCTGAGACCTGATCCCAGAAGACATCACCCCAAAGGCAGCAGACACCCTCCAACTGGTAACTGTCAAGTGGTTAGGAGAGATGCAGAATTAGATATGGTGTCCATATGGAAGAGAACCAGAAAGGATGGCACGTCTCTTCCCACAAGACTTCTTGGAATCCAGTCAAGTGGCCCATGCTACTGGGTGGCATAAGCTATGTCCTTGCACTGAGACCTTTTCTGGAGCACCTGGAGTAGTCATGAAGAGCAAACTGAGGAGAATCAAACTTGTTTCATGATAGAAGTAAAAACAGCAGCTTTTTTCATATTAATGACCTCAAGGCCAGAGGTGTGGGAAATGTGGTGCTGTTCCTCCTTATGTTTGGCACCCAAACCCCTGGATTTGGAGTTAGGAGACCTAAGTTTCAACCTCAGCTCTTATTACCCATGTGACCTTGGGCAAGTTACTGTGGACCACAGATTTTTTATCTGTAGAACAAGAAAGTTGGACTAAATGGTCTCTTTGACTTTTTGTTTTGGAGTGGCATTTGGGATTAAGTGACTTGCCCAAAGTCACACGGCTAGAAAGTGTTAAAGCGTCTGAGTCCAGATTTGAACTCAGGTCTTCCTGACTCCAGGGCCAATGCTCTATTCACTGCACCACCTAGCTGCCCCCTAAATGGTCTTTTCAAGGTCTAAATTCTGATTCTGTGATCAATACTTTGTCATTCATTAATTCATTCATTCACTCACTCATTCAACTCTGATTTTTCTTTACCTAATGTGCAGACATCTTAAAAGTTCAGAAGTACCAAAGAAAAGGAGAGGAAACCTCCAGTATGTGTCAAGTAGCTTGAACGAATGTGTTTTGGTTTTTGGCACACAGCCCTTGTTAAAGGGCTAAATTAAAGAATTTAGAGATGGAGCTAAAAGACTCTACTTTAGACCAGTAAGAAAACCCAAGAAGCCAATAAGAGAGGCTTTTCACCAGTTTAAAAATCCCAAATGATAGGATCTCAGGCCCATTTCTCCTTTATGACTGCTTCTAAAAGGTCACAGCATCTGACTTTTTGGATATTCCTAAACTGATTTACAACATAGGGCTGATTTCTCAGCTTTGTCCCTCAGGGGCATTTGTACCTACCCTGCTCCCTATCTTTCCAGATAGGTCATAGGGCTAATAACAGAGTTCCCTATGCACTCTGACCTATTGTAGAGCAGGAACCAGGGATGGGATTCCAAAGCCCTACTTCTGTTCTGAAGTACCCACTGGGTTCATTCCTATGAAGGGTTCAGAGGTAGTAGAACTGTATACTGTTCTGTTCTCCACTCAGTTTAAAGTGACAGTTGCTTCACTGTTACTTTTCATTTTAATTCTAGAAGGCAATGATTTATTTGTCAACCAGAGAAGAGAATCAACATTGCTGATGGTGGCTCTTACTGCGATTTAGAATTCTAGAAACTGCTCTAGTTATTGACTCCCAGGATCTCATCAGGATGAGATCCTAGTATCTCAGATTTAAAGCTTTAAGAGAGCTTAGAGGTCACATACACCTCTACCCCTTTATTTTACAGGTGAGGGAACTTAGCTCAGAATGTTAAGTGACTTGTCTAGGACCACACGCATAATGAATAATACAAGGGTCTGTGCTTGTCTTCTGCCTTCAAATCCAGTGTTCTTCCCACAGGACCACACCACTGCTCGACATTTATCCAAAATCATTGCTCAAAAGCTCCTATTCTCCAATGGATCTACCCTTGATCAGCAGGAAGAAAACATGTAATATTACAATGAGACAAAAAGACACCTGCTTAAAATAGAATAAAAGGTTAAAAAAATAACACAATTAGTAGACATTTTCTCATCCATTAACTCAGTTTCAGGAGGGTTCATTCATTTTTGTTCCCAATACTGCCTTACACCTTACAGTAGAGGCCAATGAATAGAATAGGTGTATATAATAGTTGTTCCATAAGACAAATGCTTCTTTCAAGGACTGGGAAAAGTGTGATGAAATGAATGTAAGAATGAGTGAGTTAATGAATGAATTTAAACATTAATGTCTCAATGCCTGAGAAGACATAGAGAAATCTGAGTCCTATAACCTTTCATTCCATTATGAAAGTGGTAAAGCTTCAATGGGCAAAAGGTTCTGAAACCATGGTATCTGAAAGTATGAGTGTCACATGAATGAGGAACAGCTAGCCTGGAAGGAAGAAAGGAGATGGAGCCTTTGGCTTGGCACTTGTGTTTCTCTTTCTCTCTCTTTCTATTTCTTTATTCTTCTCTCCTTCTCCTGGTACCTACTTTGCTAGTTTGTGCCTTCCTATGTCTCATCTCCATTTCAAGACTTCTGCCCAATCTTTGACCAAGCACATTGAAAATGGCACCATCCAATGAGAACCTGAGCTACTCAGCCAATTCAGAACTGGGATTCAAACTTGGCACTCCAAGGTCAATCCTTCAGACTCAGCATTCTTTCCACTGAACTGCTGTGCCTCTGAATTTTATCTTATTGGATTTTGCCCAGGGTTCTAACCTTTTGAAGTCTTGGTTCTTGATGCCATCTGATTTATTGACTATCCTTCCAGCTTTGTGCCAATTGCAAATTCAATGAGCATACCATCTATGCTGTCATATAGCATTAATTAAGTTGTTAAACAGCACAGGGTAGAACACAGTTCCATAAGAGACCACTCTTTGAAATGACACCTACCTCTTTGGAACAATTCTTTGGGTCTGGTCATGCAACCAATTTCCAAACTACACTGACTCTTTGAATTGAGTTGGCCCTTCCCTGCCACCTACTGGTCATCAGGATAACATGGAAGGGGTCAGAAGAGGAGGCTAAACCAGGTCTGTCAGAGCCACACACACTCAAGAGAGTGGTTTGGTTTTTGTTTTTAAGATGTCAGTGCTTCAGGGCTTCCATTGTTGCCCAAATGGGTTGAAATGCAGGTGACCTTTATCAACCAATGTGGGATGGTCACCTTTGAAGAATTCAAACAACCCACCAACTTTTTACAACTGCTCCCTTCCTTGACTGCTCCAGATGCCAAGGAACCACTTCCTTTTAGCATCATAGCTCTCAGGCACACATATTCTTGTTTTTAACCAGAAAAAGTGATATAACAATGATCAACTTGTGAAAGACCATTCTGATCAATAAAATTATCCAAGACAATTCCAAAGGTTTCATTATGAAAAAAAAACTGTCTTCAAAGAGAGCCACGAATGAATTCTAAATGCAAATCAAAGTACAATTTTTTTCTCTTTTTTTCTTGCTTTTGAAAAAAAAAAACATGACTAATATGGAAATACATTTTGCATGATTTCACATGTATAATTGATTTCCTATTGCTTACCTTTCTCAATGGGTGGGAGAGGAGCTAGAGGGAGGGAGAGAATTTGAAACTCAAAATTTTTACAAATAATGTTAAAATAAACAAATGATATTTTCATCAAAAGAGTGTTATGGAAATACAAGTCACCTAATTTCCTTTTGATTCCTGTGTGCTCCTGCTTTCTCCTGCTGTTTGGGATCCCAGCTGCTACTGTGCCAGCACAAAAATATTTTTTCTTTATATGAAGCATTTTGTTTTTTTTCTTTCAAACCTTTGCAAAGTTTTGTTAAAGACTCTTACCTGCTTGTTTATCCCTTTAATCCTCCTAAATTATTGAGGTGGTTTCTTTCCATCATTAGATCCAACAAACAGAAACTTTGCTTCCTACCACAGACCCCTTCTCTCTTTCTCTCTTTACTGTTTCAGAGAGTAGGCCTTGTGTCCAACACAAACCTGACTCCAAGAATATCTGGCTTGTAGGAGAAGGGATAATAACATCTGTTCATGGCCACTGTGGGAAACAGAGATTACCATGAATGCTTTCAGCAGTTAGTTTTGGGTTTTACCATTGAGCTGATTCAGCAAAGCCCAAAAGAAACAGCCCAACAGAGGAGAGCCATTTGCAGAGCCTGGGATGCACAATATTCCTTTGTGCTTTTCCCCCTAGTATCTCAGTCCCAGCCCTTCCATGGTGCTTGTAAACAGTGCTGCATTCTGTTTATGTGAAATCAGTTGTAATCACCATGGAATCCACATCACAGAGGTAAGGGTAGCTGGCCACCACTCAAATAGAAGCGGCCTCAAGGAACCTGGGGAGAAGGGTGCAGAAGAAACCCTTTTTACTCCCTAGTCTTAGGAAAGCTCTATCCCAGGCCCTCATTCTTGATTGCTGATGGACTGGATGGGGGCCAGTTCTCTCAAAGCCCACCCACATTGCAGTAAGGACCCTGGGTTTTCATCCTTTTCACCTATCCCTTTGAACTGTGAAATACAAAGCAAGATCCAACCATTTCTTTTACCCACCATCAACAGTCTGAAAATTGCTACCTCCTTACTCACTAGAATATCCCCTTGTACAAATTAGGTGGAAATCATGGATTTGGAACTGGAAGGGGAGCCGAGAGCTTAGAGAGTCATGATGTCATAGCTAGAAAGGACATTAAAGTCCATCAAGTCTAACATTTCATTTTACAGTTGGGGAAACCAAGGTCAAGAGAGTTAAATCACGTGCTCAGATGATAGGTAGTATCAAGAATTGGTAGTGACATGGTATTTTAATCTAGAACTTCTGACTACAATTCCAGTGTTCTTTTCACTATACCACATACGTCATTTTGTTGAGTTCAAATTTTACTGAAAAAAAAAACAAACAAAAAACCACAAGAAAGCAAACAAAAACTTCTTATGAAACTGAGAAGCTCCTTGTTGGTTGGTTGGTTATTGTTTATTTCCATCTCAAAAAGCAGGGAAGACCAAAAGACCTAATCCATGAAGCCAAGAATGGACAAGACGTAGAGCTGGGTGGGGTCCTGATGGTACTCTACTCCTTGGAAATTCAGAATCTCAGACCTCCAGGCTGCAGTAGCCACATTACTTTAGCTTGTTTCCACCCTCAAGGTTTGGAAGGAGCAGAAGGGGTAGTTGGACAACTGACTATTAGGGAAGTGGACTTTTTTTTTTTCTTTCCAAGGCTACCATTAAAGTTCCCTTCATTTTTTCTTTTAAAGCTCTAGGCAGTTGCCAGAAATACCAAATAAAATGTCTTTACGAAGTTAACTCAAGCCCCGGTTACACAAGCTGGCTCTGTAGGGGGAAAAAATAAAGAAGTGTTTCTAATTAGTGCTCATGTCCAATGTTTCACTGGGTTCCTTACCTGTGCCCTCTCACCTAATTCTCTTGACTGTTGGCTGACCTTTGCCTGAGGCCCTTGTGGTTACTGCTAATAAATGTTCCTGGCATTTCCCTCGGGGCCTAGAAGAAATGGAAATCCATCCTAACTCACCCAATCTCTACACCAACAGCTTACACCTGTAGACCGCTTTAGACATTGTGCACTGACTCATACCACACTCTTGAGTGTCAGAGAGATGTTGTACCTTTGGACAATGTCTCCCTCATGTTCTCTCTCCTATAGGCAAGATTACTATTTCTCCTAAAAGAAATTGTTGAACATTGAATGTTGATTCAGAAGAACATCATGAAGACATTATAACTAAACTCCATGATAAGGTTACAAATTCCCCATGATACTATCATTCCAATGATCATCTATCTATGAGATCTTTTTCTATAGCCCTAACCACCCCTTGTAATATTACTTCATCTATGGTTATATATTCGAGGAATCCATTAATCATTTCCTTTTGATGGTATGCCTGTATTTTTCTTGTTTTCAAGGACAGGAGTGTATGTTAGCACAGTGCCCAGTACTTAACACAGTTCAGCACTGAGTTTATGTTTAATAAATGCTAATTGACTGACTGTCCACTCGTGGCCATCAAAGACAAGTTAGCATCCTAGAAAGAGAAATCATCCTGGTTTTGAATCTTTGTTCTGCTACTTACCAGCCAGGTGACCTTGGATACTTTCTTTGATGATAAAACAACCTAAGTCCTTTCCAGTTTTAAACCTCCAGTCCTGTGATCTTTTATAAATGCAGTATAAATGCCTATGGGGAACAATTTTCCCTACAGGCGGCATAGGAATAGAGTCCTAGACTTGAACTGAAGAAGATTGAAATTCAAATCCTGCCTCAGGCACTTACTGTCTCTGCAACTCTGGGCAACTCAGTCTCCTAGTTTTACTTTCCTCATCTGTAAAGTGGGTATAATAATCATATATCCGTAACAGTAATCGATTTAGCAGATACTTAGCCCTTAGTAACTTAGGGCTAAGTATGGAAGGTGTGAGCTCTGCTTCTGTTGCTGACGTGGCAGCAGGGGGTTGGCTGAGACCGGAGGCGAGTGTGTGGATATAAGAAGAGTTCGAGAGACAGAGAGACAGAATCAGGAATCTTCCTCCTGGTGGCTCTTGTTGGAGGAAGCAGGATTGTCCCAGAATCTGGGAGCTGGACTGCTGGACTGAAGAACTAAGTTGGAGTCTTCTTGAAAGAGAGAGTTTCTCTCCTAGCATCTGGAAGCTGACTGAGAACTGAGTTGGAGTTTTCTTGAGACCAGAATCTGATGAAGGCTGCCTGGAAGGCTGAGAGGGCTGCTGGAAGGGCTGCTGGAAGGGCTGCTGGCAGGACTGCCTGGAAGGCCTCTTGGAAGGCTGAGATTCCTTCTGGGTGCTAGGGCCAGCTGAACTCCTGAAGGACGGAAGAAGCATGACTGGGATAAGCCTTTGTTGGTTTGTGACTTGGTGGATCCTTGAGTTCCTGGCAACAGAAGTGGAGAAGGGTTTGAGATATGCTGGACCCTGTGAACATCAGTGTGTGCCAGGGACTGCCCTGAGGACTGGACAAGGACCTGGGAGCTGTCTACATCTAAGGACTGAACAAGGACCTGGGAACTGTCTGCCTCTGAATCTAGGTGACTGTTTGGTGAATTCAGGAGGGAGCTGTGACCATGGAAGGGGATCCAGGGAATCAGAGAGACCACCCCAAGATGAGGAAAAGGCCTCTCCTCAGATATAGAATGCTTGATAAAACTGAGGTTTGCTGGACATCGAGGGGTGGAGGGTTTGTGCAATTTTCTAATGACTGTACTTAGTGATTAATGATAATTAGTAATTGTGAATCTAGATTGCTGACTGATTAAGTTAATGGTTGCCCCATGAGTGGATGATTGATTATTGTATTGTAAACTGATTGAATGATTAAGTAAGGAGGTTTCCCCCCTTAGGGAATCCAGATGATTATTCTTTTGTTCTTTGTTCTAAATATTGTGGCCACTGTAGTGAAAACTGTGTGTCCATTCTAATGTTAAGCTGTTGTGAACACTATATTATGATTTTCTGTGATAAGATGTAATGTTGTGAATATTATATTGGAATTTGTAGTGAATGTTTGCCTTGATTTGTAATGGAATAAACCGAGTGTTCACTATGCTGTATAATCCGACCCTTAAAGGCCGTTCACAGTAGTATTCTTTTGGGAATCTGCTTGTACAAGGTGTCACAATTTCCCTCACTGGGTTGTTGTGAGGATTAGATGAGATACATGCACAGTGTCTTGCAAACCTTAAAATGCATTATAAATGCTATTATTGTTTTATCTATCCTCAATAGTCACTCTATCTGCACCTTTAAAGAATGAGGGGGGAAATGAGCATAAGTATGAGAACAGTCTCCCTTGTTATGCAAAAAAAAAGAATCATCTAAATTTGATATATGGTGAGGTGTGAACCCTATAGAAATACTGTTGTTTGGTTAACAGAGTGATTAGCCAACATCACTTGGAATCATAGTTTTTCCTCCAGAAATATCCTGAGACCAGAGTGCCCTAGTCAGAATCCAAATCTCCTAAATCTCAGATTGCTTTCCACTTTCTTCTTTCTGTTGTCTATCTTTTGCATATTTTCTCCCCCATTAGAATGTAAGCTCTTTGAGGGCAGTGAACCTGCTTTTGTCTTGATATACACAGCACTTACTAAGCACAGCTCCTGGCATAGTAATGGCTTAATAAATGCTTGTTGACTGACTGTCCTGCAGCTGTAAATAAATGGGATGGATTGGAGTTTGGGAGTGGGGGGAAGAGAAGGGAGTTCAGAGATGTTCCTTTCCTAAGAGAGAACTAAATGTGTATAATTAGTTCTCAAGAAAGAACTAATATGTATAACCTCTTTGTCTTCTTAAGAGTTGGTATATTTGTTTATGAATTGAATCCTACCCCACCCAAACCCTGAATACCAACCATCCCCACCTCCCCATTCCCTCAATCTCATCCCCATCAAGGCAAGAGGGTGCTTGCTGGGCTTTCTTTTTCCATCTCAGAAGATAGGGAAAATCAAAACATTAGATTTAAGTAGTTGAGAATTGATTCGACTTAGAGTTTTATTGGGTCCTGAGGTGACCCTGATACTGGAGATGCAGAATCTGAGTTCTTCCTGCAGCAGGTCTAACTGAATGGGTTTTATTGCTTGCCAAAAACACAGAAGGGAAGGAGTGTGAGTGTGTGGGTGTGCACATGCACACATGTGTACAAAGGAAAGCAGGAAGAATGACCAGGGCATAAAACAATTTGTGTTTGTTCTGTCAATATAAAAACTCTCCTTCATGGAAGGAGTCTCTTCCAAACAATGTAAGAGACTTATTATGATGCTGTTTTTCTACCTCTGAGCCTAGTGATGGCTCCTTTATAAAGAGGTATTTTTTCAATCAGTCCACCTTTGATAGATAGTCCAGGAGTGGACTCAGATGCTCTGAAATTCTTCTCTCCAGTCAACAGTGGTTCAGTGATGTTAATGTAATCCTATGGTCCATCCACTGAGTGAGGGGAAGGAGAGAGGAAATATAGTAGAAAAGACACCTCACCCCTTCAAAAACGAGTTTAGTCTCGCCTTTTCTAACCCACTCACAGGTGCCATTAGTCTGACACGGATCATTTAGGGGTATAGGTTGGTAGCTCAGCTTGATTTTTTTTCTAATTAAAAGGACCATCCCTTGACTCACTTCTTAAAGAGACCTATTCACTGAATGGGCATTACCTCACTCAAAGTGAGTCCATAAAAAGGCCTTAGCCTAAAAGGGCCAGGGTCTCCCATTGTGTCCTGGGCCATCTCTAATTATCTTGATGAATATCTGATACCTGGACCCAGAAGTCTCTGGAGGAGAAAGGGAGGCTAGTGACCTTGCACAGCCTTCCCTCACTCAAATAAAAGTCAACTGCAAGTTATGTCTTCATCTCCCTGATGTCATGGTCCCCTTTGAAAATGAAGGACAAACACGAGCTCAGCTAAAGCCCTGTGCATAGTTGCTAAGACTCTCATCCGTACTGGGTCCCCAGACTGTTCAAGCTCAAGGTCAACTCTGCTCAAAGCCTAGGGCTCTGGGAAGCTTTCTACTGATAACATCTAACCAAGTCAACAAATATTTATTGTAAACCAATGAAAAGTAACTCAGTGTAATGGATAGAGAGTTGGCCTTACAGTCAAAAAAGGAAGGAAGGAAGGAAGGAAGGAAGGCAAGAAGGAAGGAAGGAAGGAAGGAAAGAAGGAAGAGAGAAAGGAAGCATTTATTAAGTACCTACTATGTGTCAGGCTCTGTCCTAAGAGCTCTATAAATATTATCTCATGTGATTCTCCCAACAGCCTAGGTAGGTAGGTGTTATTAGTATCCCCATTTTAAAGTTGGGGAAACTGAGGCAGGTTACATGACTTGTCCAAAATCACACAGCTAGTCAGTGTCTGTGGGCAGATTTGAACTCGGATCTTCCTGACTCCAGGGTAAGTGCTCTGTGGCTCTTAGCTTCTTCTGTTCAAATCTTGCCTATGCCACAAACTAACTCTAGGACCTTGTTGTCATTTAGTCCCCTAACCAGCCCCTCAGTGCTCTAGGCAATTCTTTATAAAAAATCTAAACTGACCTTGGACACCACATTCAGAGGGGAGAGAAGATGAAAATAAGGAACATATTTAATATTACTTTTAATAAATGTACTTTTTCAGGCTAAAAAAAAAGATGACTCAGATTTAAAAGAAAAACAAGCAGTTAAAAAAAATAAAGACTCTAAGTTGCAGAGCAAGAATGAATCCACATCTTCAGAGGAGTTTGTTCTCTGGAGAGTTTCTTATACCAATGAAGACACAGATCTCAAAAAACAAAAAACTCCAAAACCAAAAAACTATGATGGGACCAATATTTACCAGGATTTCCCTGTGACAACTTCTTTCTCCTCATCTACAGCAGGAGAGTAGACCTAGGCTCCTCTTTCAAAAGGAAATAGCTTTCCCCAAAAGTAGACAAAGCTTTCCCTAGAATCTGACTGACCCCGGCAGCCCCAGGTAATTAGGGTTCCTCAGATCTGACAGATTTCTGAAGACTTTGTAAATTTCCACGTCCTTCATATCCTGTCTTCATGACCAGATGTGCTTCTGTATAGAGATGAAGAGCTAAATGCCACTGTATCCTCAATGCATGTCCATACTGTGTCAGGGCCAAGTCAACTTCTTCTTGTTAACTGTCAAGAGACATAGATAATAACATTTTCTACCAACATTAAACCTGAACTCTGCAGCATGGTATTATGTATTAAGTACTTTGGTAGGCCCTGGGCAGTGGAGCTACAGCCTGTGAAACTGTAGCAATACCAAAAGGGGAAGAAAGAAAATGAGGTTGGAGATCTTAGCTGACCTGGACACTGATCAAAAGAGCAGCCCCCTCTGTGTAATGGAGTGAGCTGGCATGTGCTGCTCTGGGCTTTCTGCAGCACAATTGACCATGAAGGAAAATTCAGCCCTAATGAGTAGCAGGAAAGGCATGCTCAAGATGTCTCATAAAAACAGTAATTGTTATAATCCAGCATTATGAATAACTGCACCAAAATGCACAAATACACATTACAAGCTTGTCAAGGCAGGAAAGAACAAGAAAGACTGTTCCATTGTGAAGTGACAAGATTTCTAAATGATAGAGTTTCACTTGGCTTTATGTGGCCTAGCTAATGTCCAGCACCAATGGTGAATTTATAGAATATGTCTTGTTAATGTTGCTATTCTCATGTGAATGCTTGGTTTATGAATGTGTCCTTTGTGAAATGTCTTAGAATGAGGGGAAAAAAAGGTTTGTTTAAAAACATTAATTGCCTTTTGCCCAAATAAGAGTAAATACTATTGATGATTTTAAAAAATTCTGCTCTAACAGCCCCTAATCAAACCTTCTGCCATTAGTTAAGCCATAACTTTAAAAATCATAATTCTATATATGTATATATAATTTTTACTTTCCAATATGTCTTTCCTCTGTTCTCTACCCCATAAGCCATCCCTTATAGCAGATATCTTACAAGGAAGAAGAAAAGTAGTCCAGCAAAACCAACAAGTATAGTAATCATGTCAGAGGAGACAGAATACTTCACACCTATAGTCTATCACTTGTACAAAGGGTGGACAGAAGTACATTTTCTCACTTGTTCTATATGGCCAAATGTGTTCTTTTTAATGATAATGTTCAGGATCCAAACCAATACTTTGAAAAGAAATTATATATGCATTCAGTTATTTTTCAGATGTATCAGACTCTTCATGACCCTGTTTAGGGTTTTCATGGCAAAGACACTGGAGTGGTTCCTTCTCCAGCTCATTTTATAGATGAGAAAACTGAGGTAAACAGGGTTAACTGACCTGCCCAGGTCACACAGCTAGTCAGTGTCTGAGATTGGATTTGAACTCAGGTCTTCCTGACTCCAGGTATGGCATTCTATATACCACACCACCTAGCTGCCCCAAGACACACTTATTAACATGCTGATCATTAATTGACATTAACTCATTACTAGATTTCAGTATTGTGGTAAGATATAAGGAATACTTGACCAACGGAACACCTACAATGATGAAATCACAAGTTGTACTATGTGCTCATGTATGTGTATCATATCATATACATTTTTATTTGTCCAAACCATTTTAGGGGTGGGGAGAGACTGACATTGCAGAAATTCCATCTACTGATGAAGATTGCCAGCTCAGTTCAATGAAGCATAAATTTTTATTTGCAATTTATTTTCTTAATTACCTAGGTAACTATATCCTTAATCACCTGGGGTGTTGGGAAATTAAGGGATTTTTCCAAGGGGATCTAGCTGATATGCATCAGAAACAGTCCTTGAAAACAGAGCTTTCTCACTTCCAAGGTGGCCTTCTATTAATTATATAACAACCCATTCTATTCCATCCTAACCTGTCCTATTTCTTTCCCTTCCCTTGGTGGTTACCACTTCTATTTGAGTTTGATACTCTCTAAGACTTTACCCTTTGGAGAAGAAGCCAACCTGCATTTGTGCCTGGATGGTTTGCTTATCTGAGAGCTTCTTGTACCAATGAAATCCCATTTCTATTCCCTACATTATATAGCTTTGAGCTACATTGTATGATAGAGGACCAAACAGACAGACTACATTGTGACCCACAACACTCCTCAGTGCAGCCAGAATCATATTACAACATAATGGGGAAATATTTAATGAAAAAAAGAACAATACAATAAAGTGTAGATAATGCTAATATGTGGTTTTCTAAGTCAATAAGTGACCACAGAGATCTTTATGTATGGTTTAGTGCCCCCCCATTTCTATTTTAATTTGACACCACTGTTGTATAATACACACCAAGTGTTCAACAGACACTGTCTACAACTACACAGTAGATCACATTCTCCCATAACCCATACTCCAACCTTCTGGTCTTTCCAAAGAGATCATGGAAACTTAGCTATTTTTAAAAGTCTGTCCTGTCCCATAGATTCTCTTTCTGATTTTTATTTTTCTCTCTTTATGCAAAACTGTTTCCTTGCCTCTTTTGTAGATTGAATTAACTCAGAGACATAGAGAATTTCACTAATATCACAGCCAAATTTAAAAATATTCCATTGGCTTGAACTTAGTTGTGCAAAAAACCTTCCTCTGCCTGTAAGTTATTTGGATTCCAACCACAAAGAATACATTGGTGCATAGGAAAATGGCATTCTTGTGTCTTTTAGGAACAGATAGTTAATTTAGCAATTTAGTACAGTCCTGTGTGCAGAGGGAAAGGAAGATTTGTTTTTTAAGCCTGATTTTGGCTTTCTCCATATGTCAAAGAAAAACCCAATGATCCAGCCTTTCCAATGGGAATAGAAGGATTCATTTCTCTAGACCTGCTCAAGAGATGTCACATTTTTAATCTTTAAATTTTAGAATTTTGTGGGAGAAACTGATTAGAGTGTGCTGTTTTGACCTCCTCACATATGGAAATTCCAAGTAAATGATGGAGTAAGACCCCCAGCAGCTAGAAAGCAGCAGAACTGCGTGGGATGAGTAAGGAAGGGTTTGCAGGGTGTGTGATTTGTGATCTATTGGGCTTTAAATGAGCTGTTCTCTTAAAAACCTCTGTGTCTGTCTGTAGGAAGCAGTTGTCACCCAGTAAATGTGAGGAATGGATTTCTTGATTACTTAAGGAGCTTGGAGAGGCAATATATAGTGGGAAAAGGACACTGGACTTCTACTTATGAGTCCCAGAGTAAAATCCCAACTTTATTACATTTTAACTTTATAATCTTAGGCGAATCTCTTTCCGAGCCTTACATTTCCTTATCTGTAAAATGGGTATAGGAACTCATGTTGAGACTAACTGCATTTCTTTTTGTGACAAGATTACTAAAAGTAGATGAGGATAATGCCAAAGATAGAATTCACCTAGATTTCAGCAAAGCAGTTAACAAAGTCTCACGTGATACCTTTGTGTGCACAATGGGAAGATATGGATGGGGTCCATGACAATAATGTTAGTTAGATTTAGAAGTCACTGAACACAGAGACCCGAAATACTAGTGCTTGGCTGAATGTCCACTTGGAGGGAGGTCTTTAGTGGAGTATCCCAGGAATCTACACACAACCTCAGACTAGGTCTTATTTTATCCAAGACTTGGAGGAAAGCATAAATGACTATGAAGAAAAAAGCATAGATATCTAATTTACAGATGATCCAGAACTATATGAAGCATAGCTAAGGTGTGGAATGATAGACCCAAGATCTGGAAAGATTTGGCAGGCCTAAACATTGTGTGGAATCAAATGAGATGTAATATAATAAGCATAGTGGTTAAAAAAAATCTTGAATCACAGTAATAAAGTTACTCCAGGTAGGAGGAAGTAAGGAAGGAAGAAAAGAAGGAAAGAAGGAAAGAAGGAAGGAAGGAAGGAAGGAAGGAAGGAAGGAAGGAAGGAAGGAAGGGAGGAAGGGAAGGAAGAAAGGAGAACTGGAGTGAAAGATGTTAATCAAAGAAACAAAGGATCAGAAAAGATGTTCTGGTCAGATGGTTGGAGTGAAGATAGCTGGTGGACAGTCCAGGTCCTCCATTAACATTTTTGAGATGTCAATAAGATGCAAAGAAGGCCCCTGAAACTCAGGGCGGAGCCAAGATGGTAGATCAAAGGCAGGGATTCACCTGAACTCTCCCCCCAAACCCTTCAAATACCTTTATAAAATGAGGCACAAAGACATATTACAGTAGAAGGAAAGAAGAGAGGGAGATGAGCATGGTTTGAACCTTAGTCTCATAGGATTTGGCTCAAGGAAGGAATAACATACTCAGGTATAGAAATCCTACTTGTCCTATAGGCGGTAGGAGGGGAGAAGGGAAGGAAAAGGAAGGGGGTGGAGAGAAGAATGAGGGAGGTGTTAGTCAAAAAAAGAAAAGTCCCTGACCCACTAAACCAGCGGTTCTCAACCTGTGGGTTATGTTCAATTTGTAACAATGAAAATACATCCTACATATCAGATAGATTCCTAACAGCAGCAAAATTACAGCTATGAAGTAGCAACGAAAATAATTTTATGGTTGGGGGTCACCACAACACGAGGAACTGTATTAAAGGGTCACGGCGTTAGGAAGGTTGAGAACCACTAAACAGACCCCCCTGTGGTAACTTATGGGGGAAACTAAGCAAGCATCAGACGGGATAGGCAGATAGAGAGCTGATGGGGTCTTTATCATTGGAGGAGATATCGATGTAGAAGAGATTACAGATGCACTTAGGTATCCGAAGACCAAAAGTAAAACTATCTGGGGGAAAAAAAATCAACTCTAGAAGCACAAGATAGGAAAGTTGTAACTGGTTGAGTGGCTAGGTGGTGTAGTAGATAGGATTGCCGGACCTGGAGCAAGGAAGACCTGAGTTCAAACCTGCCCTCAGATACTAGCTGTGTGATTCTGGGCAAGTCACTTAATGTCCTTATGAGCCAGTTTTCTGATCTGTAAAATGGGAGTGATCATAATAGCACTTACCTCCAAGGATTGTTGTGGGGATCAAGTGAGATCATATTTGTGAAGGGCTTTGTCATGCTTAAAGGATTGTATAAATGCTGATGATTATTAATATTGTGCTATAGAAATCTGTCTAATGATTATCTGGGGACGACCAGCAACAAAGCACATCCCCCTTCTCTTGCTCTTAGGGTGGGGATAACGATAGAAGCTGACGGGTATATATACAAACAGACAGTCACTGTATTATTTGTTCCTGTTATAAGGGTAACTGACTGTATCGGCCACATTGTTTGAAGTCAGACCTGCTATATGTCACCCCATTTCCAGGGTTCTCTGGTTCACTTTAGGGGGGTTGGGGTATGTCCAGGCCCTCTGCCAATGGCTCCAGCCTCTGCTGATGGTGCTAATTCCCTTGTGCCCCAGTTCCATTTAACAGCTTGACAGTCAGATTGATTTTTACAAAGAAATATTTACTTCAGAGGCCTCATAACAAATATACAAACAGCTTAGCTCTGTTCCCATAAAACACAGTCCCAAGTTCCAAGCCCCACTTGGCTCAAGTCTGTGGATTTTCAAGGCTTCCCTGCCAGGCTAGCTGGCTGTACCATCCCACCTGCAATCCTAGCTATAAGGTCACCATGGACAGAACTCCCAGGCATTGCTTGCACTTAGAAACTGAGAAAGACACACAAAATAAGACAAATCAAGCACTCCAGGCCTATTTCTCTGTCTCCCCTCACTGGTTCAGTTTTTGGTACCTGCACTAAGGGACAACTATGATCTTCTGGTAGCAGCAGGAAAGAAAACAAGACTGACGACGTGCCCATTTTAAAGATGTAGCCTGTTCCCGCTATGCAGCCCATCAAAGGAGATCGCACTCAGTGAGAGATAGAGGAATGGAATGCAGAGAAACAGGGTGCTTCCAGGTTAGGAGACAGAGGTGCTTAAAGAAGAACTCTATATATAGGTGTGGGGAGGTGATATGTTGGGTAATGTCATTGGGTAATAGAACAAGAAAACAATTTTGGGTGAGAGGGTGGTGTGCTAATGGACTACAGATCTAAGATAAGCTAATAGTGTGATAAGATCACTGAAAAAGCTAATACACCGGTTAGGCTGTATTGAGAGGACTAGGCTCTAAGAGCAGTGGTTCTCAACCTTCCTAATGCCGGGACCCTTTAGCACAGTTCATTGTGTTGTGGTGACCCCAACCCTAAAATTATTTTCATTGCTACTTCCAAACTGTAACTTTGCTACTGTGATGAATCGTAATGTAAATATCTGATATGCAGGATGTATTTACATTGAACATAACCCACGGGTTGAGAATCACTGTTCTAGAACTAGGGATAGGACCGTTTATCTGTATCTTTACCCTGCTAAGACCCTATCTGGAGTATGGTGCTCAATTCCAGGTGTCAAATTTTAGGAAAGATCCTAATAACTTAGGGAAAGTACAAAGAATGGTGATCAGGATGGTGGGGGGGGGGGGGCGGTGGGTAGAGAACATGCCACAGGAAAATCTGTTGAAAGGGGAAAAAAAAATAGCCAGGAACTCTCTCCCAACAGAGCTCTGAATTGTGATGCACAAGTTTCTGGGTTAAATTTGGCATTAATATAGTGAGCCCATGGGAGAGAATGTTCACCAAGTTACCTAAAGGTGGGTGAAACATCCAAGGTCAAAAACAAGGCAGGTCAATGTTTTCTACTGTCACGTAGAGATGAAATCAGGCTCATTAGTAGCCCCCTGCACTTCCAGCCTGGGCGGAAACACCCAGTCTTTAAAAAAAAAAAAAAAAAAAGACCCATTTTACAGATGAGAAAACTGAGTCTAAGAGAGTCTAAGTGACTTGTCCAAAGTCAGAAAACTGTTATCTAAGGCAGGATTAGAACTCAGGTCTTCCTGACCCCAGGTCCAGTGTCGTAATCTGCTATGTTATGTTTCATCCTCGATCAGAAGATCGGAATTTATTTGCCTTCTTAAATAGTGTTGGCAACAGCGATCACGCAAAGTGATAAAGACTCCCCAAATGTTGGAAAGCAAGAGGGTTGGACTTAATGTTGTTCTTTTAAACTCAGCATTTGCACTCTGACATAAGACTTTTTTCCCCCCGAGGCCATTTTCAAGGTTCTGAGGTTCCAGCCACAGTCTTTTACCCTTTCTGGCTCCTAGCACCATAAAGTGGTGGGAACACACAATTTCACGGTACAAAGGAAAAGAGGCTTAAGAGACTGATCAGGCTTCTTAGACATCAAAACGCTCTTACAAAACAACATTTTGATGAATGAAGGGTAAATTAATGGGAAACATATGGATTAGATGTCCCCTGAAGCACGAATGAGTTTAGAAATAGAGGGGCTGAGGGATCTGGCGTAATGTAGTAGGAGTTTCTCAAATCTAAAGTGTTTGAGTCCCATAAATAGATTAGCCGTAACTTCCTTTCATGTGACTTACTAGGCCAGTATGGTTTTTAATGAGTATACTGCCTAACATTGACTCAGGCAGGTTTCTAAAGTCACCAGGACACATAGAAAGTTGTCACTGGAAGGAGTTTCAGAGGTCATCTAGACCAGCCTCTTACTGTTCATTAGAATGCAAACTCCTGGAGGGCAGGGACTTTCCTCCCTTTTGTCTTCCCCTCACAGTAAGGAGCTCAGATGCCAGACCTAATGAATGCTTCTCTATTGGCTGATTGCCTAATTGTTCTAGTTTCTCCAGATCTGTTTACACTCTAAACCAGGCCTTCATTGAATTATCTTTTCTTCATTTTTGTATCATTTGTTAACTGGGTAAACATGCCCTTTATCTGGGCAGTGAACTTCTGGCTTCTTTACAAAACTTTCACTCAAATCACTCACTGAGCATTGGGCTACTGTTCTCAATTAGTCAGCCAGTAAATGTTTATGAATCACCTACTATGGGCTGAGCATTGGGAACACAAAGAGAGGCAAAATCACAGACCTGGAGCATAGTACTATACTTTCCTTCAAAGTTTCATTCATTAATCAAGATTTCTAGAGCTATGGTTGTTGACATGGCAATGAATTTCTGGCTTTTTTTTTAAACAAAACTTTCACTCCAATCACTCACTTGGCATTGACCAGTTAGTCAACCAATGAGTATTTATTGAATACTTACTATTCACTAAACACTGGGAATACAAAGAGAAGCAGAAACACAGATCTTGCCAGCAAAGAACTCACATTCCAATGGTGGAGCAAGTCAATAACTAGGCATGAACGAAATATGCATGAATAGATGCAAAGTAAGTTCAAAGGGAAGGTCAGTTCAATGGGGAGAGGACAGGAACAGGCCTCCTGCAGAAAATGGGGCTGGAGATGAGTTTTAAAAGAATCCAGGGAAATCCAGGGAAACCAGAAATGAGGAGGGAAAGCATTCCAGGCATGAGAGACTTCTAGTGCAAAGACATGGAGAAGAGAGGAGTATCATGTGTGAAGAAAGAAAGAACTCCAATAATGCGGGATCACAGGGCAGATAAAAGAAGTTATAAGGAGGAAAATTTAGACTGAATACAAAGAGAAATTTACTAAAAATTAGAGTTGGCCAAAAATGTAATTGACTGTTAGGGGAAGTATTGGATTTCCTCTCTTGGGAGGTCTTTACCAGAAATCTGGGCTATCAATTGTCAGGAATGTTGTGGTAGGAATTGTCTTCAAGCATGGATTAGATTAGATGGCAACTAATGTTCTTTCCAATATT
Organism: Pseudocheirus occidentalis; assembly: GCA_028646575.1. Classification (NCBI taxonomy): domain Eukaryota; kingdom Metazoa; phylum Chordata; class Mammalia; order Diprotodontia; family Pseudocheiridae; genus Pseudocheirus; species Pseudocheirus occidentalis. The sequence goes on from CM053597.1 coordinate 53,642,744, forward strand.
CATTATCTCCAGAGTTCAACTTCCTAGTTCTGCAGCATCAATTCAGTGATCAATCAACAAACATTTATTAGGAACTTTCTGTATCCCAGGAACTATTCTAAGTACCGTAGATACAAAAAAAAAAAAAAAAAGCCTCTGTTCCACTCTCAACTATAGACTTAAGGTTGCCCGGTCAATCCTGGTGCCATAGTCCTTGGCTACATTGCTTCTAAGGCCTCTGTTATAAACCATCAATTTGCCAAATCAATATGTGATCAGACTAGCCATTCTGTAGGTTACTCACAAAAGCCTGGTGCCTCTTCTTCATTGTCTAGTTATAATCTGGGTAGATGGGCAACAGATTGTTGGAATTAGCAGGGATGTTGAGGGAATAAATGTTAATCTATGTCTTTCTTTGTCACTAATTAAATTCCATAGCCAGACATAGGTCATATAATCTGTTGCATTATTCAGAGCACCTATTATGTATTAGAGCTGTGACAGGGCTAGATGCCATGGCTACAAAGACAAGTCAAGGCAATAAATGACCACCTACTGTATGCCACTTCATGTCCGAAGGGCTGGAGAAACTAAGAAAGAAAAAAAAAACTGCTCTACCTTTGAGGAACTCACAGTTTAATGTGGCAGAAAATATACAAACGACTATGTACAAATGAGGCATATACTGGATAAATTAGCCATAATCTCAGAAGGAAGGTGCTAGCTCTAAGAAGAAAACAAAAACAACCCCTATCTTCCAGGAATGGGAGTAGGAGGCGAGGGAAGGGTCTTACAGACACAGAGAAGTAAACACAAAACTATGCAAAAAAAAATCACAAAGTACATTCAGGTAGAATGGCTAGGAGCATGAGTAAGGAGGAAAGGCCTCCCCTACAGAGGCAGTCACACCTGAGCTAAGGACCTTTTGTGGACAAGTGAGAGCCTGGTAGGGTAGGAAATGCTCTCTCAGATTAGAAATTTACTCAAGAACCTAGATTTTCTAATTAGGGCAGAACAATTGAGTAGTTGAATGTTATTTTTCTTTATAAACCAACCATCCCACGTGATGAGAAAAAAAAAGAGCTCAGATTAGTCTTTGCAAAGGACACCTCAAATTCTACTTCTCAGTGGAAATGTGAACTTCTTGAAAATGCTCGTAGACTGAGGCAGGTAAGAGATTGGGAATGTAGTAGATGCCATTTGGGATCTCAGAGAATGAAGCTTTACTTTAAAATCACTTTAGATTTTTAAAAAGCTTTAGATTTAAAAAGGTTTAGGAGTTTTAGATTTAAAAAAAATTCAGAAGCTTTATTTTAGAATGTTAGAATCTGACGTGACCCCAGATATCAACTGATCGAAGCTCCTCATTTTACAAATGGACAAACAGTGTGCCCCAGAGAAAGCTGAAATGACATGCCCAAGGTCATACTGTTAGTTAATAGCAGTCAGAGCTCAAACCCAGGTCTCCAGCCTCAGTCCAATGCTCTTTTCACCTTGGTGCCACACCCCTTTCCCCCAACAATATTATATCACAGCTGTACCCTCCCTAGTTTTCCTACATTTGCTATTCTATTAATATTCTGCCTTGGAGAGGCATATTTGATGACCCCGGGAAATGGCCTGGTTGAATATCTGTCAACCTGTTGTATAATTGGAGACCTAGCAAAAAAACAAAACAAAACAAAAAAAGAGACAAATAAAAGAATAGTTTTCCATCATTATAAAGGAATTCTGCCCAGACATTTTACATGTCTGACTACACCCACTAGACATGCTGTTTATCCCTTTGGGATGAACTTTCTACCTGCTAAACCGAAAAAAAAAAAAAAAAAAAACCGAAAAAGAAAACGCTTTACAATGAAGGGATGGTTTACTCCTCCTGGCTCCCCAACTCATTCTCCTAGGCCCACAATGGACAGCCTGCTCACCCCTCTGATGACAGCACCTGAGAGTGGGGGAAAAAATCCAGAGCTGCTCTGATACGGGACAAAAGGTGATCATAGCGGGAGGATTCATTTCAAAGCAAGAATGAAAGACAGAGCCTCTAACCAGCGTCACCTGATCTGTGCTAAAAGAAAACAGGCTTCTTCCTTTTTTTTTCCCTTCTGTTTGTTGGCTCCTGATCAGAGATAGTGTGATAGCCTGGGAGGACAAATGGGAATCGTGAGAAACCTGGCAAGAGGGTCTTTTCTACAAATGGAATATTAGGATTCTCCCCACATATTATTAGCTGGGGTGATGAAAACCTGTCCTCACAGCTTCAAAGGAGAGCCTTTGCAAGATTACACAGTATTCCATAACGAGCCTCCAAGCTGGAGGCCATGGCAAGAGAGGCAGGGATAGTGGAGTTCTAATCCCGCTGCTGGCACCTGACCCTGTAGGCTGCAATAACACCAGGAACAGCCTCATATTTAGGGGGGATAAGGACTGACCCGTAAAATGTGATCTGATTGGCAGCGAGAGCATGGTAACTGGAGTCAGGAAGACTTGAGTTCAAATCCAGCCTTAGATGACTAGTACTAACTTGTGACTCTGGGCAAGTCACTTAAATTCTGCCTTTCTCAGTTTGCTCATCTGTAAAACGGAGATCATACCAGCACTTCCTTCACAGGGTTATCCTGAGGATCAAATGTGAGATATTTGGTTAATGCTTCGCATAACTTGAAACATTCTGTAAGTGCTAGCATAATAGCTAAAATGTTAGCAATAGTAGAAGAGGAATCCCCCATCTGCCACCTGTTAAATGTCTGAAAGACCCAGACGGGTTACTCCTTTAGGTTGGTTTGCAAGGCCCCTGTGAAAATGCAGATAGGATCCATGTGCATTAAGCTCTTATCAGCCCCCTGAGCAGGAATGTGCTTATCAGATCAGCAAGGAACAGAGCACAGGACTGGTTTATAGTCAGGTCTGTCCGGATGCTTAGAGGAAGATTTAGAGGAAGAGGAAGGGCCTGAGGGAACAGGCCTGGGCAGGGCATGGTCCTGGAGGGCCCCAAACTGCCCAGAGTTGAATTAGGTCATAGTTCCATAGCCTCTGTCTCTGGCTATGCTTGGGCCAATATTTCCACCTGGAGTTGTCTGTGTCCAAGACATTAAATCCAGGCCTGTCCACCTCTATCTTCTCATCTATAAAAGAACAGTAATAACTAAACCACCATGAGGAATGATGGATGCTTGTAAAGCACTCAGAATAATGCATAGGGAGCCAAATGGTTATTCTATATAAGGCCTGCATGTAGAGACACATACATTGACGGCATCATTTGATGGGCAAGGGTTTAGGTAAGGTTTCTGTGGCCCTTGTCACGCATTCCTTCGCTGTATGTAAGGGAAGAGTGACTTAGACAAAAAACATGCATCTGCTGTCTTTGGGCAGGAAAAACGTCAGATACCATTCTGCATCATATCCTATCAGTTTATCAAGGGGAATCCCAGGGCCTCAGAAATGGACAGAGATTTAGAGGCCATCAGCTACCCCCTCTGCATCTCTGACAAGTGACCATCCAGTCTCGGCTTGTATACAGTGCCTTGTAAAGAATGGCAAATGCTTCATAAATACTTGGATTAGTTGGACCAAACATTTCATATGATGAGATCATTGCCTCACAAGGGAGCTTATTCCATTTTTGAACAGTTATAGTTGTCATAAATAATTCTATGTTTATATGTACATATATACATACATGTGTATATAAAGCCATGATGATTCTCACCTTAATATTTTAAAAAATTGTAGCTAGGACGCCATTTCTATAGGAGATAGGACTTCATTTCTAAATATGTCACTCTTTCCACCCTGAACCTCCTCCTTTTTCTTCTCTCCCTCCTCCTAGTACTGCTAGTACTACTGCTAGTATGTCCACAACTACTAGAACTACTACTACTAGTATTACTACTATAACTACTACTACTATGACTACGAATACTGCTATAACTGGTATTACTACTACTACTACTACTAATGATAATAATAATTATAATAGTTTTTATATAGTGCTTTAAGGTTTGCAATGCACTTTACAAATATCAATTCATTTTATCCTCATAGCAACCCCAGGAGTTAGGTGCTGTCATTACTCTCATTTTACAGAGAAGGGAACTGATTCAGAAAGAGGTCAAGTGACTTGCTCAGGGTCACACAGCTAATAAGGATCTCCCAGAAATTGACACTGGGACGTGGGACCCTCGACTTAGGCTGGGGAACACAGAGACTAGATGGTGGGGGGAAAACCTTACGCTCAAGGACATAGAGGGAATGGAGGTGGTCAGTTCTCTAGGTAACCATCTGAGCTTTTCAGTTGAGTCTTGCCTTTGAAGCAAAACTATATCCCTGCTATTTGATAGATGAAGGAGGCAAAAATTCCTGCATGAGGCAGGGGAAACCTGAAGTCCCTTCCAGATCTAGGATTACATCACTCCATGAGTAGAGAAGCAGCCAGGGGTAGTGGGATGAGCCCTGAGTTTCAAGTCACAGGACCTGAGATGCAATCCTAACTTTACAATTTATTTAGGCTATGGTTTCCTTATATATGACAAACAAGAAGGTTGGAGTCCATGATCTATAGGGTCACTTCCATCTCTCAGAGTCCCAACTTTCATCTTTGGAGGCTGCTGGGAAAGGCAAGCCCAGGATGACAAAACCCTAGAGGAAGGATGCTGCCTGGCATTGAAACACTCCTCATTCCCTACATTGGTACACTGGGACAAAGCACCATTTGCCATCGTACTAGTCAATGCAATAAATGAATGAATGGATGAATAAATAATAATAAAATAAAATTAAAATGGTTAAAATCTATAAATGAGAGCACAGTGAAGGTTTGGCTAGATTTGCTACAGAGTTGACTGGTCACCCTCTAACATAAAAGAGAAAGAACAGAACCCAAGTTTGATTCTTCTAACGTTTCCTTTCTCGTGCTACAAGCCAAGATTTATCTCTGGGAGCTCTTTTATCCCAAGATGCAAAGAGTACAGGAAACTTCACAAAATGACTAACTCAACAACCACTATGGGGGTTTAGAGGGAGGTGGGGTGTCAAGGGGGTCAGAGTTGTTTCCTCCTCATTTTCCAGTGTTTTTATTTTGATGTTTTTGTGATGGATTTAAAGCAGCTTAAGAGTTTGTTGTGATAAGCTCCTCTGACCATCATTTGTATGCAGGGACCCTTTGAAATGAATTTCTGTGATAGAAACAAATTCGAAAAAGAAAACTATAATCAAAGCAAGTTATCTACAAATAATCTGTAACATGATACCAGACAAGACCACACTGTTTAAAATCCTCTTCCTTAACTCAGAGCTGTGGGGTGGCCTCTTGCCAGAATTTTAGGGGAAATTTCCATCCCTTAGATTTCTTTTCCACCATGTCTTGGTACAAAAGGCATGAGATATATACTGTGTGAGCATATATTTTTATTGTCCTATCATCTGGCTGATCCAGTGATATTTGTATGTTCTAGAATCTAGATGTCAGATGTTAAGGAGGAGAAACCATTTCCAGGTTTGCATTGAAGCAAAATTCCTTCTCTGGGTCTCCTTGAAGGACCTATCATTCTTTCCCTCTAAGTTGGCAATTCTTAACTTTTTCTGTGATATGGACTCCATGGTGGGTTGGTGAAGCTTATCCATGGGTGGGGAACCTGTGGCCTAGAGACCACATGTGCCCTTCTAGGTCCTTGAGTATGGCGATTAGACTGAGTCCAAGTTTTATAGAACAAATCCTTTTATTAAGGGGATTTGTTCTGTGAAGTTTGGATCCAGTCTTTATTAAATATAAACCCTTTCCCAGAAAGAAACCCAGGCCTCAGCATAAAGAGAGATGACAACATCCTGTTGGCTTGGGGTTCTGTGTGTCTACCTAAACCATGGGTTCTTAACCCTTTTTGTGCCATCAACCTCCTTTGCAGTCTGGTTAAGTCTATGGATCTTTTCTCACAGTCATGTTTTAAAATGCATAAAATAAACATAGGAAACCAATAATATTGAAATACAGGTATCAAAGGGCTACAAGGTAGCTCGGTGGATGGAGTACCAGGCCTGGTGTCAGGAAGACTCAACTTCCTGAGTTCAAATCCAGCCTCAGACACTTACTAGCTGTGTGACCCTGGGCAGGTCACTTAACTCTATTTGCCTCAGTTTCCTCATCTGTAAAATGAGCTAGAGAAGGAAATAACAAACCAGTCTAGTATCTTTGCCAAGAAAAGTCATGAAGGATCAGATCCAACTGAAAAAGCTTGAATAACAACAACACAGTTATCAAAAAAAATTTTTTTTAAGTTCAAGGTTAAGGCCTCATGCTATAAGCAAAGAAGTCAAAGCAACAGTCTTATGGTGATTAGGTGTGCGTGTGTGTTTTTCATGTGTTTGGACATAACATATCACTGATTTTAAATGATCTTAGCAAAAGCACATGTACCACTTCTATATGCTCATTACAATCCCTTGAACTAACAGATCTTGCTTGGCCTTGGGATAATGGCCCTTCCTATTAAGCCTGCATTTTCCTAACTTTCATGGTAAACATTATAAACATTATGACACCTTCCAAATTATTTTTCCTTTTTGGATATTCATACCATTTTGGTGGCTATAAGATTAGAAATCTTCCCATATCTCTTTGGTGAAGACAAATGGCATAAGCATTGTTCTCTATTTCCCTCACCCCCAAGAATTAATTAGCTTCACTTTCTTTTGTACTGAGATACCAGTTCCTGAGCCTCTTTTTTTTTTATGGATTATGGTTGATTTTTAACATTAACCTACAAATATGTTTCTTCTGTATTCAATACTTTTCCACCTAAGTTGACTGCTCCTGTGAATTAATTTTGATAGAATGTTTGTAGATATTACTGAGAACCTTGACATTTCTGCCAGAATTATCTATGACCTTCAAGATACTACTCTTCCACTGGGCACCCAGCCATTCAGTGATTTGTAGCATCTAAAAGGCCTTCTATATCAATAAATCAACCAATAAGCGTTTATTAAACATATACTATGTGTCAGAAACTGTGCTAGGCACTAGAAATACAAAGAAAAGGCATAAACCATTCCTAATCTTAAGGAGCTTACATGCTAATTGAGAAGGCATGTATGTATAGAATATATTACATATATATACACACACACACATGCATACACACATCCCATATATGGTAATATCATAGTTAGTAAGAGACACCTTTGAACTGTGACCCCAAATTAGTTATACCCACAGTATCAAAGTTAGTGACATACCTTCTGATTGAGGAAAGGGGGATAAAGGTGGTAGAAAAACCCATGTCCCATGTCTTCATCATCACAGCAACATTTGCTCAATGCACTGTGGGACTGAGGGATCAGCTTTCTAAAGGACCGCCATCCTCTTGATCCAAAACCATGTTTTTGAAGAGTCTTATGGACTAGATTGAAAGGAATGACTTAGGGTTCTGTGTCTACCTAAACCATGGGTTCTCTATGATTGAGGCAAGACTCTCTTTTGGCCAGACTGCCTCTTTTTTCAGTGACATCATTTCTAGCTGGGCTAGGCACTGTGAAGGTGGTGCTGAGATAATATAGCAACCACCATGATTACTATCATAGTTAGCATTTATATAAGGCTTTAAAAAGATGTTATGATTGTTATCTAACTTCATCCTTCTCACACCCAAATGGTTGCTCAGGGTCCTACAGCTACTGAGTGTCCGAGACATACAAATCATGGTCAGAGGAACTTATCACAACAAACTCCTGAGCTTCTTTAAACCCACAAGAAATCAAAATAAGAGCACTGCCCTTCAGATATCTCTGATTTTAGACCCAGGATTCTACCCACAGCACCACCTAGAGGCAGAGTTTATAGCTGCTGTCCTGGGATTCCCTGTTGTCAACCTGCCAGTCATGACCCCTTTGAGGGTCAAACAATCCTTTCACAGGCGTCACCTAAGACCATCGGAAAACACATATTTCCGATGGTCTTACGAACGGAGACATGGCTCCTCTATCCTTCTCCAAGCGGGTCTGCCCCTAGGCGGGTCTGCCCACATGCAGATATGCTTACATATAAGTACTAAACTTGTATAATACATCGCATATATCATGCCATTAGGAAGGCTGACAACCACTGTGACATAAGCCATATTGTGAGTACGAGACTTAGATTTCCTCCCTCCCCTTTGCTGGCTTGCCTGGCCTTCTTTTTCTTTTTTTTATTAAAATTTGAGAAGACAATGTCGTCAGATTAATTGAAGAATTCATCAAATTGGTCAGAGACCCCCCACCCCCCTTACCTCCTCATCTTTATAATCCTTTGTATAGGAATATGTTTAGGGATATTACTAAGTGTTCTATTTTTTGTCTTTATTAATTTTTTTGTTTACTTTTAGTTTACAAGATTCAGTTCCACCATCCTTTGAGTTTCAAATTTTCTCCCCCTCCCTCTCTTCCTCCCCTCACCCCATGGCAGCCTGCAGTCAAGTATAGGATCTGCAAATACTTTCACATTGGACATTAGTCAAGTTATAAAAAAGGATTGTAATGGCTAGAATGAACAATTCTATTTTCATTGTGTAGGAATCATTTTAATAGATTAGTAGATTTATTACTGAGTTAAGAATTCCCCATTGTGTAGTGGAAAAAAAAAGAAAGGGAATCAGTGGATCTCTACTGAAATTCTTCTTCTGTGACTAATGATTTATATGATTGTGGGAAATCATTCCGTCTTTCAGGACCTCAGTTTTCTCATCTGTGAAATTGGGGGAGGGAATCCAACTCTAATTCTAGGATTCCATGAACCTTCTATTTTGTGGAAGTTATCTATTATCAATTGGCAAAGAATTTTTACAACCAGTATCTCTGATAAAGGCCTCATTTCTAAAATGTACAAGAAATTAAGAAATTAATCTATAAGAATACAAGCCATTCCCCAATTGATAAATGGTCAAAGGATATAAACAGGCAATTGTCAGAGGTAGAAATTAAAGATATCTTTAAGCATATGAAAAAATGCTCTAAATCACTAATGATTCAAGAAATGCAAATCAAAACAACTTTGAGGTACCACATCTCTCCAGCCAGATTGGCCAAGATGACAAAACAGGAAAATGACAAGTGCTGGAGAGGATGTGGAAAAATTGGAACTCTAATGCACTGTTGGTGGAGTTGTGAACTGATACAACCATTCTGGAGGGCAATCTGGAACTATGCCCAAAGGGCTATAAATAATTGCATACCCTTTGACCCAGTAATACCACTTCTGGGGTTGTATCCCAAAGAGATCATAGAAGTGGGAGGAAAACCCATCTGTACAAAAATATGTATTGCAGCTCTCTTTGTGGTGGCAAAAAACTGGAAATTAAGGGGATCATCCCCTATCAATTGGGAAATGGCTAAACAAGTTGTGGTATATGAATGTAAAGGAATAATACTATTGTGCTATAAGAAATGGGGAAGAGACAGACTTCATATTCACCTGGAGAGGCTTATACAAACTGATGCTAAGTGAGAAGAGCAGAACCAGGAAAAATTTGTACACAATCACAGACACATCGTATGTGTAACAACCAACTTTGATAAACTGGACTCTTCTCAGCAACGCACAGTTATAAGACAACTCTACAAGTCTCAGGATAGAAGGAGATTTTCAGAGAAAGATCTAGAAAGAACAGACTTTAGATGGAGACTGAAGCAATCTACATGCTATCGTTCTTTTTCATGTTTGGTTTTCTTTTCTTTTTCCCATTGTTCACTCCATTGGTTACAACTCTTCTATACAACCAGATTAATGTCCAATGTAAAAGTATTTGCAGATTCTATGCTTGACTGCATGTCACCATGGGGTAGAGCGGAAGAGGGAGGGGAGAAAATTTGAAACTCAAGGGACTGTGGAACTGAATCTTGTAAACTAAAAGTAAATAAATAAATGAATTTTTAAAAAGGTTATCTATTATCTTGGTTTGGTGGGGAAGAAGGGGTCAACTTTCTTGGATTTTCTAAATATATCACCTTACTATCTGCAAGATGAGATATTTTAAAACAGATTTCAATCTCTCCTTTTTATTTTTGCCCATGTTATTCTAACTTCCTTTTCTTTCCTTACTGCCAACATGACTAAAATCCCGTTAAATAGTAATGGTGAGAGTAGATACTCATTATGGTATTATTAATATTCTCATTAAGGCAGCTAGATAGCATAGTAGAGAGAGAACCAGACCTGAGCCAGGAAGACCTGTGTTCAAAACCAAGCTCAGATATTTGCTAGCTGTGGGACCCTGGGCAAGTCATTTGACCTCTGTCTGCTTCTATTTCTTCTCCTGAAAAAATGGGCACAGCAATAGCAGGTCCCTCCCAGGGTTGTTGTGAAGTTCACGTGAGATAATTATTGCAAAGTGCTTAGTATGGGCCTGGCACCTGGTGAGCACTATGTAAATGCTAGCTATCATTTATTCCTGTCCTTAGTGGAAACTTCTGTAATATTTTTCCTTTACATGCAATACTAGTTTTTCATTTAAAGTACTTAAATATCATCTAGACAGACTAAATGACTTCTCAGTTCCCTTTCAGCTCAAATTCTTTGATTTATATGGGATCTCTCCATTTGACAGGTGAGCAAACTGAGTCCCCCAGGGAAGGGTAGTTCCCTAAGGAAAAGGTTGCTTTGTTCATTTTTCTGTCATGTCTGACTCTTAGTGATTCATTTTGGGGTTTTCTTGTCAAAGATATTGAAGTGGTTTGCCATTCCTTCTTTAGCTCATTTTACAGATGAGGAAACTGAGGCAAACAGGGTCAAGTGACTTTTTCAGGGTAACATAGCTAGTAAGTGTCTGAGGCTGAATTTGAACTCAGGAAGATGAGTCTTCCTAACTCCAGGGCAGACACTCTATGCACTATGGCACCACCTAGCTGCCCTCTAGGAAAAAGTAGCAAGTGCCAAATTAAAGTTTCAAACCCAGGTCTTCCTATTTCAAATCCTGTGCTCTTAATACTTAGCATCATGCAGAAAACACAGCTCCATGATCAACTGTGTCAGAGGAAAATTATTTTCTTTCTAATTAGGCCTACCGGATTTTATTGCAATACTTTGTCATTTATTTTTATTTAATTTTAAAATATTGGGTCATTTTGAAATTAATTAGTTCCTTTAATTCTGTATTTCAAGAGAAGTTTGAAAAGACATCTCAATTAAGCTTTCATTCCCCAAACAGCATTTTGACCAGTTTTTCTTTTGTAATGCTTCTTCCTGCTCTGGGCTTAGGTTAAGAGATTTCTAGATTCCTGGAGGAAGGAAAGGCTGCAGTCTGAAAGTCCTTACTTAGAGAGTGCCGGAGTCACTAGACGGGCTGTACTAGGTCAGTGATTGCTGTCTGGGTTACCATGCTGTAGAGTCAGAAGAATTGGTAGATTGTGGGTCAGAAAGCATTTTTGTATGTTAAAGATCATATTATTTAAGGGATGAAGAGATGTGGGCTCAATCAGGCAGAAGATTCCAATAGGGTGCCTTTGAGTTTCCCAAATACTAAGACACAGTTAAAATCATTTCAAGTCTTGTAAGCATCTGCTTTTGTGCCCAGGTATAAAATGCCAATTTTACTTTCCAGTTTCCCCTATCAGAGATTCCTAACTTAGAGTCAATGAATTTGTTTTTTAAAATATTTTTAAAACTATATTTCAATATAATTGATCTCCTTTGGAATCTTATATATTTAATTTTATGCATCGAAAAGCATTATTCTTATAAAGGGTCCATAGGTTTCACCAGCCTGCCAAAGAGGTCCATGACAGCAGAGAAGGTTAAAAAACAACAACAACAACAACTCATCCTAAATGAGCTTTAAAAAGACAGTTTCTACCATGGCTAGGAGCATTGCCTTGGAGGACACAGCTGTCTCTGTATGGTGACCACTTTTGATTTCATTAGACTGATATATTTGGAGGGTTGGGGGGACAGGACAATCCCACTGAAAACTGTGTTTCTCAAATTTTCAAAAGTTTCAATCTTTCTTCAGGGGGGTGGGGGGAGAGACAAGAAATAAGGGAAGAAAGGGTCTTCAAGAATCCCAAAAAAATGTTATCTAAGAATTTTACCTTCCTCTTTATTGGGTCCTTCCTTAAGGGACACACACCAGAGTCGTATCCTCTTCCAGAAGAACTTTGGGCTCTGTTTTGGGATCTTGATATTTTCCCTTCAATTACAGAGACTCGGCCCTTCACGGAATTCTCCAACCCTGTGACCCAATCAGGAGTATGCCCAGGCAACTGAGATTTTGCCCAGGTCTTCTCCATCCAAGTTCATAAGTTTTGCCATATCTTGAAGTCTGAAATAAACTTGTGGCTGATTTTTTTCCTGGTATTTTATGAACAACTCTGTTAACATGGTAAGCACCTAAATACCTAGACCTGAGTTCACTTCCATAGTCACCATTTTTTAAATTGGTTGGGGTAAAAGCAATTTAGAGAGGTAAAAACATCCTCAATTTGAAGTCATCCACGAGAGGCCAGAACTCATTGCACCAGTAGTATATAGCTTATGCTACAGAGCTCCATGCCTCTGAAATAACAAAATGCTTGTATATTTATCCCGCAAATGCTAAATGTCAGCTTCTTTCCAGTCTTTTTCTCCCTCCAGGGATCTTTCTCTGAAGGAAGCCTCTCTGAAACTGGAAGACAGAAGACTAGTTCTCTTTTCTCCTAAGCTCTCACCAATTCTGCCCCTCAATCAATCTTTCTATAAGAAGTAAATCCCTTTACCAATGGCAGGTCTCATGCCAATATCCTTTTCTATAGCATCTCTGGTGTAGGGTTTGCTGAGCACTTTTCAGGGCTTCTCATCCACCTTTGGTGTTCACCTGCCACCCAACTCTCACCTGTGGCTCCAAGGAGATGTAGTATGCTCAGTGACTACACCTTGTAAGACCATCTTAGCAGATGGGCTAAACCAGGATAAAGGTAACAGGCAGGCTTCAAATCTGTCAGGAAGTTAGGGGATGTCTAGCCCAAGCATGGGAAGATATCCCCTGGATAACTGGGTAAATGAGAACAGTTTGCTTCAATGGCCATAAAGGTGGCTGAAGAAGACACTATGGAACACTTAGAGATGGGTCAGACAGCAAAGAAGGCAAGGTCATTCACAGCATCCAAGGTCGTTGTCAGTTGTTTATATTTGTAGCTTGCCACTGGACTTTGATGGAAGAGAAGGTGAGGCTGACAACTTTGTGCAATTCTGCCTCTATTAAGTCCAATTAATCATATGCAAATCAAAACATCACAAGTGATGTTCCTGGTCCTCTCCGAAAATGAAAGACCACCACCACCACCCACATCCCTACATATATACCCTATAATCAACAATATTAGAATCTAAATGTGCCATAAGGATGAATGAGGACACTGGTTTTCTGACTTACTGTCTTTCTGATTTCTAATACCAGAATGGTCCAATTTGCAAATAATTGTCAGGTGTTAAGTTGAACTTAAACTTAAGAAACATAAAAGATTTTGCTCCTAGATTTGGAACAACTACTCTCAGGATACAATACATGATACAATGTGTTTGCTCAGTTACATAAATGTTAAACTTGGAGGCCTGAAGTTCTACTGAAAACTTTATTCCTTTGATTTTTTTTTTCCAGCTGTGGGCTTTTAGCAGCCTCACAAAGAGATGCGATGGAGGCTTAGACCACAATGCAAAAGTCCCTGGAAGAAACACGAACCCAGGTACTCCCTTGCCAAAAGGGCACTTCCCTCTCCCATACTGCCCCCCCACTCAGATTAAATGAAGGTAAGAGAAGCCAGGCTCAGGTTCCCTCTAACAAGAACCCCACAGACCTGGCAACAACTTCAGGTACAGCTAAACCTTCCTATTCAATAATACAAGACTTACAAAAATTAGTTATGTACTTCCTCCCCGCTCCCTGCCTGACAGTACAAACTTTTAAAATTCTATTTCTTGGTTCACTGGTTGGGGGATGGAAGTGGGGGAGGATATATTTGGAAATAAAAGTGATATAAAATAAAAAGGTATCTTAAAAAAAACCAGATGTTTGGAGAAAAAATTCACAATTGGCCTTGGATTCAACATCAAACAAGAGTGTCACTCCTTGAAATGAGCAGATTTCTCTCCAAGGATGTCATAGGTGTTCAACCATGTCACAGCCTCAAAGAGCATCTTGGAAAACACATTTCCAAAACTTATATTCTGTGATGGCTCCTTACAAGGTCTGGTTTGAGTAACTAGTTAGCCAGGGGTTCTGCACCTGGGCCAGGTGAACTGGTGAGGTTTTTTTTTTTTTAACATTTTGATAATGATATTTCAATAAAATTGGTTTCCCTCAAAATGGGTATGTGATTTATACATAAAGAGTGATATCATAAGCAAATCAGGAAAGTAAGGAAGAGTTTACCTGTCACATCTATGGAGAAGAGAAGAATTTATGGCCAAACAAGAGACAGAGAATATTATGTGATGCAAAACAGATAATTTTGATTACATTAAATTAAAAATGTCTTGCACAAAGTCAATATGACCAAGATTAAGTGGGAAGCAGAAAGCTGAGAAAGAACTTTTACATCCAGTGCTTTTGACAAAGGCCTCATTCCTAAAATATATAGAGAACTGAGTCAAATTTATAAGAATACAAGTCATTCTCCCATTGATAATCAAAGGATATGAACAGGCAGTTTTCAGATAAAGAAATTAAAGCTGTCTACAGTTATATGAAAAAATGCTCTAAATCACTACTGATTGGAGAAATGCAAATTAAAACACCTCACACCTTTCGGATTGGTTAATATGACAGAAAAGGAAAATAATAAATGTTGGAGAAGATGTGGGAGGATTGCAATACAAATGCATTGTTGGTGGAGTTTGTGAACTAATCCTTTTGGAGAACTTTGAATCCATGCTCAAAGGGGTATAAAATGATGCATACCCATTGATCCAGCAATACCACTACTAGGTCTGTATCTCAAAGAGATTATAAAAAATGGGAAAGGGCCCACATGTACAAAACTATTTATGGCAGCCCTTTTTGTGGTGGCAAAGAACTGGAAGTTGAGGGATGTACATTACTTGGGGAATGACTGAACAAGTTTTGGCATATGAACAGAATACTACTGTTGCATAAGAAATGATGAGCAGGTGGGCTTCAGAAAAACCTGGAAAGACTTATATGAACTAATGCTGAATGAAGTGAGCAGAACCAGGAGTACACAGTAAGCTCTTCTCAGCAACACAATGATCCAAGACAATTCCAAAAGACTCATGATGCTATCTCGTCCAGAGAAAGAACTGTGGAGTCTGAATGCAGATAGAAGCATACTATTTTTACTTTGTTGTTTTTTCTTTCCCATGGGTTTCCCTTTTGTTCTAATTCTTCTTCCGCAACATGGCTAATGTGGAAATATGTTTAATATGTTTGCACATGTATAATTTATATCAGAATGCTTGCCATCTTGGGGAGGGGAAGGTGGAAGGGAGAAAAAATGGAATTCAAAATCTTATAAAAGTAAATGTTGAAAACTATCTTTACATGTAATTGAAAAATAATAAAATACTATTAAGTGTAAAAAAATAAAAATTCATTTCCCTTGCAATCCAATATATTTTATTTTACACATTTAAAAATGTAATTCTAGAAGGGGTCTGTAGGTTTTATTCAATTGCCAAAGGGGTCTATTATAGGAGAGATAAAAGAACTATTGAGTTAGGCAGACGCTGAGCCCTGACTTGCAGAATGTTACCCCTCCTTACACTATGCCCCAGGATTTCTCATTGGTTTGGGTTCCTCAGCAGAGTTTGGCTCCAACTTGTGTCTGTAAGAGCAGTTTGTCATCTAGTCCAGAGGGCACTTTTCCAAAGAGCAGCTTATCAATTGGCTAAAGCTGGATAGTTCTGATGGGAGATTCAATTATTAACTCCCACACAGGGGCCTCTCTGACAACTTGGGAAATTCACACTTCATAACCTTCATGGTTGTTTTTCTTCTTCAGTCCCACTTTTGTAAGTCTGTTAAGTCACTCCAGAATCACGGATGTGATCTTGGCCATCTGATTCTTGTGGTGTGTCTGCTGTCTGTGTGGGCTGCTGTTCTGCTCAGCTATTGAGAAGAAAGAGAGGATCCCACTACCGCCCACAATTCAGTGGCAAGACTGACCACCCCACAATGGTCTAGCTCTGTCTTTGGTGTGTGCTTGGAAAAAGGCATCTGTTCCAGACCAAATTTGTTCTATGTTCCCCAGATATCTTTCATTCACTTCCCAAGACCTTCACTGTATGCCCCATACCAGGAGAACAATGAGGACACCTAGCCTCCCACCAGGATTTCACAGTGTGTGGTTAAGTAGAAAGAATAGTTAGGTGCTCACTGAATCATGTGGTCAGATACCATCAAGCAGAGGTCTTCGCTGGAATATCCATTGATCTTGATCTTTAAGAAAAGAGCCCTATGCTCTGAAAAGTGAATTCCCCACTCTTGTCCCTTTTCTTTCTCTTCCATCCTCCACTTCATGGCCTTCTGCTTCCAGAGAGAGCTATTGGTTCAATTATTATCTACTGTGGATTAAACAAGTCTAGTCAACTCAACTGTAGGCTAGGTGGCCAGTTCTCAGCTTGGAGTCAGAAAGATCTGAATTCAAACTTCGCTTCAGAAATTTATTAGTTGTGTGACCCAGGATAAGTCATGTAACCTCATTTTCCTCAACTATATAATTGTAACAGGATTGTAACAGTGCCTACCTCTCAGGATTGCTGAAAAGATTAAATGAGGTAATATTTGTAAAAGTACTTACTTAGCACAGTGTCTGGCATTTAAGTAAGCACTTAATAAATGCTCATTTCTTTCCTTCTAGCTCTTTGGTTTTTTTTTTTCTTTTTTTGCTTTTTGGAGGGCAGTTGGGGTTAAGTGACTTGCCCAAGGCCACATGGCTAGTTTTTTTGTGCTAAGTGTCTGAATCCAGATTTGAACTCAGGTCCTCCTGACTCCAGGGCTGGTGCTCTATTCACTGCGCCGCCTAGGCGCCACCCTTCTAGCTCTTTGAATGGTGTTTTGGGTCCTCCCCTCAATTTTGTTTCTTCAAAGATCTTGTCCAGGTTGACATCCACCCCTTGACCAATACTGTTTTTTGTTCAGCAAGACACATATATTATGGATTAACTTAGGGCACTGTAGGACCCACTGTACCTCATGATTTGAATTATACCCACTCTTCATCTCCTGGCTTTATCCATTGTGGATTCTTAGTCCTGATTCTCTTGACTAGTCATGGACATGACTGAGGAGGTCCTATGATATTTGGGGGCTTGAGACAATCAGTATAATTCCAACCACATACTTCAAAGCTGGAGGAGCTCAACACATATTGGATGAGTTCTCTCTTCATTTTGGACTCTGTGAAGCACATCTTCCAAGGCAAGCAATGTTTTCTCCTGGTGAACAGACATCTCGGTTTTGTCTAATTTGCTCTTGATATTCAGGTGGTTCTTAAATAAACTTCTCCCTGTGGGTGCTTCTATTAAGGAATTTGGCATGATCTGAACACAGAGCAAACAAAAGTTGAGCAAAGTAAAGTTGAACTTCTTGTCTTCTTATTGCTTCTCTTTTGAACAATGAAATTAATCATTAAAGTGAAGCAATCACATATTAGCTGCTCTACTTTTAGCACAGAAAGATATCTGAAGGATGTAAACAAGAAAACAAATTTTAAACATGAAAAAAAAAGATATCTGAAAGATGTCTTCTCTTTTCCTCTTCTTTCCCAACACCCTCTCTCTTAATGATCTCAGTAGTTATGAGGTTTTCAATTACCATCTCTATGAGAATGACTCCTATATATCTATATCCGGCTCTAGTCTCTCTTCTGAGTTCCATCCCCACATCATCAACCATATATTAAATATTTCTAACTGGATGCCCCATAGGCATCTCAAACCCAATAGGTCAAAATCAGAACTCGTTACTTGTCCCCTTCCTAAAACAAACACAATTACTTCTCTTCCTAACTCTCCTATTTCTGATAAGCAAACCACTATCCTAGGTACCCAGGTTTTCAATCTCTGGATCGTCCTTGCCTCTTCATTCTCTTTTGCTACCATTATGTTGCACACAAACCTCCTTGTCTTCACTCATACAATCATCACCATGTTTCAAGTCCTTGTCACTTTTCTCCTGGACTATTGCGATAGCCCCCTAACTGGCCTCTCCACCCCAGATCCTTCTCCAATCCATCCTCCATGCAGCTACAAAGAAATATTCCTAAAATGCAGTTCTGACCACATCATTCCACTGCTCAAAAAATCTCCAATGGCTCCCTGTTGCCTTCAGAATAAAACATAAATTCCTCTGTCTCAGACTTATTATCCATTCCGCTTTGCATATTCTGCATTTCAGTCCAATTGGCCTATTTGCTCTTTGTCCTACATGGCATTTCATCTTTCATTTCTTTTTAATGGTTTGTTCCTCAAACCTAGACTGCTTTTCTTCCTGGCCTCTGAATATCTGCCACATCTTACACAGGGTCTTCTGTCCTGATCCTGCCAATAGCTACTGCCATTCCCCCATTTACTTATATGCATATATGTTGTTTCTCTTGATAGAGCATAAGTTTATCGAGGGCAGGGACTGTTTTTGTGTCCTTAATGGCTAACAGAGGACAGTTAATGTTTGTTGATGGACTGATAAATGTCTGGTTAGTTAGAAGCCCTCTTCCCCCCCACCCCCATAATTACTATCATATTTATGCCTTCTTGGCTGATTTACCTTTCTTGAAGTTATCAGCATTTTGTATGCCATCTATGGTGTATAGCCAAGCGCAGTTTTGCTTCTGTTTGTCAGTGTAAGATTTTTGCTGATGTCCTTCAGTGAATCCTCCATACAGAATCTCATGAGACACAATAATGCTTCAACATGTCTGAAGTTTCTCCCATTGGGAAATTGTATGATTCTATGACATTATCCTTTAAATCCAAATTCCATCCTTTACAGATTAAATGAGATATTACATCCTTCATGGAGCCTTACCTGATTCTTTTTGGTTGGTAATAACTTTCCCTCTGTGGAACCTGCGTAAATTTTTATTTTGTAGCTGTTTAGTTCACAATTATTGCTTCACCTCCTGATTGTATGTTTATATATTTCCTTATAAGACTATAAGATCCATGAGGCCAGGGAATATTATCTAACTCGTCTTATGTTTATGGCTCCTTTATCACTTTTATCATGCAATATTTGCACATAGTAGATATTCAATAAATGACTTCTGAATTTGATTTATTCATTGTTCCTAATAAGTAATTTAATGATGTGTTCCTCTAGGGTAGAGAAAAGCAACTCCAGACGCTTTTAAGGGATGTTGAACTTCCTAAATTATGTGTGTTTTTTTTACCAAAAACCTCAAGGCTGATTTTTCCAAGAGCATTTTCCTTTCATTTTTTTAACTCCCTGGATATTTCCAGGGAAATTTTATCCATATGTTTTTGTTTTGTTTACACTTACCTCATCACACTGTTTGGTAAGAACAACTGGCTGTCCAAGGAGCTTCATAGCCCACTCTCAAAAATCTTTTTTCTTTTTCTTTCCTTTGGGAAAAGGATGACCACAGCCTTACCAAGTCCATGTCTGGTTTTAGACTCAGAGTCTACAAAGCTCTTGACTTTGTATATATTTCCCCCTTCAGAATAAAAGAGGAAATGCTGAGAGCCTCAGGCCTAGGAAACCTCTGCTTATACAGTTTTTTTCCCCACTCATTTTCACTTGTGTCCAACTCCTTGTGACTACATTGGGATTTTCTTGGCAGAGATAGTGTAGTGGATTATTTCCTTCTCCAGCTCATTATACAGATGAGGAAATTGAGGCAAATGGGGTTAAGTGACTTGCTCAGGATCACACAACTGGTAAGTGTCTAAGGTGGGATCTGGAACCTGAACAAGAATCCCCTCTATGATAGACTCAGCCAATCATCATTCCTGTCTTTGCTTGGAGACCTTCAGTGAGAGCCAACACAGCCTGCTGGCTGATAGCTTGCCTGAGGCATTCTCTTTGGATAGTCCCAAACACAAGGAAAATTCTCCTAATGTCAAGTTTAAGTGTACCTGCTTACAACTTTTCCCCAATGCTTTTGGTTACGTCTAATCTTATTTTGTATTTCTTTTTTCTCAGGTGTATGTGGCAGGAGCAAGAGAATTTGGAATTGGAAATAAAATATAATTGAGTGGGGAAAAAAAGTCTAATCCTATTTCCCCATGTGACAGGCCTTCAAATATTTGAAAACAGCTATCATGTTCCCCCCTAAGTCTTCTTTTCTCCAGCCTAAAATTCGTAGTTCTTTCAGCTGATCTTCATGTTGATCAAACTTGAGGACCTTCATTAACCTGGTCTAGCTTAAGGGTTCTTGACCTTTTCTGTGTTATAGATTTCTTTGGCAATCTGGAGAAGCCTGTTATCCCTTCTCAAAATAATTAATTTTAATCATGGAAGGAAAATAGAAATTTTAATTAAAGATCAGTAAAAAATGAGATGTATTTTTTTTTCCCCATTCAGGTTCAAGGACTTCCTGAAATCCATCCACAGATTCCTTAGTGGTTTGTATTTCCAATAATAAACTTTGCCCTAGATTTTTTTTTTCAGTTTTACATGTTTTCCAGAGAATATGAATAAGTCAAGTCAATAAACAGTTAAGTGTCTACTTTGTGTTGGGCACCAAGGTCTAAACACAACATTTCAGATGTTTAAATAAGGCATAGTATAGCAGCCCTGAATACTATGACTCTCTTCATTTAACCCAAATTTGCACTAACTTGGGGTGCTTGTCTCTCACAGTACGGACTCAAATTGAGTGTATAGTCCACTAAAATCTTCCATTAAAGGAACAGCGCAGCTTAGAGTTTATCCACGGCACCCTACACACTTGAGAAGTTCAGTAGAAAATTTATTCCTATTACATTTTATCTCATTATTCTTCCGCTCTAGACTCCCCCTCCCCCAACAATGTTGAAGTTTATTGAAATCGTTTTGGACCAGTATAGTAGCTATTTCTTCTAGATTTATGTTATTTCCAAATTTGATAAATATGTCATATATGCCTTTATATAAAACATTGATGAAAACATTCAGTAGCACAAAATCAAACACCGCTCCTTGGGGCATTTCACTAGAGACCTCCTTCCCAACCAAAAAAGAAACCAATACTTCCAACTGTTTCATCATTTCCGAATCCATTTAAATGTATAGTATCTAGCCCATACTTTCCCATCTATTCAATAAGAATAGCACAAAAGACTTTAGCAGTCAATCAACCAGCATTTATTAAGCACCTACTCTGTGCAACAGACAGAGTACCAGACCTGGAGTCAAGAACACTTATCTTCCTGAGTTCAAATATGGCCTCAGACACTTACTAGCTGTGTGACCCTGGGCAAGTCATTTAACCCGTTTGCCTCAGTTTCTTAATCTGTAAAATGAGGGGTTGAAGGAAATGGCAAACCACTGCAGTATCTTTGCCAAGAAAACCAAGAAAAACCCAAAAGGGGTCACAAGGAGCCAGACATGACTGAAAAAAACTAAACCACAAATGTGTCATGCACTATGAAGGGAGGCTAATGACACCAGTATAGAAATGAAACTGTGCCTGACCTCAGGAAACTTATATTCTATTGGGGAAGAGATTACAGCAATATGCATATACAAAATAGATGTAATTGTAGGATGAGGAAGGTGGGAAGGATAATAGGTGCAATTGGCATTTATCAAAAGTTTTGCTTAAATTTAGGTAAATATAGACTCCCCCAAACTCCTCAGGGCATTCTGGTAAATGCCAGCCTCAGTCTCACTCAGGAAATCACCAACCACTGGTAAGGTCTTTCCTTTGAATCTTAACCTGATGGTTTCTTATCTCATAACACTTATGGAGCCACAAGAACATGGAGGACCTTCAGCCAACTTTCCAAGGTCTAAGTTCCTTCTTTCTAGGTAAAACTTCCTGTCTATTACTTAGTTTCAAGTGCCATTTGGCTCCTTTTCTCCTATATACCACATTCTTCTGTCCTGAAGCCATTTGATGCTAATCAAGATTCTTATGTATAACTTTTATAATTAATATTTTTAGTTAATAAGCATTTATTTTCTCTTCCTTCCACTTCCCTAAACCCTACTGGGAAAAAAATAATCAAAATCTTTGTAGCCAATTTACATAGTCAAACAAAACAAAAGTCCATATTGGCTACATCCAAAAATATATTTCATTCTGCGTGTTTAGTCCATCACCTCTCTGTAAGAAGCTAAGTCATTCTCCATTGTCAGTCCTCTGGAATCATGGTGGGCCATTGCACTGACCTAAGTTCTTGAGTCTTTCATAGTTGTTTGGTTTTACAATGTCATGGTTAGAGTATAAATTATTCTCTTGGTTTTGGACTTCATTCTCTCTCTCCCTCCCTCTCTTTTTCCCTTCCTTTTCCTCTCCATCCCCCTCCTTTTCTCTCCACATGCTTTGTCTCTTTGTTGCCTCTCATCCTCTCTATATAAATTAACCACCCTCTATGAGTCAGAAGGTCAAGTTGTCTCCTAACAAACATAGAACCATAGGTTTAAAAATGGAAGAGACTTAGGAAGCCATCTGGTTCTACCCTCTTGTTTTAAAGGTAAGGAAACCAAGAACCAGAATGGTCAATTGACCTCTCCAAAGAGATAAAGCTAGTAAGTGATAGAGGTATATATTGTATTGTTCAAACATACTTTTTTTTTCTCCATTACATCACGCTGCCCCCTAATCTCATTACCACTACTCCTACAATGGCGGGTCACTTTGCTTCTCCAGACTAAGATCAGAAAAATTGAGAATAAGGAGCAGACGAAGAAGACAGAAAAACTCATACCATTTTGGCTTGGAATTGGAGGGAGACAGGAAGAGAAGAAGGGACAGTCCTCTTTAATTTAAGTGATGAGTAGGTCATGACCAGCTGGCTGACTTCTAGATTCCCAAGGAAACACCATGTATGATAACTGAATAAATAAGCAAGAAAACAAAGAACTTTGAAATCCAATCTTCAAATGACTTATGACATTCTATCATTAACTTTTGTCATTGTGCAGGAATTCCAAAACACGATGGAAGGCATAAACAGAGATGTAGCAACCACTGCCTGGTATTTATCCTTTCAGAAAGTACTATTTTGGAAATATTGTTAGTATTTAGCAGATGTGACTAAATCTCACGTACCTCCAAACATTTGCTCTAGCCAAAGAATCCTAATCACTGGTTGCCATTAGAACTAGGCTAGATTCAACAAAGCAATCCTGGTGTTTTGCCAAACTCTTAAAAATGGGATCCTACCTGTGTTTCATAGCAGACTAGAGGCTATGGAATGCTATCTGAGTTGTAAAATAGCCCCAAAATAAAACATACTACCAATAAAATGAAAGGGCATTATGCATGGGTTCTGATCTTGCTCAGCTCTCTGGCAAAATACTCATTGAAAAGTTCAAGACAGCAACTACAGAGAGAATGGTGAAAAGGTTGTATGTGCAATTGACTGTCATGATGAGAAAATGCAATCAAAGAAATCAGGCAAAACCCATTTAGTCTGCTGGTCTGTACCCCAACCTTGAAGATAAAGATATATGAGTTAATTGGTTAACGTGTGAGGAACAGATCAATATGGCCAAAACAGGGCCAAAGGAAGACATCCTTCTTCTCTTCCTCATCTAAATGAGTAGGTCATTGAAATTTAGAAGAATAAATTTAAAATTATTTGGAAACGAAGATCTTTTCACAGATCTTTCTGCCTTTCTTTTTCCAAAGTCCTGTCATTTGCTAACTCTTTGCAGAGGTTCTCCTGGCTGGGCATTCCCGATTATTGCAGAGGGAAAAAAAATCACCCTCATCAAGCCAACATATGCTAGGCTGGAAATCTGCTGGAATAACTGATTGCCTCAGATAGCAAGGCCACATTATACTGGAACACTGACCAGAAAATACAGAAGGAAACTAAGTGGCAGTTACTATTTCTGGGAAAATGCCGACTAGCAAAACGTCACCACCAGTCCTGAACCATAGCCAGAATCCAGGTTCAAAACCCCAATCCCTGTGGAAAGTGCTGTTGGACCTCACATGACCATGGTGGTTAGGATGTTGGCTTTCACCTGAAGTTCTTGGAGGAGGAAGGACTCTCTTGCTCTCTCTCTGGCTCTCTCCCTCTACCCTTTCTTTTTTCCTTCTTCAAATCCTTTCTATATCAAGGAATTACTCCCTTGTAAACCCCTAAGACTTCTGCCAACAGTGAACACATGGCCTTCACTGGCAGGCAAATTTTATGCCCAGTGTAGTACTGAGTGGCCACTTCAAACCAGCCGTGTTTGTGAAGTTCATCTGAGGTGTATTGCTTTGGCTGGCACTGGCTTCCCAGTTCTGAGGCCAGCCAACTCTGTTGGATTGAATATTTCCTGCTTCAGCAAGAAATGGAAGTACTGATCTCTGGGGGTGGTTTATATTTTGTCATTTGGGGCCAAAACCAAAACCATTCCTTGCTTTTTGGTAGGAAAAGGAGCTTCTTCATTTAAATACTTCCATGTTTTTTCTCTTTGCCTCCTTTAAAGAAGGAAAAGGAAATTAATACTTCCAATATTATTTAAGCCCATACAGTTGAGTAAATACTGATGTTTCTGATGGTTAGAGACAAAAATGGAGATGATATTAGAGAAATGTAGTAAGTATATGAAAGATAAAAGTCTTGGTTAATCAAAAATATTTTCTCTATGAGTTAGTCACAGTGACTAAAGGGATCACCATTAGAGATTCATCTTATGAAAGGATTCATAGATTTAGAATTGGAAAAAATTTTAAGACCATCTAGTCCAGTGGTTCTCAACCTGTGGGTCATGTTCCATTTGTAACAATGAAAATACATCTTGCATATCAGATATTTACGTTATGATTCGTAACAGTAGCAAAATTACAGTTGTGAAGGAGCAACGAAAATAATTTTATGGTTGAGGGTCACCACAACATGAGGAACTGTATTAAAGGGTCACGGCATTAGGAAGGTTGAGAACAACTGATCTAGTCCAACACCTTCATTTTTACAGATGGCTTGAGAGAATTCTGTAAGGTTAGACCAATCAAATCAACAGGTTGATATAGCATCTTAGGAAAAATAAATTAGTTACTAGAGTCAAGGAAATGGGGGTAATGCAAGGTATTAAATTTTTATGGAATACCTTGGAAGAACCCAGGATTTAATTGTTCAAGATCTCCTACCCAATTGCTATATTTGAAGTGCTGGAAGTAGAGAGAGGAGGGATTTAGGGAGACTGACAAAGAATCATCCTTTTCGGAGATGGAGTTGTGAATAAACACACAAGTGGTATATTTTGAGGGGGTAGATCCCTCGAAGCTATTGGCCCCTCTTTAAACTATTAACACAGTGAAAAGGTCATTTACCAACGAAGAGCCTGGGGCCTTGAAAAGAGCTGATGGACCTCCCAGGGGGGAACTATTCACTCTCCACGAGGGGATTTGGCTCTTTCTTCCTCTATGGAACAACCCCTTCAAGCGTCATCAATGGAACTCCTTTATTAATGTCTTTCAGATGAAATAAATAGCTTCGATTGCTCATTTTGCCCTGGCCTTTTTCAGAGGGTACTTCTATCCAAGGTGTCTGGCAGAGAGTCAGGTAAGCTTCCATGTACTTGGTTTTTTGAAATTGGACCTCTGGCTATTAACAATCCCCTCTGCCCCCCACTTCCCCACCTAGGCCACTTATTACAATATTCTATTTCACTAGAATTTTTTAACACCTTTATTTAAAGCAAGAACTTGAGCAATTTCTTACAAGACTTTTCAGAAACTATAAATGTCTCACCCAATATCTATCCACATTGTTCACTTTCTCTTGCTAATGTGAATGGGATAAAATATACAGTTTATCCAGGAAGGGTCATATTTAATGGTGACATTGCATTTTGTTTAAAAAGTCGGTATCTGGTTACTTACAACCCCTCACCTTCTGGCCCAGACTAATACCATAATTACTCTCTTAAATTTCTCTTTATTTATCATCCATCATGTCTTCTTTTGTTACCATTATTTAACTAACTAAACAGACCAAACACAATACTGGAGGCTGAAGGCAGGCAAGGATCCAACTTGTGGAAACCTGCTTTTAATTTAGGATTATGGGGCCAGTTTCCTAGAAATTGCCACATTTGAAAGAAAATGAATTTTTCTCCTTTATGTCAAGTGATGGTTGATCTAATTAGGTTCAGTTTAATCTAATAATGAGTCGTTTTGGTTCTAATTTCATGTCTTCAAAATTAACAATCCGGTCCATCCAATCCAAACTTTAATCATCCGATGCACAGCCTTGCTAGTCTGCATCCAAGATTAAATCACTACATTCCCATCAGAATCTTTTCTATTCCCACACAGATTAGTGGAATAGTAGCTAGGCCAAAAGATAAGGGGAAAGCAGTTATAGTGACCACCCAAAAGGACCACTAGGAATCCGTTTCCCCACTAAGGAAGAACAAAAATAAAGACAAAAGAAAAGGCCGATTAGAAAACTGGGGGAAC
>CM053597.1:53669351-53680169 GCA_028646575.1 Pseudocheirus occidentalis
TTCTGTAGATTTGGCAATGTAGAATACCAGTACTATCATACTAATCTTTGCCAAGTTAAAAGTGGAATCAGGAAGACAGATCCAAAGGCAGGAGGGCCAAGTCTGGAGTACTATGATGTTAGAGCTGCTTATTCTAATTCTTCCAAGATCTCTGGTGTGAGCAATCCCTCCCTCCCTGCCATGCCCCTCTGGGAGATATCTTAAAGACCTGTCATAAAAGAAAGGTGCATTCTTCTTTAGCTAGCCTAGCGAGTAGCTAGGTTGGTCTTCAAAAGATAGACATGTAAATCCAATATGGTGACTGTAGAAAGTTTTCATTTTGTAAGTTCTAAACAGCTTGATCACTCCACCCAGGGCCTATGTCTTAACTTAGTTGATTTTTTGCCATTGCTCCAGGCTACGGGTGAGTTTAAGAGAAAGATTTCTTGAATAATATGTTTAAATTTGTTTGCTAGAAAAGGAACATTCTTCAGTCAGGCATGTTTGCCAAAAGTGAAGGGCATTCTGCTTGTTATCATAGAGATAAGAGACCAAGGTTGCAGATGTGTGGCTGAACCTCGAATCACAAGTCTCCAAGAAGATGGACAGTTTTCAGACAGTCTGGAAAAATAAAAAAAAGAAGCCAGGGGTCTTTCCTTTACTGGAAACTGCAGACTCTTTTCTAATTCCTTAGTGAAAAGTGTTTTGTATACCAAGCCTGAATATAGCAATTGACCTTGTATAGGATGTTATGGTGGCAAAATATTTAAAAAGTAGTGTTGAACTCAGCTAATGTTGGCATTTTTTTTTAGATTTAAACTGAAAACTTGGGGGAGGAGGGGAGAAATCACAGAATTACAAAAGGGTGGACACTAGAAATGACCCCAGTGTTCCTGGCAAGCTCTTCACAGAGATCTTGCATTGATAATGGAAAATGGGATTTTTAAAAAACATTTTCTGTTGTTAGAAGGTTCTGAAGAACTTTCTAAGTTTGGCCAATAGGTATTGAATATACATGTACCCCAAATGCATTTCTGTGTGTTTTTACATATACTTATTATATTTTCCTCTGCATTATGAAGGATGAAAACACTTGCCTCTAAAACATCTTGGTCTGGGGAGAAACACAATAGTTATTTAACTGGGCACATCAAAACTTCTCAATGGTTTACTGATGGGCCTTTAGGCAATGAAGAATAGCGTGTCCAATTAGAAATGCCGGAGGAATCTTGAGGCAAAGAAGAAATTAATCCGTCCTTTTTTTTCTTGAAGTTACTATAATATAATTTTTCAACATTGTTCTTTAGAAGGCTGACATAATGATGAAAATACTCTAAGGAATATGAGACACTGGAATGCATTACCAAGGGAGGTTGTGGAATCCCTCCTCACGCCCCTTTTTTCTTACAGAGTTTTTACAAACTGAGTAAGGCAACTATTTTCCTGAGAGAGTTAGGCCTAAGCCTGTAGAACTAAGGCTTTCGAAAGATTTCTTTCAACTTTCAGGTTCCAGTGAGATACTTTGATGAATCAGCGTACTAATCAACATCGGTCCTCCTTCCAATGGTATACATCACAATCCTTTCCACTTTGTAGGCCTCTTGCCCATATATACCCAAAAACCTTTCTCAGGGTCCCCACCTACTATACCTTGGTGGCCAACCTCTAGACAAGGGGTTCTTATTTTTGTGTGTGTCATGGACCCCACTGGCAATCTGGTAAAGCCTTTAGTCACCTCAAAATGTTTTTGAATGCACACAGTAAAATACATTAGATTGCAAAGGAAATCAATTATATTGAAAAAAGAGTTATCAAAAAATTGAAGGAAACAAGTCCACGGACATTAGACCTTCACTCTTATCTCTTGACATTACATAAGTATAAATGAAGCATATAGGCTTTTCATCAATATCCCGCAGTCTTAACATTCACAAGACCCTTGCTTTTTTCAGTAACATATAATTCTGATAACTTTCATGTCAATTCTATCATGTAGCTTATCATTGATGATATTAGTGGTATATTTTATACTCACTGTTCATCTCTCTATTACCTTCTCTAAGGGATTCATCGGTTAATTGACAAGAATTTTTTAAGTACCGCTATGTAAGGAAGGAGAGAATGAGGGAATAGACATTTATTAAGTGCCTACTATGCTCCAGGCACTGCTAAGCACTTCACAAATTTTTTTTGTTTAATCCATCATGAGTAATTATTCTAGGCACTGCGGATAAAAAGCTACAAATAAAAAGGGCTCTGTCCTCAAGGATCCTGCATTCTATTGAATGCAAAAATCTAAGTCTGATTCTTAAATGTCTGTGGCACTCCAATATTTAATTCCTAATCACAATATCCTATGAAAAATTACACTTAACATATCAGACACAAGCAAAATATATACTTATCATCCCTCTGCCACACTGAAAAATGGAGGGGGGTGGCGGCTAACACGAGAGAGGAGAATGAACGTTACTTTCCATTGGACAGAGAGAAGGGGGACTGCATAGTGGGGTCAAGGGAGCATGGGGATATTCCATTGTGGCAGGTAAATTATTACCATCAGAAGATGGTAATAATTGATGGGAGAAATAGAGATGATTGGAATGGAGTAGAACGTGTAACTGTGAAAGTAATAAGGGAGGGAGAACAAGTGAATTAGTGGTTAGTGGTAGAGAAGAAAAAAATAGGAAAGCATGAATTACATTTTTTAAATGCACATATGAAAAAGAAGTTCAAGGTAACATGAATACAGGTGCAATTCTATTACTACAATGTTAAAATTAACGTACATTTTAAAAACAGACTCTATAGTCCTTTATAAAAGTTCATGTATTTGTATAATTTTTTTTGTTTTTTTATATGAAGATATTCATGTTTGTTGATGATTCTCAAGTACATAATAAAAAAGATGGAAAGAGGGATCTCTAGGGCCATTACTGGCACCGTAAGATGATATACAATTTAAAAAAATTTTTTTTTCCTTTTTTGGGAGGGGGAAGGCAGGGCAATTGGGGTTAAGTGACTTGCCCAAGGTCACACAGCTAGTAATTAAGTGTCTGAGACTGGATTTGAACTCAGGTCCTCCTGACTCCAGGGTCAGTGCTCTATTCACTGCACCACCTAGCCGCCCTGAAGATATACAATTTTAGCCTAGTTTTCATAGATTATGGGACAGCTAGGAGTCACAGTGGACAGAGTCTGGGCCTGGAGTCAAGCAGACTCATCTTCCTGAGTTCAAATCTGACCTCAGACACTTAGTAACTGTGTGACCTTGGGCAAGTCACTTAACCCTTGTTTGCCTCAGTTTCCTCATCTGTAAAATAAGCTGGAGAAGGAAACAGAAAACCCCTCCAGTATCTTTGCCAAAAAAAAAACTCCAAATGGAGTCTCAAAGAGTCAGACATGACTGAAAAAATTCAGCAACATAGATTTAGAGTCATCTAATTTAGAAGTCATCTAATGAGGAATCCCAGCACTACAAATGAGGAGTCATACATGTAGTAGGGTCATAGGATCGATCAACATACATTTATCAAACAACTTCTATGTATGTGCCAGGAGCTGTGCTAAGCACAGTGGAGGCAGAAGGAAGGCAAAAAATAGACACCATCCTGAAAGAAATTAAAATCAAATGAAAGAGACAACACGTGAATATCTAGGTAGCTTATATATAGTGTATGTATCTATATATAAGTCAAAAGAGAAAGGGAAAGGGAAGGGAAGAGAAAAAGAGAAGGAAATAGAGAGAAAGAGGAAGAGAGAAAGGGAGAGAGAAAAAGAGAAATACAAAGAGAAAGAAGAAGAGAAAAAGAAAAAGAAACAGAGAAAAAGAAGAGAGAAAAAAGAGAAATACAAAGAGAAAGAGGAAGAGAAAAAGAGAAAGAAGAAGAGAGAAAGGAAGAGAGAGAAAAAGAGAAATACAAAGAGAAAGAGGAAGAGAGAAAGAGAAATAGAGAAACAGAAGAAAAAAGAAAGGAAGAGAGAGAAAAAGAGAAATACAAAGAGAAAGAGGAAGAGAAAAAGAGAAACAGAGAAACAGAAGAAAAAAGAAAGGAAGAGAGAGAAAAAGAGAAATACAAGGAGAAAGAGAAAGGAAAAGAGAAACAGAGAAAGAAGAAAGGAAGAGAGAAAAAAGAAAGAAACAGAAAAAGAGGAAGAGAAAGAAAGAGAAAAAGAAAGAGGGGGGAAAGAGAGAGACAGAGACAGACAGACACACACACACACGCACACACACACACACACACACACACATACCTGTGATTTCATTGCCACAGGGAACTCCCAGATGAAGAAACCTGTCTACTAATAGTCAGTGTGGGGTGACAGAACTAATACCCATGTTATAGCCTAACTCTAGCTTATCAAGCATTAACTGTATAGTTATTATACTTCAGGGAATATGATTTAACCAGTGGTATATCTGAATCCATTTAGTAATTAGCCACATTATAGCAAGCCCTTCAGTCACTCGGCAAAATGCTTCTCTGACCTCCCAGGGAGCCAAGATGACACCTTGTTTCATCCAAGCATACACTTAATTTTGTGAAGGAATACCACAGGCAAGCAGCAGTTTCATCCCTGGAAGGAAGCCTCGTCTCCCTCCTCACATAAATAGCATTTCTTCTTATCTCCAAGCACGGAGCCACCCAAGTGGCCTGTCAGTCTGTATTATTTGTGACACCTATGGGAAGGGGCTTTGAAAAGTGAAAAGCTTTCCCCCCCCCCCCACTCCCCCTCCCCCAAGTCAGAGTGTTCTGGGAAGAAACTTCCTTTGGCTACTCTTTTAGCAAGTGAATGGCTCTGGTCATCTCCATTTGTGATTCATTTTAATTGTTCATCTTCCCCTAAATTCAGCTCTGAGATTTTTTTCTACCAGTTTAACTTTTATACAGAAACTCTGAAAGCCACATTCCATATAACATAGTGTGCATTGTGCAGATTCTCTAAGGGGTACGTTTGTTGTCATGTTGGAATATAGAGGTAAGATGCCCTATTTTATGGGAAAAAAAAGCACGGGGGTCTAAGGATCGTGGTATGGATGAAGAGTTGGGTTAGTATTTGTAAATGAAAATGTAAGAGGTGGAAAGGTAGGCTGCTCTGGTCAGATACTTGATATTCACCAAAAAGTTGACTTTTGGAGATGATTCTAAGACATGACCTTTCCCTGTTTAGTTTAAGTGGAGAAGACGGCCATTAGAATTGTGGACATTGGGGAATGGAGAGATCAGACCGAAAAAATGGAAGCGATCATTGTTAAAGGTGCCTTAGGAAGGTGGGCATGTTAATTGTTGTTGATTGAAGGATCAATCAGTTCACCTATGCCAAAAAAATTTAAAACTATACTAGAAAAGTCACTAAATAGTACTGTGTCTTTTGGACCAGAAATAATGCTATTGAGCCTAGGTCCCAAAGAGGGCAAATATACAAAACTATTTAGAGCAACACTTTTTGTGGTAGCAAAAAACTGGAAATAAGGTACATAGCCAGTAATTGGAAAATGGCTGAACAAATGATAGGGTCATAGGTCTAAGACTATCAGAGCCCATTTTATTTAACCTCTTCTTTTTACAGAAGAGGAAACCAAGACTCAGAGAGGTTCAGTAAGTTGGCCAAGTTTAGACAGGGTGTAAACATCCAAGAACTCCACTTCTCTGACTCTAGTCAGTACTCTTTCCATTGTACTGTACTGCCTTCCTAAGAAAAGTGAAAAAAGGAATACAATAGAGTAGTACTGCACCATAATATATTATGAACATGAGAAATAGGTACTTGGGAAGATGAATGTGAACTGATACGGAGTTCAGTAAGCAGGACCAGGAGAACAATTCACAGAATGACCAAAACAATGGAGAGGAAATGATAATAGAGACATCCTCCTTAGTAGCATAGACTTAGAATTGGAATAGATTGTAGTGGGGCATCTAGACCAGTGGTTCTCAACCTTCCTAATGCCGCCACCCTTTAATACTCATATGTGGGCATATCTGCATGTGGGTGGACCCACCTGGAGATGGATAGAGGAGCCCTGTCTCGGTGCCTAAGACCATCGGACATACATGTTTTCCGATGGTTTTAGGCGACCCCTGTGATCCTTGTGAAAGGGTCATTCAACCCCCAAAGGGGTTGCAACCCACAGGTTGAAAACCACTGATCTAGACCAATCTGACCCTTCTACAGCTGGGGAAACTGAGAACCCAGAAGTTAAGTGAATTAATTATACAGATAGTAATTAACAGAGGCAATATTTGAACCCAGATTCTCTGTCAGGCCAATGTTTCATACTTCCCCCCTCCAACCTCATACCCAACTACCTCTTGTAATAATCTCCCCTTCGTAGGACCAATGATGATATATACCCCCCTCTTTTTGGTAGAGGGGTAAGCAAACACAGACCTAGAATTGATAGCATTGTCAAATTTAGTCAATGGGAAGTTTGTCCCCCTTAATTATACTTCTTTGTGTGAAGGAGAGGACATTGGGAAGGAATAGTGATGTGAATGAAAAAAGACTTCAATAAACTTTTTTTTTTAAAGAGGAATTGAGAGGTGCACTGACAGGTCATCAGCACGAATATTTAAGGCCCCAAGAATGATGGCAGTAGGCCTGGTAGAAATGACAGAGAGAAGTGATGACCTGGAATGACACATCAGGTTCTGGGAACTCATTAAATCACTTTCTATACAGCAAAACTTATTAGTTGGTGTCTGGAATCATTAATACAACTCCTTGAAAAGTATCAAATTCCAGGAGTGGGTTCATCCTCTGAAAGTTTCTGGCTTAATAGCTTATCCTCCCAGCACTAGGAAATCTGAGTCAAGCCATGTGAAAAGCAGTCAGG
Source organism: Pseudocheirus occidentalis (assembly GCA_028646575.1). Taxonomy (NCBI): domain Eukaryota; kingdom Metazoa; phylum Chordata; class Mammalia; order Diprotodontia; family Pseudocheiridae; genus Pseudocheirus; species Pseudocheirus occidentalis. Next base: position 53,676,169 of record CM053597.1, read on the forward strand.
TTAGCTACTGGAGGTGTCATTCAAAAATGAAAACTCTTCTGGGGTCTGTTTCTTGAGGGACTAGTCTTGCTGAATTTACACTGAGTTCAGTGAGTCTTGAAAGCAAAGCTGGTTTGAGTTCAGATAAAGTATGCCTCCAACAGTGCTTGACCCTAACAAGTGACTTATAAAGGATGTTAATGATCTCCGGTGCATACCTAAATGTCTTCTTACTCTTCTGTCCAAACCCCTGGCAGGAATCTGCAATCCTCTTTCTAAGGCTCTATCATTAAAGAGATCCTGCCTGGTGAGCTTAGAAAGGGAATTCCTTGTGCTCATTTCAACTCCTCAGGGCATTGTGGCGTTAAGATAAGTGAATGGAGCTCTACCAGCTGGATAGTATTACTAGGTGAACAATCTTGTTTATCTCAAGTCCTATGCATACCACTTTTCCAGGAAACACATTGAGAAAGTTTCTTCCCCTCATTCCTTAGATAGGGAATATTACAGATGGAGGGGGAAAAAAAAAAAAAGACCTCTTCTTGACCTAAGCTCAGTCACACCTTATATGGGCAGAGGAAGAAGATGCCAATTTGTTGGGCAGCTACTTAGCACATCAACCATACAGAAGCTTTGCATCCAGTGCACGTTTTGTAAATACCGACAGATTGTTGTTGCTTGGTTGTGCCCAACTCTTTGTGACTCCATTTGGGGTTTTCTTGACAAAAACACTGGAGCGGTTTGTCATTTCCTTCTCCAGCTCATTTTACAGATGAGAAAACTGAGGCAAATGGGGTTAAGTGACTTGCCCAGGGTCACAGTTAATAAGTGTCTGAGGCCAGAACTGAACTCAGGAAGATGAGTCTTCCCGACTCCATACCTGACACTCTATCTACTATGACACCTAAGAATAATAAAATAAATAGTAAAAGGTGGCATAATAAATAGGATGCTAGGCCCAGAGACAGGAAAATCTGAGTTCAAAGTCGGCCAAAGACATTTACTAGCTGTACAGCAAGTCACTTAACTCTCTCTGCCTCAGTTTCTTCAACTGTACAATGAGGAAAATAATAGCACCTGTTCCCTGCAGTTGTTGTGACAATCAGATGAGAATACTTATAAAGTGTTTCACACTGTCCTTGGCATATAGTGGTTACTTAATAAATCCATCTGTCTACCACCCACCCATCCACCTATCCATCCATCCATCCATCCACCCATCCACCCATCCATCCCATTCATCTATCCATCCTCCCTTCTTTCTTTCCTCTTTTCTTTCCTCCCTCCTTCCCTTCTTTGGGGAATTTCCAAAGGGAAAAAGAAATGAGGATTCCCTTGTCGATGCCAGACTCCATGGCTATCGAGGCTCTCTGGGACTCTCCAACTCAGACTGTGACTCCTTTCACTGCACCAGGTTAATCTACCTAATTATTTTCTCATTCCCCACCAAGCTGCTGTGCCCGATCACTACCCTCCAGGCTGGAGGGATTAAAACCATTTTAAAATGATCTCCAGTGGAGAAATAGATCAAAGGCGGCTAAACTCAGACAGTGGCATGGCAGGATAAATATTGTTCCATGGCTGAAAAGAATCTTCTAGGCTGCCTAGGCATGATTTGTAGATAAGACAGTTTTATGGTCTCCCTACTCCCTCCCTTGTAAAGAGCCTTTGGTTAGCCCATAATATGCAGGAAGAAGGCCAAGCTAAATCTTGAGGAATCCTAGTAAATTTAAGATTGCTAGGAAGTACTCAAGTCTTAAATATTGTATCTTCCGCATTTGTTACCCTGAAAAAAAAAAAGGAATTGTGGTCTTTGGTGGTGGCAGCAGAGTGGATGGGCAGGGTGATATAGTGGAATGAATGAATGAATGAATGAATGAATGAATGAATGAATGAAGCATGTTTTTAAGCAATTGCTATGTGCGAAGCTGATAGCTGATCAGACTCAAGAAGGTCTTGGTTCAAATACTGCCTCTGACATGTATGGTTGTGTGATCCTGGGCAATTTACCTCATCTCTCAATGCCCCAGACTACTCTCTAAAATGGTAAATTCCCAACCAGTCTCAGATCTGCATTGGTAGGGGAAGTTGAATCCCCTCACTACAGGTTTCCTATGCTAACAGAAATCAAAGGTCAGGTAAAATAAATAATGATGGTAAGAGGGGGATAATTTTATAAACCAATTAACATTTTCTCATATATCAACCATTAACCCCTTCATTTTCATGCTCTGTATTATGCCTGTAGGCGACTGACTCGGAATCCTTTCTGAAGCTAGCATCTGGAAAACCAAACATTTCCAAAGCATAATAAGAAATCACACAACTTCAGGGGAATGGACACAACACACGCAGTGCTGAGATTAGCTATGTTGCTGAGAGTGTCAAAGGTGTGTCCATTTTTAATCTCAGAATATATAGATCAGGTAGTCACTGCCTTACTTGAACTGGAACTCTTGTTTTTCTTGAAAAACTTTCACAAAGTCTCTCTGTATATTTTTTTTCTTAGAGAGGGAAACTTCCATCCCTGAACAACCTCTTTTCTCTTCCAAGTTCTTACTTTTATCCTCATATTTCTAGCCTTCTTTTCCCTCTAGCTCAGTAGTTTCTGGGTAATGGACGAGCTACTCAAACAAGAATAGGTTTTTGCATGAGTGAAGTAAACCCATCCCTAGGATTGTGGCAGTGCCAGAACCAAGGAGGGGGCATATGGGCTTTGCTACAGAGAAGGAAATATAAAGGATGCCTATGATATCACCCTGGGGTACATTTTCTCTCTGTCCTGCCCTTGTCCTATCTATACTCTCAGGCACAGGACTACTCCTGGTGGTAGAATATATGCTTTTTGCAACATCCAAAGCTCCCTATGGCCCACTGATAGACCCTAGACCTAGCAACAGAAGGGACATCGAAGAGTCCAACTCTTACTTTACAGATGAGGAAACTGAGGCCCGGGAAGGTCACAAAGCAATCATAAGCATCATAGGAGGGATTTAAACCTAGGTCTTCTACCTAACTCCCGAGTTAGTAGCCTTTCCATTGTAGGAGACAGCACTGATGCAAAAATTACCAGTTATGGAACAGCTAGGTGACACAGTGAATAGAGCACCAGCCCTGGAGTCAGGAGGACCTGAGTTCAAATCCAGCCTCAATCACTTGACACACTTACTAGCAGTGTGACCTTGGGCAAGTCACTTAACCCTAATTGCCCTATCTTCCCCTCTCCCCCCCCCCAAAATGCTAGTTATGGCTCTGAATTGTAGAGTAACCATAACTGACATTGGAAAACATAGATTGTAGGAACTGGAAAGGGGCTTAGAAGTGCTTTAGTCCAAGGTAATATGACATAGTGAATAGACCAAAGACCTGAGTTCAAATTAAATTTTATAGGTGAGGAAACTGGAGGCTGGGCTTCCCCTGGAGAAATCAGATAAGTTGCCCAGAAACTTGCCTAAAAAACAGAGTCCAAAAGATAAGATAGACCTTTGGATCTTATTTATTCTCATCCTGAAACTTGATCTTCCCCTGTGTTCTGGGCAATATTCTCCTGTTGCAAGAGAACTCCCCAGACCTTGAATCCAGTCTCATTCCAGTCTTTTTTCCTAAAAGTTCTTTTAATCTTTTCTCATAGATCTTACTTTCCTCCTGGAGTTATCACAGAGACTTTTCCCAACAGAATGTTCTCCATATGCTCATTCAGGTGAGGAAGCTAGAAACACAGAGCAGGCAGAATTAAGGACGCCCTTTCATGTGTTGTGAGGACAGCTAGGTGTCACAGTGGATAGAGCTCCAGGCTGAGAGTCAGGAACACTCATCTTCCCAAGTTCAAATCTGGCCTCTGACACCTATTAGCTATGTGACCCTGGGAAAGTCATTTAAACTTTTGCCTCCTGTTGGGGGAGGAGGGACTAGGGGCTATGCTCGCTTAATTGACGCAAGATGTTAGTGAAATTGCAAGTATACCTTATAAGGAAATATTATGTATAATAAAAGATGATTGGGTTAGAAGGGGCGGGGGAGGG
>CM053597.1:53680669-53713892 GCA_028646575.1 Pseudocheirus occidentalis
GTGCTCTGTCTGGTTATTCCTCCTCGGAGGCCGGTGCCTGGGACGCTGGGCTACCGAAGACTTGGTACGCAAATGCGGTAAGTAAAGAGGGCAGGGCTGACCCTTTATAGTCCCTTAAACCCCAAGTAGCCCGCAACAGCCTCCATTTCTCATCTGTAAATTGAGCTAGAGAAGGAAACGGCAAACCACTCCAGTATCTTTGCCCGGAAAACCCTAAAAAGAGCCATGAAGATTTAGACATAATTGAAATAATTTAGTAATTATTGCTTTGTGATTCTATAAAGGACTGAGCAGGATAAGGTAGTATGTAAGTTGTGGTTGTAATACATGTTGTAGTTGGAGGGAAATAAGGCCAATTAATCAATTAAAACTCACATATTCCAGTAGGTGATGGCCTTCTAAAAGTTAAGGCCTTAGAATGCCATGAATACCCATATTCGAGCGAGGGGACCAGTGCTTAAAACAATCTGAGAACAGCCCAAAGCATATTCTTTATGACTGTTCTCAGGGGTTCCATGGAATTACATTATAGTAGAATGCAAGCTCCCTAAGGTCAGCAATGGTTTTAGTTTGGTTTTGTATGATATTTCATATAGTAGATACTTATACACATTTCCTGAGTTTGTTGCTGGTGGCATCTTTGTTCTGGATGGGTAAATTTGAGTTTGGGGAACCAAATCTAGAGGACGAGGTATATAATCAATGGAATAATAATTACATATAGGATATTTTTCTAAAAACAACACTATTAAATGATGAAGCTAGTTTTCTTCTATAACCTATAAACTTGCCCTCTGGGCAATTTTGAAAGACCAAGATTTTGTACAACTGAAAGAAACATCACTGAAATAAATATACAGACTCTCAAGGTGACTACTTGAATGGACACACGTTTGAACTTGTTTATTTGAAAATCGTTCTTGTCACTTCATAGGAAGATTTGGAACGGGCAAATGACTTTACAACTCACATTCGCTTCATGCCAATTTGGTTGTTGTTGCATGGAGGAGAGAAAAAAATCAAATAAGATTCTTACTTAGGCTAGACTCTTGTGGCTTGGCACTGGGTGAAGCTCTTGTCTTTAAAGACTTGTTTAAAAAAGAAAAAGTGATTCAAGGGTGGGAAAGGCTGTTGAAGAGAATAGCTGCTCCTCTAACTTGAGCTCCTACTTTTCAAGGTATCATGCAGGCAAATATACTCCTAAACGCCAAGGAGGGCCCAGCAACATGTTTGTTATGTAAAAAGGAGCCCATGAAGTGTTAAAAATGGTGGAATAAAAGGACCACTGGACTGGCTGCTAGGAGACCTGAGTTCAAAGCCCATCTCCAGCACTAAAAACCAGTGTGACCCTAGACTTCACCTCACCTCTCTACGTCTCAGTTTCATCGCCTGTGAAATGAAGGGGTTGGATTAGAAAGCTTCTAAGCAACTGTCAGTCCATGATCCTTTCCCAGAAAGGCCATCTCTCAAATCAGTGTTTCCTCAGGACTTGACCTTGTGATTGTTTTCACTGGGAGAACTTCCTTTCAAATTCTGCCAAACTACAAGGACAAGCTTTGTCTTGATATCATGGGGGCAGATGGGGAGAAGGAGAGAGAGATTGGACAAGGTAGGGGAGATGGTGATTGCAAAAAGAAAAAGAAAGCTGTGACCTGGTTGTGAAAGAGACAATCTGGTGGGTAAAGGCTGGCTTCAGCTCCTGTACAGAAATGAAGAAACCTCACTCATTATTGCCATCTACTGGAAAGGAAAGGAAAGGGAGACGGAAAAGGGGAGAAGGCATGGGAGATGCAGGAGAGAAGAAAGGCTGGGGACCCTGGGAAGAATTCCAAAATCTTGCTAATCCTACTGTAGGGTTTCTTGTGATATTAAGGTCCTAATCAGATGCAAATCTAATATGATTGTCTTTGGATGCTTTAAACAGTCCCCCAAATAGCATCTGAAGAGATAAACTAGCTACATTTTTTACTAACATTCACAGGGACTGTCTTTTGTTTTTCTTTGTATTCTCAGCTCTTGCTATGATGATGCCTGGCACATACAGCAGGTAGTTAATAAATGTGGAGGGCAGCAAGGTGGTGCAGTAGATAGTGTTGGGTCTAGAGTCAGGAAATCTGAGTTCAAATACTAGCTGTGTGACCCTGGGCAAGTCTATTAACCCTATTTGCCTCACTTTCCTCATCTATAAAATGCACTGGAGAAGGAAATGGCAAATCACTCCAGTATCTTTTCTAAGAAAACTTCAAGTAAGGTCATGAAGAGTTGAGCATGACTTAACAATAACAATAAATGTAGAATGACTGACTGATCAATGGCCTAGGATTACTTAAAACTGTACTAGATGAGATAGTCCATTAGTCAATCAATTAATTAATCAAGAATTTATTTAAGTGCCAGCCATGAGCTAGGCAACTATGGATAAAAAAATCATAAGCACAGGAGTTTCTGCCCTCATGGAGATGACATTCTAATGAGAGAGGTTCCTTTTTTTTCTAAGCTTCAAAGGATTCTTTATCCTGAATCTTCTGCAGGCAAGGAAGAAGCAGGTATATGCTCAGTTATCCTAACCTAAGTCAGTACTACTACATGGTGTCCCCTCGGACATCCTGACTTCTCAGGAAGCAAAGCCTCCCTTTACCAAGGGCAGCTACAGAAATGGCTACATAGTAGATCACACCATCATCCATGCAGGGGCCACCTTCATGATCTTAGATGCTGAAACATGTTTCCTCCTTCTTCCGTGTTCCTTTTAAACCTGTTATTGCCCCACACAGAAACCTCCAATCTCTCTATCCTTCCTTGTTTTCCCAGATCATCACTCCCTGTCTTACTTTCCTCTCTTTATGGTCTCTACCTTATAGTTGAACAATAGACATTCCCCTGTGCCCCTGACTCTATGGTTCATCATTCATCTTCTGTGTACACTCAGCCAAGCCTCAGGCTTGGGTCACTTCTACCATCTACCTTGTCCATTTGCACTCTTGCTGAATGCCATTAGAGGAAGTCATTTTTCTGCATTCATTACAAATTAGCATTATCTGAACTCAAATGGGTCCTCAATTCTAGATATCAAAAAGTTTTCTTGATTGATTCTAATCCAGTCCCTTCAGCAGCTACCCCAAACTTCCCTGCCCACATTAGCCCCCCAGAGTTTCTTCCAAACAGTTTTCTTAGGAGATGTCCTTATTTAATATGTGAGAAAATAAAGAATGTCTTCCATGAGCTCCTTCTTCTATCTCATTCTATACTTCAAACCCCCTCTACAGCCTTGCTCATCCTTTCTTCTCATCCTGTTTCTGAGGAAGAGTGGGCCTTCTCCTTGCCCAACTCTCTCTTGTCCAAAGTGGTGTTGTGATACCAAATCATCCTGGGGAACTTTGGACCATTTTGGTTGCTCACTAATGTGTCCCTGAAGAAGGCTGCCAGGCAGTCCATTTTTAAGGACAAGAGGCAAAGAATAAAGTTAGAGATTTTGAGCTGTAAGGGATTTTGGAGCTCACTGAGATTGAGTGATGTTAAGTGACCCAACGAGCATGTACCCAATAAGTGAATGTCTGTGGCACAATTTGAACACCGGTTTTGTAACTCTAAGCACACAGCCCTAACCTGCTGGGCCATCTGGCTGGCTCCTCCTTAAGCTGAAATTGTTTTCTTTATTTAAAAATTGGTACCTTTTTTCTGATGTATCAGTCTCTGCCTAACAAACAGGCACCATAATATCCTTCCATAAAAACAATTAAGCAAAACTATCTAATAAAGTCATTGAGACTAACAGTGCACATTAGTTTGCATTTTTCTAGTTTATTGTTTGTTAATAGAAAGGAAGGATAAGTGCTATAACAATAAATAATAATAATACTAACTAGCATTTCTATAGCACTTTAGGGTTTTTAAAGCACTTTCCACACATTACTGCATTTGTTCCTTACAATAATGCCATGAGCTAAGTGGTAATCATTATACCCATTTCGCAAATGGGGAAACTGACACTGAGAAAGGTTAAGTGATTTGTTGAGGGTCACACAGCAGCTAAGTGTCCAGGGTAGGACCTTGACCAGATCAGGACCAGACTTCCTGACTTGAGTTTAAAAGCGATATGGTCATTGTATTTGACCTGATTTTTTTTTGGGGGGGGGGGGTCTTTTAATATTGTCTTCATTTAAACTGTTGTATTATAGTCTATGTGTTGTTCTTTTGGTTCTACATTATTCTTCACACGAGATATCACTATGCAATTCTGCTCATCTTTTGTCACCTTCATTATTCTTTTCATAATAAGTTCATTATATTAATATAATTAATACTTTATATAACAGAATCAACAGAATAGAATAATATTCCATTATACTGATGTACCATAATTTTTTCAGCTATTTCCCAAACACTGTGCACATGATTTGTTCCCATTCCAATTTTCTTTTGCTGTTTTAATGGTATCTATATTTTGGTTCATTTCTTTCTGTTGGGATCGCTGGATCAAAGGGTATGAAGGAAGAGAAGTTTGGGAATAGTTCCTATGGAGACTGACATAGGGAATCCATTAGGGAGGAATAAAAGTACTGTCTTGCTGCAGTGAGGGCCCAGTAGATATTGGACAACATGAATTCATGGTATACCCAGATGGCACAGTCATGAAATGGCTCATGAGTAGGTATGGAGGAGGAAGATGGTGGCAGAAATCTAGAGTTTAGGTTTGGTAAAAGAATAGTGAGAGGATGAGGAAGCAAGGGGACAATATGATTCAGTTAAAATGATGTTCCTGGCTTCAAATCCCAACAAAGACAGCTAGGTGGTGCAATGGATACGGCGCTAGGTTTGGAATTAGCAAGACTCAACTTTGTGAGTTCAAATCTAGCCTCAGACACTTACTAGCTGTGTGACCCTGGGCAAGTCTCACTTAACCCTGTTTACCTCCATTTCCTCATCTGTAAAATGAGCCCGAGAAGGAAATGACAAACCCCCCCAGTGTCTCTGCCAAGAAAACCCCAAATGAGGTCACAAGGAGTCAGAAATGACTGAAATGACTCAATAACAGCAAAATCCCTTCTACAGGAAGCCTCTTGGTTGCAGAGCTTTTCCTCTTTAAATTATTTTCTATTTATCCTGTGCAGAGCCTGCTTTGTATGTATTTGTTTCCATGTTGTCTCCTGTAAACTCCTTGAAGGCAGGGACTGTCTTTTGTCTTTTTTTTAAATTTTTATCCCCAACCCTATAGTTACATAGTAGGCACTTAATAAATATGGTCACAAAGGTTCTAAGTGTCTGAAGTCAGATTTGAACTAATGAAGATGAATCTTGCTGATTCTAAGCCCAGTGCTCGATCCACTGTGCCACCCAGCTGCCCTACAGATGAGGAAAGTGAGACATGGGGGGGAGGGGGAAGCAACTTGGCCATGATCACCCAGCTAGTAAGCATCTGAGAACTGCTTTAGATAAGTGCATCTGATATAGTAAAAATAAATCATTTCTGTACGTTTTAGTGTTGTGAAATTAACCAGTATTGTCTTTTGTCACAAGGGTTTTTCTCCATCTATTGATATAATGTTATTGATATGACTCATTATGCTAATTGTTTTCCTGGTGTCAAACCATCTTGCTACTTGTAGTAGGAATCCAGCTTGGATCATTTTTAAATATTCCCTCGAATCTGTGATTTTTGTCCATCTGGATACTCTGCAGATTGTAGCCCTTCCTTGTCCTCTGGTCAATCCTGCCCATCCATTTTATCCGATAAATCTGCCACAGTGTGCTAAGGCTGGTCAAATGATTTTTTGCTTAATGATTTGGTCTCTGACATTACAATAAGCAATTTTACTTCATGTTGCTTCAATATTCCCAGCCACAAAATGGGGCTATTTTTCCAAGACCAAAGAGTGAGCTGTGTGACCTTGGACGGGAAATAATCCCTCGGAGCCTCAAAGTCCTCCATTTGCATTCTCGGTCTCCAAGGGATGCTTTGACGAGATGGACCATGTGAAAGTGCTATGTGAACTGAGAAGTGCCATTACATTATGATGGAGCTGATTATGTTTTGCCATTTAAATACAAGCAGTGCTCTATTGTTATAATAATTAGAACCATGGTTAATACACTGTCCTCCAGCCTAATCCACTGAATGCAATTTCAGACCCTTGGGGAAATGAATTTAAAGGATTAAGTTGGAAATGTAAGGATAAAGAACATTTTCTGTGCTTGCCTCCCACGCCTTATTGAAAGCTAGGTTCCCTGGTTAAGTCCTTCCTGCTCAGCTTCTATGAGCCTTACATCCACAAACAGGCTACTGTCATTTAAACTTGGCAAAATAAAACGAACAGAAAAGAGGCCAGTGTTCAATACCATTGAGGGTGACAATGCCTGGGGAAATGTTTGAACATCTCCATTAATAAGGCAACAAAAGTCCACTGTGATCAAACAGAAATTTGAATGTTAATCTGCTTCCTCCCCTTGCCCACCTGCTTCTTTTAAAGGACCTTTGGTTTGGAGAAAGGAGTCCCATGATGCCCTGAGGCTTAAAACTCTTCTCTTGGCTAGCTTGCCAGCTGTGTATCACCCCTCTGGCCAGAGGCCAGTAAACCAGTTTTCTCTCCTCCCTGTCCTTCTCCCTCCTTTCCCCCACCCCCAACCGGCTCTAAAAATATTCAGTAATATGATTTTTGAGCTATCTCTATATTTTTCTGGTTGGCTTTTCCCTGAAGGATTTATGTGGAAGAAGAAATAATCGTTTGCTTTTTCCTTCTTCAGTCCATTTTACAGATGAGGAAACTGAGGCAAACAGGGTTAAGTGACTTGCCCAGAGTCACACAGCTAGTTCCTTTCAAAAATGGTAACTATAAAAAATACTTTTGGTCCTATGAGAAAAAAATAATCTTGCCTGTCCTTTTCAGCATCCACTTTTGCTGTTCAATTGTGTTTAGCCATGTCTGATTCTGTGACTATGTTTGGAATTTTCTTGGCAAAGATATTGGAGTGGTTTGTCATTTCCTTCTTCAGCTCATTTTTTTTACAGATGAGGAAACTGAGGCAAACAGGGTTAAATGACTTGCCCAGGGCCACACAGCTAGTAAGTGTCTGAGGCTGGTTTTGAATTTGGGCCCTCCTGATTTCGAGGTCCAACAATCAAACCACTGCACCACCTAGCTGCCCCAGGCATCTACAGGAACATAGAAAAGATTTTCCTTATTACCAATAGTCCAAACATTTCTTTTCAAAACAAAATGAATGATTGGGCCTAGAATTGTTTTCAAATATTTCAGTTAGTTGAATACCAATCAATGGCTTGGGGTTGAGGTTTGTAATTAAGATAAATGCTTTCTTTCACTCTGCTTTTTCAGTGGACAGAGCACAGTATCAGCATATGATTTCTTAAATGCTCAGATATTCAATGTATCTCATTTTCTGCCTGGTCCCTGGCACTGGAGAGATACACCTTCCACCCAGTTTTCTTAGAGCACAGAGACCATGTTACTGTAGCTCATGGAGAAATTAGGACATGTAGAAAGTGAGTAAGTGTAGCATTTTATCCTTTTTTTAAAATAATAAATCAAAACATAAATTAGCAATATTATTGGAAGCTGAGGTTTGTCTAGCAAAGATATTCTCCTTCACAATCTGCCCTTACCTTCTACTGTCTTCTAGAACCACATTTTTTTATAAGCGGCTAGCCAGAGAAACAGAGGTTGGTGACTCGCCCAAGGTCAAACAGCTATTAATTGTCTGTGGCTGGACTTGAACTCAGGTCTTCCTGGTGTCCTGATCCAGAGCTCTGTCCACTATGCTATCCAGTTGTAGAGTGTCCAGAAGACCGTTATGAAGAGTTATGCTCTCAATTGAGAGCATGCTACATGAGTATCCATTGAAGAAACTGCTGATGTCTAGACTACTAAGAAGGGGAATCTGAGAGTCTTCTTCAAATAATTGAACAAAAAAGTGGAGGAGTGTTCTCTGTGGCCCCAGAGGGAATACTGAGTGAGATCACAAACATTTATGCTTTATATATAGAAAAACTTCCTAAATCAAAACTATCCAAAAGGGGAATGGTCTGTCTCAGGAGGTGACAATTTCCAAATTATTGAATCAAAAGCTAGAAAATCATTTACCTAGCATATTGTAGAGGGAGTTATTTTGCAGGCATGGATTGGGTTTAATGACCACTGGGGTCCCTTCTAAATCAAAGGGAGTTGAAATTCTGTGATTCTGTAATCAACTGTAATTTGCAGATGAAAAACCTGTTTTTAGTTATTTCACTAATAAGTACAGGAAACAGGATTGGAACCAAATTGTCTCCTGCGTCTAAATAAATTTTTCCAATACTGATTTTTTCAGATTATTTGGATGTGATTAAAAGGTAGAAAAGTTAGATATTTCTCAAGATAGAGCAAGTAGCCAATGAGGAGCCAGAAGTAAAGATCAACATTACCTTCCACTGTGGAAGGAAACTACAAACCTTTCCTCCTTCCCCCAACCCAACTCTCATTATCCCAGCTGTCCAGTTCCCATTAGGCACAGGAAGCCCATTGCAAGTGGAGGTGGACCCCCACATACATCCTCACCTCTGCCGGAGGTCTCACAACCCCACCTCACTCTGATCCTCAGACCCATTTTCCTCTTGGTGAGGGGCCATCTCCTCTGCCATTACTCCTCAAGGTTCTCTGGACCTTCTCGGCCATCTGTTCCATTACTGTGCAAGACAGATCCCTAGTACTACCTGGCCTTTCCATCTTCATAGCTTTCCATACGAATGAGCCCTCCTTTATATATTGTCTCCTTGAGAACAAAGACCATCTTGATTTCTATTTGCATCCCCAGCATTTAGCCAGTTCTTGGCATGTTGTAAGCTCTAGTTTAGTGCTTTTTCCATTACATTCCACAAGGGTTGTACATACCTATACATGGATGCAGATGTGGGTGAAGGTAAAGATATGCATACAGATCTGAATATGAATCTGGATGGAGATAGTGAATTCAGATGCAGATAGAGGGATATAGATATAAATGTTGATACAGATATGTGTTTCTGCACATACATTTCTATATGTCTAGATGGTCAGACACAGACGGTCTTTCTCCAATGACTCTGGTGTAGGGGTTCTCAGACAATCATAGTAATCTTAGTTGAAAATTATACAATCATGCCTTAAGGTTTGCCTTGAGCTTATCACACACTGTATCATTCAAACTTACCTCAAAGACTATGCCAACTGTGTCAACTTGGTAATCCTATAAAGCTATAATGAGTTGGAGAACAGATGTTGTGCCAGACTCTGTATTTGTTGCCTAAAGACCCACAATAATACTGAGTTCTCAGGGCCTCATTATGGGAAAGTTGGCCATAGGGGGATGAACAATTTTAACCACAGAAATTAATGAAGAGCTCTGCTAGGCTTGTGGACAAAATGGCTGCCTCAATGGAGGCAGACCACCCAGCTCCCAAATACCTATCCAGTAAAAACAAAAAAAAGCAAAAAAACCCACCAAAACCTGAATTACACACCAGACTGAGTAATGATCAAGAAATACTACGAGAAATTAAAATAAGGGACTTCGACCACAAAACCACACCAAAAAGTCAGCTAGAGGCCCACTAGCAATAAGAACGGGAACCTCCAATAAAGTTAGTGCTGGTGCAATTGGAGGCCTTCTTCTGAATCCAAAGGCCTTCTTCTCTTTTCAAGAATAACCCATCAATTAGAAGTAGGATTTTGTGCTCTTCTCTCTCTCCCTCTCCCTCTCCTTCTTCCTTTCTCTCTCTCTCTCTCTCTCTCTCTCTCTCTCTCTCTCTCTCTCTCTCTCTCCTCTCTCTCTCTGTCTCTCTCTCTTTCTCTCTCTCTCTGTCCCAGCACTTCACAATCCCTAAATATTCTTTCTTCAGTGTAGGATCAATGCCAGTTCAATTAGTATTCACGCTGGAAGTCTGCCCGCATGACCAGAGACAAACTAGAAACAAGTATAGCGTGCTAGCCCTATGTCAGGAAACAATAATACTGATCTCTGCCCTTAACCTCCACCACAGAAAGTTCCAGGTTGATCAGAAAGATTCTGGATAGTGACTTTAGGGAGTGGCAGTAATCAGTGTAAATGTGTCTCAGATTAATTCACTCCAAGGCTCTGAGGTCTCTAGCACTCTCTGCTGAAGTATCATAGAGAAATGGGGGCAAACTCAAACAGAAACATATCCCTGCTAGCTGCAAATTTACTTAGATGACAAATTAACATCATCAGTGTTATACAGTATTTTTATTTATTTTGTTAAACACTTTCCAACTACATTTTAATTTAGTTCAGACCTAACTTGAAAGTTTTAAGCCCTGAGCTTGATGTTGCTGTCATAGAGGGCACTGATAGTACAATGTTCTGAACTTCAAAGATTCAGGGGGAGCTAATCCCGGGAGGTGAGTGTCAACAAAGGAATCCAGAGGTCCCAGAGAGAAACCAAGAAAGGCCCTCTACCCCAAGTGAAATACAGGGCAGAGGTCAGTCCTTTCACCAAGCTCCATTTCAGGAATAAAAGCTAGAGAGATAAATGAAAGAGGACTACAACCAGTATAAAAATTATTTTAGATAAAATTGTTTTAAAATGTAATTGAGGGAAAAAATTAAATGTTATACAAAAAATTATTTTGGATCTGAAGGTTCCCCAAAAGAGTAAGACAGTAACTCTATAAAAACTATAAGCAGACACACAAAAGAAAAAAAAATGGCTTTTCAAAAAAATTATGTGAATACCTGGAAAAAACTGAAGCAAGACGTAAAAAAATTAAACAAAAGCCTTGGAGAAAAGAAATAGAAGAACAAACAACTTAGAAGAGAACAAAGTAAAGAAATGGACTTCCTGAAAAGTAGAATATGCCAATAAAAATCAATAATTCCATGAGACAGCAAGAAATACTAGAACAAAATCAAAAGTTTTTTTTAAAAGAAGAAAATGCAAACTATCTGATATTATAAAAATTGGCCTGAAAAAATTGGTTAAGGAAAGATAATTTAAGAATCATTGAACTTCTTGAAAACCCTATTGTTTTGAAAAAAAAAAAAGCCTAAATACTATGTTTCAAGAAATCATAACTAAAAACTGTTCAGATCTATTGGAACCAGAGGGCAAAGTGAAGATAGAAAGAATCTGCCAATTACCTTTTGAAAAAACCTCAAAAGGAGAAAGTATTTATGAAAATAAAAGATAACTTGAGGAACTTGAGGGAGCTATACGGTGATCTAGGGCTAAGATTATAAAAGAAGAAGAAGAAACAAGTGACCCTTTTGAATCTGAATGTCCTTCAAATGGCATCAGAGGAATTAAATAAAAAACACAGAGGCCCTGGATGCAGTTTTGGTTCTATATAAGAGGTTTTAAGAGGGGAAAGATGAACAAGAGAAAAAAAAAGAAAGGAGGGTAAAAGATAAAATTAGAGCAGAAAGGAAGAAAAATGAGGAAAACTTGACTATAGGGGACATTGAAACCTTTTTTTTCAATGCATGTAAGAAAACAGAAATACTTTCAGAAGGAAACACAGAAAACCAGTAGTTTTGAAAGGAACTTATTAGATGTTTATTTTTTTAAAGCAATTATAAATGGATATTCATTTCAATATATACAATCATCTTTGTGTGTTTTATTGTGATCTAGAATTTTTTTTCTTTTGTTGTTTAAGTTCAGGATTTAAAAAATAAAATTGGGGCTGTTAGGTGGTACAGTGAATAGAGCACTGGCCCAGGAGCCAGGAGGTCTTGAGGGTCTCAGATACTTAACACTTACTAGCCATGTGACCTTGGGCAAGTCACTTAACACCAGTTGCCCTGCCTTCCCCCCTCCAAAAAAGCAAAAATATAAAATAAAATAAAATTTTCAAAAGAGCCTTTGCTAAAGGGCTACATAAATGCCTACATTATGATATATATCTGGAGAGTATGGCCACCCTGACAAAGTCAGGGACCCTTTGTTTCAGAAACCATGGTGTCCGGAGATTAGCGATCCTCAGAAACTACAGAGAAAGAAATTTTCTTCTCCCTTCCTCAATTAAGGTCCTTTTATCAATGACCACAGGGGCCTAGTTCCATTAAGCAGTAATATGAGGTCAAGTTGGTTGGAGCCAGTCCTGAGAGACAATTGTTAAAGGTTCAGTGTGAGCATTTTACACCCTTTTGTTGTTCACTCCTGTCTGACTGGTGATGCCATCTGGGATTTACTTGGTAAAGATATTGGAATGATTTACCATTTTCTTTTCCAGTTTATTTTATAGATGAGAAAAAGGAGGGAAAAAAAAGTGAAATGCCTTCTCCAGGGTCACACTGTTAGGATTTTATACCTTAGAAATCCAAAAAAGATACAAAAGAAGGCTTAATTTTTAAAATTGTATTGATTGTCTAGAATTCAGAAAGAGACGGAGAAAATGTTGAAAATTCCAGTTAGATTTTAAGATGCCTTGAGAGTACCCCACCTTTTTGTTTTCCACTGAACTGGTTGTTAAACTTTTATAATCACACCACTAAGTCCACCTCTGTTAATCTGCCTGCTCATTTTTCCATGGATTGAAATGGATCTTTCTTTGAACACACCCTCTTACATTTTAAGTTTTTCTATTGTTTGCAAGAATTATTTACTGAGTATGTGAAAATAAACACTAAGAGTTAAGCCACTATGCCTAGTCAAAACAAAGAGGGTTTTTTTTAGCCCCTTTTACACAAAATTCAAACAAGAAACTATCTCTCTTAAGGGGGAAAAAAAGTCTCTTTGCTCTCTGATTTAGAGAATGTATATTCATAATGTTGTGTTACACAGTCTGCCCTCATCTTGCCCACATGGCCACCATGGATGTGGGTGGGATTTTAAGACGCTGAGACAGCTGACTCATAGAGCAGATCAAAAGGAAGACCTGTCCTTAAGATTCAGCAGCTCAAGCCAACCAGCAGTAGCTCTAAGGTTCCCATGACGGGAAGTCATAGAAAATTTAGGCACGCAATCTGCTGTTCTAATTACTGCTATGAATAAGCCTTAATTAGTAAAGTCATTTAACAACAGCTTTACGGGGATTTTCAATGTGTAGCTAGAACCACCATGAGGAATTCCTTTTATCTTGTGAGTTCGGTTTTTTGGTTTTTTTTTTTAATAATGCTCAAAGGACCTCATTTAACATCTCTCCAAGATTTCTGAATACAGTACAAAATCCATTCAGTAAAGAGATTTTCAGTACAGAAAAGTCAATGTACTGTCTGCTTTGCCATATCTGCTTAATATTATAGAACTGGAAGAGATATTAGAAGGCATCTGAGCCAAACCCTTCATTTTACAGATGAGGAAACTGAGGCATGAAAAGACTGAGTGATTCACCCAAGCTCACAAAAATATAGAATAAAATAGGCAAGATTTGAACCCATGCCTCCTGAATCCAGAGTCAGTGGTCCTTTCCCTTTGCATAGCTTCTTTTTTCAAGAGTCACCCCATCAATCAAAAGCAGGAGTAAAAGCTTTCTGCTCCCCAGATCTGCTCTTTCCTCCCCAGAACTTCCAAGCCCTCAATAATCTTTCCTCAGCTTATTGTTTGCCAGTCGGTCAACACACTTACTAATTGCTGGCCAGTGTGCTAAATGCTGGAGGCACAAAGAAAGGCTTAGGCGGTTCCTGCCCTCAAGGAGCTCATGTTCTTCTGGGAAGAGTGAACATCTAAAACCTCACTGCAAACAAGGAAGATGGAAGACAGACTGGTGCGGCATTCAATAGAATACTGTCAGAAAGACCTGAATTCAAATACTGCCCAAGACCCTTACTAACTGAATGAGCTTGGCCAAGTCACTTAAACTTTTCTGGCTCAAGTTTCCTTACCTGGAAAAAGGGGGATAATGATAATTCATGCTAATAAAACACAAAATGGGGGATAATAATAACAAAGAGTTGGTGTGAGAAACACCAACTCTTTATGTCACCTATAAAGCACTTTGCAAACGTCAAAGAGCTATATAAATTATGTCTATTATTATCTTCTGAAAAGGGGATACCCGGAAAGGTCTTTTCCTCCTCTTCAAGAAAGAGACCAGGGAAACTAAGAGATGGAGGTGAGAGCACAGAGCGTTTTAGGCGTAGGGGATGGCCAGTACAAATACCCAGAGGTGGGAGATGGGGTGTTTTGTTAGAACACTAAGTAAGCTGAATAGTAGAGTGAATGAAGTAGAGGAAAGTATAAGAAGGGAGGCTAGGTGGCAAATAGGTAGAGCTCTGGGCCTGGAGTGAGGAAGACTCCTTTTCCTGAGTTCAAATATGGCCTCAGACACCAGGACATCACCTCCAGACCTTGGGCAAGTAATTTAAGCCCATTTGCCTCTGTTTCCTCATCTATCAAATGAGTTGGAGAAAGAAATGGCAAGTCACTCTAGTATGTTTACCAAGAAAATCCGAAATGGGGTCATAGTCAAACATGACTGAAAATGGCTGAACAACAACAAAAAAATGGCAATCTGATGGAACACAAAAATGTTGTGAAACTGACAACTGGGTCTCAGCTGAAGGACAGGAGAAGCACATAGAGGCTTCCATGAACCACTCACAAACATGACTGGCCTGTCTTTCCTGATATTCATAGGTCATTGTTCATAGATCTAGAACAAGAAGAGACCCCATGAGGCCACTGAATCACACCCCTCACTTTGTAAAGGGGAAAACTAAAGTCTAATGAGGTTAAACAAGCTGTCCAAGGTCACACAGGCAGTATGAGAGCCACGATCCTAACCCAGGCAAAGAATCATTCCTAGGGGTTGCCATTAGACAGAAAACATGATGTCCTTGGGAAAAAAGAACAACAGAAGCCATTATGATGCCTTGCAATGTGATGGTTAGCTGAGTGGTGGTTTTGCTTGGGAGGGACAAGGAAAACAAAAGACTTAGAGAAATGGAGAGAGAGGAAGAGAGACGGTACAGAGGTGGAGGGGGTGGGAGAGGGAGAAGAGAAGAAAGAAGGTCTGACAGGCCTGGGTACCCAAGGGGCAAAGGGTAGTCTGGGAAGTCTGAGGTAGGAGAAAGATGCTAACAATTAGGAGACAGTTCAAGGTAACAGATACTTATGATGATAATTCATAATGTGGCTCAGGGCCAGCTCTGCACCATCATGGAGAAGAGCTCTACATAGCTCCAAAGGATAAGACAACAACAGGATGGGAAAACCCCTGCCCTCGAAGTCAAGAGTCCCAGAATTCTGGTCTCAGCTCTGGACTGAACTCCCTATGTGCCTTGAGGCAAGGCCCTTGACTCCTATAAATTAATGGGTTGAACTGGGTCACCTTCATGTTTGCTCACGTTCTATGTCTTCAGGACATGGCAGCCTGGCACCTTGGCCTCCTTGGAAAAGTCCCTGCCTTCTGGTGTGTGTAAGTGAAAGTGATTCTGCCCACAGGAGTTATTCTGAGCTTAGACCAGGACATGGCCTCTAGTCATTCGCTTCCCAGAAGAAACAAAGGTCGCTTTTGTCCTGGCTCCCATTTTAACCTAGCTTTTGTAGTCCTCCCTCAGACCAAAAGAGCTGTTTGCAGCAGCACGTCCCTTGAACCCAATAGGGAAGATCAAAGAATCTCTCTCCTTTCTGCCAGCCACCTCTTTCCAGGTGTTTTCCTCCACATCAGTTACCCTATTGACTGAAAATCAGGGATGCACGTCACCAGTCGTGCCCCCACTGAATGCCAGCCCTGCTTGTAACAACAGGTCCCTCAAAATTTTCTGGTTTGATGATTTGTGCTTCCCCCATCCCACCTGCATCCCCACCCAGAAGAGAGTAGGATGTGCTGCTCCCTAGCCTGGGAAACAGGAGATATTTCATAGGATCTCAGAAGCATCTCAGTAGATTAGGTCTCAGTAGATTTAGAGTTCTAAGTAGAAGTCAATAACTCCAACCCTCTTATTTCATAAATAAGAAAATGGAAGACAAGAGGTCAAGTGACTTGTCCAGGGTCACCCAGCTGCTAGTCAATGTCAGAGGGGGGACTTGAACCTATATCTTCATGATTCCATTTCTAAGTCCAGCGCTCTATCAGTTCCCCCATACTGCTTCTAAGCAAACAAACAGCCTTGAATAGGTCACTCTCTGGGCTTTAGCTTCCTCATTAGTTAAATGTTCAACAGAGCTTAGAAGCTAGACAGTAAGAGGAACAGGAGACTACCAGATGGTGGGATGGACTGTGCTCCTTCTCTGCCCATCTCTCATCTCCCCTCTCCTCCATCAGCCTCAGTCAACGTCAGAGTCTGTCTCTGCCTCATAAATGAGGGTAGACTTTGCCTTTTGCCCTGGAAGCAACACTTCCTAATCCCATCTCTGGTAGTAATAATGGTGGGCAAATGAAGTTCACAGAATCACACAAGGATAAATTTAGTGCTGGCAGGGTCTTCAGAGGCTCTCAGATAAACTGTCTCATTTTATACAGAAGGAAACTGATGATTTAAAGGATTTATTTCAGGGTTGCTCATTTGGTAAATATCTTAGGTAAGATCTGAACCCGGGTCCCGCTCTCTCCAACTCCAGCACTCAAACCACCACTCCGTTCTTCTGCCAATCAGATGAATGTGGCAGTGTGATTTTTTTTTTTAGGGAAGGGGAAAGATTCTGGTTCTCTTTATCTATGAATCATCAGTTAACAAAGATTTATTCAGTGCCTCTTATGTGCCAGAAACTGTGCTAGTCACTTTAGCAGAAATAATAGAGAAAGAATTAATCAACTTAGTCCATTGTATTTCCAATAACAAGCAAAAAAAATAGCCCCAAGTCTAAGAAAAGGAAAATTCTTATTGGAGTAGCAGGCATGCAGGCTGTGTGTAAGCAAGGCAGTTAAACTTGACTTTCTTTTCTCTAGGTAATATATCCTGAGGGAAGCACCTTGCCTAGAATGCAGCCTTCTTGCCTCCTCCTTAACCATTTGGCAATGTCTTCTAAAAGACCTAATATGATTATTTCTTGGAGAGCTGCTAAGTCACGTTTCATATCTGAGCAAGTCCTGGCTGCTGCACCTGGGGGCTCTGACCCAGATTTCCAACTTTATAGTTTCTAGGGGGGAGGAAAAAAGAGGTGGGCAAATTATGGTAATTGAATCCCTGGCACATCCCATCAGTGCACAAGAGAAAGTGTTTGCCCTGGGACTGGAAAAGGGTTTGGGGAGATTTGGCCATTTGCAGACAAATTCACTTTCTACAACCTACAGAATCTATACCAGATGCTGTCTTGAAAAATATCGTCTTCAGAAGCAGTTTATTGATCTGGCAGGTGATTTAAAGGCAATACAGGATAGTTGGAGCGATGCTTGGGGTTTCTTTTCTTTCTCTCTTCATACTAAAAGACACAGCCTGAAATGTCCTTGGGGGATCATTAGCCCAGTTGCTGAAGAATAGTCAGACGGATCTTTAGCCCAGTCAAGTTCTCCAACATGTTGCCGTCTATTCTCCTGGCTGGGTTGCCTGGTGGTGAGTAACCTGCAGGCCAAGACCCATTCAGTGGGGATGGGAAATACCAGATGCTTTGTTTAGGTCTTCACTCTTTCACTTGTTCCTTATCCATCTATCTTCCAGGTATTTGTTTAGTTGCGTGTTTATAGTCATTTATTCATAAATGCATAGATACACAGAGATATACATGCATGCACGTTTCAACTATACATGTGTATGCATGCATATAAATATGTGCACTGTATGTCATGTGTAAATGCCAGGTATTTTGTTTGCAGTCATGAAAATGCATAGTATGTACATGCTACCTATATACACATATGTATTTCAAAAGGAACCTTCCTGAGATGCTTCATGTAAACTCAGCCATTTCTCTTTATGAGAGGGGAGGGGTGATGACTAGAACAGATGTAAAACTTTAAGGCTGTTCCCAGGGGCCAAGGAGAAGGCCTGGCTTGCAACCTAGAACAAGGGGAGCAGACAGTTTTAAGCAATAAGGGGGGAGGGGAGAGAGGATCAGCTTTGTTTTGAAACATAATAAAATCACCTACAGTTGTCCTTTGAAACAGGTCTTGGTCTCCGCCAAAGCCTCTGCCAGCCTACAATGCATATCATTGGACTTGGCCATGAGTAGATGGGCTCTGAATTTAGGGCAAAATTCCAGGAGATGGTAGAATCAGGAGGTAAATTATTTCCAACCTAATTCTTAATCCAAGGCTGTTCATAGTCAAGTTGCAATGAGACAAAAGAGAACATCAAAGTGCCAACAGTGGCACCCAAATAAAACCAGGCCGGATTTTGGAAAGCTACCCCTAGAAGCAGAGTCCAGTTCAGACAACTGAGAGGGGGTACAACTCTCCCCTGGAATGATTAATATATGCAGTCCTGGACAGCTATGGGAGAGCTTAAAACAATGACCGACTTCCCTTTTTCTGACACAGACACTAGAGCCAGAAGTCTCCTAACTGGTCAGAGGACACCAAGGTCCAGCACTGAAAGTGTGCAAAGAGCTTTGCATTATCACATCTAATTTTCACAACCCTCTAAGGCAGTGGTTCTCAATCTTCCTAATGCTGAGACCCTTTAATACAGTTCCTCATGTTGTGGTGACCCCCAATCATGAAATTATTTTTGTTGCTACTTCATAACTGTAATTTTGCTACTGTTATGAATCTGATATGCAGGATGCATTTTCATTGTTACAAACTGAACATAACCCACAGGTTGAGAACTGGTGCTCTAAGGTAAGTACTATCAACTCCATTTTACAGATGAGAATACTGAGTCTAAGCGTGATTTAAGTGACACCCAGAGCCACACAAGCTAGTATGAGAGGCTGGATTTGAATTCAGAGTTTCCTGACCCTAATTCCCACTCTCTATCTGATGACAATTAGGTTTGAGGGATTCTACCTGCTGAGCTTTGAGCCACGCTTTGAAATGAACCCCTCTACCCTGTCCCCCTCACCCCACCCCAGATTTCTTACTTTGAAAATCTAGTGGCAGGAATGATTGGATCCAGACAAGCTGTGGTACTCACTGTTAAAATATGTGACCATGGGAAGTCATTCCCAACCCCCTCCTCCCCCCATCTATTTTCTCCACTGAGTTCAGAATAGGTATAAAATAAGCCATTCTTTTTCCTCTTGGAGGTAGCTATGGCTACAGCTCATTAATCACCCATCCCTCACACAGACAGACGATGACAAAGAATGCCGATAGCATTGGGCTGGACTGAGCAGGTCACAACAGTAATGGCGCTGCTGACGACATGCTCTGAGCCCATTGGTGGGGCTCCTGCCTCAGATCCTGACATTTCTCAGCACCTTTTCATGTTTTAAATGGGCATCATAGATAGACACATGGACGAAAGAACTGGCCATGGGTGCTGAAACAATGGGGCCTTTAATACCTAAACAGTGACTATTCTCTCAAGCCCTCCAGCCTATCTCAAATGCTTTCAGAATTAAATACAACCAGGAATGGAATGTCTATTCTATAGTGAAGATATTTGCTCCATTGCCTTCTATCTCTGACTATCCAAGGAAACTGTCTTCCTTTCTTTCTCTTCCTTCCTTCCTTCCTTCCTTCCCTCCCTCCCTCCTTCCTTCCTTCCCTCCCCCTCCCTCCCTCCCTCCTTCCTTCCTTCCTTCCTTCCTTCCTTCCCTCCCTCCCTCCCTCCCTCCTTCCTTCCTTTCCTCCTTCCTCCCTCCCTTCCTCTTTTCCTTCCTTCTTTTCTTTCCTTCCTTCCTTTCCTCTTTCCCTCCTCTTAATTTTCTTTTCTTTCTCCCTTTTTCCTTGGTATAAGATACATTGGTGAGATTCTACTGCTACAGGCCAGTTGGGTCCACTTGAGACAAAAACAATAGAAATAATACTACCCAGTTATACGATGCTTTCAAGTTTATTAAGGACTCTATAGACCTCATCTCTCTTGATTCTCAAGACAATCACAGGCATAGTCTTGCCTCTGTTTTACAAATGAAGAAACGGAAGCTAAGAGTGGTTAAATGGCTTTGCAGTGTCATACTGATCAAAAACGTCTTAGATCAGTTTTGGATTTAAATCTTCCTGATCTCAGATCTAGGGGTCTAGCCACTACAATGGGAGTGTACACACAGCATATTTCTGGTCCACTTATGGCAGTACCAATATCATTGCCCGAGGTTTAGAAGGGGGAGGGGAGAGAGTGCATCATTTTCCTGGTTAGCATCAATTCCAATCCAGTTTCATTGGACATTCTATGTTGTTGCCACTTATAAGAGACTCTGCAAAATTGTCAGAACAAAACTCATTCTAATTTTATTTAAACTTAAAAAATCAATACATGCTGCCTAGCACTCTGTGGGGGGAGAGAAATGTTCTAGTATTTTTGGATGTTTGTTTATTTTCACAGTTTCATAACACAGGGAATCATTAGTTGAGAGAAATGATCCCAAGGACTACAAAACTGGAGCCTTGGGTTCTAATTCTGCAAGGCTGATAAAACTACTTTGAAGCCTTGTAAATCTCCATGGGCCTCCTGTATAAAATTAGAAAGTTACACTACAATGCTCTGAAGTGCCTTCTAACCCTAACATTCTATGACCGCACAGTATTGATCCAAAGGGACAGTAACTGATTTGCTTTTATTCTGTGGATGCATCATTGTTTTATCTGAGAAAAACACACTAAAAAGAAAAATATATCAATATAGAAAACTAAAAAAAATTTAGTCCTCTGACTCAGATTTCATCCATTCAACATTTACCTTCTTGCCTTGGCCTTGAACTTGAAAGCTGAGGACCTGGGTTCTACCAGAGTCTTTACCACTCGCTACATTTGTGACTGTCAGGAAATTAATTTCTCTCTGGTGCCTCAGTCTCTTCATCTATGAAATGGGTAAGAGGTCAGGTTTAATGATCACTAAAGTCCCTTCAGACTCCAAATCTATGATGCCATGGTCTTGGCCAGATACACTGATAATTCTATTATTGAATGTAGCCTTAACACCCAACTGTAAACCTAAAAATGGGAAACTGGGACAAATAGCTTTGTGTAGTAAGGAGATTTTTTTAGACTGGACTCCATTTTATGTACGAACACATGAAGTAAAGCGATTTATCCTGGCCTACACTGTGAATGAGCTGCAAGATCCAATTTTTGTGGCAGAATTTCTGTTCAGTACTCAGTCCATTAGTCGCTCTATTAACCACATGCTTTCCCTTCAGTCTATATGAAGAACTGACCTTACTGTACACCAATAAAAGGGCTTTAAACTATAAGATACAGACAGAGAAAGACCAGGAGAAAGAGACAGAGAAAAGGAAACAAAGAGACAGAGAAGAGAGAGACAAGAGAGAAGAGGGAAGTGCATGAGACAGAGACACACAGAGAGACAGATGAATCAGCAAGCTGAATCTCTGCACTTTGGGGTTTGAGCTTGTCAGAATGAGTATTATGTTTAGGTATATGATGGCGTTTCCACTGATTCATTAAAAAGACAACAGGAAAAAAATTTTAAAGGTTTCAGAAATAAATATAGCTTTATTTTCTTATCAGCCAGCTTAACTACATAATTGAGGAATCTGTTCTTGGCTACTTCCTCTCACAAGTTTGTAAAGAGAGCTTCAGGGAGGACAAAATGACAGACTTTTCTTTTTAATAGTTTGAAGTAAATTTTAATTTTTTTTTAAAAAGGATCAACTCCACAAAGGATGGGAAATGGGGGAAGAGGTGTTAAAATGCACGGGCTAAGGAAAAGGGAAGCTTTCAGCTAACTAGACATTTCTTGGTAAGAAGTACAACCCTAGACACTAGACACTGGGCTATTGGTTTAAACAAAAATATTCAAAGCCAGTTACCCTTCCTCAATCCCTAGTCCCACCAAGCTGAATTCCAGAGTATTGAACTCAGGTGAGTTTCAACAAAAGCTTTCAAACGAGAGGCCTGTAGGAAGTCTGAAGTTGACAAATGGGGTTTTTGCTGGAGGTTTCAGACAGGTAACTTTCATTAGCGTTAATGAGAACTGTCCTGCCTCAAACCAATTGTTTAGAAGTTGAGGAAATACCCTGAAGATATGAAGTAAACTGTTCCCTCTCTATAAAATTTAGAAGAAAAAAAAAAGAAAGAAAGGGGGGAAAAATTCAGCAACAGAGCCCAGACATGCCACGAGGCCTGCCTCCATAAATAAAGGGTGCCATTTAAGAGATAAGGTAAATACTGTGACTACATAATGGCCTCCCCCTGCAAGATAAATGCTGAGGCATTTATAGAAAATAAAGTCAAGACTTTGCTTGTCAAAACAGGAGATTATTTTCTAGCAACTGAGTTCAGTCCTTTTGACCTTATTTGCAAATGAGATAGCAAGAGAATAAGGTTGTACCAAAGCACAGCCTAGAAGGCATTCCAACTGATTTTGAATACCCCACTGCATTCTTCCTCCTTAAGTCAAAGACATTGCTCTTTATTACTTCCAAAGGCCAATTTAATTCAATTCAAAATGCATTTTTAAATACCCATTATGGTTGTATATCATGAAAGTCACTGAACCTTTGGTTTCCTTAGCACAGGGAACTCGTGTTCTCTGCAATTTATGCTTTTTGTCCAGGGTCACAGAACTTGTATGTGTCAAAGGGAGGATGTGATCCCAGGTCCATCTGACTTTTAGCCTGCCTCTGCCCCCTCTCCTCTTCCCTCTCCCTCTCCCTCCTCTGTAGCATAATGCCCCTCACTGGGCATTGGAGTTACAAAGACAAAAGAAGAACTTATGTTTTAATGGGACAAGATAACACATAAAGGGGAACACTGGAGAGTCAGATTAATCTTCAGACTGTGCTTAAAACTATTACTGCTATTTGGTTTAGTGAGCCAACCAGCAAAACTAAGAACTTTCACACGATTAGTCGGCAATGATGGTTGTGTTATTTGTTAGTAATTTCTCTAATTACAGCAGCTGTGCCCTCCCAGGACTAAGGATCTGGTAGTTGCCAGGCCCAGAGAGTATCATTTAAGCATAAGGGAAATATCTACTTTGGAAAACATTGTCTCTGCTTTCTCGGCATGTACTGGCAAAAATACCCTGGCTTGTCTTGTAAAAAGTAGCTCCAGTGCAAATCGTTAGCACATCTAACCTCAGTATTTTGAAATCCAGAAACAACATTGAGTCATACTGGTCGTACTGTAAAGTTTTATGACTTTTTCTTCCCCTTTAAACAGGGTTAAAAACAAACCAAGGATCACGCAAATTATCTCTTTACATGTGTCAAGCCCAGAAATTTGGCACATGGATCAAGATGATGGTGTGGAACATGGAAGCCACCCAGAATGCATCATCAGAAGAAAATCTCTTTGGCATTGAGGCTGAATGTATGGCAACGCTTCAGTCAGGCATGCCATTGTCTGCACCACATACCTGTCTTGGCTTTTGATCTTTGGAAAGTTGAGTCTATAAATACCTTTCAGTGTGTATTAAAAATAGAGGGCAACTTAAAGGGGAAGGGTGGGGAGAAGAAGGAAGGGAAGAAGTATTGACTATTGCTGAAATGTTCAGGAGGCTTCCAAACTGTAACTGAGGTTTGTAGCCAATTTGCTGTCACAGGTCTGTGAAGCCTGAGAAACATGGACAAACATTCCTTGGAAAGACGATTGGCCATTGGTGAATATTCTTATAGCAAAAAGAAAAAGTATTCAACAACAGGGGTCCTTAACTATAAAGGACATATGAAGAAAGACACTATCTACATACGGAAAAATAACTGATAAATAGAAGTTTGTATAGAATAATTTTACACATATATGTGTATACACACATATGTACCTATTTGTGTTTAATGGTAGTCATGGGAGGGGCTTTAAGGGGAAAAATAAATTTACATAATAATTTTATTATATATTTGAAAGGAATAGCAAGTTGTACATAAAAGATTGTAGTTTCATGTGCAATCATATTTTTATTACACTATGTTATGGAAATGTTTTATTCCATAAATTAAAAATGAAATAAGTAATGTAGAAAATAGCAGAGGTTAATCTTTTTGTGGACCCCTTTGGAAGTCTAATGAATCCTGAAGACCCCTTCTCAGAATAATGTTTTTAAGTGTGTAAAATACATAGGATTACAAAAGAAACCAATTATTTTAAAATAGTTATCAAAATATGTATATTAAAAAAATAAGTTCATAGACTATTTAAGAATTCACTTCTGGAGAAAGATTAAGATTAATTTATGAGTGGAAAAATTGGCATTCTTTCATAGATGTTTTAGGTCAAACTTCTCTGGAAATACTCTAGTTTTCCCCTTTGGGAGTTTTTTAGGCCAGGGACCACCCACCAACCAAGATGAGATTTTACAGGCTCGTAGTCTATAGTCCATCCTCCATATTCAACAGAAGACATCAAAATCCAAAGAAGTATAGGGACTTGGCTAAAGTAACACAGGTAAGAAGGGGCTGAGACAGGATTGGAACCCTTGACTCCAACTCTCCCTCTTTTTTCCACTGTTCATTCTCTCCAACGTCAATCACCATTTATAGTTAGTATCCCCCTTAAGTCATCAATACCTTCCAGTGATTAGCACTCCAGCTTCATTTAACCAAATAACACCAATACTTTTACAAAAGTATATTACAGAGAAAATATAACAAGAACAGAAATAAAGGCCCTTCCCCCAAACGCTCAGGGGCACATTCACCCCTATGCTACCTTCTTCCCTGGGGAGAACAGGCTCAAAATCAAAGCAACGACTACAAATCATTTCCCTCACCAAGTTTACTTCTCATTTGGCATAGCTAAATAGATGAGTTGCTATTTTTCCATCTTGGCTGCCTCTGATCCATTGCTATGCTGGGTCAAGAATAGGTCTAGAACTTCATTATCCACCTGGCTCAATAGCCCAAAAACTCTGGAATGCTCCCAGTCCATCCCTTGATGGCTAGCTCTCTTGACTTTTCAAAGCTTACAAGGTCACAGCCTAGTCTGATGCTCCTTTACCTAAGAACATAATGCAAAGGCAAAGACCAGAGGTCCATACTCCCAGAACACATCAGATCAGGTGCAGAAGGCCTAAGGCCTCCCTCCACCCTGAGGCTTACCTTACATCTTCTTCACTTGAAACAACCAGGGAGGAAAGAAGAGCCCAGTTGCTTTCATGGGATTATTTTGTATGTGAATCGAATTTGGACAGCTGTGGATCAAAAAGGCTTAAAGTAAGTAGACCAAAAATGGCCATTGAACTCCTGTGTATGCTCTGAAGTGGTACCTTGAAGCAAGTCCATCAACACATTCCCCCAGGACTCACTGGTTAGGCCCCTTATATACATAACTACGTATATGTTATCCTTCTGAAAGCTTGCAATCTCTGGAGGGCAGGGACTGTTTCATTTTGCCTTTGCATCCTGTGCCTAATACAATGCCTACCAGTGCTTATTCATAATTATTGATTATCAATACTTATTGGTGATATTCAGTCAATTATTAGTCAATCATGCTTGTTGATTCATTCAGTAATTCATGTAACAACATTTATTAAGTTCATACGCCATGCAGAGTACTGTTCTAGGCACAAGGAGACATAATTCTAAATGAAACATGTTCCTTTACATGGGCATTTACAGGCAGAATAGCAGAAAGATCACTTGTCTGGTGTCCTAATGCATGCCATCTGTGAGACTTTGGGCGGGTCACTTAACTTCCCTGGGCCTCAGCCTCCTCATTTGTAAATTGAAGGAGTTGGATGAGACTGATTCTGAGGTCTCTTCCAGAACCAGTCTATGGAATATGTATAATGCAATCAATATATACCATGTTTATTTCTAGAGAGTCAGCTTCATCAGTACAAGGAGATATTGGCTGTCGTTCAGTCATGTCCAACTTCTTGTGACCCCATTTGGGGTTTTCTTGGCAAAGATACTAGAGTGGTTTGCCATTTCCTTCTCCAGCTCATTTTACAGATGAGAAAACTGAGGGTTTAGTGACTTGCCCAGAGTCACACATCTAGTAAGTATCTGAGGCTAAATTTGAACTTAGGTCTTTCTGACTCCAGACCCAGTGCTCTGTCTGCTTTACCCATCTAGCTGCCCCCAAATATCTTTCCCTCTCACTTGTGAACTACAGGCTTACTAGCAACCAATGTACAGTAAATGAGGGAGACGGGGGCCACCCAATTTCCAAGCCCTGGGAAGCTGCTTGGTTCACCTCTTGCCTTTGCTCACATCATGCCCCCATGGGAGCGTTGTCCTGTCTGCATGGCTACCATCTCCAATGGTACAGAATAACCACTTTTTGCTTCTCTGTTTTGGGCAAGTCTTGCTCAGGTCTTTCCACAAATCCTCTCTTAATGAAATAGCAGAAAAATATGGGAGAATGTATTATGCCCTACTAGGAAAAGCAATAGCTTCCTATCTGGTGGTCATATGATGTTTGTTAAACTATCAAGGGTCTGGATTCCCCTTTCCCAAACCTCTTCCTATGATGTAAATATGAAAAAACCCTTTTTTTGTGGAGGGGGAACATATTCCCATGGTGAGTGAAAGAATAGAAAAAGATGAGAGGGCAAGAAAACATTTCACTAAATTAAGGAAAATGAGGGAAGGGTCTAGAGGTCACAAATAGTCTAATTAGCATAAATCCCTTTATTTAGTTTTAGCTCCTAGACAATCTGGCATCTCAGATGGCTTGCTTGCCAAGCGAGATGCTTTTTGCTGTTTCGTTCCTGACCCAGCAAGTTACACGGTGTAGGTTTTATTGAAAAAACATGTTCAACGTGTCTCCAAAGCTATAGTATGGAGGGACCTATTTGCTACTGCTCCAAAGCACTTATGAGGGAAGGCACGGGCCCATGAAGAGATGAAAGGAAGTCCTTTGGGCTGCTTCCCTGCTCTAATTCTCTAGTCTAAGGGAAATAATACGGTTTCCAACACCAGTAAAACACAGTTGCTGTACATCACCATAGTGGACCATGTAGGACATTTATCAGGACGTTCCTTAAGTTTTATGTGTGTGCATTGGTACATGCATGTGCACATGTCTTTATTCTCTGGTCCCAGGGCCAGTCTTCATTTTTTTGCTTTTGTTTATATTTCCAAAATGCAAATTGCAACTTTCTGCCTGGGAACACTAGAAAGACTTCCCTCACAAACACTGAGATGGCAGGAAGCTCCTCCGATTCCCACAAAAGTGGCTTTTAACTCTTATTAGGAGTCAAGATCTTCAAAACAGGATCCCAGATAATAAAATGGTTTTCATTAGGCAAAAATGAAACGAGAAGCTGAGACGAGCCTGGAGGAGTCACGTAGGTGGGGCTTGAGAATCATTTTATTGATTTTAGAATCTTGTGCCCCAAAACATGATACTTACACAGGAACTTCTGCCCTCCTAGGAAAGAGAGGAAAAAATGGTGGATTTGGAGATCTGGGTTCAAATTCTGACTCTGCCACTTGATATCTGCATGATCTAGGGAAGTCACAACCTCATTGTCAATTTCATCATCTTTCTACTCGTGTGAC
Source organism: Pseudocheirus occidentalis (assembly GCA_028646575.1). Taxonomy (NCBI): domain Eukaryota; kingdom Metazoa; phylum Chordata; class Mammalia; order Diprotodontia; family Pseudocheiridae; genus Pseudocheirus; species Pseudocheirus occidentalis. The sequence continues at coordinate 53,708,058 of CM053597.1, forward strand.
CTTGGGCAAGTCACTTAGCCTCTGTGGGCCTTAAATTGAAAAATAAGGAAATTAGATTAGATAACTTCTAAACTCCCTTCTGTCTCTCTATATGATCCTGTGAAAGCAGCCTCCAAATGCCATATTTCTTCATGTTAGGTAGGAGAGTAATTATGCAATAAAATTTCCTGAACTAGTCATTAGACTAGACTAATAGTCTAACTATCTAGTCATTTATTTGGGTAAGTCCATAAATAAAACTAGTCTATCCCAAGTGCTGTAATAGCATGGGAAGTAAATTGAAAAGTAGAAGGTATTAACACTATTCCGGGAAGAGATCTGGGGACACATTTCCCAACCAGTAACTCTTGGGAGCTTTAAGCAATGGACAACAAGATGCTGGGCTGGCTGAACCTCCTAGACAATTTTGCTCGTGGGAGGCAGAAATACTTTTAATGAAGTCTAGCAAGTATAGGGACCTACTGGAAAAGTCCTAGCTCAGCACAAACATCCATCCAAATCCATCAAAGGAAACATCTATAAATCGAGGATAGGATTCTTAACAGTGACCCTAAAGACACAAGCTTATTCTTGCAAAGACGTTGCAATTTGATTAGCTCTCCTGGGTCCATCTGGGCCAGCCTTGATGTGAGGCAAGCAGTGCAGGCTTCCTATCCCCAAATAAACCAGAAAGAGGAAGGGGTAGGGGAAAGAGAGCGCTGCCTTCATTGCTACTCTGACCAGTAGAGAGGAGAGAGAATAGAGAGGAGTAAACCTTGAAGCCAAGGGGCTTGGCTGTCAGCAAAGCTTCTCTCTCTAGAAGAGGATGGAGGCAGGGCAGTCCTGGAGCCAGTTCAGACTAACTCAGGAGAGCCGATTGTTAAAATTGTAATGGAAGCTAAAAATTTACCCCTCTGGCAAATGCTACCAATCAAGGCTTAAACGATAGTTTTGCCTAGACTTAAGAAAGTGATGGAAAAAATAATAATGTAAATTAAATTTAAAAGCATGCAATTGCAACATCTTTTTTTTGGTCAGAGAACTAGTTGTTAAGCGTTTTGCAGCACACCTCTGACCAAGATGATGGCCAGCTTCTCTAGCTGTAAGGAAGACAGATATGGCCCCAAAGATGATAGAGCAGAGCAGAAGTCTTATTATCTTCAGGCTCTTCTCATTGTTTCCCCTGAGTTAGGTCATATTTGATTATGTTCTTTCTTATACTGTGATTTCTGTAGAAAAGGTTCTAAACTTTTTTGAGATCCTCCATCCACTTGGCAGTCTAGTGAAGCCTATGGATCCCTTCTCAAAAGAATGCTTTTAAATGTATAAATGAATGCATAAAATGCATTTAACAAATACATGAAATGACCCTCTCCCCTGCCAGACAGCCATCTCATATAACAAAGAATATTTTTAAGGGGAAAAAAATAAAAAGAGGAAGGAAAGAAAAAAAATTAGCCAAATCAATCAATACGTGGAAAAAGAAAATCTCAAAATATTTGCAATGTTCCACACCCATGTGTTGACTTCCCACCTCTGCAGAGGAGTATGTGCTGAGGATGTGGTGGTGTCTTCTTGTAAAGAGATTTCACTAACATATACACACACATTCACACACATATGTATATAGTATGCATATGATCTTGCCAAGGATAATGGAGCAGACAGGCTTACAAAAAGGGACAAATTTTACCAATACCCATTTTTTTCCTCCCCTTAACAATTCTGCATATCCCATAGTGAGGTAATTCAGCCATAACTGCTTATTTGTTTTCTGCTCTAGAAACTTTGGATATTCTACTGTGACATTGGAGAATTAATGCTGTTGAAGGAAAAAAATTACATTAATAATGTACTCTATGATTTAGGCTCCAGTTTATTGGAAGCAATTTTATTTTAATTTATCCAAGTATTTCTAGTTTGTAGAGAGAAATGGCCAAACTCCCATAATTCCCTGTATCTTCCAACATGATCCTTTGTGCTAAAACAATTCAAAGTAGCAGATTTAGGAATCTGGAGCAAGAAAAGGATCATTATATATTAAAACAGTTTGGGTTTCGCATTCCAAAATAGTCACCACTCAGTTCCTTCCTAGACCACTTCTCCCTGAGAGTTCCTTCCTGTGATCACTATCTTAGCCTTGAATTTCAAAAGAGAAGACCCAGGTGGGTCATGGGGGCCAATCACTCCAGGTGGGTGGGAAGGCAATCATCCCATCTAGACTGGAGCTAAGCTTGGTTATCACTTTTACTCCATTTCAAAGGGAGAGTCTAGCTTTTATTCTTCCCCCTTTCCTAAAGGGAAAAGTCTGGGAAGGGTTTTGGGCTACAGAAATAGTCTTTCTTGATATGTCTACAGAAACTAAAAAGAAATGTGTTTTTTTAATGTGTTTTTAAAATGCCAAGAATCTGTCAGACTAAGTGAAACTCCTCTGTTCATGGAAATTCTCATCTCCGTTGTTGGACTTAATGGGAATGAAGCAACTATTGCTACCAAGAACCATGTGTTCCCAGATGATCTGAAAATATGACTGTGCTGGGCTAAAATTGTTCATTGATAAGACAGCTTTTGGTTGTGAGGGGGTGTTCTTAGAGAATGATCAAGCCCTAACCCTGTATATGGAATGACTTAGGTGGTATCAGAATTCACCTCGATTATATTCCCCAGATAATCCTCATTAGCTAGCTTTGCTACTTGAAATTCCCACTATTAGTCATTCTAATAAGGTTAGACATTGAAAGACACATTTTGAATAATATACACCCACACATCTTGAGTCATACACATGTATAAGTATGTAGGTTAAAAGTTTTTATCTACTATTAATGTCTTAGCACAAATTGGTTAAATTAATTGATCAGATTAGCTTTAAACAGAGAATATGAGACCCACCACTTTTAGATAGTACAGACAAGCTTTAATGTGGGTTACTTAGAAGGTAAAATCTAGGGCATGGAAGTTTCTGGTACAAAACTTTGGAAAGTAGGCCTGGGTGTGGTACTTTAATAGGTAGGCACCAGGGGATGAATGAGCTCCTGGGATCTGTGGTGAAAAGGGAGAAGGAAATGGAGAGTCACTAGGAACAAATCCTTCCCTGCTTCGTAATTTTTCAATAGCTAATTCTTTACTGCCCAAGAAAGTATTCTTTTAAAAAGATAATTTTAAATTATACACATGCATCTCCTATCCCTGGGGCACAGCACAGGAAGGTAAATACCCAAAGACCTAGAATGGTCAACTTTATTGCATATGAGAATCTCAGAAGGATCCAGCAGTTTCCCTAACTCAACTCTGGAAAGATTACAAGAGTAAATGGGGTAAAATCAATGTTGTAAAATTCATCCAACCTTTATGTAAGTTACAGAAGTGATTTCAGAATGTGCTCTGAAGCATTCTCAGTAAAAGTCCCTGAGACAGACTGACTTTATGCTTCCAACAAAGCAAGTTAGGTACTAATATCACTCTTGGCTTGGGTTCAAAATCCACCCATTGAAAAGAAAATAAAGATACAAAACATCAAATATTAATCAAGAAATTATTCCAGAAGAAGTACCAACAAGGAAATGACAGCAAAGCTCAGGCAAAATTCTAAGTCTTTGAAAGGGGGCATTTATACTATGGGAATTCAGAGCCGAATGGGAGGCTGTGTTAGGATGTATCAAAATTCTTAGAGGAAGAATGAGAAATCTGCCCCTTTTTTAACCAATCAACATCTTTTCCTTGAGAAATTAGATGGAAAACTCACTCAAGGTTTAAGTACCTGCCAAAAGATGAAAGGGAGGGCATGGCAAGATCTGGGTTATAAACCTGACTTCTCATACTAGCTTGGGACCACAAGCAAATCACTTAGCTTCTGTGACTGTCAATCAACAGCCTAAGAGTCAACGTTTTGAGTTGCTATCTGCTTCTGAGAGGGATGTTCTCATTATCACAAAATTATAAGTCCTCAGTGGTATCAAAATATGATATCAAAATGTCCCTGTCTACCTTTGCCTCAGTTGGCATTTATCACTGAAATATTTTTCACAGACACAATTTTAAAAGTCCTTTCTATCTCATAAAGAAGAAAGGTCTTGAGATTGTTTTTCTTTCATGGTTTCTAACCTATCCGTGAAGGTCTTTCCATAGAATGAACTCTCAAAACACTTTGAATGATAGAATCCTCATTGGAAAAAAATATTTAACTTAATCAGTGACTCCATGACATACTCATTTGAAAATGAGCTTGTTCTTGTGACAGAGGGCTTTGTCTTTGGGTATTTTCAGAGTGGGGTTGGATTATCCTAGTTTTTGAAGTTATGGTAATAGTGTCTTTGTGTCTTTCTTTCAGTTGGTAGAAGTCAATGATGAGATAGGAATGAGATGAAGCTGTACAAAAAACAAACAAACAAACAAATCCAAGGAAATGAAGAAGTTTCCTGATTGGCTCCCAAGGGCCCTAGGTTTAGAGACTAGACCAGAACAGATAGCGATGTCTCTCTGGATCAGAACAACGTACACTTCTAGGTAAACACCTTGCCAAAAATAATATTGCCATATTCTGGTTCAAGAGACAATCATTCTCTTTGGAGACTAGGAGGAAGTCAGACACTATGGCACTATGTTGCAAAACCAGAGAAGATTGTGGGACAAATTAGGGTCCAGAGAACTGTAGCCAGAAAGAACAGCTTACAAAGCTTACATTTATCTAGGATTGTGCTTATATTCACTGTACCTTTCCGGTACATTGTCTCTCTCCCTATTTGATAATGAGTCCCATGCCTTCAGCACCATATAATAATTAAGCTTGGCATTTCCTCCAGTACCTAGCACAGAGCTCTTTGTACACAGTGCTTTAAACATGATGAACTGGCTTGAATTGAATTGCAAATAAAGACTAAAAGCACATTTGTATCAGGAAGTGTGTTATGACAAAGGAATTGATGTCAGAATCGGGCATCCATTAGAGTGGCAGCAGAAGGAGGGAACAATGTGGCAAATCTGATTCTAGAGAGAAGAAACCACCTTAGGGACCAAAAAGTTTGGAAGGTTTGATTTTCTGAATTGGGATTCAATGGTCACTTTACCCTGTTCACCTCAATTTCCTCATCTATAAAAGTAGCTGGAGAAGGAAATGGCAAACCACTCCAATGTTTTTGTGAATGGATGTGACTGAAAGTCAGCAACTGGAAGTCAAAGATGGTTTAAGTTCAAGAAAGCCCTGGAGCAAGAGCAAGGATACTTGAATCACTTCTGAGGAGGAAGGAGAATTCCTCAGGAAAAATGTATACAGTAGGAACTTAATAAACACTTATTGACTTGGACTGAATCTGAACTTATTCAGTCAAGCCTATGGCCCAGTGGTAGACCTTTCATGGTCAATAAGAAGGCTGATAATAAAGATATTTTAAATTAGTGATTACTTTCTCTTACCGCTGCCCCTCCCCGCCTTCCATATTCCTTGCACTTCTTCCTTCTTCATTTCTACTGACCCTATTCTAGTCCAGGACTCAGAATTGTCTTCCCACCTGGAAAATATCAACAGTCTCCTAATGGGTCCCATTGCTTTCATTCTCTTCCCTCCTCCAGTCTAGCAAACGCACCACAGTCAGAATAAGCTCTGAAAACATTGTTTTGCATTTGGTCCCACCCCTTCCCCGTGCCCCCAAAAAACTTTCCAAAGGTTTTCCATCATCCCCAGAATTATGACAAAGCTCCTTACAATGGCATTCAAACTTTTTCATAGCCATACCCCCACCTGTCTCTCCAACTTTGTCTTCTGATACCATCACACGGTACAGCACCAATATGGATTCCTTCTGATACCATCACACAGTACAGCACCAATATGGATGCCTTCTGATACCATCACACAGT
>CM053597.1:53714392-53737658 GCA_028646575.1 Pseudocheirus occidentalis
ACCACCACCACCACCACCACCACCATTACTAGTACTACTACTACTACTACTACTGCTACTAGTACTACTACTACTACTGATACTATTACTACTACTACTACTACTACCACCACCACTACCACCGCGTATTTCTACAGCACATTAAGGTTTACAAAGCATTTTGTATTCAGTATCTCATTTGATCCAAATGTAGGCCTAGAGAAAATACAGCCTTGCCAAACCTTGGTGCCAGAAGGCAGAGATTCTACCTCAATACTCTGTAAAGTCTAGAGAGGGGGAGCCTATAGAGAACACAGTTTAGGTAGGTTTGAATGATTATCACCTTTACTGTAAATCCCAAATTTATGTTTTCAGGCCTGACCGCTCTCTTTAGCTCTTGTCCTATACTTCCAGCCGTCTCTCTTTGGATTCCAGACACCAGATGTAATTTAATTTATATAAAAACGTTATCTTTTCCCTCGATGTAACGGTCGTCTCCAACATCCCATTTTTCTCAGCAGCGGCACTTCTCCTACTCCCAGGTAGGAAACCTTGGAGTGCTTTTGACTCCCTCCTCTCCTGTACTTTCCAAATGCAAACTTTAAGATGTATTGATTTTAAAATAACTTTTGGATTCATCACTTCCCCTCTGTTCTCACTTTTGCCACCCTGTTCATATCCATTGTGTTAATTCCAAACCTTTTAACTTGGCATTTAATAGTTTCCATCAAGTGGTGCTACCTCTCCGAGTTTATCTTCCACATTATTCCCCCAAACAAACTTCCCTTCCCTCTCAACTCTCTCTCTTAACGATCCCTGTCATCTTCCCCCTGCCTGGAATGGCCTCCCACTAGTCCCATCTGTTAAGATGCTCCTTGTTCTTCAAGACAGTTTAAAGACCACCTCTTCTAAGAAGCATCTCCTGATGCCTCCCCATTCTAGAATGATTCTTCGTAATGAACTTTCCACTTCACTCTATTAGTTCCTTAGACAGGCAGTAAATTGGAGTGGAAACAGTGAGGGCCTTAGAGTCAGAAGAATTTGGGTTCAAATCCTGCCTATGACATTTGTCAGTTGTGCACCCTGGCCAAGCTCCATAGAACAGAAGCAGAAGGGGAAGTAAAAGAAATATTGGGGGTGTGAGGCTCTAGTTTAGGACAAGATAGGGCTACGACTAGTGCCTGGATACAGCTATTTTGGTCACTGCTACAAGAATGTAAATTTGTGTGTGTTTTGTTGTTGTTTTTGAGTTGTTTTTCAATCTTGTCTGACTCTTGATGACTCCATTTGGGGTTTTCTTGGCAAAGACACTGGAACGGTTTGCCTTTTCCTTCTCCAGCTCATTTTACCAGTGAGGAAACTGAGGCAAACAGTGTTAAATGACTTGTCCAGGGTCACACAGTTAGTAAGTGTCTGAGGTCAGATTTGAACTCATGAAGATGAGTCTTCCTGACTCCAGGCCTGGTGCTCTATCCACTGTGTCACCTGGCTGCCCTGAGTATGTGTATGTATCATAGTTAGATAATTATAATATATATAAACATATATATAAACACATATGTTTGTATATATTTATATTCGTATATGTTTTTGGATCCCAAGACCCTCAAATTAACTTAAGTTATGCCAGCAAATCAGCTTATTTCTCCATAAAGCTGTTTTTGTCTAGTTAAAACCATTCCTTTGCTGCGTTGGAATCTCCAGGAGCCTAATCTACTGCTTTGTCCTCAAGAGATACTCCACCCATGCAGGTGATGGGGGCTGGGGCAGGAGGGGAGCAAAGCCATTTTTGGTTATCATTTGGTTTGCAAATACTTTTCATTGCTGCAACAATCCTCCTGCCCCACTGGGAAGATGAGAAATCTCACCGAATATGAATGTTGAAGCCTGGAAGTCTTGAGCAGACCACCCTCTTCTGTTCCCCTGGGACTTTATTTTGCTCCAGGAACTAATAAGCATTACAATACTGGTGATACAGATATCATAACACCATGTACTAGATATTACGGCAAGTACTTTGCAAATATATATTTTTTAATATAGCTTGGGAAACTGAGGCAGGGAGAGATTATCTTGTCCAGGGTCACACAGCTAGAAAGTATCTGGGGCTGGATTTGAACTCATCTTTCTGACTCTAGGTCCAGTGATCTACCCACTGTGACCTTGGTCTCCCATCATCTTGTGAATGACACCTCTAGACTGAGGATATTTTCCAGCCTGACTTCCCATATTCCATGCCTGGAATTGTTTTTTGATGGTAGAAAAAGGAAAAGCAGGGTAGGGCTTGGGGGGAAACACTCCATTAGTGCTGGAGGTTGGTTAAGAACTGGTGAGCTCCTGCAACCCTTGTTTCTTCAGGAACAAAGATGAAAGTCAGACAAAGTAAGCCAAAGAAGGGATGAATGGAGACTATTAAGTCCCTAGGGATTTACTAGAGTTTATTTTCTTCTGACGGTGAGGAAAGCCTTCAGCTGAAGTCCATTAAGCAAATTAAAAAGCAGAAGGAAAACAAACACAGATTGATGTAGATAGGGATTTTTTTTTTTTTTTAACGAGGGAAAGGAAGCAGTTAGCTCTTCTGACAGAACTCCTAAATTGTTACTTTTGATTGTGGATTCTGAGACCTTGAAATGGCCAAATACACTTCCCTCCCCAGTATTCTGCTAACCGTCATCATAAAAGAAAGTTCATGGATTTCCCTTCCCCCCCACCCCCCACTACAAGGACTGGTAGAAAGTAAAGTAATAATATTACCCGTAATATCATAGTGCAAAGCGTGACACTGAAGCCATTCATCTCTTTGCTCCAAGCAGGGAATTAAATTAGAAATCCAATTTTTACAGTTACAGAAGTTGCTGCCTTGCATGCAGGCCGCCAGTGGAACTGATACCCGTTGGAATATGCTCCCGTAGAATTATAAGCCGGTATGGTTAAATGATCATTTACAATTGGTGCCTATTTAATTATGATGTAGTCCTGACTTCTACATTTCAAAGGACTTTGGATCTCCCTAATGTGGGGAATTCTCTGTAGTGGTGTGGCTTGCAGTCCATCCGTTCTTCCTCCAGAAAGAGTCTTTTCTGTTGGCTCTTACAAGCTTTCTATAAGAAATTTATCCAACATTCTAGGGGCCTTTCCCTAGAAACTTTGCCACTGCATGGGTACCAACAGAATATATCTACCATTGTTTAGAGCAGTGGTTCTCAACTTGTGGATTGTGACCCCTTTGGGGGTTGAACATCCCTTTCACAGGGGTCACAGGGGTTGCCTAAGACCATCGGAAAACACATATTTTCAATGGTCTTAGGAACTGAGACACTGCTCCTCTATCCATCTCCAGGCAGGTCTGCCCACATGCAGATATGCCCACATATGAGTATTAAAGGGTCCCAGCATTAGAAAGGTTGAGAACCACTGGTTTAGAGATATCTACAAATTAGGTATCCCTTACTCTCTCTACATAGCTAGGAAACATTTATAAGGGTGACCAACTTTCTGAAGTCCAAATCAGACGAACAGATATTTAATGTTAGTTCACTAGCATTTTATTCTAGTGTTATATAATATAAGCTAGTTACATAACAACACCAGCATTTTATAGCACTTGAAGGTTTCCATATCAACTCATTTTTTAACATGTCTTCTCATTTGATTCTCAAAAGACTTTTTTGAGATAGGTGCTATTAGTAGCCTCTTTTTACAAATGGGGAATGGTCCAAATGAAATAAAGTGACTAGGCTAGGGCCACTTAGTAAATGTGTGAGGCAGAATTTGAATTCAGGTCTTCCTGACTCCAAGTCTAATGGTCTATCCATTATGCCACTATAAAATGGTGACTATCTCTAACTTTTTGAAGAACCATGTGCATGGTTCTGAGCTAGGTATTATAGCATATACAAAGAGGCTTAAAACAAATTAAGCTTTCTTCAAATAGTATTTTATTTTTCCCCAATTATATAGAAAAAAAATTTAGCATCCCTCTCCCATCTGGCCTAAACCTTTGCTGGAAACCCCATATCTGAAAACTTCTATACATGAAACATTCAAGGTTAAGCCTCTTGATTACTAGCAACCTCATAGGTGACGAACTCAATCAGACCAACCTGAGCAGGACTCCTCCCCTCCTTATAAGACATGAGTGGCTCTCATCCAGTGGTCATGGCCCTTGGAGATACAGTCCTTTAGAATTAAAGAATGCTTCCATAACTCAAGCTACCCAAGCTTCCTCGAAGCACAACCCCAGGGATCCTAGCCCATAATTCACTCCTTCCTACCTTGGTGTGAAGATCATTAGCTGAAGTCTCCGGGTGATGGCCCTGGTAATATCCCTTCCTTGGCTCTTCCCAATCCTGCTTTGGAGGTGTTAGTCCCAGGATGACTGAAGTTAGTGAGATATCCTCATTTGGAGGTGTCAGTCCTTTTGAATCCTGCAAGGAGGCCCTGACAGTTTTTTTAAAGCCTTACCTTCTAGGAGAATTTTAAGAAAGCCAGTGGTTATCCAAAGGAGAGCAATTGGTATGGTGAAGGACCTTGAAACCATGCCAAAGAAACTTGGGGGGCAGACAGATACACAAAGCATTGATAATGTATGATATGAGCCAGGCACTTTGTTAAGTGTGAGCAGTGGAAGAAGAAAAGTCTTAGAGAGGCAAGGTAGCTGTCTTCCTGTATTTGAAGGGGCTGCCATGGGGCAAAGAACCCAGAGGGCAGAACTCTGAGCAGAACTGGGATGTTTTGAAAAAAGGCAGATTCAGGTCAGATATAAGGGAGTATCTCCTAACAATTAGAGCTACCAAAGATGAAGTGGGCTTCCTCAGAGGAGATAAAAAAAAAAAGACTAGGTGTCAAGTCTGTTGTAGAGGAGGTGCTTACTCAGGCAAGAGTTAATTGAGATGATTTCTGAGGGCCTGAAGAACTTTGAAATTCTGTGATGCTATGGAATTGAAACCATCATACCATCTCTATTCATTTAAGGGTGTATACTCGCATGTATATGTGCATGTGTGTATGCACATGCATGTGTGCATGTGTGATACACACACTTAAACTTACACACATATACATATACATTTATGTAAGGAAAGAAAGATCTATCCAGCCCTAGGCTTTCCCCTGAGTCTCAGTTCCAATATCACCAACTGTTTCTTGGACATTTCAAACTAAATGGTCCAGAGATACAATGAACTCAAAATATCTGAAACTGAATTCATGTTTCCTTCCAAACCCTCCCCTCTTCCAGACTTCTTGACTACTGTGGAAAGCACCATTTTCCAGTCTATAACCTTGGCAGATGGTTATAGATCCTTCCTGATCCCCCCTCCCAATCAGTTGCCACATCTTGTTATTAAAAAAAAATTCTTAATAATTTTTATTGGAGGAAGGAAGGCAAAGCAATTGGGGTTAAGTGACTTGCTCAAGGTCACACAGCTAGTTAAGTGTCAAGTGTCTAAATCTGGATTTGAACTCAGGGCCAGTGCTCTATTCACTGTGCCACCCATCTGTCCCAAATCTTGCTTTTTTTTTTAACCTCCCCAATACTGCTCAAATTCAGCCCCTTGTCCCCATTCACATAGCTACCACTTTGTTTCAGGCACTGATCATGTCTTACCAGGCTTATCACTCCAGCCTCCTAATAGGCCTCCCTTCACTAAGTGCTTCCCCCCCATTTGGTCCAACCTATACTTTTCTGCCAAAGTAACATTCTATATGTTCATATCTGACCATGTCAACTCCAGTGGCTTCCTCTTACTTCTTGGATAAAATATAAATTCCTCTGTTCAGTATTTAAAATCCTATACAACTTGGCTCCAATTAATCTCTCCAGCCTCGGTATACATTACTTTTCCTTGCACTCTCTATGAATTAGCCAAATTGGCTTTCTCTCTCTTCCTCCCACATGACACCCCATCTCCCAGTCCAGGCCTTTGCACTGACCGTTGACTATCCCTGGAATGCACCCCCACCTTGCTGCTACCTCCCAGAGTCTCTCTCCTTTGAAGAGGCTGTTCAAGTGCCGTCTTCTGCTTGAAAACCTTTCCTGATCCTCTCAACTGCTAATGTCCCCCCTCCCAGTCTATTTTATAGCTAATCTCTTTAAATTTATCCAGCACATCTTGTTACTGCTCTGTTCTAAACCCTGTTGCTTCCCTGTAGTTTATTGTGTGCTAATCAAAGGCCATACCTTCAAACCCCTCCAAAATCTGGTACCAATCTACCTTTCCACCTTTATCACATACTGTTCCTTTCCATACGTTTTTCAAACCTTGCTACACTACACAAATGTGAGTTAGAATTGTTACTAGTACTCAGTGCTCCAAACAGAAGGGCAGCTGGGTGGTGAAGTGCATAGACTGCCAGACCTGGAACTTGAAAGGACTCATCTTCCTGAGTTCAAATCTGGCCTCAGACACTTACTAGCTGTGTGACCCTAAGCAAGTCACTTAATCCTGTTTGCCTCAGTTTCCTCATCTATAAAATGAGCTGGTGAAGGAAATATCAAACTGCTGCAGTGTCTTTACCAAGAAAACTTATTGACTCCATCAGAATAGAAGCTCCTTGTGAACAGGGATTGCTTCATTCTTTGTACTTGTATCCCCAGCTTCTAACACCTACTTTGTGCATGGCACATAGTAAATAGTTAATAAATTTTTATTGATTGAGTGATTGATAGATAGACTTGGAATAAACTTGGAATCAACTCTTTCAGGAATAACTAAGACTCTGTAAACAAAATGTAAACTGCATCAGTCTTTTTTAAAAATAGTATTTTATTTTTTCCAATTACGTGTAAAGACAATTTTCAAAATTCATTTTTTATAAGATTTTCAATTCCAAACTTTTCTCTCTCCCTCTTCTTCCCACTCCCCAAGATAGCAAGCAAACTGATACAGGTTATAGATGAAACTGCGTCAGTCTTGACAGTTCACAACTTCTTTCCTTCAAGGAAAGGAATTTTGAGCTGGTTATACATTTTTCCAAAGGGTAGCGGGTGAACCTAGCCCTGAATTTTCCATTTCACATTTTAAAATACCAGATTCAATGGATTCAAAGGCTCTTCCCCATCTATGTTCTCCATGCCCTGCAGTCAGGGAAATAAAGCCTGTTGCCAGCCTTGGCTTCTCATGGATTCAAATGAATTCCCCTGGTTTGCATCCAGGACTTAGGCCTGAGGGAAAATGGTGTGTATGTGAAATCCGAACAAATACTTTCTCCTGTCGGTGCAATTTGGTACCTGGATTTCCTATGCCAAATAAACTCAGCATTTCAAAACATTTTTACATTGAAAAAAGGCATGAGCTATTCAAAAGCTGCCAAATTCCTGACTTCTAAATGTCACTGACCATTATATTCACATTAAAAGTAGAGAAAGATGTGTATAGTCATAGACCTAGAGTATTTCCAAACCAGCAAAGGAGATAAAACAAATCCACTGTCACCCAAGTTAGATAGCATTTATGGGATGAAAAACAATCCTGTCATTTCTCAAAGTGTAAAGTTTTCACATAGGTTCTCATCTAGTCCTAAATGTATGATAAAGCTCACATGTACTTAACAAGTGCATAGGGTGCCTGACCTGGAGTCTGGAAGATTCACCTTCCTGAGTTCAAATCTGGTCTCAGACACATACAGGGTGACCCTGAGCAAGTCACTTAATTCTGTTTGCCTCAGTTTCTTCACCTGTAAAACAAGCTGGAGAAGGAGTATTACCACCTCCGTTTTGCAGAAGAGGAAGCTAAAGTGCAATGCCATGGTTTGCCATTGGTTGTCTAAGTAGTTAGCGTCAGGACTAGGGCTTGAACCTGGTTCTAATATGCACATTGATTCAGTCATGTTACTGCTCTGTTTCAAACCCTGTTGCTTCCCTGTAGTTTATTGTGCGCTAATCAAAGGCCATGAATTCAAAACCCTCCAAAATCTGGTACCAATCTACCTTTCCACCTTTATCACATATTGTTCCTTTCCATATGTTTTTCAAACCTTGCTACACTACACAAATATGAGTTAGAATTGTTACTAGTACTCAGTGCTCCAAATAGAAGGGCAGCTGGGTGGTAAAGTGCATAGACTGCCAGACCTGGAACTTGAAAGACTCATCTTCCTGAGTTCAAATCTAGCCTCAGACACTTACTAGCCGTGTGACCAAGTCACTTAATCCTGTTTGCCTCAGTTTCCTCATCTATAAAATGATCTGGTGAAGGAAATGGCAAGCTATTGCAGTGTCTTCGCCAAGAAAACTCCAGATGAGGTCATGAAGAGTTGAACATGACTGAAACAATCCAACAACAAGTCCAACCCTTAGTGGCTCGCAATTTTTTTTTAACTCTCAGCACTATTTATGCACCAGGCTAAGGCACTTACAATTCATTATCTGATAGTATAGTTATGTATATGTTAGTCAACCACCTAACATTTATTAAACTCCAGTGATAATGCTAAGTTCTGGGGACACAAAGAAAGGCATAAGTCAAATTTCCCTACTAGATATTAAGCTATAAGAGGGCAAGGACCATCTTACTCAGAGCCCCAAGACCTGGCACAGGGTTGGACACTCAGAAAGCACTTAATGAATATTTATTATATTGTTGAAATGGCTTGGATAGAAATTATTATGAAAAGCAAGGAACCAGATTCTCCCAGAGCCCAAAGCTAGTTATTGACTTCTATCAACGGCCAACTCTTCTCAGTTACCCTCCTATAATGTGACAAAGGCAAAGAAAAAAGGCAGCTCATTCACAGCCAAAGAAAGTCTCAAGCCTCATTTCATCCAAGCAGTTGAGCTTCCTCTCCCAAGAAACCTTTTATAGCAGCTGATGACAAGTAGCAAGAGAGTTTTCTTTGAGTTTCTTCTGCTCTGTGGACCATAGCTTGCTGGTGAGTGGAGGAGATGGCAGCCAGCTATGAAAGAGAGTGGGGTGTACAAGAGAAAGAGAGAAAATGTGGGGATAGTTAGCCTGTGAATAAGCAAGAAATAATTGGGGTTCCCTAATCCCTCAAATAAAAGTAATAAGTTTAATCTCCATATTTGTTAAACATAACCATAATAGTTAATATCAGTGGGATGATAGGTTGAGTTAATTCCAGATATTACCAAGTACTATGTACCAGATGTAAGATAGCTGAAACAATTTCTCAATCAATTCAATAAATTTAATTCAAAAAACATCAAGCACCCATTATGTACAATGGGAGAGTAATGTCTAGATAATCTAGAAATGAGAGGATACCCATTAGGTAACAGAGTACTCCCTCTCTAACAGTGTTAAATGCAACAGAGAGATCAAGGACTGAGAAAGAAAGAAAGAAAGAAAGAAAGAAAGAAAGAAAGAAAGAAAGAAAGAAAGAAAGAAAGGAGGGAGGGAGAAAGGAAGAAAGAAAGAAAAAGACATAGAAAAGAAGGAAGGAAGGAAGGAAGGAAGGATATTTGTTCTCAAGGGCATCATATTCTCTCTCAGAGAAAAGAATAGAACCCTATATGAAAATATATGAAATAAATACAAAGTAAGGTATATACAAGGTTGTAGAGAGAGGTTATTAGTGGTTAAGGGCTTTAGAAAAGTTCTGTGCAAAAGGTTGTGTTTGAGCAGTGTTTTGAAGAAAGAGAGGGATTATATTAGAAGATAGAAGGGAGTTTATTTTAGGCATGGAAAATGTCAAGTCAAAGACATAAAGAGAGGAGATAGGGTATGTGAAGAACAGAGAGAAAGAGATTATGACAAGATTATAGAACACAGAAAGGACAGCAATGTATGAGACTAACAAGATGGGTTGGGGGCCAGCTTCTAAAGAGCTTAAAATGTCAGAGTGATTTGTATCTGACCCCAGAGGTAATAAGGAGCACCTGAAGTTTACTTGGTAGGGAAGTAATCTGGTCAGAC
The DNA here is from genome assembly GCA_028646575.1 of Pseudocheirus occidentalis. NCBI lineage: Eukaryota > Metazoa > Chordata > Mammalia > Diprotodontia > Pseudocheiridae > Pseudocheirus > Pseudocheirus occidentalis. The sequence goes on from CM053597.1 coordinate 53,724,247, forward strand.
CTGTGCTTAAGGCAAATCACTTTACCAATCCTGTTGAGGACTGATTGAGACTTGAGGCAGGAAGACCAATTAAGAGGCCACTTGGTGATGAGTGTCGGAACTAATGCAGTGACTGTGAGCAAGGAAAAGGGGTAAAATATAAGAGATAGTTGTACAGGTAGAAACAGTAAGATCTGACCATTCGTTGGATATGCAAGTTGAGGGAAAGTGAAGACTCTAATGCTGAGGTGGAGAACCTGGGAGTCCAGAAGAATTGTGGTGCCTTCTAGAGAAATAAGGACATTGACAGAAGTTGGGGTTGGAGTGAAAGATAATGAGTCCTGTTTGGGACATGTTGAATTGGAGATTTTTCTGGGCATTCAATTTGAAATGGACAGTTGAAAATGCAGGATTAAAGCTCACAAGAGAAACAGTCTAGCTATGTGAGTTGTCTTCATAGAAATGATAATTAAGTCCATGGGTCCTTATGAGGTCACCAAGACAGAGAAGAGAGCCCAGGATAGAGCCTTGGAAACATCCATTGTTATGGGGCATCAGTTAGATAATAAGTCAGTGAAAAAGACTGGGAAAAACAAGTCAGATGGGTAGGAGAACCTGGAGAGAGTAATGTCTAGATAATCTAGAAAGGAGAAGATACCCATTAGGCAACAGAGTACTTACTCCCTCTCTAACAGCGTTAAATGCAACAGAGAGATCAAGGACTGAGAAAATATATGGTACCTTGGACAGCACATTGGATCTGGAATCTGAGAACTTGGGTTCAATATGACTCTGCTCCTTTCTACATAAGAGACTTCAAAGTCACTTCCAGCTCTAAATCTGTGATTCTATAGTTCTGCCTCTGACACTTACTAAGCTGTGTGACCTTGGGCAAGTCACATAACCACTTAGTGTGGTTATGTTTAACAAATATGCAATTCTTGAACATTATAAGCTATAGAGGAATTGCTGTGCAGATGGTCTCCTCCCTCCCCCACACAAATGAAATACAAAGAAATATGCAAGGAATTGGAGATATTTTTAAAAATAAAAAAAAACTATTTCCACACTGACATTTGCCTAGGAAATAAAACATGTAAACAGATAAGTAAACAGAAGATTATTTGAGAACATAGAGAATACTAATAACCAAGGGGATGTGTAGGAGGGGGAGGGGGCTCCTTAGGTGAGCCCTGGGGGAAGCTAAGGATTCCAGGAGATGGAAAGAAAGCATTCCAAGCATCTTTTTCTCATGTGGCAAAAGTTTAAGTCTGAGTTTCTGTTATGGAACACTGTATTTTGCAAATATGTGATTACTTATTAAACAAGGCAAGTTTTGTTTTGTATAACATAAGGTCATAGAGTCAGAGGTCTAGAGCTGGAAGGGTTCATCTTTTCCAACCCCTACATCTTACCGATGAGGCAAGAGTGGAATGAAGGAATGAACAAAAGAAAAACGTGTGTTATGTGTTTTTTGTATACAAAGCATTGCACTAAGCCCTGGGACTGAAAAAAAGGAAAGCATGCTCTCAAGGCACTCACATTCTAATAAGATAAGTGAAGAGACTTTCTCAAGATCACACAATGAGTAAACAATCAAATTAGGACCAAAACTCAAGTCTTTAAACCCTGAACACAGAGCGAATGCCCCCTGCCATTCTGAGTTCTGCAAAGGCAAAATAAGACTTGAATGGAACTAGAAATTCCAAGAGTTTTTAAGTGAGGAGGGATGAATTAGGGATGCTTCAAAGTCATTCCTCTGTATGTAAGAAAATCAAGGCTTGTGAAAAGCCATGAGGATTGTGGAGAATTCCGGAAATCTGAGAATTCTAGACCATTCTGTGAGTTCTAGAGGACATTATGACCAATGCCACAGGGAGAGTGGGCACCAAATATGAAGGAAACAGTATCTCTAGACCAATTTTAATTAAGAAGCATTACAGCTTATAATTAGTTCCTTTAAGGATGTATTAACTAAGAGAAACAATTTAGCACCAATGTTTACAACTGGAGTCTTAGGCTGGTTTCTGACTTTAATTCAACTTACCCAAGGGTATCAAACTCAAATAGAAATGGAACCCTGTCGCCACATATTTACTCTGAAACCATAAATTAACATCATCTATGTTGTATTTTTTATTTGTTTTTTTAAACATTTCCAAATCATAATTTCATTCCCTCCACTAGGTAATATTGGGGGCCGTGACTTTAACATCTATGATCTTCAAAACATACTAAAAGTCTACAACGTGCAAAGTATTTTTCTCTGAACTGGGGGTGCAAAGATGACTAAGATATGGCCCCAGCTCTGATGGGAGTACATGACCTATCATAGGGAAATGACAAATCCCCAGTAATATGGGATAAGTACCACAGGATCATAGATCTGGGGCTGAAAGACACTTTAGAGATTACCTAGTCCCACCCCTTCATTTAGATGAGGCACAGAGAGCTTAAATGACCTGGTCAAAGTCACACAGTGAACTAGTGATGTGCAGTGCCTCAGACTCTAGATCCAATATTCTTTCCCATAGGCCACATTGTTTTTGAATCAAAGTGATGCAGAAGGCCCCTTGATGTCCAGGGAAAAATCAGGAACAGCTTCTCAGAAGAGGTGGCATTCAAATCAGATCTTATAAGATAGGTAGGAATTCAGTAGGTAGATAGTGGAGGAGAGGGTGCAGTCTCTTCTCATAGAAGAAACAAGTCAGGGATACAAATCATTATACTATTATAGAAAGGAGAAAGCACATAGGAGAGGTACAGACAAAGGGTTGTGAGAGAGACAGAATGAGAGAAATTTTCTGAGCAGGAATGAGGAGAATATGGCCCCCCAGGGAGGTTTTGGGAGGGCATACAGGGGGGGATGAGCAAAGGTGGGAAATAAATGGGTAAGTCTAGGAAAGAATAAATAAATCCAGTTTGATTAGACTCTTATTAGATTTCCCAAACCTCAATTAGAAAATAGCGTACTTTAAAAGGGATCTCAGAATCCTCCATCTTAGATTTGGAAGAGAGCTCAGAGGTTCCCTGTTTCTAGACCACATTTTACAAAGAAGGAAAATGAGTCTTAGGAAAATTAAATGATTCACCAAATGCAGCACTAGTAGTAAGTAGTCAGAGGAGGCCTCACTTCTGACTGACTTTCTGACTTATATTATGATAAATACACAGACAGATAGGTGGATAATGAATGAATAAATGGATAGAGGAATGAATGAATGAATGAATGAATGATTATTTAGCAAGTTGTTTGATAAATTATTATAAATAAATAAATTCCCTTCCCCTCTAAAACTCTAGCCTTCTTTCCACAGCACCATATTGCTTCCTGAGACAAGAAATAAAGTTGGAAAGAGAGACCAGAGTGAACTTGTACCATACCTCAGACCAAGGAGACTGGAATTTAGGTCATTTGGAAGTTTTGAAACAGAAGTCCTCATAACTAGCCCATGGAAGATCATTCTAACTTTGGTATGCAGGAGAGAGAAGAGAAGAGAATAAATAGTAATCTATTGCTACTCATTTCATCAAACAGAGCAAATCTTATTCTTTTCCTGGGACTTTGGACAATTTGTTTAACTTCTTGGGAACTCAGGTTCTTGCTTGATATAATGAAATCATTAATGATCTAAAAAGATCCCCTTGCCACCCCTGATTTTAAAAGAATTTTTTTGTAATTTGTTAATAAATTGTTTATCTTTCATTTATGAACTTTAAGGACGCAGAGTCCTTACAGATGTTATTGCTGGATTCTCTTTATGAATTCAGAAGTTAGATAGACTGTTCAGTCATCACTCACAAATAAATAGCACCTGCTAGCTTCTGGTGACAGCAAAAACTCGAGGTGATGTCTATCTGGGATCAAAACACCTGGTCTAGAATCCTCTCAGTTCTGAAAGGCAATAGGTAAGTAACAACAGAGACCTTACAGACTCTGGTTAGCAATTTCTAGACAGGCTCTTTGTCCTTTGCTAATGACAAGACAGCTGGATCTTCATTGGAGCAGGGATCCTCCCCCTTTGTGAACCTCCTTCCTAAGTATCATCCATATCTTATTCCACATCATTAATGTACACTCACCTCAGGGAGAGAGACATTCCACCAAGAAGCAAAGATGGGCAGTTGAAATGTGTGTGTGTGTGTGTGTGTGTGTGTGTGTTTTAGCATTCTTCATTCCTGAAGTACAAAACTGGACTACACAATGGAAAAAGTCACACCACATAGATATTTCTCTTTCCAGAAGCTGAGGAGAGTTCAGCCATGGTACAAGTTCTTGAGATTTCTGCATTTATCCTGGATTGGCTGAAAAAAAAAACAATTGGCAGTGGCTCTTGACATGACATGCATGAAAAATTAATAGATGGAAGGTTAGAAGAGGTATTAGCAAAGAGGTGGGCTCCCCAGGAGACTGACACATCTAAAAATAATGTAGCCAATACCCAGTGGAAACGACTTGGTGTTGTGAAAACATGAAGCAGATTTTTCCCAGGATAAGCAGACCAAAGGAGTTCATAGCAGGGCCAAAGACCCCATAGGGGCATTTGGGGCCATAATCTCATTCGGGGATATCCAGGAATCAGCTAAAAGCGCTATTGCCCTCCCTGTCCTGTCTACCCCTTCACTGAGGATGTGGGAAAGGAGACATTAGTCAGTACTGGGAAGATTCATTAGTGTCCACCTTGAGGTTGTTCCCAGGGCACCAAAATATACCTCACATTCTCGGGCTGTTCTGTGAGACTTCCCCTTAGTGTGAAATTAATGGAGCGGATGAGAATACATTCAGAAGCCTGCAGCACCCCTGTATTGCTGTTGCTAACTGACTGAACTGTCAATCAATGTAATTTCAGTCAGCCACAGTGTTAAAAGCCAAATACAACACTCTGATTGATGGCTCAGTCATCTAGTCACAGAGGGAGAAATAAGAAGGAGACCTGGCCTCTGCCCCAAATCCTACAGTAAATTCCAGTTAGCTTTTACAATAACCAATTCTGGGACTCTTTGTTCATGACAGGCCCCTCTCCCATCCCTCTGCCTTGACACTGCCTTTCCCCTGCCTGCAAATCTTTGTCTCTGTCTCTCTTCCCCCTCTCCTCTCTTTGCCTCTCTGTCTGTCTGTCTGTCTGTCTCTCTCACACACACACACAGACACACACAGACACACATACACAGACACACACAGACACAGACACACACACACAACTCTTAGTAAGTTAGTGAGTTCAATTTGTGCTATTGTACTAAAATCTAGATAATACCCAATGGGCCTAAAAGGTCCACAGAAAATCCAATAAAGCCTACGTTGGCTGTGATAAGAGCACTGGGTTTGGAGTTGGAGGTCCTAGGTTCAAATCCCCATTTTGCCTCCTATTACCAATGTTAACTTAAACAAGTTAATTGACTCATGACCTCTTTGGGTCCCTTCCCCAGCCTGTAAAATGTTGGTCTTAGACTCAGTAGGTGACCTCTAAGGTCCCTTTCCTTTCTAAGCCTGTGATCCTTAGACCCAGGGAGTAATTTGGTTACTGAAGAAAAAATTGTATTCAACAAGTGGTTATTAGGTTTTGAGATGGGAAATGTGCTCCATCTTAAGGATATAAGGACAAACAAAGCAAGTCTCTGCCTTCTAGTAACTTATAGTTACTTCAGTTGAGACAAACTCAAATAGAAATGGAATAACCATTCATAAAAAATGGATCCCAGCAGGCTGTACACTGATGTAGAAAGCCATACATTATCTGTGTTCTATTACATTTTTATTTATTTTGTTAAATATGTTCCAATTACATTTTAATTTGGTTTTGGGCTGCCTTGGGAGTGTTGAAGGATACATTAGGCCCCATGTTTGATACCTCTGTTCTATTGGAATGTTCAGAATCTGGCTGAACATTTGGCAAATGACCAAGAATATTAAAAAAAAAAGACCTTTGTAGCAAGAAAATGAATGTGAAATCCTTTGAAGTCTTTACTGAACCACAAAAACAAATAAATATGTAGACTTCCATGAACCATTGGTTTCACGTCCTTGATTGGAACAAAATTAAATGTTATTTTTTTAAAGGCTAGCCTTGAATTAGTCTTTAGTAAAGCTGTTGTTTGCAAGTTTTTCTATCACATTAGCTTTGATAATTATATTTAAGCCTTTGACAATCCCCTTCCAGGTTTTTTACACATGTGGCCTGTTCTTGATGTTCATTTTCCCACCTTATAACCGTCGCACAGGCTGACCCCAATTTACAAAGCGCTTTACAAATATTATCTCATTCAGTTCTCACAACAATCTTGTTGTGTAGGAACTATTATTATCCACATTTTTACTGAGACCAGGAGAGGTCATGATTTGCCCGTGGGTCACACAAGTAGGAAGTATCTGAAACAGGGTTTGAACACAGGCAGTCCTGATTCTGGTGGAACAGTGGATAGAGAGCCAGACCCAGAGTCAGGAAGACTCATCTTCCCGAACTCACATCCCATCTCAGAAACTAGCTGCATGACCCTGGGCAAGGCACTTTCCCCTGTTTGCCTCAGAAGGAAACGGCAAATCACTCCAGTATCTTTGCAAAGAAAACCCCAAATGAGGTCCTAAACAAAAGACCTGAGCCATCTGACTGCTCAGAAGCATTTTCTAAGGTTGGACTTTTTTTTTTTTCATCTTAACACTTGTTAAAAGGATGAAAATGCTAATTATCATCCATAACAAGTACCTCAGATACAAGTATCTCTAAGAAACACCTGCATCTTTGCTCTCTTGGCTGAAGTCTGAAACTGAGAATTCATGTCCAGTAAACCTGGCATCTCTTCTCTATCTTTAACACATTCTAGATGCCTTTGAAATTCAGTTCAAGTACTCCCTCACACCTAAGCCTCTCCCACCAAGAATATTTCAGTCATTTTTTTTTTCAGTTATGTTCAACCCTTCATGATCCCATTTGGGGTTTTCTCAGCCAAGATGCTGGAGTGGTTTGCCATTTCCTTCTCCAGCTCATTTGACAGATGAGGAAACTGAGGTAAAAGGAGTTAAGTGACTCGCCCAGCTAATAAATGCCTAAGGCCACATTTGAACTCAGGCCCGGCATTTTACACACGATGGTGCCCCCTAGTAACCCCACCAAAAAATGCTTCGTGTATCTCTTATATTACTTGACTCCATGTAATTTCTTCATAAGTTTCTTGAAAGTAAGGACATTTTAATTTTGATCTTTGTATTTCCAGCACTTAGGACAGTGCTTGACACAAAGCATATGCTTAGTAAATGCAGACAAACTATCCAAGAGAGGTGTGTCTACCTTTTCCTTTAAAATCCATAGGAAGAAAGAATCAGAAACCTCCCTTTGGAGCTTACCTCGCATCCATCCTCTTCACATTTCTCTTGCTAAAAATAGCCACTGGCTCTATATCCTTTCTAAATTTTTTTTTCTTCTATTTAATTTGTTCAAAAACCTATTCTCTCCTTCCCTCTACATCTCCCCAGACACATCCACTTTCCTAATATCTAAGAAAATATTATGAGTATGAAGATAAAAACTGGGAAAATAAAATCATAAGAGAAAATGTGAAAGTTATATTTTGAAGTAAATATTGTTTCAGTCCATTGTCTTATACTGCAGAGCTGAGAAGTTCTTAACCTTTTGTGTGTCATGGACCCCTACATGATGAAGCCTGTAGACCCCTTTTCAGAATAATGTTTTTACATGCAGAAAGCAAAATCGGAAGGATTTCAAAGGAAAAATGATCATTGGAAATGCAGTTATCCAAATATTTTAGAAGAACAAATTCACAGACTCCCTGAAATTTCTCCACAAAGTTCTCGGGGGTCTATAAGAATCCGTGCTCTCAAAGTGGGCTACCCAACATCTTTTGTGAGGAGTTACTTTTAAGTTCTGGATACCCACTATTCTTCCATTCTACTGGGAATCTAGCAACAACAAACTTGGAGCGCAGCCAGGTTGACTTTGAGTTGCCCCGCTTTATGATGGTCTTAGGCCAGAGACCCTGGATGTGACATAGAGAGCAAAGATGTATGGGTTTCTCAGAGTTCCATGAATCCAAGCCACTTATTATGGTTGATGTTTAGCATCTGAGTCTCTCTAACAAATATTAAAATAACAATGGGGAAGTTGAACCTTAGGGAAAAAAAAGACATATCATTATTCCATCCAGTCCTCATTTCTGGTCCATCTTTCTAGTGGTCTCATTATTGCTTCCTCTATATCCACCTTGCTTGGAGAAAAGGAGACAACCCCTCCCCTCCTCAAAAAAAGAAAATAATCCTGTATTCCCAATGGTTAAAACTCCATAGCCGCCTTTCCCTGAATCTACATGAATCTATTATTGGTTAGATTCCATGGTAAGGTTCTGTATATACAAGCATAGTATAGTAGAAAGAATTCTACATTTGGAGTCGCAGGTTCAAATCAAGGTTCTGCTATTTACTTCTTGTCCTTAGGAAAAATCACTTACTCCCTCTGAGTCCCAATTTTCTCCTTTGGAAAATTAAGGGTTTAGACTCAGAGATGTCCAATATCCCTTCCAGTTAAATTTATGATTCTATGATGTCTCAAGGGAATTTTCAAAACAGGAATACTAGAAATGTTCTTGGCTTCCTGTGATTAAGGTGTGGGACTCATTAAGTGATGTGGATTTCCTTGGTAGCCTTACCCTAGTTATTTATTCTGTGGATGGAAGACTATTGGTCTGAATGAGAAATAAAGGCACACTTCATTCAGCTAACGTAATTAATTGCTTCTTTGGAGGACTTGACATTAAGCAAAATAGCATTATAGGGGGCACTTAACTGCACAAATACTAAATTATAAATGTAAGATATATTCCCAGAATATGAGGGGAGGGGATAATTCATACCATAAGAGCTTAGATTAGGTTTTTAAGGTGAGCCAAAATTATGTAATCTTAAAAATGATGGTACTAGCTACACAGGAAGACTCATCTTCCCCAGTTCAAATCTAAACTCAGACACTTAGTAGCTGTGTAACCCTGGGCAAGTCACTCTACCCTGTTTGCCTCAATTTCCTCATCTGTCAAATGAGCTGGAGAAGGAAATGGCAAACCACTCCAGTATCTTTGCCAAGAAAATCCCAAATGGGGTCATGAAGTTAAATAACTTAACAAAACCCAGCTATGCTCTCCCTATGATGTACCTTCTTCTCCCATCCCAGCAATGAGGTTTTCTTCGTCTGGGGGATAGAGCAAGATTTTCCTTTTAATAAGGGACAAAGGACATAGGAAGGAGAGCAAACTTCTGGTTGATGTCCCTGTTGTTTCTGTTTCTCGATACACTATGGGAGAGGCTCCTCTGCCACAATTCAGAATGTCTGGGAAGATGGCAGCCATGAATAGATTCTTCAGGTAAACAATCAGACCTGCGAAAGAAGTCACAAGAAGCCATCTACTTTATCTACTTGAGTAAATCTTCATTCTCCCTAAAGTAAGTTGGCTTTCAAGGCAACAATGGTGGTGATGAAATGTCTACATACTGGCTACCTTAGCCAAAATAGGGTGTTTATGCAGATTGTCTGGGATGGGCAAATACATTACTCCTTTATTCTAAAGGTGACTCTGACCTTTTTTCTTACATAGACAAAGATAGCCTAATCCTTCTAGAATTTTCAGAGCCGTAACCAGGCTAGAGTGATCGGGGCTTTGTCCCAGCGTGCCGAATTTAGAAGACGCTCAATTACTTAAAGTCATTTTGCATTACAGAAACATCAGAAGTTAGCATATAGTTAGGATGAAAAAAAATAGTGAAAATAGAAAGGTACTACATGTCCAGGTTCCCCATCACTTACAGGGCCCCTGGAATCCTGACTTAAAGAGTTGGGCTAGGAACACATTTCATGACATTTTCTCAGGATATAACTTGTGTGTTGCCCCCTGAAAAATATTGCTGGCTGTGGTCCTCAAAGCAAGAGGATGGACTAAGACATCTTCCCATATGTGGAGATGTTTTTTGTTTTTAATAAGATTAGTAAGGATGAAAATTGGGGAAAATCCAGGAATAACTCTGTGGGCAACTGGTCTAGCCACTCTCAGTTCTTCCCCTCACTCTTCAGTCTTCACCCCTCAATGGTAGCCTGCCTGTGCTGGAGACATCACCTCCCTAACATCTGCTCTTCTGATTGGTAAATCCACAGCCTAGATCTGCATTTCATAAAGCATTCGGGCCATATACTGCTGGATGCTGCCAGTCTGCATGGATGGAGGGAGCTTCTGCACTGAGAGTTCCCTACATAGGCAAAATCACAAGTCTAGTCTTCAACCTATGACATATACATACACACCATTCATAAACACACATACACCATGCACACATCTACATAGACATTACATACAAATGCACCACATACATATTACCTACATATACACACCATTCACAAATGCACACACATACCCTGCACACACACCATTCACAAATACACATATGCATACACATATATGTACTACAAACATGCTACATACATGCATGCCACTTATGTACACAAATACACATTATATATATACCACACATATCACATACATACACCACATACACACACCACTCACAAACACCCATATGCATACACATATACATATATATCACACGCATACCACATACACCCCACTCCCAAACACATACATATACACACATACGCACTCACACATGCCCCATGCTACAGACGCATTCACATATCACACACACACACAAACACACTTGCACATACACACACACCATTCACCCCAAACACAGCACTATTCACAATTCCACTGGACTTCTCATGGCATATAGAGAGTATACATTCTTAGTCTGTTGAAAGAAGGAACAATTAGGTATCATCCTACCCAATACTGGAATTTCTCTAGTGGACCACTTGGACAGATTATTCTTCAGCCTCTGTCTAAAAGCCTGCCTCCACTGATGGGATGCTCCCAAAGGACAGCTTGCCATGCCTAGAGTCAGAAAGACCTTAACTCAAATTCAGCTCAGATACTTAAAAGCTGTGTGACCCTGGGCAAGTCACATAATTTCTATCAGTCTCCTCAGTTTCCTCACCTGTAAATTGGGGATAATAATAGTACCTACCTCCCAGGGTTGCTATAAGGGTCATGTCTGGCATGAAGTGAATACTATATAAATGTTAGTTCTTATTTTGAAACAATCTATTCCATTGTTGGACACATTATTTTATTATTATATTGAGATGAAATCTATCTCCTTGAAACTTGTGTCCATTCTTCCTAGTTCAGCCTTCTGAAACAACTCAGAGCAAACCTATTCTTCCAGATTTAAAGCTTTGGGGCTCCCCTACTCACCCCTCCCCTAGCCTGATTAACAGGAGGTTTCTGCCATTCCTAGGTATATCTATAGATCATTTACCTTTCTGGAGGAAAACTTGGAAAGTAGAAGGTAAAAAATGTTTCTTTCCCTGTATCAGACTGTAACCCTTCTGCCATCTTCCCTAGCCATAAACCTTGGCTTTCCTAGTTCTTATTCTGTTCTGAGCTTAGTCAAACAAAGAAAACCAATACAAAGTCCTCTTTGCTGTTAGAGAGCCTCAGCTCATTTGGAGTTAGAGTCTGTCTGGCATTTTTCTCACAGGTTGCTCCAAACCTCTCATTTACCCAGAAAAAAAACCCAAGCAGATTGGCATAGTATTAGAACTCTGGACACGGCAACAGAAATTCCTGCTTCAGACGCTAGCTGTGTGACCCTAAGTAAGTCACTTCACCACTGCCTCTTCTCAGTTTCCTCATCTATAAAATGGGGTAATGATAGCGCCTACCTTGAAGGGTCCTTGTGAGGGTACAGTGAGATAACATTTGACAAATGCTTTGCAAATTTCAAAGTATTATATAAATGCCAGCTAAAGCTATTATGATTGCTTGTCATTGTTCAGTTGTATCTGACTCGTTGTGACCCGATTTGGGGCTTTCTTGGCAAAGAAACTAGAATGGAGTTGCCATCTCCTTCTGCAGCTCATTTTACAGATGACAAAACTGAGGCAAACAGACTTAAGTGACTTGCCCAGGGTCATACAGCTGGTTAGTGTCTGAGGCCAGATTTAAATTCAGAAAGATGAGTCTTCTTGGCTCTGTTTACTATGACACCACCTAGCACCCATCATGCTTACTAGTTGGCTGTTACTTTAAGAGAAGAATTGTATACTATTACAAATCAGTGACTGAAATGAAAGGTCATAGTCTCGGGTCCCTCAGAAGTTCTATCTTTTCTTTTTGCTTAAAATGTGGAAAGCAAAGCTTCTTGATTAATTTCTGGTGCTGTCCAATAACATTCCAATCAGGCAGTCAGTTGCCCATGGTTTCCAGTCACATTCCTGAAAGTTGGAAAAGAAAATCAGGACAGTGGAATCTTTTCTTTTTTTTTTTCAAAAAGATGACATCATAAATACTTATGGACAGTAGCTAATATGTTGGCTTTGAATGCTACATCCCAGGATCACCTGTTGCTCAGTTTAGTCCCCTTAGGAAAGAATGACATTAATATCTAAACCTAAGAACTTTTGCAAAGGCCAGGAAGCCAAAGAAAAGGGCTGTGTGTCCATCTCCTTACAATTCAGTGCTATAAACATTTATCAAGGCTTGTGTTAGGTCACAAGGAAAAAAGATCTATTCCCCTGGGGAGGGAGAGGAAGAGGAGAAGAAGGAAGAAAAGGAGGAGGAAGAAAAGGAGGAGGAGCAGGAGGGGGAGGAGAAGAGAAAACAGTTCCCACCTTCAAGAAACTTGCATTTTATTCTGGAACTATCATACATACAGGGGTAAGTGCGTGGATGAGCCACTAGCTGGTGCAGTGGATATAGCATGGGGCCTGAAGTCAGGAAGATTGATCTTCCTGAGCTCAAATTTCGACTCAGATCCTTACTAGCTGTGTGACCCTGGACAAGTCACTTAATCCTATTTGCCTCTGTTCCTCATCTGTAAAATGATCTGGACAAGGGAATGGTGAGCCACTCCAGTATCTTTGCCAAGAAAACCCCAGAATGGAGTCACAAAGAGTTGTACCAACTCAACAACATAAGTGCATGGAGTGCAAATATTTTGTTCAACCTTTCTTAGCCTCATCAGCAATAGCATTAAGAAAAAGTAACATCACCCGCATCTCACTTATTTCTTTCTAGATATCACCTGGTTTTGGTTTTGGGTTTTTTTTTAGATGCAATCCTCAGTGAAGAGGCAGCGAGCATGCTAGAGCAGTCAAGATGATCCAAATTCAAGTCTACCGTCTGACAGCTATTGTCCGTATTACCCTGAGACAGTCACTTACCTTCAAAGTATCCCCAGGCAGCTCTAGAAGAACCCAAGTTGCAAAGGAGGTGCTGATCTGCTTTGGTGGAGAGAGTTTCCTCACAAGGAAGTTGCTTACACCTAAGAAATATATATATATATATATATATATATATATATATATATATATATATAT
>CM053597.1:53738158-53754902 GCA_028646575.1 Pseudocheirus occidentalis
CATACATTTGTCACTTGTGTCTCATTTTCTTAAGGACCAGTTTGTATTAGGGATCTGATAAAGCATTAATTCGTCGCTCTGTGTCTTTACCTGAGGGATTATTTTAAACCTTGGATTATAGAGTCATAAAATATTGAAACTGGCAGGCGGTTAGAGAACCTCTAGTCGAAACCCCTAATTTTACTCATGGAGAGAATGAAGCTTAGAAAGGGAAGTGACTTATCCAGGGTCACCCAGCTAGTTGTTTATTTCTTCTTTCATTCAATAAGCATTAGATTCAATCAGATGAATCAGAGAAATCTTCAAAAAGGGGCAGCATTTGATGGCCTTGAAGGGAGAGAACAATTTCAGTCTCAGTATGTGAGGGGGGAGTGTTTTCGAGGAATAGAAAACAGCTCGGACAAATGACCAGAGGTGAGAGGCCTCCTGAAGAGAAAGGGTCTGGTTAGACTGGAAGGTTGAGAGGACGACAAGAAGTTCTGTAAAATTAGGCTGGAAAGGGACGTTGCTGAATTGAAGGGGTTTATTTTTTTTTCCAAGACGCCCCTCAGTGTTTAGTCACTTCCCTACCAAAATAATCTTATGCTTATTTTTCTGACTTTGGTAAATATTCCCATAGGTACATGTTGTCTCCCCCTTAGAATGTAAGCTCCACGAAGGCAGGATTGTTCTGATTTTGTAACTGTTTCCCTGGTGCCTAGTACAGTGTCTGGCCCTGTAGCAAGTGCTTAACAAATGCTTGCCACATGATAGATCTAAGGTTTTTGAGCAAGGAAATGGCATGTTCAGAACTGTGCATTCAAAGGATTGTTTTTGGAAGATGACATTTTAAAATAAATGTTATGAATACAATTTGTTTTTATATCATCCACATTTCCCAGTTTATCTCTCCAATGTCCTCCTCCCAGAAAGCAATCTTCTAACCAAGGAGAAAAAGGAAGAGAAAAAACCCATTCAGCAAAACTAAACATAGCCAAATGCAGAGATTCCTAATTGTGGCTGGGGGAGATCTATTTGGGAGTCTGGTGAAGCCTACTGGCACCTTCTCAGAATAATGTTGGGGTTTTTAAAAAAAGATGAAAAGAAATGTTAAATCTTAGTGAGAGGTTAGTGAAAACAAAGCTGTAAATTTTCTTATCCAAGTTCACAGAGCCCTGAAACCCATGAAAGCCTGGTGTCATATTATATGCTGTGTTTCCTACCCATAGGCCCCCACTTCTGCAAAGATGCTTTTGGAAGGTAGAAAGGTACCTTTGGTAGGGAATTTTGACAAATGCCCTTGGCTGTCATGCTTCAAGCTTTCCAGTTTTATTTCCCCCCAACATTCTTTGCCCTGTCTAATGCAAGAACCCTGAATGTCAGGTCTGAACTCTTTGTAACAGATGAATTATAGAGGGTACCTCTCTAAACAGGAAGGGCATCTGGATTAAAGGAGGGTCACAGAACATCAGAAAAGACTAAAATGCCTCAACAACAACACTTTTCTCCAGGGATTCTAGCTGGGGAGAGAAGGAAAAGGTGATCGGTCCTGAGAAAGAGATGTCACAGGCTCAGTGGATAGCCCCTTTGGTTGAATTTGTTAGAACAGCCCAGATAGTTGGGTGAAGAGGTTAGACTCCCCCACATTTTGATGCTGCTGCCCTCCCCACCCCCACAGGCAACATCATTCTGAGAGGGAGGAAGAAAAAATAAATCTATAGCTGCCTTGAAAAGCATTCATGCAAAATAAAGCCCAAATTCATAAGTAATCTGACTTTTGCATCACTTTTCAAAACAGTATCCTGTTACCAGCTAAAACAAACAGAGTGGTTACAACCACAGGGATGGACAGGCAGTGCAGAAAGGCAGATTGGAGAAGATTAAATATTTGTGCAAAAAAAAAAAAGCCAACACTGCACGCCACTCCTCCTTCCCCCCCACCCCATCCCCTCCTTCACAAAGGGCTGCATTAGGTTGGAATAAAGGGGAGGTTTGGGAAGGGAGGGTGGATCAGCTGGAAAGAAGGCATTATCTTTCCAGTGAAAGGAGTCATCATGAAAGCAGGGGGTGGAAGAGGGTGAAAAAATCAAAATTTAAATAAAGCTCTAGCCTCATCCAGCCACCCAGCACATCAGCCCTAGCTTCCAAACAGAGGGGGGAGTTGGGAGCACCCCAGGGGTGTGGCTCCTGTCCTCAGTCCCAAAAGCCTGCACTTTTGAACCAGGCGGCTGAGTCAGGCCATGCAGGCCCATGGGAAGATGGAAACAGGATGAGATGACTGGGGCTTTGAAGTTGCCAGGGTGGAACAGCCAAGGGAGAAGAGGCTCGCTTACCCTCACAGTAACCTACTGTCCCTCATCAACAGCACTACAGGAACTCACTCACCCTCAATAAGGGGTTGAGGAAGGAGGTTGTGGTGGGGACAGGGTTGGGGGTGGGTGGGCAAATGAGAAATTGAAAGGCCTATTAGAAAGGGAGAAGGGAAAAGACAGACAGAATGAGAGACACACAAACACAAACACACACAGAGGGAGAGAGATAAGAAGGGAAAGACAGAAAGAAGCAGAAACAGACAGCAAGAAGGCAGATGGACAGAGGGTGAGACAAGAAAAAAGAAAGGGAGTGGGAGAAGCATAGGCAAAGGAAGTTTTTCAAAAATTGTTTAAAATGACAGTATTCCCAGTGCTGACAGCCCACCAAAGATGACTCCTGCCTTTATGGTCTTTCAGACACTGCTGCTTCCTCAGAAATGGGGAGGAAGGGTGGAGAGAGGGGTGGGGACTGGACAATTGAAACTTTATGTTCCAGAAAAGGGGAAGATAATTGTGAGATGAGAATCATTTTGGAATTAGGACTCTGGTGTGGACTTGGGAACTGTTAAACGGCCACCCCAAAGATCAACCTCAGTGGGTCTGAAGTGACCAGATCCCAAAGAGGTTCATTGAATACAACTAATATTACTGATTTTCAAGGAATTAGAAGAGAACAATAAGAGGTTGGGGGGGAGTCGGAATACTCAGATGTTCTATGGGGCTGGAACAGTGCAAATGTGGCAGTATTGAAATGTAAGAATAAAAAACATCCAGGGCCTCACCTTAAGAATTCTGGCTCCTGGCAAAAATTCAGGCTGATATAGCCCAGAACAGCAGTGGGAAATGGGAACAGTTTGAGCAGGGGGAAGGAGCAGCTCCCCTGAGGGAGAATGGCCCTCATCAGTCCCTCCCCATCTCCCCAGTCTGGCCAGAGGCTGAGGGAGAACTTCTAAGAGGTTGACGCTACAGAACAAGGGGGCAGGGGTGGGGGGAGTTGCATTGCAGGAGACCCAGCCCTAGACTGTTAGGTAAGGTATAGAGACAGAGGAGAAATCCTGCCTTCCTGAAAAGGAAGAGCTGGTCTTTCCCCTCACCTCTCCCAAGCCCTTCAGATGTTAGTACCCTGGGACAAAGGTCCAGTTGCCTTGGGCTAGTTATGGCTCTGGTGGCAACCTAGGAAAAAGTTCATTAAGAGATTTACTTGTGGCTTCAGGCTGCAGTTCCACCTCATCCTTCTCCTGTCTCCTCCCTGGACTCAGTTGTCCTTTGAGGTCCTAGAGCCAAATACACTTTTTTATGATACCTTCTAGATAGTCTATAAGTCATTTCCCATTTCCACCTCCACAATGCCCCATGCTAGGAATCTTAAATCCTGAGGTCAAATGCAGCCAATGAAGGATGACAGAGAGAAAAAAAAGGAAGGAAGAAAGATGAGTGAATGAAAGAGTTAGAACAGACCTTTGAGATCGTGCATTCAAGCTCCCCGTTTTACAGATGAGGAAACCAAACTCAATTTGTTTCTATTAAGAGTTCCTCCAAAAAAACCCAATGAATGAGAAAGGGCAGATAGGAATAAGAACTTGAGAGAGAATGATTACAAAATGAACCTGCTCTTTTGTGTTGAAATTCGTTTTAATGTAAATAGTTACTAAGCAATTTTTGCTGGTTGTTACAGCTGTTTGAGGCTAGTTTTTTCATTTTAAAAAACTGGGTTCTTTCATAATATGTTTCTAAAATAATACATGGAATACTATGCATTCCTTTTCAATCAATCAACAAGGATTCACTAGCTGCCTTCTATATGCTGATCAATAAGCATTTATTAATGTGCTACTATGGACTAGGAACTGGGGCTATTAAGACAAAAAATGAAGCAACTTCTGCTATTAAAGATTTTATATTTTATATATTTAATTACGAACAAAATAAATATGAAGTCATTGGGTGAGGGGACTACCAGCTGGGAAATCAGGGAAGCTTTCATGTAGAAAGTGGTGCCTAGGCTGAACTTTGGAGGAAACTAGGAGTTCTAAGAGGCAGAAGTGAAGAGAAGTGAACTCTGGGCATTGAGAAGAGTAGGGCACGGAGACAGGAGTAGGGGTGTCACAGATAAAAAGGGGGTTAGGTATTAGTCCCGGGTTGTGACAGTCTATGCCAGATAAATTGTTGAACATGACCCATTGCCTCTCAATCTCCCATGGCTAACCTTGTCCTCTCCATGTCCCAGACTTCCTTATCTTCCCTACAGTGCCTCACACAGTGATGATGAATAGACATTGATGGACTGACCTAGCAAAGGTCAGCAAACCTGTTCTAGCCTCCCACCTGGTCTAATCTCCTGTGACCATTCTAACTTCAAAATATGATGTGTAGTCCCAGGAAAACCTGGTTCAGAACACTAAATCAAAAGTCACCAACCAGGATGATGGGGCTGTCACATGGAAGACAGATTAGATTAGTCCATCTGGCCCCAGAGCACAGAAGCAAGGGCAGTGCATAGAAGTGGCAAAGAAGAAAATCGGGGTTTCATGTCAGGGGGGAAAAATTGCTAAAAAGAGAGTCATCTGGGGCAGCTAGGTAGCTCAGTGAATAGAGCACCAGCCCTGGAGTCAGGAGGACCTAAGTTCAATTAGGACCTCAGACAATAGGACCTCAGACACTTAACACTTACTATGGGTGTTACCTTGGGCAAGTCTCTTAACCCCAATTGCCCCTCCAAAAAAAAAAAAGAGAGAGTTGTCTGAAAGTGGAATCAGTGACTTGGAGAAGGGGTGTGTGCCTCTTCATTAGAGATCTTTCTGTAGAGGCTGAATAACCAATCATCCTGTAAGTTACAGTAGAGATTTCTATCAGATGAGGACTGAACTAGATGGCAGTGGATGTCCCTTCAATTCTAAATTCTGTGATTCTGCTAATATAGCATGTCCGCAGTGGACAAAGCGATGATTCATAAATGGTAGTAGAGCAGAAAGCTGAGAAAGAAGATTTGGCCCCCACACTAGGGAAAGAAGAAGAAGGGAATAAGAGTTTTTATAGAGCCTCCTACGCACCAGGGACTGTTTTAAACAATTTACTCAGGTTATCTATCCCATTTGGTCTCCTCAAGGAGATCTCCCTGAAGGCCGAGGTTCCCCTCTGGGCCATCTCCACTTATCCTGATCTATATCTGGCTGCCAGACCCACAGGGCTCCAGAGGAGAGAGTGAGGCTGGGGACTTTGCACTTAAATTCCCTTGCATGTACCTGTGTCACCTTTATGAGGTCATGGTCTCTTTGAGCATGAAGGACAAAACAACAGCCAAAAATAGCACATGAGAGAGGCCGGACAGCACCTGCAGCTTGTCAAAGGTGACCCCTTCCCCCACTTAGATCTGAGTAGAACATTTTGCAATTTGGAAAGAGTATAAAACTTATCTTCCTTTAGTAGTGGTTTCAAAATTTCTGCTCAAAACACAACAGGTAGGACACACATTTTTGTCACCATTTTACAGCTGAGAAAGTTGTAAAACTGTCGACTCCAGCAAGTTTAAACAGAACTTGGGTCCTTGACTGGGAGCTGCTCACCTGACCCAGGTGAGCAGGTTAGTAGTCTGGCCCAGGTAGGACAAAGTTAGCAGTAAGATCAGGTGGAGTCCTTCATCTCATTTTAGATACCAAAGTTGTTCCAATCTGCATTAAGTTCTGGGAGACGTTGGAGATGTGTGAAACAAGAGAAAAAAAGGATTAAATTATTTTTGGACAGGGCATTTCCCTATCTATATAAGCCTGTTAAGCTTTATCAAGGTGATTTTGGGGTATTTCCTTTAATTGTGAATTTTTTTTTTGCTTTTTTTTTTGGAGGGCAGTTGGGGTTAAGTGACTTGCCCAAGGTCACACAGCTAGCTTTTGTGTGTGTGTGTGTTAAGTGTCTGAGGCCAGATTTGAACTCAGGTACTCCTGACTACAGGGCCAGTGCTCTATTCACCATGCCACCAAGCAGCCCCTGTAATTGTGAATTTACTTTCTTTGTTCTTTTTTGGGGGGAGGAAGGAAGGCTGGGCAATTGAGGTTAAGTGACTTGCCCAAGGTCACTCCGCTAGTAAGTGTTAAGTGTCTGAGCTGGATTTGAACTCAGGTCCTCCTGACTCTATTCACTGTGCTACATAGCCACCCCAAATTTATTTTTAACCATCATCAGAAACAGGGTGGTGTTCAGGAACTTATTCAGAGACAGACAGGTCTTTGGGGGCAGTACTCTGTGCTTGCCACACCCACTCCCCAATCCCAATAGTATTCCATGAAGAATTAATTACATATTTAGATTTGGGAGTTTCCAAGATTCCTGGAAAACAGAGAAAGAGGAAGATTCATGTTTCTAACCCATTAGAGAGTAATAAAAAGGCATCCACCACCACCAGCCTTTCATTTCACAAGCCTCGATGGGGTTTTACCTTTTTTTGTACCATGGACCCCTTCGGCAGCCTGACAAAACTGGTGGGAACTTATCTCAGAATGATGTTTATTGCTTAGTGTTTTGCTGCTTAATTAAAAGAAATGCTAAATTTCAGTTAAAGGTTAGAGAAAATAAAGGTGAATGTTTTTTTCTCATCC
The DNA here is from genome assembly GCA_028646575.1 of Pseudocheirus occidentalis. NCBI lineage: Eukaryota > Metazoa > Chordata > Mammalia > Diprotodontia > Pseudocheiridae > Pseudocheirus > Pseudocheirus occidentalis. The sequence goes on from CM053597.1 coordinate 53,745,039, forward strand.
AAGTTCATATTTTATCATTGTTGTGTCCAGAGCTTTGAGATCCTGTGGACCACAGCATGCCAGGCCCTTCTTTCCTCCACTGTCTCCCAAATTTGTCCAAGCTCATGATCATCATTTCCATGACACTCTCTCTCTGTCTCAACCTCAGCCATCCCCTTTTCCTTTTGCCTTCAGTCTTTCACATCATCCAGGTATTTTCCAATGAGTTCCATCTTCTCATCATGTGGTCAAAGTATTTGAGCTTCTGCTTCAGTATTCATTTCTTTCAGTGAAGAGCCTAAATTAATTCCTTTAACTGTTTACTGATTTGATCTCCTTGCTGTCCGAGGGACTCTCAAAAATTTCCTCCAGCACCACAGTTCCAAAGCGTCAATTCTGCAGTACCCAGCTTTCCTTATGGTCCAGCTCTCACAGACATACATTTCTTCTGGAAAAACCATCCCTTTGACTATATGACCTCTGTTGGCAAGGTGATGACTCTGCAAGTTCACATGCCTTATGCTAAGAATCCCAGGGCAGCTAGGAGGCACAGAGGATACAGAGCTGGCTTTGGCCTCAGACACTAGCTGTGTGACCCTGGGCAAGTTACTTCACCCCAATCGCCTCCAAAAAGGAAAAAAAAAAATCCCTTCCCTATGACCACTCAATAAAACTTGAATTTCTCACTATACAGATTGTTTAAAAGTTTGCCTTTGAAACAGTCAATTGTCAAATCTCTAGTGCTAATGAAGACATAAATAATCAATATCCATAGTCACCAAAACCCATTGAAACCATAGTTTCAACTTCCCTTTTTCCAACAAGCCTTTTTTAGTTTTTAATCTGACTTGCAAATATGTAGCCTAAGAGATCAATTCAAGTTTACCCTTCTGTCTATTTTATTTTCTAAGATATATGTATATATATATATATAAATACACACACACACATATATATGTATACACACACTCATATATACATATATATATGAATTAATGGGGAAATGACAAAAACATCAAATAACAGAAAAAAGAGGAAGAGAGAACAGAGGCCTAAAATTTGTTGTTCAGTCATTTTGGTCACATCTGACTCTTCCTGACCCTATTTGCGGTTTCCTTGGCAAAGCTACTGGAGTGGATTGCCACTTAAAAAGCTAATTATGCAAAATTTCATTACTTAATATCACAGATTTTCAGATCTCAGTGTCTCTGCAGTAAAATATAAAAATCCTCAGCTTGGCATTAAAGCCCTCTATGCTACGATTCCTACTTTCTTTTCCTGTCTCCTGTCACATTATTCTCCATATGCAAAAATTATTTCTGTCCCACTGTCCTCTTTGCTCTCCCTTCCCATATTTGGTCTTCAGTTGGTGCATCTAAAAGGTCCACCCTCCTCACCTGTGCCTTGTAGAATCCCTAGCTTCCTTCCTGAGGCCTTCCCTGACCGCCCTCAAGTTTCCGCTTCAGTATTTCTGAAGCAGAAACTCTTTCAGACTTAGTTTCTAAAACTAGCTATACTTTGTATGTACTAACTCATGTGTCTTTTGTGCATCCTAATAGAATATGAGACCCTTGAGTGCAGGAGCAGTTTCATTTTCAGATCTCTATCCCCAAGGCCTAAGACAATACCTGACTCAAAGAATAGGTGTTCCATAACTCTCTGACAAATTGAATTGAATTCAGAAATCCCAGAGACCAAAAAATGTCAGGGAATCATGGAATCAACTCATTTAGAAAACACATTTCCTGCTCTCTAAATTCTATGTCCAGCTTGAAAACCTTTTGACAGTAACTGACTGAACCACTATCCCTTCCTCTTTCTTTCAGAATATCTGGGATTAGACTTTTAAGTATGCACCTTGTGGCCACTCAACAAATACACATTGATTATTGGATAATCAATGAGTATTCATAGACTCCTCTCTGTAAAGGAGAACTGTTTTCACAGCAATAAGGCAGGTAGAGTTACATAAAATGAAATGTTGCCAATGAAGGGCATAGAACACAGAGCTGACCTAGTGTGAGAAGGGATTTTTCTCTGAAGTCCCATAAGGCAAAAAAAGTGAATAGGAAATATAAGCTCTGGCTTGAGATCTGTGGCTAGCCAGCATCAGAACTCCCCTCCCCTCCCTAGTCAGGGCTTTCTGAGCCCCAGTGTCAAAACCTAACTTTGAATGCAAGTTATATCCTGCATTAAGAGATACCATCTACATTTTCCAGTGTGTTAATAACTTGACCTCTCCGAGAGGTCCTGCTGTGTGTACTGAAGCTGTCTGTTAACTCCCTCGTGGACTGCTGGGCCTGGTATTTAATCTCCAGCAGGAATTTAAGAAGGTCAAAGTCTCCTTCTGTGAGGAATGCCATACAAGTAATAAAACAAGACAGGCAAGTTCACCCCTCAAGGAGATGGGAGCCGAAGAGCATTGTTGATAAGAGACCTTAAGATTATAGATTTTGAGGGGCTGGGGTGGAGGGGGATGGGAATGCAAGGGTGTTAGTTTAAGGAGAGAGATTCATAAGTCAAGGGGAAAAAGAAAAACATGATATGTGGAGTTGTAAGCTACTGGACCATTTGGTTTCTATTAGTTGTACAAGCAAAGAGGGTTTTTATGGGCACCCTGGGCATGAGAGGTAATAAAAATGTAGTGGAGCAAATATGTGCAGGACATTAAAGCTAGAACTTATCAGTGTGTGGATAAAATAAATCCAAATATTTGCATGTCCGAGGCCCTCCAAAGCCCGAAGGTTCCCACGCTTAGAGGGAGTACATCACGCCACGCTGCCTCTCTCATTTCAAAGTAAAAAACACCACAAACCAAACATTGGCCTTGCCATTCCATATCATCTTTTGATTTGGTCCCAGACTCTTCTGTGACTGTTTATTCAGCCTCATCATCCCTGATAGCGTTGGGCAGCAAAGCACCCGATTATGTTTTCATATGGAACCTTGGCTAGAGGCCGTGAAGGTGACAGTTGGTTAAAAGGTGTTGTGCCTTACGCCAGATCTCAGGCTATTAAGGAAATTCTTTTTCTTTCCCAAATGTCAAAATTCAAGGGGCATTTCTAAGGCAGTCCATAATCAACAAATATTCATTGAACTCTCACTTTGTGCCAGGCACTAATGCTAGAATAGTAAATAAATCATTTCTTGAACATCTGCTATGTGCGAGATGCTATGCTAAAATAGTCAATAAATCACTTATTGAATATCTGCTATGTGCTGGGCAATGCGCTAAAATTGATGTTAGACATTTATTAAGCATGGACAATGTACCAGGCACTGTGCTAAGCACCAGGGATACATACGCAGAAAAACAGGAAAAGGAAAGTGAGTTCCTTCCCCCAGGGAGTTTATAATCTACAACGTGTCCCTAAAATCTGGACACATAGGAAATCTCATTAACTATCTGTATTTTTAAAAAACGAAATGACATTTTCAACATTTTGTTTAATTAGCATAAATTTTAGCCTTGACAATTTCATATGGAATAAAAGCTTTCATAAGCTATTGAGGACTATTTTCCATATTAATGAGTCTAATTTAATTTAATTAATTAATGTCTTCCTATGAAATCTCATTTACGTTTATTAAATAAAATGCTGTTGAAAATTACTTTTGTTTCATTCTTTGAAAATATGCATAGTTAATGAGATTTCCTATGTGTCCAGAATTTGACACCCTGTAGTAGGGGAAGACAATACATAATAGGAAGCTGAAAGGGGTGGAGGTGGGACAGAGGTAGAAGGTACCCAGTGTGGGAGTGTGGTGGAAAAGTCAGAAGAGTCTCAGAATAATTCAGCCGGGTAAGAAGTGAGAAGAGGTTCTGAGCTGAGCCCCCTTCTTAAATGGAGGTTTTGGGAGCTCATGGCTCCAGTGTCCAATTAGAGAGAGGGTGGTGACTTATCACCAGCACTTAGGAGTATCAAAGCTGATGGGGATCTGGCAACCTTCTCACTTAGGAAGATTCACTGAACTGATGCAGAAAGAAGGGAGCAGAACCAAGAGAATAATATGCACAATGACCACAATAATGTTAAGAAAGTCCACATTCAAAGACATCAGCATTTTGATAAATATAATGAGTAGTCTTGGACACAGAGTGCTGATGCTAAAACATGATTCTCTTCTCTCAGAACGTGATGGCTTACAGTTATAGAATACTGCATAAACTCTCAGATAGTAACTACATGAATGTGTTTGTTACTTAGCTATTTTTCTTTGTTACAAGAAAGAATTCTGTGTATGTGTTTGTCTGTATGTGTGTGCACACGAGCACACCTTCATGGATGGGGAGGATATTAAGAATAACAGTGATTTAAAAAAGAATACCAATAAAACATTTTTAAGGTTTCCCCCTATAGTCAGTCAATAAACATTAATTATGCACCTGCTTTGTGTCCAACACCATGTAAACAATAGGGATATAAAGAAACAACAAAGTCCAGGAGCTCACAATTTAATGGAAGGGACAATATGCAAAGTATTTTCTATAAATAAGCTATAGACAGGATAAGTAGGAAATAATCACTAAAGAGAAAACCCTAGAATTGAGAGGGATTGAGAAAGGGCTGCCAGGGTCCTACAGATAAAGGAGACTCTGCCAAGTACCCCGACCTCGAAGGAGACTGTTCCCCTTATTTATTTTGAAGGAAGTGTAACTCTGGAGTCAAATATATTTCTAGCTGAATAGGATCAAAGGTTTGAGCTGGAAGGGACCTTTACAGCCATTCAGTACAACCCCCAAACTGAAACCCAAAGACTTGAAGTCAATTACTATGGGTCATATAGCTAATCTGAGTTCAGTGTCTAATCTCAGAATTGCCCATTTCCAAGTCTAACATGCTCCACTGTATTACCAAATATTTTTTTTTCGGTTAACATCATTTATATTGGTAAATGGAAGAATTTTACAAAAGATTTCCCCCACAAAATTAACAAACGGTTAAGAACTACTCAAAACTGCCGTCATATACAAGAATAGTTTCTAATAACAAAACCCATGTTCCCTGGGCAGATGCCATATTCAGGATAGTCCTTTATTGTTCTTTGCCTTTTTTCTTCTTGAACTTGGTGGAGTTTGAGTCAATGGTGTTACTTTCTTGTTAACAATTGGTGGTAGTTTAAATACAATTTCATTATCTTCTTCATCATCATTCATTTCAACTGCTTGAGCTTTCGCCTCTCTAAAAATGTTGGTGAACAAATGGGCGTGGGGCCCTGGCTACCCACAGCATCAAAGGCAGTATCTGAAACATTCATCTTTTCCCTCTTGGGTAAATCCTCATTATTAACATTCTTCTGATGAGCAGTCCCTGCAACCTTCTTCTTTCTCCTGTTCCGTAGTATAATCTATTCCCTTTTCAGCTAATCTCTTTCGGAGTTTATTTTCTTTCTTTTTAAATCGCTTCTCCATTCTTATCTTTTCTTCATATGTTGGTTCCTTGTTATAGCGTTTTACTGCTGGATGAGAGGGCTTGGAAAATGGAATGTCACAGCCTTTGAAAAGTTTTTCATATACTTTTTCAGGTGGCACAAAATGACACTTCAATAGCCTTTCACAAAAAAGGTAGTTGTTCATTGTATCAGCAACAATCTTAGCAACATCATCAGATTCAAACTCCAGAAATCCATAGCCCTTACTATTTCCAGTCTTTTTACTTCGGGAGAGCCTGAGTCTTTTGACAGTTCCAAACTAAGTGAAGTATTCCTTGAGTTGAGGTTCATAAAGTCCTCTGGGAAGGTGACCCAAATACACCACTCCAGGAGTTAGCTTCTTTGACTTATTAGCCCCGCGCTTGCGGACACTCGCCACCCGCTTCTGAAACAGCTTCGGGTCCAGCGACAGAAGCTCTTTGGGAACTGTGTTCGCGGTGCGGTCTTCGAGCCCGAGGCTGTAGCCGTAGGCGTAGCCTCAGTCACATTACTGGACCACTGCTCCGCCATCACGTCCTCACTCTGTATCACCAAATGTAATAATAAGATAGATAGATCTAAGGACCTTGTCTTATTCACTTTTGCTTCTCCCTATAATGCCCTGGGTATGTCCCAAAGCTAGAACAGAGAGCCTTCCATTAATGCCCCCCAACAGCCTGCTTCATGACACCAATTCAATATTCACTTTTCTCCCTAAACTGCATGGCATCTCAAAATCTCATTTGGTCTTCACACTAATGCTATCTGGTTGTTTGTGCCAGCCCAAGCCCCTTTGGGCAGGTGCCATGTTGTTCCTGCTAGGCTCTCAATGCTGCCTCTTCTAGGCGATCAACATTTTCTGAGAGTCCACTGTAAATGGGGGCCCTCCCTGTACTAAGAGATGGGGGCCCAAGGAGACACAAAACAGATGGTATGACTCCTGTCCCAGAGAAGGTAACTGCCATACCAGAGACTATAGCTCCTTTCCTGGATGCTCCTCAGGCATAGGGTACACACTGTCTGGCCCTTTTTTATTACAGAGAAAAAGGGGGAAAGGGCAACATGCTCCTGAATTTGTATTCACTGTCTGTATTCTGCCACATTGAAGCATGGGGAAAATATGAGAGTCTGTAATATCCAACTTTGGCTTGCATACTCACCATTTCATCTATGGGAGTCCCTATCAGCCAAAAGCCAGCTGCTGAAAGATCTTCATGACAGGCAGTGACTTCCCAGCAATAGCTCCCTTCCAGTACTCCAGCTGGCCAACGTTTCAAAGATTCGGTGGGCGCACATGTGTCTCCTCTCTCTCCTTTTCTATCTATTTCCTTACATCTCTCTTTTTCATCTCTTTCCATCTAAATTATGTCATGTAGGTTTTATGCTAAGAACCCCAAATATTTCTACTGTTCTATATTTTAACAAGCACTGAACCCAAAAGTGAAAAATAATCTAGCCAACAGGTAAAGAAGTTCTATGCTTCTCCACAGATTAGCAAAATAGACAAAGCCCAGGAAACTAATTCAGTTCATTTTATTTTTGCATATCTAGAAGCTGGGCAGGGAGAAGGGGTTCTAAACCTTGGTGTTTTTAACCCTGTTTAAGGTTTTTTGTTATGGTATTTTCAAGAAACACACAAAGCAAAGGGAAGAGGGTAATCATTATAAAGTAAGTTGTCTAGAAAGAGAAGCAATACTGAGAGTAGCATAGGACCTGGAGGGCCCTAAACTATACGGCCTAATGGAAGCTTGCTCAAGAGGTACATGTGGAAAAGTCAGCTCTGTATGAGGGGCTCAGCTAGCTGTACAGGTCTGGATAACTGAATTCCATCAGACTAGCTAAGACTAGAGGTAGCTAGGTGGTACAGTAGATAAAGCATCTGGCCTGGAGCCGGGTAGACCTGAATTCAAATTTGACTTAGGATACTTACTAGCTGTGTTACCCTGGACAAGTCACTTAACCCTGTATGCCTCAGTTTCATCATCTGTAAAATGAGCTGAAAAAGGAAATGGCAGGCCACTGTATCTTTACCAAGAAAATTCCAAATGGGGTCATGGAAGGTTGGACTAAACTGAAAAACAGCTGAACAACAACAAAGCTGAGACTAGGGAGATAAGGTGTCATAAGACAATAAGAAACTTTCAGGCATCCAATGCATGGACATTTTCAGATAAAGACTGGCAACTGACACTTGAGAATTTGATGACTTGAGGAATGAGAGAGAAGCACCCATCTAAGCCACGAGAATAGTTCAGATCAACAGTAACAGATGCTGGGTCACTTGTAGTAATATCAGAAACCAATCAGGATTGAATTTAGATCAGATGATCTCTCATGTCCCTTCCAGCAGAGGGGAAGGAAAGGAAGGGGAGGGGAGTGGAGCGGAGAGAATGAAGGGAAAGGAGAAGAGAGGAAGAGAAGGGAGATGGAAAGGAAGAGTAAGAAAACACCCTAGCATTAGCTTCTATTAACCTCCAACCCATCAGAGAGAAAGGACACTTTTTTCTTTTTCTTTTTTTCTTTTTTTGTCTTTAAGTTCAAAATTAATTTTTAAAAATTGACAAAAGAAAATAAAACATTTTTTTAAGTTTGCCAGCTTTCTTAAATCAAGAGCCAGGTTTGCCTTCAGAGCTGTGGGGTATCGATCTTCTGTTTCCATAGTATCCAGCAGCATCGCACTAAACCTCCAGACAGGATTGTTATAATGTCCAACCTTAAAGATCACACACCTAGGGCGGTATATAACACCCTGCCTTAATAAAAACTCTAACATTTTATCCCCATCACATTTCCCTCAAGCAGAGAGGGCCCACCCTTACTATTTTTTAAACAGATATGGAACATGAAACAAGATATCACAGTGAACAGACAAATGAAGAAAAAGCCCTGGAGTGATCTGGTCCTAGCCACACAGCTGGGAAAAGGCGGAACTGGGATTAGAACCCAGATGAGAACCTGGTACTCTTTATCCTTCACTGCAGACAATTCCCCAATAATGATCCCAACAATAGGTCAACCCCCCATGAAGCACACTGCATCAATCTCGTTCTGCCAAATGTAAAGGACATTCTTTGTTCTGGAGTCAAAAATTTCCCTGGCAAAAAGACACTACAGAAGGACCAGCTCTGGTCAAGAGAGAGGAGCTGCCCTGATCCCAGCACCCTCAGTCTGGAAGCTTCACCAGGCATTCCCCGCTCGCACAGAACATCACTTCACAACACCTTGCTCCAATTTCTTAAAAGGAACATCTATATATTTTTAATGGAACTGTTTGGATTCATTTACAAGGACTAGAGGATTAAGAGGTCTGAGTAATGGAGGTGATCCTTTTAAAACTTTGACCTTTCACCTCCAGGACTGGCACTTCATTCCTGCTCAGACAAATGTGACTAACCTTATTCTAATCTGACAACTGATGTGGGTCAGAAGTTAACTGTTCAGATAAAAACAGACAAGTTTCTCAGGATCAGAGAGAGCATCAAGGATGTGGTGGAAGTAAGTTACTATAAGTTACCACAATGGAGAGCTTCAGGAGTACAACGCCAGACTGTGCATACTTGGCATACACCAAAATGGAAACGAACAACAAAAACCATATTGGAAAAGACCCACACAGAGACACTCCATGTTCCAGCATTTAGCCCAGTGTCTGGCATACAGACTGGTGCTTAATAATTGCTCGTTGCTTGACTAGGATATTGAATAGCAATAACACTGAGGTAGCTGTACAACATAAATTAAGCTCCTGTATACTGTATCCACTAGAAATATAGGAGAAGGAACCTTAGGGATCCTCTTGTCCAAACCCCCTCATTTTTACAGATGAAGAAACAGGCCCCCAAAGGTCATGATAGCATTTATTTATTACTTTAAGGTTTGCAAAGTGCTTATGTCAACTGATCCTCACCTTTTGGGGTAGGTGCTATTTTTTTCTTCACTTTACACATGGGGAAATTGAGGCAGATATAGGTTTAGTGATTTGCCCAGCATCACACAGTAAGTCCCTGAAGAAGGATTTGCTCTTCACGCAGCACCTAGTTACTTCAAGATAGAATGTTTTGTCCAATGTCATAGAGTGAGCAAGTAGCAGGAGCAGGATTCAAACTCAAGTCTTTAGACTACAAATTTAGCTGCTGGCAGAAGGTGCCTTTCAAACTGTGGTTTCTACATTCCCAGTGTAGAACTGCCTTCCACTGATATAGGTCATCTGTGTGTCTGAAACTTATAATCTTCGAGCTTTGTCTGAGGAACCAAGAAATTAAGTGATTTGTTTATGGTCACATGATTAATATGTGTCAAGGGAAGACCTGAACCCAAACCTTTCTGACACTAAGGCACTATGCCCTATCTGTCTCCTACGCTGTGATTATTGTATGAAAAGAGTTTGGGACAGCTCAGTGTAATGGATGATGAGAATCTGAGAGGGAGGCTTGAGTGGAGTGGGAAAGGAATGATCATAACTCTAAGTTCTTT
>CM053597.1:53755002-53797197 GCA_028646575.1 Pseudocheirus occidentalis
GAAGGAAGGAAGGAAGGAAGGAAGGAAAGAAGGAAGGAAGGAAGGGAGTAAGAGAGGGAGGAAGGAGGGGAAAAAGGGGTAAAGAAGGGATAAGTACGTGCTGCAATTCATGCTGTAAAGCAGTTTTTACTAGTTTTGAAGGAATAAAATGAATTATAGGCCTCCAGAGAAAACTTAAACTCCCCCCCCCACCCAATCGTAGTGCACTCAACCAACTGGTCTCCTTTCCCTGCAAGCTCTTATCAGCAGACCGCTCTTTATTTATAATGCCTGTTAAATTTATGGAGTCCTTTTCTAAAGGGTCATATATTTTCTCTTCCTTATTTTTACCACACCCATCAAGCAGGGCCCTTCCTCAGGTTCTCAAGGGGAATAACAAGACCGGGCCAACTTGCTGCTCAGACAAAACCCAAATGGCCAGTCCTTTTTCCCTCTCTTTCATCATCTTCATTTGGACTGCATTTCTTCAGAGGTCCACTGAGGTTACTAAGAGCTTGCTTTGTACAAAAGAAGAAAAAAATGCCTTTATAGATTTTATTTGATGTTTTAAGGCCAACTCAGGAGGTTCCATGGCTTAATAGCTAGAGAGTAGGTTTCAGAGACTTGGTTTCCACAATGACCTCTGACTTCTGTTTGCAATGTGACCCTTTAATCTTTCAGGGTTCCCCAGCACCTCTATTAAGCTGCAAATTGCAGAACAGTTACATGAGGCAGATCATTAGGTCTCCACACTAATGAAATCACAGGTTAGTATTCAACAATAAAGCATTGACATTGTAGGAAAACAAAAAATAAATCACGTACATTTGTTATTACATTCCTTATTACTTCAGAGTCTTAAAGATAAATTCAAAACATGTTTAGGCCTGCCAAAAATTTTTATTATTATATACCATATCACTAGTCTTTGGAATAGAATCCTAGTGCTGTAAAAAAAATGTAATTCCATATTTATACTTGTTGGTATTTTTTGAAGAATACCTCTAACTTCTTGTGGGCCCAGAATCCATACTAATTGCCTTTCTTTATTGTTCCACTATATGATGAGACAGCAGTCCTTGCCCTCACCTATTTTAATACCTTTTCTTCTTCCCTCATCCTATCCCCTCCAGTCTCTTTTGGGGTTTTGTTCTCTCACTCCATCCTCATCCCTTTAACTTTCAGCCTCTATTTATTGACTCCTTTCCACAAATGTGTCTAAATCTCCATTCTTCAAAAGCTTTCTCTGCCATCCCCTCAGGCCATCATCCTGTGACAAAACTCCTAGGAAAAGTGGGTAGGCTCATTGCCTTACAGACACACACACACACACACACACACACACACACACACTTTTCAGCCCTTCATAGACTGGTTCCCCACCTAATCACTTAACTGAAACTGATCTCCTCAAGATGGGCTCCTTTGCAATATTTGATGCTACTGATCAGCCTTTCCTCTGGTATATATTATCTTCCCTGAGTTTTTGTGACTCTAATCTGTCTTGGTTCTTCTATGTCTGGCTGTACTTTTTCACTCTCCTTATCTGAATGATTATCCATGTCCTGCTTCCTTTACTTGAGTGTAAGCCATGGTTCTATCCTAGGCCTTCTCTCAGGGTCCTCGTCAACTCCTATGAGTTAGTAAGGTAACTCCCAAATCTATACATCTAGCCTTCATCTTTCTCATGAGCTCCATATCTTCATTTCCAACTACCTGCTAAGTATCTCCACTTCAATGTCCCATATGCACTTCAAACTCAATGCATCTAAAATAGAACTCATTATAATTAACCAAAACAACTCCCCTTATTCTCAACTTCCTTACTTCAGTCAAGGGCACCATCATCCTTCCAGTCATATAGTTTTTCTCTTTCCATCCCCTCTTCTCTATAGTTTATCAGTTGCCAAATCTTATAGATTCTACCTCTATAATTTCAACCTCTTCTCTCCACTCACAAACCACCAGCTTAGATCAGGCCTTCATCACCTTCTTCCTGAATTATTACAATAGCCTTCTACACAATCTCCTTGCATACAATTTCTTCCCCTTCCTACCCATCCTTCACGTAGCTGTCAGACTGATATTCCTAGAGCACAGCTCTGTATTATTCCTCCATGCAAAACCTCCAGTCAACCCCATTGCTTCTAGGATAAAATTCAAACTCTTGTATTTACAATTAAAGTAATTAATAATCTGACTCTGACCTGTGTCCCATTATTCTTCCCATTATGGTCCAGCCAAAATAATGTAGTTGCTGTTGACAGGAAACTATGATTTTTGGTTATGATTTATGTAGAACCAATAGGCATAAATTGAAGTCTCCATTATTCTAGTTTTACTATCTATTTTTCTTTGTAATTCATTTAGTTTTTCCTTTGAATAGTTATAAGCTATATTACTGAATGTATATGTTCTGAGTATTGCAATCAATTCATTACCTTCCAGCAAAATGTAGTTTCCTTCTTTATCTATTTTAAGTCTATTTTTGTCATTTCCTTCTTAAATCATAATTTCTACCTGTTTTTTTTGGGTTCATCTAAGGTATAATAGATTTTACTTCCAACCCCTTATTTTAATTCTGTATGAGTCTTTATGTTTCAAGTGTATTTCTTATAAACAAAATATTGTTGGATTTTGCTTTCTAAACCATTCTACTAACCTCTTTTGTTTTATGGGTGAGTTTACTGCATTCATTTTTGCAATTATGATAGCTAATTTCTTATTTCCTTCCATTCTATTCTCTTCTATTTTTTTTCTCTATGCTCCTATCTCTTTCTTTTTTTGTTTTAATTAATCTTTTATTTATTTATTTTTAGTTTTCAACATTCATTTCCACAAGATTTTGAGTTACAATTTTTCTCCCCATCTTTCCCCTACCCCCACTGCAAGATAGCAAGCCTACTGAATAGCCTTCCCACAATCTGCTCTCTTTGATATCCTCCCCCTAACTTTCTAGTAGGGCAAGATGGATTTCTATACCCCAGTGCCTGTATATCTTATCTCCCAGTTGCATGTAAAAAACAATTTTTAACATATATTTTTAAAACTTTAATTTCTAGATTCTTTCCCTTCTTCCCTCCTCACCAACCCCCCACTGGGAAGACAAGCAATTATATATAGGTTATACAAGTGTAGTTATACAAAAACATTTCCAGAGTAGTTATATTGTGAAAGACTAACTGTATTTCCCTCCATCCTATCCCAACCCCCCACTTATTCTATTTTCTACTTTGATCCTGTCCCTTTTCAAAAATGTTTCCTCTAATTACCCTCTCCCCCAATCTTCCCTCCCTTCTATCATCCTCCCTCTTATCCCCTTCCCCCCTACTTTCCTGTAGGGTAAGATACCCAATTCAGCATGTATGTTATTGACTCCTTAAGCCAAATTCAATGAAAGTAAGGTTGACCCATTCCCTTTCACCTTTCTGCTCTTCCCCTCCTTTGTAACAGTTTTCTCTTGCCTCTCTTACATGAGACGATTTACCCTATTCTATCTCTCCCTTTCTCCTTCTCCTATTATATTCCTCTCCCACCTCTTAATTTTATTTTTTAGATATCATCCCTTCCCATTCAACTGATCCTATGCCCTCTATGTATACATGTACACACATATACACATACTCACACATGTATTTATTCACACATAAACCCTCCTATATGTAACATATATACATACATGCATGCATATATTCCTTTCAACCATCCTCATACTGAGAAGAGTTTCATGAGTTATAATTATCATTTTTCCATGTAGGAAGGTAAATAATTCAACTTTAATAAGTTCCCTATGATTTCTTTTTCCTGTTTACCTTCTCATACTTCTCTTGCTTTTTGCATTTGAAAGCCAAATTTTCTGTCTAGTTCTGTTTTTTTTTTCATCAAGAATACTTGAAAGTCCTCTATTTCATTGAATCACCATTCCCCCCCTCCCCAAGCTTTATACTCAGTTTTTTTGGGTAGGTGATTCTTGGCTTTAATCCTAGCTCCTTTGACCTCCATCTTATCCCTTGGAATATGATATATCCCTTGGAATATATTCAATCTCTAAATGTAGAAGCTGCTAGATCTTGTGTTATATTGGTTGTGTTTCCACAAAACTCAAATTGTTTCTTCTTGACTGCTCATAATATTTCTCCTTGGCCTGGGAACTCTGGAATTTGGCTATGATATTCCTAGGAGTTTTCTTTTGGGGATTTTTTTTCAAGAGGTGATCAATGAATTCTTTCAGTTTCTATTTTGCCCTCTGGTTCTAGAATATCAGGGCAATTTTCCTTGAGAATTTCTTGAAGAATGATTTCTAGGCTCTTCTATTGATCATGGCTTTCAGGTAGCCCAATAATTTTTAAATTAATAATAATAATTGTAGAATTCTAATTCAAAATATTCTAAATAAATTCTAAATAAATAATTCTATTCTAAATAAAATTCTAAATAAATAATTCTAAAATTAATAATAATAATTTTTAAATTAATAATAGATCCTGGATCTATTTTCCAGGTCAGTGGTTTTTACAATGAGATATTTCACATTGCCTTCTATTTCTTCATTTGTTTGGATCTGTTTTATAATATCTTGATTTCTCATAAAGTCATTAGCTTCCATTTGCTCCAATCAAATTTTGAAGGAGTTATTCTCCTCAGTGAGTTGAAATTCCTTTTCCATCTGGCAAATTCAGTTTTTTAAGGCATTATTCTCCTCATTGGCTTTTTGGGACTCTTTTACCATTTGAGTTAGTCTATTTTTAAGGTGTTATTTTCTTCAGTATATTTTTGAGTCTCCTTTAGCAGGCTATTGACTTGCTTTTCATGATTTTCTTGCATCGTTCTCATTTCCCTTCCCAATTTTTTCTCCACTCCTCTTACTTAATTTTTAAAATCCTTCTTGAGCTCCTCCATTTGCTGTAATCAATTTGTATTTTTCTTGGAAGCTTTTGATGCATGAGTTTTGACTTCATTATCTTCATCTGATTTCATGTTTTGATCCTTTATGTCCCCCAAAAAGGATTCTATCATCTGTTTGTGCTTCTGTTCCTTGCTCATACTGGTAGCCAATTACTTAACTTTTGAGCTCTTTGCCACAGTAGAACTCTGCTTCCAGAAGAGAGAGGGCTGTATCCCAGATTGCTGGGGTTTGTGCAGCTGCTGCCAAAGCTGTTGTCAGAGCTATGAGGAGGGCACCCTCTCTGCAGACACCACAAGCCCTGGCACACTGGCGTTCCTCACCCCAGGACCACCACCCAAGAGTGCAACTCAAATCCAAGCAGATTTAAGCAAGAATGATTACCCTCTGAATGGTCTCTTGGTCCCCCATACAATCTGAGGGCCAGGAACTCTGGAGGGAGCCACACAGCAGCAGCTAAAGCCACTATACTGCCTCTACCTCTCACCCTGGGATCAGTGGCCAGACTGCTCTCTTCTCTCCTTCAGTTCCAACAGGGTTCCCCACTAACCTCTTACTTTGTATTTGGCATTTATGGGTTGAGAAGCCTGGAAACTGCCACAGCTGCTGGTGATCCACTCTCCTGAAGTCTACTCTGGCCAGTCTGTGCCACTGGTCAGGCCACCTGGGTCTGGGCCCATGCCTCGTGCAGGATCTCAGGTCTCAGTGCAGTGTGATAGACCCTTCCTGTCAGCCTGTCAGGCTGCCTTCAGTAGGAGATTTGTTTCTCTCTGTTACTTTGTGGGTTCTGTAGCTCTAAAATTTGTTTAGAGTCATATTCCAGGTATTGGAAGTGGTTGGAGCAGGAGCTGAAGCAACTTCCTCCTTTTACTCCTCCATTTTGGCTCCACCCCACTCTTTATTTATTTCAATTTATTGTCTTTCATTTCCCCCTTTTAAGCCTTTCTTTACTATGCCCTTTCTAAGCTTAAAGTGTGTCTTACTTATGACTAGTCCCTCCCAGTATTTACCCTTCCTCTTCTCTACTTCCTGTTCTTATCTGTACCACAGTTGAGTTGAATGTTTTTCTACACCAAACTCTGTGTTTGTGTATTATCTGTCTTTCTATGACCAATTTAGAGGAAAGTGAAAATCAGGTGACACCTGCTCCTCCCATTCCTTCCATGTTTGCCATATAGTTCTATCTGTCTAATTCAATTATATATTTTAAGTTCCCCCATATTTTCTCTCATTTTCTCTTAATGTATCTTCCCTCCCTCCCATATTCTTTTTTCTCATATTATTGTTAAAACATAACAAAATATTTATAGGTCTTTTGTCTTTATAACCCCTTCTAAAAGAACCCTTTTAACATCTGCCCTCTCCATTAAAATGTTCACTTTCCTCCCACAGGATTTCTCATAGCTGAGATCTGAAGTCTTTCACTTTCTTCCCTAAGAGGGTCTGGATTGTATTTACTGCTTGTCTAAGGGGTGGGTTGTTTAGTAATAAAATTGTTTAATGGTAGCTTAGAGTAGAGTTGTACTCTTAGTCAAAAGTCCTCAGTAGTCTCTGTAAGACAATTCTCTTATACATCATCATGACTGTCCTAGAAGCAGACTTTCCAGATCCCCCACATGAGGAAGTTGTATCAGACAAACAAACTGAGGGGGTCTATGCATTTTCTAGACCCTGCTTACATACAATTAAGAGCTGGGTGACTCTAGAGAAGTCACATTTCCTCTGTGAACTTCAGTTCCCTCATCTGTGAAATGGGAATGAGAATACATGTACTCCCCATAATTTATAAGGTCTTTGTGAGGAAAGCTTAAAGCCCTCTAGAAATATAAGTTGCTAACATGTTCAATTTTTAGAATCAGCTACTGAGTATTTAGCCTATACTCTGGTTCTCAATAAACTAAGTGTACTCTACTTTGACACCAAAACTAGAACAAACAATCCTTATGACAAACAGCTGTTTTCTTTACTTCTAAACAATCCTAACTGAAAAAAACACTCAATAATAGGAGCAGCAATGAACAACCTTATCAACAATTTAAATTCAGATGAAGGCTGGGAATCAGCGATGGGGGTGAGAAACGGAACAATCCTTAAGAAACACCAAAACAATGAAAGAGAATGACAACAACAAATAATTGATAGGTTTAATGGTTATCACTTACAGGAGGAAATACAGGTAGGAGACACTGATTTTCTATTCAATTCTCTAGGTCTATAAATTACAGATGAGTTGCCAATCTGTATTAGACAAGGTTAAGAAATAAATATTTATTAAGCACCTACCTACCACATGGTAGGCACTATGCCAAGTGGAAAGGATAAAAATACAAGCAAAAAAGAATGACAGTCCCTGCCCTCAAAGGGTTTACATTTGAATGAGGGAAGACAACATATCAGAGAGCTGAAAAGGGAGGCAGGAAAATGAAAGTATCCCAAAGGGGACACAATGTTGGAAGTCCCAGAAGCCAGAAGCATCATTTGGATGAGACTGACATTTGGCCATTTTCTTCTCCAGAATGGAGACTTTGGAAGGAACTCAAGAAAGAGAAAATGGTGCTGGCATGGTGGATAAACATTCTACCATGAGAAGGTACAGAGGAAGATTATAGCAGAAATCTGCAGCAGAAATGGTATTAAAGTCCTAACAGTCAAAAGTGCAATTGGGAGGGGAAAGCCCCTCTCCAAAATGGAGGCCCCAAAAGGAATTCACCAGTTAGAAAAGGGGGCCAGTGTGGTCAATGGCTATTCCTGCACCAGAGCAGGGAATTTCCACACTGGGAGTTCCCCACACTAATAAATAAATCACAAATATAGACCAAAAACATTTTAATTAGAATCAGAAAAACCAGCCATTAATTACTGCTTCCAGGGAGTGTTCTTTCATCTTTTTGTTGCTATTCTGTTTGTTTTCAGAAGAAACCTTTATTCAGTACAGTGAGCCAAATGTTAAACATAGCCTAGAATAACATATCACCATTTTTCTCAACAGAAGGCTCTGGTGTCTAAACATGGAATTATGTCCAATAACAGGAAAAAGTTTTATTCAAAAGTCAATCTCTATACAAATCATGGAAAACAAAAAGCCAGTTTTACATTTTAGTGTCCAAGGGTATGCTTGTCATGAACTGCACCATCTTTTTTCAATCCTATCATTCCTTGAAATGCTATTCATTACAACAGTCCAAGACACATGAAAAGCATTTATCTTCTATACATTTATGAGACTCTGGAGATGTTATATTTGATAAAGCCAACTTAATCAATTGGGAACCTGGATTTGATGGCAATTCCCTTTAAAGTAGACCAGATTCTCAAAATTGTTTTCCCATTTGTACCCTGTTGTGATATATCAAGGAATGTTCAACTTTGAGACACAAAGGACCAAAGTCAATATTTACACTGATTTTAGCATTCGATGGTAGACTATAGGCTGCTACCAAAATGGAGGGCAAAAAATGTGGGGCAGAATTATGAACAGCAGTTTTATGGAGTTTTCCTCTGCCCCTTAGTCCCAACCATAGTGGATGACCACAGAAGATATTGGAACTATGACCAGGTCCTTTCAGGACTGTCTGAACTTTTCTAAGAGAAATTATAGGAAGGGGAATTCTGAGCCTAGACCTCTAATAACATCACACAATGACATGACAAATTCCTGGAAGCTCCTTCTGAGGACTCCTTCCCCTAAAACAACTGTCCAGGAATCTGCCATAATAATAAGAACTCAGCCTACTGGGGAAAGATAATGTGACCCTGGTCACTAACCTTCTTGAGGAACCCTGAGCTAATAGCACATGCTATTATTATATCAACATCTTAGGTTATCATAGGATTGATCATAGATTGAACATCACAAGGAATCTTAACTATGATGTAGTACAACTCTCTTATTTTACAGATGAAATCAAGGCCCAAAGATGTGAAGGGATTAGCTCAAAGTCATATAGCATAGTCTGTTGATGGTTAAGAACTACGAGGCTGTGATTGTGGTGGCGTTGGTTACTATTTAGCTTTTGAATGTTTGTTACAAGGATGGAGACTGAAGGTAGTAAAAATGAGGAGGGATATGGTGAACACTGTAGGGATACTGTGGGTTTCTGTGATACCCATCAGAGATAGGTGAAAGCAGTGAGCTTTCAGGACGTATACTGCTTAGAATGAATAAACTTGACTTTATCTGTTTGGGATAGGATAAAGGAATATATCTGCATATATATTCTAGGTATATGTCATTAACAAACATATAATTTTCTTATGGACTCCCAGTGCCCAGTGGAAGGGAAGCAGGGAAGAAATGGGATGATGGCTCCTTGTTGGCTCCCAAACAACTGGAGTCCATCCTTGGGGAAGAGGAATCAAACCTACTATACAGATTTTGGAAGGACACCTAAGCAACCTTTTTGGCTCAGAGCAAAAGTTTAAGCTCCCCCCAAAAGACTTATTCTATTCTTTGGGGATAAGATGACCCTTCCACGGTGGAGAATTGTGCATCTTCACCCCCTTCCTGGCCGTATTGGTTAGCTCCATTATCTTAGCAGCTTTGGAGATATACCTGGGAGTGAAAATATGACAGGCTGGTTGTGGGGGTTAGAGGAGGATGGTCCTGCTATAAAGTTTAAGGGTTGGAAGAGACTCAAAGAAATCATCGAATTCAGCCCTTTACCTTTGTATTATAGAAGATTAAAATTAAAATCTAGTCCCAACCTCCTCCCACCGTTCCACACATGAAGAAAGCAAAGTGACTTGCCCCAAACCTACAGCAAAAAACTGTGATGTAGCTTTCAGTCTCTCATGAAAATTACTAAGTTTATGGAACGTGCTTCAGTGTTTTGTTCTGGGGACAATATTTTCCACAAGCAGGGTTGGCTTGAGAGCGTAAATAAGCATTGTTTGGACTAAGACGAGGGAGCTGTGACCCACTCATCACCTAAATCCTCCAGACAAACTGAACTGTTTGCCATTACCCAAACAGTCCTGTACTTTCCTTCCTCCATACCTTTGTTCATGCTGTTCCTTCCACAGGTAATGCCCTTCTTCCCCAGATCTACCTGTGGAAATCCTGCTCAGTTTTCAAGACCTTTCCAAATGCCACCCCCCCCTTTAAGAAGCTCACTCTGATTCCCTTACCCCAAATCCTATGCTATCCCTCTGTCTTATGAAATCCCAGAGCAGAACCATTCTTGTTACATGTTTATACTCCAACTTAACTGTAATTGTAAAGTTGATGTAAAAACAAAAGACATCAATAAAAGAAATTTGAAAATGTTATAGTTCTTTGTGTGTATGTCATCTCTTTTGCTAAATTGTAACCTGTATGATGGTTGGAACTATGTTTTATTCATTTTTTGTGGTCTTTTTGGAGGGAGGGAGATAAGGCAATTCGGGTTAAGTGACTTGCCCAAGGTCACACAGCTAGTAAGTGTTAAATGTCTGAGGCTGGATTTGAACTCAAGTCCTCTTAACTCCAAGGCCAGTCCTCTATTCATTGTTCCACCTAGCTGCCCATTTTATTCATTTTTGAATTGCCAACATCACCCTTTGCCCTTCATACTGCCACTCAATAGCTGCTTGAAGACTGAATAAATTAATGTATGAATTCAGTCAACTCCCTGGCTTACAACAAGGACCATGTGAATGAGGAGAAGGCAAGAAACATTTATTAAGCAGTGTGCTAAGTTCAAATACAAGTAAAAAGAACTTGGGGAGATGGGAAGACAGGGGAGGTGCCTTTGTCAGGGCATGGTGGTGAAGTCCAGAGAGTCAGAAGCAGAGCTGGGAAGGAAATGCAGAATAGCCAACCTGGGACCATCCTCAAAAGGGAAGTCCTGGGAAGAACTCAGCAGGAGGAAAAAGGGGGCTGAAGCAAGAGTTTTGGTGAAAGTAAGAGCCACAACTCTTTTACTTTCCCCAACCCCATTCTACACAAGCACACCCCTCCCCCCCATCATATTTCACCCTTTCACAAGGATCTTTTAGCTTATTTCTTCATCTGGGTTTGGGGTCTATGACTGTAATGTTTATAGGGAGGAGGTGGCCAAACACTTCCCTCCCCAACAATGTTCTGTTTCCCATCTGACCAAAATTGACCTGACACGGCTTTACAGAAGTAGATTTGTCAGTGAAGTTGATTCTTGTACCGAAAGTTAAGCAAGGTCATGTTTCCCAGGATGTAACTTTTACCTGGGTTTATTCCACACTCACTGGAGGCAAATGGCTTTCCAACTTCCTCTTATTTGCTAGCTTGAAAGACCTTTCTGATCAGGGCCCACAATTAGGCTCCAGCACAGGAAAGAGGAATGCTTTGTCACCCCAGCTTCCTGCTGCCTAACCAAGCTGACAGTTCCTGACAGTTTGAACTTTGTCTTTCCTAATTCTGTCTTTCCATTTGGGGAACCACAGAGAAGAACGATATTCCTTAGTCAAACAACCCGACTACAGAGGACTCTTTCTGCTGCGAACAACTACAAAGCCTGAAACTGGAGCCTGGGATACAGTCACCAGCCAGCATTGCCTAAGGAGAGATGCTTCTCAGGCCTCCAGAGCAGGCTGGCAGAGAGCCTGGGGGGCCAGGAGCTTATTATCCCTGTAAGGATGACTCTCCAAGGCAGTCTGTTCCCTCTTCCACACATGAATCACTGCTTTGTAATGGCCCCTCTTCTCCAGCGCCCTCCCCTTCTCTGAAAAGTGACCAGCTCTTAGAGTCTGGCATAAATTGTACTCTCCAAGGACTTGCTCCATCCTTCCTGTGTTCAATTGGAGGGTTGATAAAACTGCTGAGAAAATTTCCAAACACGCTCTTGGGCCTTTGTACCTCTGGGGTGCGAGTGCCTCCGGGCACAATGTAGGTGGGCCTGACCACAAAAGGAAGCTTAGCTTCAGTGTCCTTCTATGAAAACAGCAAAAGGAAGAAGCAAGGAAGAGACTAGTTCCAAGTGGTCCAGATGTATGTAATCAAATCAACAGAGAGAGGATGGATGCGGAAGGGGTGGAGGAGAGGAAGAAGCCACTTGCTGTTTTCCCTCTGCCTCCATGGTCAGTGGTTCATCTCCTTGCTGGATCTTCCTGAGACTTCTCTCCTCTTCCTCAGTCCAGTTGCTACAAAAAGGGCTCCAAAAGGCCAAAGGGGGTTCTGCATTTGAAAACCAATCATTTCTTTCCCTCGAGGCTATTAAATGAGTCTGAACAACCTGACCTCAGTTTCACCTTAAGTAATGAGAACTTGGCTCCCCCACAATTTGAAGAGTAAGCTCTCCAGAGAGGTCTCGGGAGGGCCCTGTGGAGGCTCATTTATGATGCCTCTTCTTCAAGGCGCCTTGAGGGGCCACCCACACCCTTGGACGTGAATCTTTTGCATATGTGTTCTAAACCTCCCAACAACAAAGCCACCCACTGGTTCTATGTGGATTGTGAGGCTTTGGAAGAGTTTCTAGAAAAAAAAATCAGGGAAAGTTTAGGCTTAAACTCAAAATCTGATGATCACATAGCATAAAATAAGTAAAATCGTGCCCAACTACCCTTGGTTGAAGGTCCTTATCCACTAACAACATAGTACACAAGCCCCCATTGATGTGTTCATCATCTATAATCAGTCAGAAAATATAAGTAATTCAGTGCAAAGGCATTTAATGAAATGGCATGGTAAGACAATTAACAATAAACCATTTTTTCCATAAAACTAGGGCACACTGCCCCACAAATATATACACTATCACTGGGAAGAGTGAGGGTATGTAGAGGATGTGCATGGAGGTAGATATGTAGACAAATGTGTTTTCAGGGTCTGTGCACTGACAGACATACATAGAGGAAATGATAGAGTACCGGCTCTGGGAAAGCCTGTGAACTCTGATTGAAACTTTCCACTCGATAAGGCATTTGCCTGAGGCCATAAGCCTTTCATTATAGCTAGGCCCAAATTTTTGTTTCTCTTAATCTAGCCTAGCCCTCCATTGTCCAGCTACTTCCCACCCTTGATTCTATGAAAATATCTATATTTTGTTTCCCTTAAATTAAATTAATAATTAATATTATAGAACATAATAATAATAATAATAAATTACATTAAAATAAATCTTTTTCCTTTAAACTAGCCTAGCCCTCCATTTTCTGTCATCTCCAGGTAGCCTTCTATTATTTCCCACCCTTCATCTCATTACTGGAGTCTGACCTCAGTTCCCTCAAGACCCTCCCCAAATGCCTCCTCTAGACCACCCCTAGATCCCTACCACAATCTTTCTGTATAGAAGATGCATCTTGCTTCCATGAAGGTGCCAAGAATTCAGTCTAGGGAAGACTCATTTTGTGTCAGATTATTCTGGCTGCCTTGTCAATACAAGCTTCCCATACACTTTAGGCTCCTTAAGAGTCTACCCACTAAGGTGAACCCTTAATAAACTTTACATTACTTTGGTTGAGAGAAGACTCAAGTTGAATTCATTCAGCAGGACCTGGAATTTTGATATTTTGGGGTCTTGAGCACCCCTAACGATGAGGTCTTATATACAGAGGAATGTAGGGGTGGTCTGCAGGAGGAGTTTGAGGAGGGTCTTCAGGAGGAGTCAATGAGATCAGACTCCAGTAATGACTTTGGGGAGAGTCTTGGGGAGGAGTTAATGAGGTCAATGCAGGGTGAATTGATATTTTGATAGGCTCAAGGGTGGGAAGCAGATGGACAATGGAGGGCCAGGCTAGTAACAGGTTTGGGCCCAGCCACAATAAAATACTTATGGCCTCTGCAAAAGCCTCATCAAGTGGGAAGATTCAATCAGACTTCAAGGGGTTTCCCAGAGCATGTACCTCAAAGATTCAAGGAGGGCTCAAGGGGGTTGGGGGGTGGGGGTGTCCCAGAGTCTACACCTAATCACTGATCTAAACTTTAAACCTCAACAGAAATATTTTTGACCAGGCTGGGCACAAATACGGAAGAATAATTCATGCCTCTGACACTGAAGAGCTGTAAATGTCTTTCAGTAATATTATATTTCTCTGGCGGAACTGGTGCGCTCCTGGTTTCCATCGTACACGTTGTCTCCACCAGACACTTCTCCATTGGTCATGTCTTCTCTCGAAGCGCGGTCCCCTGGACATGTGGCAATAGAGGATCTTTGATTCCAGTTGAAATCCTTATAGGGCCATCTCTTCCCTCTGAGAAAAGTGAGGTGCAACATGGTTGGGTTTGTTTTTAGTTCAAATATTAGTGGCTTTAGTCAGAAGAACAGCAACAATCCTTGGGGGTGGGAGTTGGGGTAGAGATTTTCTTTTTAATAGTTACTTATTTGTTTCCTTCCACAGAATCCACCGAAGTTTCATTTTCAGTAAAACATTCTTTGTTTCAGGCACTAAGCTCTTTAGAACATAGAATAAGTTCCTCTTGGTTAGCCGATGCTTTTAGGTCAAATCTTTTCTTTGGACTAAACTTCCTTTGGTTTTAACATCTGAAGTCTAGGCTATACATGCCCCTTCAATCTCAAATAACTACCAAACTTTATTAGGTTTTGAGGTTCCCCAGTTTTCCAACATTCTATGTAGATGAGTGAGTAGGCAGAGTATTGAGACACAGAGACAAAATTAAACCCAGGTTCAAGAACGTTGTTTCTAATATTATCCACATTCCTGAACTTTCATATACAGATTGAGCTGACCAAAGTCTAAAGATTTTAACACCCTTACTCTTAGATAGTAAATTCCTTGAAGATAGGGATTAATTTTTCAATAGTTTCTGTCCTGTCCTACTCTTTGTAATCCCATCTGGCAAAGATACTGGAGTGTTCTATCATTTTCCTTGTCCAGATAATTTTACAGAAAAGGAAACTGAGGCAAACAGAAATCAAGTGATTTGTCCAGAGTCACACAGCTAGTAAGTGTCTGAGGCTGGATTTGAACTAATGAAGGTGTCTTCCTGAGTCCAAGCCCAGTGCTCTGTGCACTGTGCTACCTAGCTGCCCTGAAGATATGGAAGAATTTTATGCTTTTGAAATTCAGCACATACTTTTGACTTGCTGCTCCCCCAATCATATATTTGGGATTTCAGGTCATTCCTGGTTTTATAAATAGTTAAATAGAAGATAGATAAATGGATGTTAGATAGAAGAATGGATAAATAATTGAGTGAATGAATAAAAATAAAGTATATTTTTAACCATAATTTGCAAGAGGAGTAGCTTTGTTTAGACCAAATATTCAGCTTAGGAATTCTGAAAATAGTCACTGGCTCCTAAACTATAGAGTGAAAAATAGAAATCAGACCAGTGCAGACAAGCAGATCAGCCTTCAGTTATCGACCATTTCTCTAAATCTGGGATCTAGCACTAATAACACCTGAACAGAAACTCAGTTCCTGGTTTTTTGTGGATATAGATAGATATAGATACATAGATCTATATTGAATACGGAAGACACTCCCAAACCAGAGATGAGAACCATAGTCAACAGGTGTAACTCATTTACGCCTTTGTTCCTTTTGCACAGAGGAATTTTCAGCTTTGCTCAGAGTTCAGGTTAATTTAAGGCACCATATAAGTATAATTCATAAACAATTAAGAATATTTGTTCTTATGCTTAGGAGTCAACTTCTTTCCAGAAAAAAAAGTCTTGGTGTTGGGAATTATAATGTGCCCAACACAGGGTTCATTGAATGAAACTTCAATTCAGAGAATTTAATTATTAGTTATTATGTCAAGCTATAGATTCATTTCAGTCCTCAGATGATCTTAAAGATGTAGAAGTTACGTGTCTGAACTTATTCTGAGAGAAATCATAAACTTCCAACCCGTCACTGAATTGTCAATCTTATTGTTTCTGTTGCATAGCAACTAATTCTAGTAAAAGGAGATCTTCCGTACCTTTCTTCATAACTTAGTGCCAGGTAGTGTTGAAAATGGTTCTGATCGATGCTACATTTAGACCACATGAACACTGACAATGACATACATAACCTCTGATCAAAGACAAGTTTCCCCAGACTAAAAATGAGCTCCCAAAGCAGGAGATTTCTGATGTGAGAATGAACTTGGGCAAAATTCCATTGATTTGGAAAAATCTTCTTTGATAGAATTCAGTTCCTACCTCCATTTTGGGAAATAATATCTTTCCTGGGTGGGCAAAAGGTGATGCCAGGGTTGTACCACTATCTCACACTGTGCTGAATTATGTCTCTAAGCCAGAACTAATATTGAGAGTTGAGAACCACAGATTGGGAATATGAAGGCAAGAACTACGCTGGGAGCCCTCTAAGCAGTAGAGGACAGCTCAAGATTGACCCATTATGGACTCTTCAAAAGGCAAAAGTCAAGCACAAGAAACCCTGAACTCCTGAAAACTCTGGCACTAAAAATCCAGATTTCCCAGACTTAGTGTGACAGCTTAAGAATAATACATTTAGCATATCATGCCTTAAGCCCCCACCAATATAACATTCTCTACTTATAGACAAGGCACAAGTTCCCAATTCAATAGCAAAATCATTTAATTAAGACAGAAAAGAGATATAAATAATGAGAGAGATCTACATAGTTCTTTGGAGTTGACTTCCTTTCATCTCCTAATGTGGCCTATCAGTCTCATAGGTTTCTCCCTTTTTAGTATAGTAGTGGTATGAGCATTTCCTCCTCAGTAGACCATGGCCCACAATTATCTCCATCTGAAGTGGCAGAGAGGAAAATCTAGGTATGGTTAACATCAAACTTCCAAACAATTAGTGATTCAAAAGTGGAACAGGCTATTTAAAGGGGTAGTAACTTCCCCCCTTCCCCCCACCAGTGGTCTTCAAACAAAGGCTTGGGTAACCATTGGTGGTAATCTGTGGTTGAGGAGGATTATCCTGTGGGTACAGTTTGCCAAGGAAACCCCAAATGGGATCACAACTGAAATGACAACAATGACAGCTGATACTAGGTGATTTCTGAGGACTCTTCTAACTTAAGGATTCTATGATATTGAGATTATGGGACACTTG
Organism: Pseudocheirus occidentalis; assembly: GCA_028646575.1. Taxonomy (NCBI): domain Eukaryota; kingdom Metazoa; phylum Chordata; class Mammalia; order Diprotodontia; family Pseudocheiridae; genus Pseudocheirus; species Pseudocheirus occidentalis. The sequence goes on from CM053597.1 coordinate 53,771,838, forward strand.
CTTAGGGTGTCATTCCCAAAGACTCCATATAAGAGTTTATCAATTTGTATCAATTTACAATTTATTGCATGCCCATAAAGCCCTGGGTTGATTTTTAAGCCAGTGAATCTGCATGGCATTAGTATTTTGAATAGTGCATATTATTACATTTAGCCTTCAACTAGACTTATAATGACAGCCTTTTGCAGTGAAATCAAGAATTATAAGGGTAAAATAATATATATTTGTTGATTTGACTTGAATGATGAAGTTAATCAATACTATCCTAGCCTTGATTTGTGATTTTCCTAAAGCATGGGTTTGACCATGTCACATACCCTTTCCACCCCCAAATTCCAGTGGCTCCATATTTACTCTAGGATCAAACACAAAATCTCTTTTTGATGTTCAAAACCCTTCATAATCCAGCCCCCTCCTACCTTTCCAGTCTTCTGAAACTTGATTCCCCATCATGTACTCTTCAAACCAGTGACACTGGTCTCCTGGCTATTCCACAAACAAGATACTCCATCTCCCAGCCCCAGGCACTTTCCATGGCTGTCCATCATGCTTAGAATGCTCTCTTTCCTCAGCTCTGTGCACTGGCTTTCTTGGCTTCCTTGAAGTCTTAACTAAAATCCTATCTTCTACAGAAAACTTTTCCCAACCCCTCCATTAAAACGCCTTCCTAAAAAAAGAAAAAAAAAGAAAAAGAAAAAAAGAAAAATTAAATTAAATTAACTGCCTTCCTTCTCTTAATTATTTTCTACTTATCCTATATAAAGTTTGTACATATTTGCTTACTTTTTCCTCCCTATTGTGAGTTCCCTGAGAGCAAGGAATCCTTTGTCTCTTTTTATATCCCTAGTACTTAGCACCATCCTGGTCCTAAGTAGGTACTTGATAAATGTTTATTGACTGACTAAATTACCCACCCTCTCCTATCTAACCATTAGCCAACTGGTCCTTACTACCTGCTCACTCTTGAAATTACTTGGTGTATTTATTTATTTGTCTGTGTTATATCCTCTCTGTAGAATGTAAGTCTTCTAAATAGGAGTTGTATCTTCCTATCCCTAGAATGTGGTACAGCACCTAGAACATAATTTGTCCATAAAAAACACTTGTTCAACTACAAGGCACTGTCCAGGGTTGCATGGTAAGTTATTGGCAGAGCCTGGGCTAGCAATCAGGTCTCTCAATTCCCAATTCATTACCATTTCCACTATATCACACACAATCTTTTACAGTTGAGTATTCTATAAGGGAATTCAGAAGAGTTAAAACTTATTTCATAAGAACCCTTCCTAAAAATAGCTACTTTGGGGATTGGCATAACTGACCCAGCTTAGGGTTTCTTCCAGATCTCTAGAACTTTTTCTTTTTTTTTTTCTTTCAAGTTCCCACCTTTGAATTTTTTTTAAATGTTTCCTTTCCACCCTACCCCACTTCTTTATTTTAAACCAGCAAGTGAGCATTCCAAAGGAAATTAATTTTTTTTTTTTTTTGCTTTTTGGAGGGCAGTTGGGGTTAAGTGACTTGCCCAAGGTCACACGGCTAGTTTTTTGTGTTAAGTGTCTGAGGCTGGATTTGAACTCAGGTACTCCTGACTCCAGGGCCGGTACTCTATTCACTGCGCCACCTAGCCGCCCCTAGGAAATTAAATTTTAAAAATGTTTCCCTAAATGGAAGCCTGGATGAAGCATATAACATAAAGTATCTTTTTGTTAAGTAATTCTTACCATGGCAGTTTGGATTTCTAGTAGAAGTAGGGTTTTGAACTTAGCCAAGGGACAGCAAATCAATGTGGATGATGCCTAATCCCAAGCAATTCCAGTGATCTCCAATTTGGTTCCTGCCCTCCAAGTAAATTTCCTATTTTTAGTTACAAGTACTCACAGATTTATGTTAGAGCCAGAAGAAAGCTTAGACCTTTAATCCAGCTTCCTCATTTTACAGATGAGGAAACCAAGTCTTGGAGACATTATGTGAATTGCCCCAATTATATGAAAGGCATTGAAGTCTACAGTGGAATAAAGGCCACAAAGGGGTCCCAAGAGGAAAGCCCATCAAGGTCATCCACATAAATTGGTTCAGTCATCTTGCAATCAATGACCATTATCACCAGTTATTCAATAAAAATGTGTCAAACACACCAAGTACTATGCTAGGTATTAGGGATATAAAGACAAAACCTGCCCTCAAGATACTTACAGTCTATTGTGGGGATATGAATAAAGATAAAGTAGGGAGTGAAAAATAACCAAATCAAACAGTCAATTACCATTAAGCATCTACTATGTTCCAGGCAGTAAACAGTCCCAGCTCTCAGGGAATTTATGGGCTCATAGTCAAATGAGGGAGGTAAAAAATGACTCTGTGTGTGTGTGTGTGTGTGTGTGTGTGTGTGTCTTTTGGGCCAAGAAGAGATAGGCCCAAACCAGGTAGATCCCCTTAATTTGCATGTCTGTTCAGTGAATGTTTTTACATCACCTCTCTTTTGGAGGCCAACCAAATATTAGCAAAAAAAAAAAAAAAAAAAAAAAAAGGAAAAAAAGGCATCCTTTGCCAATTCTCTCCTCCAGGGTCTCTCACCAGTATTGTTTCTCATGGCAACATTTGCATCACCGTTTCTCCTTCAGGAAGCAGAGGGTTAGAGGGCATTATAAGTGCAGAGGGAAGGGAATATAATGGATCAACTCCAGAAGATAATACTTGGCATTGAGCCTTGAATGGAATAAGATTCAGGAGGAAAGCTTGGGTGGTAGACAGGTTTAAATCATCAGTCCAATTTTTTCTGATGAAAATCAGGGAATATAAATGATTCCCATTGAGTAAATGAACACATTCAGATAACAAAGACAGCAGCTCATGCCTTATATAGTAATTTGTTCTGATCTGTGCTATAGTGTCCTCAGAGAATGTGTGTATCTCCCAGACTATTAGATTTATACTAATGGTGATATGAAGTCGCTAAGGCATCTGTTTAAAGAAAATGAAAGGGTGGGAAATTGACACACTTTCCAATGGAATATTTCATAGAATCATAGAATCTAGAGTTGGGAGAGACTCCAAAGGCCATGGAGTCTAACTCATATCTGGGAGGAATACCTTCTACAACATGCCCCCCTCCCACCCCTAATTTGACCCTCTAGCATCCATTTGATAACTTTCAGTAAATGAAAAGCCCTCTACTTGTGCCCCAACCCAACACATTAAAATTTCCAATTTTAATTTTATCCTACTGAGCTGAAATTTGCCTCTGTAATTTTCATCCAGCACCCCTGGCTTTGCCATTAGGGACCAAACAAAACAGTAGCCCCTCTTCCCTGTGACAAACCTTCAGATATTGAAACATTTCAGATACTCAGCTGTCATATACTCAGCTTCTTCCTAGGCTAACCACTTCCATTTTCTTCAACTATTATTTACATGGCTTATCTTCAAATGTCCTTGCTATCCTGGTCACCTTTCTTTGCTCCAAGTTGCCCATGTCCTTCTTTATGTGTAGTGCCAGAGGCAGTGGGGCATCAGTTGAGACTTGGAGATGAGTTGCCACCTCATGGCAAACTAGCCTCTCTCATGCTCCTAAAGACACTGATTGATTTCTGCCAGTATAGACTCACAGCTCCATATTTTATCATCTGTGTCCTCTGGTACTGAACAGCTAGGTAGCTCAGTGGACAGAACATCAAGAAGACTCATCTTCATGAATTCTAATCTTGCCCTAGGTACTTACTAGCTGTGTGACCCTGGGCAAGTCACTTAACACTATTTGCCTCAACTTTCCTTATCTTTAAAATGAGCTGGAGAAGTAAATGACAAACTACTTCAGTACTTTTGCCAAGAAAACCCCCAAGTGAGGGCACAAAAAGTTAGACACAATGATTAATTGAAACAACCCTTTGGTAAAGCCAGCAAAAATGCAACTGTCTCTTCACATATCCCAAGGTAACCTACCATGAAAGCCAGCTAGGACTCCTGCCCAGCAAGGTTTGCATCTATGTTTAGCTAGGTTCATATTTGAGCCTCAGTTCCCTCATATGTAAATATGGGTATAGTTTTTCTATCTTATTGTAGAAAATACGAAAAGTCTGTGAGAGCCAGCTTGTTACTTTCTCATGCTAGTATGTGTGCTTAAACCATTCTCAAAGACTTTACAAAGATGAGAGAGCATACGCAAAGGATGGTAGTATCTTTTTGGTTATGTTTTTTCTCAGAAAGAATTGAGTGACAGGGTACACAAAGGTACTAACAGCACCATCTATAATCTCTCCCATTCTAGTATCTTGATTTCTCATATTCTCTTCGGTGGGTTTTTGAAAGTCCTTCTCCATCTGGGAAATTCAGCTTTTAAACGCATTCTTCTCCTCATCAGCTTTTTGGGCCTCTTTTGCCATTTGAGTTAGTCTATTTTTTAAAGTGTTATTTTCTTCAGTATTTTTGGGGTCTCCTTTAGCAGGATGTTGACTCGCTTTTCATGATTTTCTTGCATCATTCTCATTCCTCTTCCCAATTTTTCATCCACTCCTCTTGCTTAATTTTCAAAATCCTTTATGAGCTCCTCTAAGGCTGTAAAGCCATGCACAAGCAGGTTTCCAGAGGACAGCTGTTGTGAACAGCTTTAAAGGTTCTGATTACATATGATATGAACTCTCTATTTATTCAACAATAAATCAAAACAAAACATTCACAGAAAATCAAGGTACAACATTCACAATGTTACAACTTATCACAGAAAATCAAAATGCAGCATTCATAATGACATCAAAACTCAACAACTTATCTAAAATGGCCACATACTTTTCACCAAAGTGGTTATATAATTTAAACAAAGTACAATCATTTAGTCAATCAATCACTTAGTAACTAAATCATTCAATGATTCTCTTTTCAATAAGGTGCATTCATTTAGACAATCAATCATTTAGTTAAGTCCTTAATTCAATCAGTCTTAAGGGGAAGAGCCTCCTTAATCCTTAACTCAATCATCCTTAAGGAGGCAAGGCCTCCTTAAGAGACACAAAGTACAATAGTCAAAGTTCTCCACCCATGGGGTGCAATTAAGTTACAATATCAGTCACTACTCAGTACTCTCTTAAGGGGTAGTGGAAAAAACATAGACCATCCCACTCTCAGTCACAAGTAAGTTACAACTTTATCAGTCACTACTCAGTATCCATGGAGAGGTTTTTTCATCTTGACCCAAGGTAGGCTCTCAAATTCTCTGGTTCCCTTTCCATGGTTCCAGGTCCTACCTGAATTCACCAAATGGTCACCTGGGTTCAAAGGCAGTCAGCTCCCAGTTCCTTGTCCAGCTCTCCATGCAGTTCCTATTCCACACCAAAGCTCATAGTGTCCAATCCACCTTAAATCCTTCACAGTCTCTATTCTTGTGAAGTCAAGGCTTAACAAAGTCACAAACAGACAAAGTAGAGACACCACAGTCATACTTCCTCTGGCAGCTGCAGGTTGGCCCTTGGAAATCTTTAGCAGATGTTTCAGCTGCCCCATAGAAATCCTCAACTCCCCCTCAGAAGCTCCTCAGCAGTTTCTCAGCAGCTCTGGCTGGTCCTTGGAAGTCTTCAGCACCATAAGCTCCATTCAAAAAAATCAAGATCACTTTATCCAGCCTCCACATGGCTTGCTCCAAGAAATTCAGTCTTAATTCTAATGCCTCTTCTCAATTCTTCTCAGTTCTCAGTTCAGCCTTAAGTCCACAGCAGCAGTTGTCCTGCCTCTACATGCTTACCTCAAGAAGTTCTGACTTTCCCAGCTGGAGTTTTTCCTTTTGTATAGTATTGCTCCTCCCTGTTTAGCCCTTTACTGTTATCTCAGCAATAGGGAACAGAGGTGTAATTTGAAACTAGGTGCTAAGTACCTGTTAACTTAGCAATACAAAAAGATCTTCACATTTCTTTTCTATTACAATGGCTTGTAACCAGTTCATATTTTTCTTGGAAGCTTTTGATGTAGGAGTTCTGAATTCACTGTCTTCCTTCTGCTCCATGCTTTGATCATTTTTGCCCCCGAAAAAGTAATCTGTGGTCTGATTGCATTTCCTCTGCTTGCTCATCTTGCCAGGGAATTATTTGACTTTTGAGATCTTTGCCACAGTAGAATTCTGAATAGAGAGAGCTATGTCCCAAGTTGCTAGAGTTTTTGAAAATGTTGTCAGAAGTCTGAGGAGGTCACCCTCTCAACAGCCCCACAAGCTCTGGCACACTGGCCACACGCCCCAGAACCACCACCCAAGACTGAGATCTAGACCCAAGCTGGTTAAAGCAAGAGCAATTACCCTCTGAATGGTCTCTTGGACCCCCTACAATCTTCACACCAGGACCTCTAGAGGCAGCCGCACAGCAACAGTTGCAGCCACCATGTGTCCACCACTTCTCGCCCCAGGGGCAGGGGCCAGACCATGCTCCCCCATCCCCCTGTTCCAATAGAGTTCCCCACTGGCCTTTTACTTTCTCTTTGGTGTTTATGGGCTGAGAAATCTGGAAACTACCACAGCTGCTGGTGATTCACTCTTCTGAAGTCTGCTCTGGCCACTGCTGGTCGGGGCCACCTTGGGGCCAGAACCACACAGCTCATGCAGGACTGTGCTCAGCTCCCAGCACAGTGCAATAGACCCTTCCTGTGGGCCTGCCAGGCTTCCTTCAGTGGGAGGTTTATTTCTCTCTGTTACTTTGTGAGCTCTGTAGCTCTAAAATTTATTTAGAGTAATTTTTTTTTACATGTATTGAAAGTGATTGGAGTGGGAGCTTATGTCAATTTCATGCTTTTACTCTGCCATTTTGGCTCCACCTCGTAAACTCTTTCATTCTTTAGGAAGCTTCTCCAACTTGAGATTCTACAGCAGATCTTACTTTTGTTACTCTCTCCTGGTTCTCTCCCTACCTATCTGACCACTCCTCCTCAGTCTCCTTTGTTTGATCTTCCTCTTGGGTGTTCCCCAAAGCTCTGTCCTTGGCCCTCATCTCTTCTCTCCCCATGCTCTTTCTAGATATGCCCCTTCCTTTATTTCTCCTATGATGCCCAACACACAGTAGGCACTCAATAAATATTTATTGATTTGTTAATTTACTTACCAAGGTTAAAGATGTCTCTTCAGCTTAAAGATTTGGTATAATATATTTGAAAATGGAGGGTTGCTGTCATAATTTTTCTTTTGTCACTTTAAGCATGGACCCAGGTTTAATTTTGTTGTTGCTCAGTCATGTGTCTTCATCACCCTATGGAACACAGACACCAATCCCTCTGTCCTCTCCTTTTAGCACCTTAATACTATCCATCAGGTTTTGTCGGCAAAGATACTAGAGTGGTTTGGCATTTCCTTCTCCAGTGGATCACCTTTTGTCAGAACTCTCTACTATGACCTGTCCTTCTTGGGTAACCCTGAATAACATAGCTTATAGTTTCAGAGCTACATAAGCCCATCAACCATGACAAAGCAATGATCCTGGAGGGGCCAGGTATAATTAAGGAATGAAAAATTACATACTCAAACCACCCTCAGTAAGCCTGGGCCAGAAATGTCCAGAGGTTATGAATCTAGTAACTCAAATATTTGGAAACATCGAGAACCTCAGGTTTTTGAACACCTACTTCATTTTGACAAGCTAAGGGTTTAGTCAATCAGCCCACATCATGGAAATTTTCTTCTTCCAAGGTACAGCAAAATGACACAGTGGATGAAGGGATAGCCTTCAATCTAGAAAGGGGCAAATTCAAGTCATACCTTTGACGCATGATGGCTGGGTTAATCTGAATATCCCTTAATATCTCAGTGCCCTTTGCAACTTCATGATTCTAAGTTGCATAGCAAATGAGTCTCTTAAGTTCCCTATACAAATAAAATCACAAATTTAGTCCCCCCCCTCAAAAAATTGTGTGTGTATAAATATGCATATTTATATATACACACATATACATTTACATATCTACACATCTACACATATACATATATAAGTATGTGTATACATATACATATATGTGTGTGTATGTATATGTACATATATATCTTAGAGAACAATGGACCTGGAGTCAGGGAGCCCCTGCCTCAGATACTGTGTGATCTTGGGCAAGTCACTTAACCTCTATTTGTCTCCATTTTCTCATCTGTAAAATGGGGTTAATGATGGCACTTCCCAGAACTGCTATGTGGCTCCAATGAGATGGTATTTGTTAAAATGCTTAGCACCATGCCTGGATCATAGTAAGCACTTAATAAATGCTTATTCCCTTCCCCTTTTCCCTTATAATTTAGATGGTCTTATTTTATATATGAGGAATCTAAGATTAAGCGTTTTATCCAATATAGTTAGACAGTAGCAGAGTCAGAATTAGAATCCATATCTCTCCAGTTCTAGTCCTGTGTTTTATTTTCTTTATATTATACTGCCTCCCTGTGGAGAGTCCAACTAAGAACACCAGTGACCTCAGCATTCTTTACTCTGGGAGTGCAGGCACCAGCCAGGCTGCACAAAAACCTACCACAGATGGGCAAGGAAGCCGATCCATTTTAGAAGCAAATAGAAACAGCAAAAAACGTCAGACCTTCTCAGTTTGGGGGAAAGGGGGAACCAGCATCCAATTTCTCTTTTTGCTTCTGTGCTCAGCTCCACAGGTTGCTTAACATGCCTCTTTCTGCTCCATTTCAGAGAGCAGAATTTTCTGCAGAGCTCTATCTCTAAATGCATTTAATGTAAGATTTGCAACAGACTAGGGTATGCCAAGCCATGCAAGATAATCTGGCCCAATGGGAGAGAAAATGATTCTAGGGCAGCAGCCAACATGTGTATGTTATTTAAAAACACAGAGATTCCCAACTTGAGTCTTATAATACTATGATCTCTTGAGGCCCCATGCAGGCCTATGATCCTACTGGGAGATGAATGAAAGGAGGCCTTGTTGCCAACAGGCTGAAAAATGTAGCATCTGATACGGAGATGACGGATCAATCGACCTTCAACCCAAGTTCAGTCCATTCATGTCTAGGTCACATGAGAAGCCCCCTTTTGTGGTAGGAACACCTGCTGAAGGAAGGCCTCTCCTCCCATGCTGGGAGGGAGGGGGACCAAGAATTTGGAAAGAATTAATTTTACATTCTATCTCATCACAAGCCTTAGCATCAATAAGTTGGTGGACATTTTGAAAACTCATAACAAATGTACATGGCTCATTAGAGCTTCCTGCGAGTGCCAAAAAGTTAATGTTAATCACCCTGGAGGCCAATATGATGCCCAGATGGAACAGTAGTTTATTCTCACTACTTGGACCCAAAGGCAGCTTGGGGGAGAAAGAACATTCACTTGCAAAAACAAACACACAGACTGGGAAAGATCAGACTGAGCAGCTTTTTAAAGTTCATATTATACTTAGACTTTGGCCAAACCATATAGAAACCATATCACCTTTTTCTATAAGCTTTGATATTCACAACTCCAACTATATTAATATCACATCCATGTTTAGCTAAGAGTCAGTATGCTCAGAGCAGCCACTGATACTAGGACATCCCTTTTAAAGTAATCTTTGGCTCATTTACTGTGAGGTAAATGATTTATAGTGGAGGGAGTCTAAAGCAGGCCTTCTTAACATAATTGGTTTCCTTTGTAACCCCCTGTAACTTATTTCATGCATTGAAGAACACTATTCCAAGTAGGGATCCATAGGTTTTACCAGACTGCCAAAGAAGTTCATGACATGAAAAAGGGTTAAGAACACCTGGTCTCGAAAGACCTGAGATCAGATCTCAACTCTGACACTTATTAGTGTGCAATCTTCTTTTTCTGTTATACTCTGTATATAGAAATGCTGATTTTGTTTTTTGTTAAGTTCAGAATATTTTTTAAACACACAAACATCCTTAAATAAACTATCCATTTGTCAAAAAGCAAAATTACCTGCAACTTTTCAGAAAGTCCTCCACTAGGAAAAGTAAAGAATTTCTTTATGCTTTTCCCCATCAATCTCTTTGTCCTTCAAAGGCTGATCATCTGACCAAAGCTCCCAGAATGGAAAGCACTGTTTAGCTGGTGATATAGCACAAGCCCATTTCTGGTAGTGATCTCCATCTGGAAAAGAAATTATACCTTGACAAGAGTTGGCTTTCAAAGATATATTAAAAGCTACTGTTAAAAAAAAACCCAATCAACACAACTTCATTTTCTTCTTCCTTGCTTTTTAATCTAGGGGAAATGATAACCTACTCTCTTACACAGAAATTAATTAGGCAGACAAGTTTTTTGAAAAATGAGGTTGAGTGGACAGGGGTTCCCTGGAGGGAGATTTGGGAGGTGGTAGGAAGAAACGTGTAGTCTACCCTTGATTTCCTCCAATAATCGCCTTTTACAGAGAATAGAATAGAATAGAGATTTCTGGGATGAAGTCTGGACTTCTTTACTTCAGAGCTGGCTCTAAGCAAAACTGGGAAGAAGGTAAATTTTGGTATGGAGAGAAATACCTGCACTGTCACTGACCTCTCATGATAGATGTCTCTGGAGAGGGATCAAATTGACTCCAAAGATGCTATTGTTAAATTTTCATCGTGAACATTTATACTTTGGAAATCAACACATGCTACAAATCAGGGCTGGCTTTATTGTTTTGCTGATTGTCTAGACTTAAGAAAGTGATGGAAAAAATGTTAATAATGTAGACTAATTTAGAAGTCAGTTTTGTACATTTCTTTAAAAGAGCAGTTATTAAACAGCACACCAGAGGGCAAATGGACAGAATCCTTGGGACTGTTACTCTTTAGATTAATCTTTCCTATGGACAGCTAGAGCAGTAGGCTTGGAATCAGGAAGACTCATCTTCATGAGTTCCAATCTGGTCTCAGACACTTCCTAGCTGTGTGCCCCTGGGCAAGTTGCTTAGTGCTATTTGCCTCAGTTTCCTCACCTATAAAATGAACTGGAGAAGGAAATGGCAAACTGCTCCAGTATCTTTGCCAAGAAAACCCCAAATGGGGTCACAAGGAGTCAGACATGACTGAACAACAACAACAATCCTTCCTATTAGGAATAAAAGGATTTGACAAACTCATTGGTTCCAAACAGTTATGATCTTAATGAGTTTCCTCAGTTCCTTTGTTTTTACTTTAGAGGTTTCCCCGGGTTTCAGAGTAAACTAGTGAATAAAGAGCCAGGGAGACCTAAATCCTAGGCCCAAATCTAATAAACACTTGTTTGTATGAACTTGGGTAAATCATTTTTCCTTTTAGCACTCTAGGCAATTGTCTAAGACTAAGTTTCAGAGATGGAACCAACTGGCATGGGTGGAGGGAGTTTCTCCACATGATAATTCACTATGTCAATCACATTACTAGCTTCATCACCCTCCTATTACCTATGCCTTCTCGAATTTCAAAAAGGAAGCTTGAAGACACAACACAAAGAATAAATCTCTAATAGTGAAATTTTAAGCATCAAAAAGATTGGTCAGGTGTGTGTTGTGGGAAAGGGAGGAAGGAGGTATTTTGCAGGAGAGCTGTTTGTAAAAGTTCTCAAACCCTGCTGCAGGACTGATTGTTTACCTATGCAGAAAATCTTTAGTTTTAAACTCATTGGGGTTATTGAGTATAGAGAGACTGTTCCTGTCCCCATGAAGCCCTCCATCTATGAGATACAAAAAATTAGTTATTAAGGTTGAAGATAAGGGAGACATTTTCTCCTCTGTCAACTCAGGAGCCAGTGAGGAAGGGGGAGGTATCATTTTTTTCTGAGAGGAATCTCCTTTGAATAGTCTTCATGACAATGAGGAGCCAACAGGGACAAGAATGAAAAAAACCATATCCTTCCCACTTGGTCATCATGAGGTTCGTGCCAATTCACTCTAGATGGGCAGCTTTGAAGTCTCAGTACAGGATGGGGGTAAGGGGAAGGAGAAATCCTAAACCATCATGGCTAACCAAACATGATTACTCTCACTGAGGGAACCATCAGGCACAAGTCAAACTACAAAGTTCATGTTCACATTTAACACCTATTACATGTCCAGAGCTATGCCAGGCACTCAGGAAGGAAGCCAACTGGCTAAGCAGCCATACAGAACAAACCAGTTTATTTTAATTGCCAATGTAGCAATAAATAGGTATTTTGTTTTCTACCCCCACCCCAAATAAAAATTAAATAAACTTTCCTTCTTTATAGCAGGACACATGGGCTCAGAGGGGAGGAGGGGAGGTAGGAGAGAAATGTTTTCTTGGACCTTCTTCTCAGGAATAATCTGGGTTTCATCCTGAAGACATAGCCATTCATAATCACATGTGGTATCCAAACCTCCTTCTTTTGCCACCTTATAAATATGGTCTCTTTTTTAATCTAAAAATCTTGCAGAGTGTAAGGATTGTGCCTTAAAGTAGATCAAGGTCATTCAGACCCCTCAGTGCCAGGAAAAAAAATACTTCTAGGTTTACATTAAAAGGATTGAAATGGGCAGTCTATGCAGTATAAATATACTATATACCTGTATCTCCTTGTTATGAATCTACCCTGCTGGATTTTATGAGTATGCCCACCAGGGGCCACTAAATCAAAGGGCATTGCTGGGAACACTGGGATGGAAATCACAGGGTCAGATTTTGACACAGGGTAAGGAAAAGCTTCTAAATAATTAGAACTAATCCAAAGCAAAATGGTCTTCATCAAGAGAAAATGGGCTTCCTTTGCTGGAATCCACAGAAAACTAGAAGTCTTCTGAATTTCCGTCTAACTTGGAGATTCTGTGAGTCTGTGACTATTGGCTTTGGTGGCGTGGGGAGAGGGTGGCATTCAAAGGAGCAGAAAGATGGTTTGGGTGAGGACCTGTCTATAAATTACACAGTGTTGTACAGTCCTTGAGTGGGAAACCGTATCATACATTGACAATAGCTGACTCAGGAGACAGAGAATATATGTTCAAATTCCATCTCCGATTCTCAACACCTGAGTGACCTTGAACAAGTAATTTCTCCCCCCTAATTCTTCCATTTCCTCATTGTAAAATTCAAGGAGTTGAATTATTTGGTCTCCTCCTGGTTTCCTTCCAAGTCTAGAGCTATGATTTCATGATTCTAAATACTTTATATGTTATATAGAATATTGTATTCACTTGACTGTAGAGTCTCCTTTTAAAGAACCCTTTTGGTGGGATGTAGGAATGGTGCTCCTTGGTGTTCATTGTTCTGCCAGTTCCTATGGTAGGTCATACTAGCATAGGATTTAGAGCAGAGAATTAAGTCAAGCATTTATCATGTCTATGGTGTAGACACTGGAACTATAAAGACAAAAAAAAACTGTCTGTCTTCAAGTAGGTTATATTCTACTGAGGAAGAGGAGGGAAGAATATGTGCACAGATAAGTAAATGCAAAAAAATACATATATATGAAATTAATACAAAGTAATTTTGTATATGAGGCAGGGGAACATTAACAACTTGGGAAATCAAGAAAGGCCTCTCACAGGAGAAAGCCCCTGAACCAAACCTGGAAGGGAGCTAATGGCTCTGTGAGGCTGAAGTGAAGAAGGACCTTATTCCAGAAATGGGATGTGCACACAGATGGTGGGTGGAATGTCTTATACAGGGAAGAGAAAGTGTTAAGGCTTTTAGAGACTTTGTCCCATCAGATGAAAAAACTGAAAGCTAAGGAGTCCAAAGGACTTACCCAAGCTCACACAGCTAGTAAGTGACAGAATTTACTAGGTCCAAATCCATTCGGGTAGCAAATATAGGAACCTGAGTCAGAGGCAAAAGGAGGTCAAACAAACTCTGTTGCCATAATGTGACCGAAACCTTTCATTTTGATAGAGGAAAATGCTGCATTGAAATGAAATTAACCAAAATATCTTAATAACCATGAAATCAGTGACCTCAATTCTCCCAAACATGTACCACACACACACACACACACACACACACACACACACACTTCACAGCACTTCAGAGACTTTCACATAAGCTCTGTCTAAATAAACCTGCATAATGTATAGTATGTAAGCAGGCTTTAAGGCAGAATGACCCATCTGCAGGCAAAGAAGGAAGGTTTCTGAAGCATGACTGCAGGAATATTCATCATGTTTCTCCCCATTTTCTATTCCCCACCTGCCCCCCTTTTTTTCTTTTTCTGACCAGAAAAGTCAATCTGAAATTAAGAGCTAAGGTAAAAGACACAAGATAGGCCTGAAAGGGGTATTATGATCCAGGGGTAATTGGAGAATTCTTTAACTAGATATCTGGAAGCAGCCTTTCCCTAAAGAGCTGGACAACTTAGAGTACTATCTGGGGATGCTAATTAAACATTTCTGGAAAGTCTAACAAGCCCACATAAAGGGCCAAGTGAACAAGCTCATCAGGAAATCAGGGTGCCAAATAGAAAATCAGTTCCACAAACATCAGGTACTTTGTTGACTATGGTTGAAAACTGATGATTGAAGTGATCTTGCATATGGACATGGAATTAACTCAATATTTGGGTTTTTTCTTCCCTTTTCCTTCTGCAGGGTCAAGGGTTTACAGACACAGAACAGAGAAATGGAAACTCATACCTCATCAAACAAATAAGTGAAATCAAGCAGAGCGGTTTGGCAGGGCTAATTGGCTGGTCTAGTCAAAGTTTTCACCAAATGCAACTGCAGAGGAATGAACATCTTGTGCTCCAGCCAAGGGCTACAGCAGCACCAGGAGGGTCTTGAGAGTCATTCCAGCCAGTATTGGCCCTGCAAGGATGTTCGACCCAAAGGCAGCTCAGCAGCTCTAATTGGCCATGAACCCAAGAGTTTAACCCATTCAGCACTGGAGATTCAGAAAAGATGTGACTTCTGTAGACTTTTCCAGCACTGACAATTTCTATAGCTGACCCCTTCTTTGGGTGACAAGATGAGGTATCAAGGTGCATAGTATAAGATATAGGTGTCCAAATGGGCTGCCTAAATGTCTAGCTGTGGCTCATGGGTGGTATGGACAGATGTGCTCTAAGACCTGGCCTGCCTCTGTGGATAGGAGCAAAGCCAAGGGCAGTATTATATTGTACGCAGAGTGGCTGGGATGGGCGGAGACCATGCAGGTGCCTGGAACGCCACAAAGCTAGGCTCTCTTTTCTCCAGAGGGATATTAGTATAGAATTATATCTATCTACCCACCTTCAAATATTTCTAGTCTAGGAATACAAGTTTGAATTCAAAATGAAAGTCACTTTCTTGCTTGTTCTTAAGGGGGAGGGTGGTCCTTAGCTTAAGGTTGCCAGTTTAGCTCCTTCCCATTGAACCCTGGTTACATAATAGGTCATCACAAATAGTGAATAGCAAGCAAATCCCTTTATCCAAGCAAAGAAGCAAACAGAAATTGGAGGCATTCCACAGATTAGAATATATCAGAAAATAAATGCATGAGTAAGCTAGGAGTAAGGAGTAAGATTATATGTCAACTAAATCCAAGAAGCTAGGTCTGTTCTCACCCAGGGAGCTCCATTTTAGCAGTCTCTGGGGAGGCAAGCTAGAAATCAAGGATGTGTTGAGGACACAGCTTCTCTCTCCATATATCTCTACCATCTCTGGAACCACATGTCCCTCTCTGACAAGAGCCTTAGAATTAATTGATTCCAATCTACTCAACTGAGACTTGAAAAAGCTAAATGACCTTCACCAGGGTCACACTGAGGTCAAATTTGAACTCAGGTCTTCCTGACTCTAAACCCAACGCTCTATCATTATACCACCTAGCTGCCTCCAAGACAAGGTGAGCAGTGTGTGCTAAACCAATCAAATTCAATCCAACAAGCACTTATTAAGCACCTACAATGTACCTGGTATTTCGATAGATGCTGGGGATACTATTAATAAAAAATCAATAACCTAAAAAAGTTTATATTGTAAAGAGACAGACAATATACAAAAGGAGGCAGGAAAATGAGAGGTGGGGGAGATATATTAGACACCAGAGAGTACTTGGGGTGGGGTTAGGGGGTATCCATGGTGCTGAAGCCAGGCTGAGCAGTAGATAAAAAATGGAATGAAGACTACTTTCTGCCCTTTATCAAGGAAGGCATTGAGAGCACTTTGGTATTCCACCCTCCAATTAGAGGACAGAAGAGGCTGAATCAGCAGCGTGGGGGTGAGATTAAGGATGCAGGTTGGAAATAGATTCATAAGGGGTTTAATGGCCTAGCAGAGAAGAACTGGATCCTACAGGTAATAGGGAACCACTGGAATTAATTAATTCGGCCACTTTGGGGAGGATGGATTGGAGAAGGGAGACATTTAAGGAACACATTTAGGAAGACTTTTAAATAGTCTGGGTGAGACGTGATGAGAGTCTGAACTGGTGATGTGAGTAAAGAGGAAATGAATGCAGGAGGAGATAATGAGACTTGGCAATTAATTGGATGCATGAGATGGGCCAGGGTGAGGAGTCAAGACAGACTCCAAGCTTATAAACCTGGGTGAGTGGTAAGATGTTGCCTGAACAGAATTAGGAAAGGTTTGATAGAAGGGTTGATATTTTGGATAAAATGATGAGTTCCATTTTGAACACATTTAATTCGATGTGTCTATGGGATATTCAGTTTGAAATGTCTTATAGGCAGTTTGGAAAGAACCTAGGAGTTGACATATAGATCTGGGAGTCATCCGTGTAGGGAAGATAACTGAAATCAAAGGGATTGATTAAAGTTACTAAGAAAGACTATAGAAAGAGAAAGGCAGGTAGGTGGCACAGTGAATAGAGCACCAGCCCCAGAGTTAGGAGGACCTGAGTTCAAATCTGCAATCAGACACTTAACACTTACTAGCTGTGTAACCTTGGGCAAGTCACTTAACCCCAATTGCCCTGCCTTCCCCCCTCCAAAAAGAAAAAAGACAAGAGAAGAGAAAGAGGTGCAGGACAGAGCCTTGGGGGCATTCTTATTATTTAGAGAGACATGGATGATAATTTTTTTTTAAAAAAGAAAATTTAAAAGGAACATTTAGAAAAGTGGGAGTAGGACCAAGAGAAATGGGCATCACAAAAACCCGGAAAAAGCGGAATATCCGAAAGGATAGAGCAGTTCATAGTGTCAAATGCTATACAGAAATTATTAAGACCAAGATTGAGAAAGCACCATTTGATCTGGTAATTAAGAGGACACAAATAACTTTGGAGAGAGAGAAGTTGGATGTCAAATGGGTTGAAAATTAACTGAGTAGAGAAAGTGGAAGCAAAAGTATTAACAGATTTTTTATAGAAAATTGGGAATGGGATGAAAGCTAAAGAAATATTATCTTGAGGGTTGGGAGGATCAAGTGAGGACCTTACTAAATAGGGGGTTATTGAAGATTATAGAGAGGTGGGGCTGATACAGGAGCCACTCTACCAGGAGAGACAAAAGTAGTTGGGATCAGGTGTATAAGTAGACAGTTTTGCTTTGGTAAAAAGGACCATCTATCTCTTCATCAGAGACTGGACTAAAAGAAGAGAGGATAAGGGATGGTGTCAAAATATTTTGAGAAGTAAAGGAGAACAAAAAGGTCATGGCAAATGGTCTTTAATTTCTAAATAAGATATATGCTAAGAGGATGGAGGTGGGGACGTAGAGAGAAGAGAAAATTTGGAATCGTTGATGTGGAGAATTTGATAGAAAATCAATTAGGGAGGAGTTAGTGCTATGAGGGCCTGGTTGAAATGAGCTAACATAAATTTCTAGTGGATCCAGGTCAGCATTTTTTGCATGATTTCCTTTAGCACCATTAAGCAGCAGATAAATAAAAGTGATGGAAGTAATAGAGAATTGGCAAGACGTGGGTTGTATTAGGACCAGGGAGTGTGATATTCAAGAGTCAAGGATGGTATAACCTTCAACTATAAGATCAAGAATGGGAAGAGAACAAGGTGGAGCCAGAGGAGAGGTCATGAACTATAAGGGTAGTGGCCTACAGGAGGAAAAATGAATAGAATTAGAAGTGAAGCAAAAGGAGAGATGGAACGATTGTTTATTAAGATTGGATAAAGGACTTTCCAGATTCCTAATCATGTAAATGGGAAAATGGAGTGCTTGTGGGTGAAGGTGAAACCAAGGGTGTGAACATCACTCTTAGGGGCTGAGGTGGAGTAAAGGAAACTTTACACATCATTTAGCTGTAGAATCATAGAAACTTAAAGTTAGAAGGAACCTTTAGAGAGCATCTGTCCAAGCCCTTCCTTTTATAGCTGAGGAAATGAGTCCCAGAGTAATGAAGTCACTTGCCCATGGTTACACAACTAGTTAAATTGCAGAAACTCCATTGACTTCCAATTCAGTGATCTTTCCACTACATCATTCCATCATTCATGGTCAACCGCCAAGTGCATGATATCCATAAGTAAGTGCTGAAGGAATTCAGAGGAGAGACAGAGAGAGCACTGTTGGGTGGAAAGATCTAGGGAAGCTTCACATAGGTGGAACAGACTTGGAAAAATGAGTAGCATTTTGCAAGGCAGAAAGAAAGAAGGCCTATATATTGGTGCAAGTTGGGGGTGAAAGGATAGGGATACCATGAGCAAAAACCCAGGTATACAAAAATGTAAGGACTTATTCCAGAGGTAGTTTGACTTGGACAGAATTTCAGGAAGGTGTGCTATGGAAAGCAGGCTGGAAATGTGGGTTCAACCCTCTTGCCATGGGCCTGCCAATCCCCTTGAACAATCCCTGGACCCTCTTCTTTTGTGCCTAGAAAATGTTTTAATTCCTGCTTAGTGGATGACTCACAGCCTTCCAGATACCTTAATCCTTTTTTTTTTAATTGAAGGGACCAACCAAAAAACATACTCAAAGAAACATTTTCCAGTGACCCCAGAATAAATAAAAAGAACTGACCCACTTAGGATTTACACCTCTCCAGAAAGAGCAAAAACATTTGCTTTCCACCTCATCCAAATGTTTGAGACTTCAATGCCAGACCTAACAGGCTCGTGCAAGTGAGTCTGATTCCAGATGGGTTCTATGATGCCTTGGGTTGTGAAACCCAAAGTTGAGAAGCCATCTGTCAACATAAATCATATCAGCTCCATGCCTCGTCAAGGAAATTAGCTCAGAGAAGATGCCAAGTGCTTTAAAAAAATGAAATGGATGGACATTCCATTCAAATAAGCTATGCTACCCTTTGTACATCCCTTGGGTCCCCGGAGATGTTTATATTCTAGAAATAGGGTTAGAGTCACATAAAATAAGAGTGCTCTCCCCCCTCCCACCCTTGGATCAAAATGAACAGATGAGGTCTCTGTGCTTCTCCCTGCACTGCCTGAGGCTAATTCCAACTGATGTCCAGCTTTCCGATGTGGGATGTCAGATACTTGACACTATTTACTAATGATGACAGATTGTTACCAGGGGAATGTCTACACATCTCATGCAGCCTGGAAAGAAGGGCGGTAGGGGGTCAGAACACTATATTACATGGGCTTGTCTCAGCCCACAGAATGTAAAATTATCCCTCTTTGGAGCTGTTGTTTGGGTTGGTTCCCCATCCGCTCTGAGAAGGAGGGCACAAAGGAAGGGAACAGAGGGGGTGGTTTAGTTTGATGTTTAGGAGATGTGAGTGTGGGTCTTACCTCATGCCCCCTTCTGATACAGGTTCACTAATGGACCTACAGTGAATCTTTAAGCCCTAGGTCTAAATCTTCCTCCATGTAGAAAGTACAAATGTTCTAATGTAACTAACATCTTGCGATTAAAGATGACGAACTTGAAAAGAGGCATTTTTCTGAGAAGCCTTACTGTTTGGAAAGTTGGGGAATCTTCTGTCTCTATGGATAACGTATACAGACATTGGATTCTTTTATTTGTCTTGCCATAACAATGACCATAAGAGCCTAAGGAGAATGAAGAGGAACAAAGAATGCAAGCGTGATCAAGCCAAAGGGTTTTCTGGACAGAATCCAAGAGTGGATTTGAAATAAAATTCAAAATCTGTTGAGATGCTCCACAACCTAAGAAGTTTACCTCTTTAAAAATGAGCCTTAAAAGTGGCTAGGTGGTGCAGTGGAGGTGGCCCTGGAGTCAGAAGGATCTGAATTCAAATCTGGCCTTAGACGCTACTTCTGTGACATGGGCAAGTCACTTAACGGAAATTGCCTCCCCCCACAAAAAAAAGTGAGCCCAGTGAGAAGAAACTGAGAAATCTCTTTCATCTCAGATGGAAGACAGGTAAGGAGGGAAAGAAAATAGATTGGGGGAGGGGGAAGAGAGCCTATTATTTCAACTTTGGAGAATTCCAGGTATGAAAAGTCCCTTCACAGGTACAGTTCTACTACTGAGTCTGGGTCTTCCATATCACCAGGCCAGTCATCTCTTCATTACATCATATTAGCCCTCATGGAAATATTTATTGTTCACATTTGAATGCTAAGGAACTAAAAATAAAGAATTTTTTAAGGACTCATATGACAAATTTAATGATGGCTTATACCATTCCCTTCACCTTGGATGCCTTCCCTGATTTTTTGTGGTAACTTCTCAGCCTTGCCTTCTCCTTGGAGCCGTCCTCTATTACTAGCACATGATGATCTAGCCTTCCAAATTCCTGCAGTACTTATTATCTTGTGTCTAAGTAAGCACTTAATAAATATTGATTGAATAAATGAATGAACTCTACCCCTCATTTGTCACTTTAATACTGTTTTGAATTGTTGATTCTCTATTTCAAGTTCAGCAATTCCAAAAGCGTTTAAATGCTTACGATGTCAGTAAGTCCCAAGGAGGATGTATTAAGTGCCTACTATGTGTCAGGTACAATGCTATGCTTGGAATTACAAAGAAAAGCAACAGTCTATGTAGAGCACTGTGTTAAGTGCTAGGGTAAATATCCAATCTCTTAACCATTTAGGGGGATCTGACAGATACAAAAATAAATTTTAATTTTTTATGTGTGTTTTTTTTCCCAACTCAGTCAAAAACTTCTTGAGAGTAAATGGTCATGTCTTATACTTTTTTCTATGTCTTACAGTGTTTTTGGACATAGTAAGTGCTTAATAAGTGTTTATCGATTGCTTAGTTAATACTCTAGACTAGTGACTCTCCAGGTGTTATCTGGGGACTCCTGAATGATCCCTATATCCTTTAAGGGGGTCCAAGAAAAAAGGCACTATGAATAATTTTTCCAGCCCAGATTGGTATAGGCAGACAGAGAGTTTTATAAACATTGGGAATAGGTCCTAGTATGGAACACATCAATACATAAGGAGAAACTATGAATGGGGGCAAGAAGCAATCCTACACACATATAGAGCATCACCAGACACATACCAAGGCAACTCGATGAGGACAGGTGAAAAGTGGCAGCTTTGTTGCCTCTTACCCACTGCTAAGTCACAGATTCCACGTGGATTGATAAGGGACCTGTGCCCACCTCCCACCCCACCCCAGTGGCTTCAGGCCCAGAGCAATTTTCCAGAAGAGGAAAAAGTTCAGAAGTAGACAACAGCAATGTGGCTCAGATCCCAGGAACAGAGAGGAGAATCAGTTCCAACCTCTAGCCCTGTCTGAATCCTACAGAGGAACATCCATGACAAAATCAGACCAAAGGGGAGGATTTAACCCTGACCCAACAGAGTTTATCATCTTGCTGACAGTGGCTGAGTCCCCCAGCAGTCTACTATTGCTCAGACTGGAACCCAGGTAGAGAACTTGCAAAATGCAGACCCACATGGGAAGGGAAGAGGTCAGTGATGAGACTTTGCCCTGGATCAGACAACATTAGGAATACTAAAAGCTTGCAGTCCCAGTCTGAATTGTCCCTGAGATCCTGGAACAACACAACATTCAATATTTTCAATATTCTAAGAAAGCTGAAGCAAGACTAGTCTAGGCCTTCCCTACTATAGAAGCGCACAGAGTCCAACCCTAATATCAGGTAGGAAGGCCAGGGAGTAGACTAGAAGAATGAACAAACCAATAAAAAAATCTCCTCTGCCCCCTCCCAAATACTTTTATGCCAACAGAGACACTCAAACAAAACCCAGAAGAATGAAATGACCCCAAAATATCTACAAGCAAAGTCTCAAGGGAAAACACAGCTTAGGTACAAAGAATCCCTGAAAGAGATAAAACAAAAGTTCTAAAAGGAATTTAAAAATATTTTTGTCAATGAAATGAAAGTGCTAGAGGAAAAAATTTGAAAAGGAATGATAGCTACAGAAAAAAGAATTGGAAAGGGAATTTACGACATGGTACGAGAGAACCAAAACCTTGCCCAAACAATAAGCTCCCTAAAGATGAGAACTGACCAAATAGAGGCCAATGCCTCCCTGAAGCAACAAGAAACATTCAAACAAAGTCAAAATACTAGGGAAAAAAAGAGAAGAAAACATAAGGTATCTCATAGCAGAAACAACTGAACTGGAAAACTGATCAAGGAGAAAAAAAAATTTAAGAATCATCTGGGTACCTGAGAATTATGAACAAAGCAAAAGCCTAAGTACAATATTTCAAGAAATCTGAAAAGAAAACTGTCCCTACCTCTTAAGACCAAAGAGCAAAGAGGAAACAGAAGGATTCCCCCAGTCACTTCCTGAAAGAATCCTCAAAATGAAAAGTCCCAAGAACATTATAATCCAAATCCTGGGTCAAAGAAGCAATGCTTCAAGCAACCAGAAAGAAAAAATTCAAGTATAGAGGAGTCATGGTCAGGAAGACACATGATTTATCAGTCACCACTAGAAAGGAACACAGAGCTTGGGATAATATATTCCAGAAGGCAAAGGATATAGGCTTGCCAGCAAGAATTACTTATCCAGGAAAACTGAGTATAATCCTAGAGGGGAAAATAGACATCATTGATGAAATAGAGGCCTTCTAAACATTCCTGATAAAAAAAACCAGAGCTATATAGAAACTTTGAAGTTTAAACACAGGAGTTAAGAGAAACATAAAAGATAAGCACAAATAAAAAATGATAAAAGATTAAATGAGGAAGGACTGTCTATATGAGGGGATGATGCATGTCATCTCTATGAACCCTATCTTCATCATGGGAGTCCATAGAGGGAGTCTAATTAGACAGGGGCAGCTAGGTGTCACAACCAGTAGAGTGCCAGGGCTGAAGTCAGTAAGACTTGCTTTCCTGAGTTCAAAACTGGTCTCAGATACTTACTAGCTATGTGACCCTGGGAAAGTCACTTTACTCTGTTTGCCTCATTTTCCTCATCTGTAAAATGAACTGGAGAAGGAAATGGCAAACCATTCCAGTATCTTTGCCAAGAAAACCCCAGATGGGGTCACAAAGAGTCAAACACCACTGAACGACTGAACAACAACCATTAGACAGAAGACGGAGGAGTGGTTCTGTTATGTTTTAATGATCTTAAAAGAGCATTAATGGATAGGAAGGAAAAGAGGAATGCCATATAGGGGAAAGAAAAGAAGACTTGGGAAAGTTATCTCACATAATTGGAGTGCTCAAGTAGAACTCTATACAAAAAAGGAAGATGGAATTGGGGAGTAACTGATGGTTGAACCTCATGCTTGTCTGAATTGGTCAGAGGAGGAATAAACCCATAAAACTGGGTACAGAATACATTTCACTCAACAGGAAAATAAGAAGGAAAGGAAAAAAAGAGAAAATAGAGAATTAGAGAGAGGATAGATTAAGTCCTAAGCAAAACAAGCCCTAAGGATATATAGAAGCATTTAAAGTTATTTTTGATTGTACCAAAGTATGAGAATATGAAGGGTTGTCCATAGATGGAGGAATGACTGATAAAGTTATTGAATATGAATGTGATGGAATACTATTGTGCTTTAAGAAATGGTTAAAGGGATAGCTTCAGACAAAATCTGAGAAGACTTATATGAACTTATGCCAAGTAAAATGAACAGAACCAGGAGAATAATTTATACCAAGGCAATAATACAGTAGAGACAAGCAACTGTGAAAGAAGTAGGAAATTTGATAAGCATAATGACCAAACATGATTCCAGAGGATTAATAACCAAACATGCTACCAACTTACTGACAGAGAAGCAAAGGACTGAGAGCATAGAATGAAATACATTTTTTGGGGGGAGAAGGCCAACGTAGAAATGTGTCTTACAGGCGTAGAAGCAGCAACGTTTCACAGCTCCCACATAGCCACCTTAAATACCTATGAAATATGACTCTAAACAAATTTTAGGGCACCAAAAATCACAAAAATACAGAAAACACATCTCTAGCTGAAGGCAGCTCAGAATATGGGGCTTATCACAGCAGGCTCAGAGCCGAAATCAGTCAGCCTGAAACCACAGCCTGGCCCCAGGGTGGTCAGGAGGAGCCACAGCTAGAGTCTTCAGGAGAGCAGATCAGAGTCAGCTGGGGAAGTTTCCAGATTTATCAAACCAGAAGAAATAAGGACTAAGAGAAAGGTCAGTGGGACTCATCTAAATTTGGGGGAGAAAAGTGGTCCAGCCAAACTGCCCTCAGGGTAAGGAAGTAGCAGAAGCGGCAGTAGCTGCAGAAATAGTGACAGCCACCTCCACCTGGCTGCTTCAGAGCTCCTGGCCTGCAGACTGCAGCAGGGAGGCAGGTGTGTGTGTGTGGAAACGATTGATCAGAGGCCAAGTGCTCTTGTGTTGAGCAGCCTGGATCCGGATCATGGTCTTGGGCAGTGGTCCTAGGGTGCATTTTCAAATGCCAAAGCTGGTGGGGGCTGCACCACCCCCCCAATAGCTCTGGCAGCTGTGAAAACCCCAGTGATTTGGGACAGAGCTTTCCCCCCTGGAAGCAGAGTTCCACAGAGCTAAAAAATCAAGCAGTTAATTGACTGGCCAATATGAGTAGGAAAAGGAAGCAAAGTAAGAATAGTAACCTAACTCTAGAATCCTTTTTTGGGGACAAAAAGGATCAAAGCATGGAATTGTAGGAAGACAACACAGTCAGAACTCCCACACCAAACACTTCCAAGAAACATGAAGATTGCCTACAAGCCATACATTGGTTTAAAATGGACTTCGAAAACCAAATAAGATAAGTGGAGGAAAAATTGGGAAGAGAAATGAGAATGATGCAAGAAAATCATGAAAAGAGAGCCAACAACCTGACTGAAAAGAATAACACCTCAAAGAACAAATTAAATCAAATGGCAAAAGAGGCCCAAAAAGCCAATAAGGAGAGGAATGCCTTAAAAAGTCGAATTTGCCGGATGGAAAAAGAATCTCAAAAGCGTTCTGAAGAGAATAATTCCTTCAGAACTAGAGTGGAGCAAGTGGAAGCTAACAACTATGAGAAACCAAGATACTATTAAACAGTTACAAACAAATGAAAAAATAGAAATCAATGTGAAATATCTCCTTGAAAAAACCACTGACCTGGAAAATAGATCCAGGAGAGACAATGTGAAAATTATTGGACTACCTGAAAGCCATGATCAAAAAAAGAACTTAGGAAGCATCCTTTAAGAAATTCTCAA
>CM053597.1:53797697-53869564 GCA_028646575.1 Pseudocheirus occidentalis
ACCTTGGGCAAGTCACTTAACCCCAACTGCCCTCCCCCCCAAAAAAAGCAAAAAAAAAAAGAGTTTATTGGTAACTTTGGAGAGAACAAGCTCAAATGAGATTGGAAGCAAGAGGATTGAAGAGTTAGGGGAAAAGAAATGAAATCAGTAAAGTGTAGGCTGTCTTTAAGTATTTGAAGGACTCTCCCCTTGGAAGGGGCATTAGACGCATTCTCCTTGTCCTCAGAGAGCAGAACCAAGAGCAAAACCTGGAAATTCTTGAGAGGTAGATTTTGAATCAACATAAAGAAAACCTTCCTTAAGTGACATCCACAACTTTGGGAGGCAGAGAAATGCAGCAAATAAACGGTTGGATCTAAAGCCCAAGATTAAAATATTGGCTCAGACATTTTATAGCTATGTGACCCTAGGAAGGTCATTTAGCTTCTCTCAATCTCAGTTCCCTCATCTGTGAAATGGGGATAATAAAAGCAATCATCCCCCAGGGTTGCTGTGAGAATCTTAGATCTAGAAGTGGAAAGATTCTCAGAGGTTCTCTAGTCCAACCTTTCATTTTACAAAAGATACTGGGGTGCAGCCAGGTTGAGCTACCTGCCTAAGGTATGTACTATAAGTAGTGTAAAAGAGGGCTTTGAAATCAAGGCCTTAGACTTCAGAGCCAAATGTGCTCTCTACTGTACCACAAATCAATTTAGAAAACTTCTAAGGTTTGCAAACCTTAAAGCATTATCTAAATGTCAATTATTAGAAGGTAGTGGGTTCCCCATCAATGGGGACCTTTAAGCAAAGCCTGGAAGACCACTTGTTAAAGACATTGTAGTGAGAATCCCCCCTGTTTGGGTACACATTCTAACATGAGGACTCTGAGGTTCCTTCTAACTTTGAAATGCTGTGATTCCATGTAAAGGAGGTCAGGGCAGGACATGATAAGAGCACAAGACTGCAGGCTGACTTCTAGCTTGGGAGTTGTCACTAACTAGCTGTGTGACTGTGAGCAGAACAGTTCACCTCTCTGAGCCTCGACTTTTTCCCCTAGAAAACACAGGATCTGGACCAGAGAATCCTTCAAGTCTCTCTTGGCCTTAGAATTCTATGATTCTAACAGTTATAAAAGATCTAAAGCATAATCTTTTGCAGAAGGGAGAGGGATGGTCCTAGAGAGAGGGAACAGAGACCTTTTCAAAGGAATAATCTCTGGTCATGCATAGTTTGAATATGAGCATCTCTTCTTCAAAATATTTTCAGATTTCATACTTTTGGTCAAAATGTTAAATTTTGCCTCCTATACCTTAAAGATACATGTGACTATTCTTCATGGTAACTAGACATCTAGGGAAGCACTCAGGCTAAGAGAGAAGTGTCAATAGTTGGAATATTGGTATTTATCTAGTATAAAAGGGAGATCCCCACCTAAGTTCTGTGACCCTGTTTATTTTTCCAAAATAAACATAATGGCTGAACAGATGGCCCACTTATTGATTATAATATGGGCTATAGAGTTTGTCTTTACCTGAAATGCAAAGGTAATGTAAAGAGGATAGAAATGAGGCATTTTCACTTAGAGTAAAATTAACTGATGTCTAGTGATGGCAGCCCTCAAAAGCAGGTGACTGAGCCATTTATACAAACCAAAATAATAAAGTGTCATTAAGGGCAGTGGGTGAGTTACCTGCCTGTTACTGCCATTTATTCATACACCTGGTGATCCAACTGGATCAGCTAGTGGTGCAGTGGATAGAGCACTGGAGTGGAATAAGGAAGACCTGAGTTCAAATCCAGCCTCAGACACTTAATAGCTGGGTAAATGTGGACAAGTTACTTAACCCTGTTTGCCTCAGTTTCCTCATCCGTAAAATGAACTGGGGAAGGAAATGGCAAACTATCCAGTATCTCTGCCAAGAAAACCCCAAATAGGGTCAGGAAGAGTTGGACTGAAAATCCATCTGAAATGACTACACAACAAAAAGTGATCCAACGCGTACAATGTTAGGGGAGGAAGGGGAGTGGCTGGACGTTCTCTAAGGACCCTGGCAGCCTTGCTCGTCTATGCCCTCCTCTACCATGAAATGCTGAGTTTTATAGCTATACTAGGCTAAGATCACTAGATAACAGATTATCCCCATCTTTTAAGAAAGGAGTAAAAGGCAGATGTCATTTATGCAGACAGAGTTGAAAGATTAGGTTCAAGGATACCTGTACAGGCTTTATCGTCTATTAAGATTTACTCACATTATTCCTCCTGACTTCACTGACTCCTCTCAACTTTACTTTACTTCCCTCTGCTCAACTGAATCCTACTTATCCATCCTTCCAGACTCCTGCAAGCACCCTAGACCCTCCCCATCTCCAGTACACAATGAGTTCACCCCATCTTGATCTCTTCCTGGACTTATTTTCTTGCACGAAGCCAGGATCTTAGTAAGTATTTGTTGAACAAATTGAGGAATGAAATAAGCAAAGCAACAATCGAATTTTCCACCAGAAACTGTCAATGTTTGCATGCCTTCATTTCCATGGAAAGGTGAAGCTTCCAGTGACTGATTCAGAAGTCCACTAGATGGTGGCAGAGAACAATACAGAGGACTGTTTTCTGCAAAGACCAACTCATTACCTGATGCCATTGTTGTAAGCTCTTCATAGTAGGGTTCCATTTATAAGACTAGTTTATAAAATTAGAGGATTTAGAGCTGGAAGGGAGGTTAGAGGTTTTCTAGTCCAGCCCCTTGGTTTAACGTGTAAGAAACCTGAGATTCAATGGCAGAGTGAAGCTCAGAACCCAGGCCTGCTGATTCCCAGTTCAGAACACCCATCTCTGTCCCCATGATGCCTCTCCCTTAAGCCTTAATATATAGCATCCATCTACTCAAGGGCATCAGCTACTCAAGGAGCTCAGATTTAATAATGACTTTGGAACTTTGGTAGGAGGATTATTGTCAACTTTCTTTTTTACTCCACAATAGTAATGGCAGCCCTGAAGTCAGGAAGACATCTTCCTGAGTTCAAATCTGGCCTCGGATATTTACTAGCTGTGTGACCCTGGGCAAGTCGCTTAACCCTGTTTGCCTCAGTTTCCTCATCTGTAAAATGAGGGGGAGAAGGAAATAGTAAACCACTCCAGTATCTTTGCCAAGAAAACCCCAAATGGGGTCATGAAGAGTCAGACACCATTGAACAACAAGAGTAATTACCATGTAGTAAAAATTTTTACTACTCAGCACGATGTATGGGGTTGACCAGTGATATAGAGGACCAGACTGGATTAACGCTGACCTTAGCATTCAGCTTGAGGATGATATTCTATTATTATTGAGGAATGTAAATTGTTTTTTAGTAAGCCTCTAATACTGGCATTTTCTCATGAAGTGCACCTGCCCTCAAAAATTAGAATACAGAAGAATTAGTAAATGGATGGTTTTAGCTAATAAGTGCTGTAGTACAAATGCTAAGAGGTACATTGGTATAATGGGGAGCTGACCTCAAAGTCATGAGGACTTTGGGCGTAATAGTTATTTCTGACATACTGACTCAGTGACCCTGAGCAAATCACTCAGTGCAGGGGATTCCTCTCTCAGTGGCAGAGTGGGTGTCAATCCACACTGGCAGAGAATTTTCCCCTCTGTGAGCTTCCTAAGGCAGGGAAATCCCAGCTTCTATCCCCTTCTGATCTCCATTCCTGATTACAAATGGTAGTGCATAGTAGGAGCTATGGCAAAGCTCTCCCTCTGTTCTCCTCCAACAATGCGGGAACTAGGTTGGGACAACTAGGACTTTGTCCTTGGAGAGCAGAATTGAAAGGTTCCTTACAACATTTTTTATTTTAGATTTGCAAAGAAGCTCTAGTTTTGGAGGTAATCTAGTACAATGTGTAACTGAATAAGAATTTTTTAAAAATCTATTAAATGATCACCCAGCTTCTGCTTAAAGACATCTAGTGATGGAGAAGCAACTACCTTCCAAGTCAGCCCATTCCACGTACTGCTAGCTCTCATTGTTAGGAAGTTTGCTTTCTTTGACATGAAGAATAAATTTTCTGCTTTACAAATTGTACCCAGTCCTCCTGCTTCTTTCCTCTGGGGTCAAATGGAACACCCTTCCCCTGCCCCTCCCTCCACTTTTCACTCGACAGATTTTCAGATACTTAAAGATAGTCTTCCTTTCTCCAGGTTGGCATTACTATCAGTGTAGAAACAACTGAGCACAGCACAAAATAAGGAAAAAATAATTCTCTTAAATTGAAAGCTATCAGAGCACTTTCTTGGCCTACCTCCTAGACCCCGGATGAGATCCCTTCCCATCCTAGCAGCGATCATGCCCCTTCCTCATTGAATTTGCTTTAAAAAGATGATTTGAGGGTCCTTGTTTCCGGTGGGGATTTTGTAAAGCTCACCCTTAGACATGAAAAGCAGTGCCTTGTCTACTATGAACTCACTTGTGACCTTTACATATCACTTAACCACCCCGGGTTTTATTTACTTAGAAAAAGAACAGGACTAGAAGATATCTAAAGTCCTTTCCAGCTCTCAGAATTCCTGTTATTCTAGTCTCTAACTTCATCTTTCCATCAGCCTGAGAAGGAAAGGAAAGAAGCAGGCAGGTAAGTTTCTTGAGAGAACCCTCTTTGAAATAGAAGCCAACCTCACCAGATCTTGTGCTGCCAAATGAATTCTTTCCAGGCAATGCAAAGGTATCCTATTTAAAATGGCTCACAGACAGCACACAATTAGTGGTGGAAATGACATTTTCTTTCTTCTACACATGAATCAATGGCACCGGAGACCAGAATCCAGCAGGTTATCCCACGGTCAAGTCATCAGCACCAGGCCTGTAGATGTTTCAGTCCTGGAATGCTGGGTAAGGCGCTCCTGCCACAGCCCCGTCCCAAACACATGGTCAATTCTTGGCATTCCAAATTATGTATTAAAGCAAGGCCAATTATAATAGGGAATTTGTATGCTTGTGAAGACATCCTTATTTTGCCAAGAATTGCTCAGACATGAAAGAATATTAAATAAACAGTCTAAATCTATTTTGAAATAAGTCTTGCAAACTGCAGGAAACATGTTCAAATGATTTCCATTAAGTTTCAGGGTGAGTTTAGTAGGAATACTCTAATGGGGGGAGGTATATACACGGAAGTGGTTACAAGACATAGGCGCGTGCTCCAGACTCAAGCAAATCGCTCTTACTTACATAGCACTTTATAGTTTAAAAAGGGTGTCTTTTATAACAACCTTGTAAGGTCTGCTGTGCAAATACTGCTCTCACCATCTTACAGACAAGGAAGCAAAAGGATTTAGCTGAGGCCAGAGGACTGCCTGGGAAAGCCAGGCTTCCAACCCAAGCCTAGGGCTCTCTCCCCTCTGCCAGGCTGACTATCAGATTCCTCTTCTCTTACTTGCTGGGCCTACACTCTGTCCCCAAAGGGGAGGGGAGTGCCCAGCTCCAGACTTGTCAGGGTATTGACCCATCAATGCTCCAAAATAAGTGAGATAATCCCAGTGTCTTAGAAGTTGTGAAAGAGGGGAGGCTAGGTGGTGCAGTGAATAGAGCACAGACCCTGGAGTCAGCAGGACATGAGTTCAAATATGGGCTCAGATGCTTAACACAAAAAATAGCCATGTGACCTTGGGCAAGTCACTTAACCCCAACTGCTCTCTAAAAAAGGGCAAAAAAAAAAGTTGCAAAAGGAATTCACTGTCTACAGAACTATGGTCAGTTGACAGTCTGCCTTTAGTAATGCAATCGCTGTTTTTACCCAGTTTTCTTCTGGTTATTTTATTTAAACTTCATGTCTCCAGACCCGATTTTGGTTATAGAGGTAGCAAAGTGGCAATGTAGCTAGAGAGAGAAAAGCTAAACCTGCATTCTGAACCTGAGTTCAGATCCAGCCTCAGATACTTGCTAGCTGTGCAGCTCTGGGAAAGTCTGTCTGCTTCATGTGTAAAATGGGGACAACCATAGCTCCTACCTTTCCAGGGCTGCTGCGAGGGTCAAATGAGGTGTTTGTAAAATGCTTCACAAATCCTAACACACTACAGAACTGCTCATTGTTATTGCTGTTATTCACGGGATTCGGCTTTCACAGGACGTCAGTTTTAGAGCCAGAATGGGTCTTAGAGGTCACTGGGTTCACCCCCTCATTTTACTGTTGAGGGTCTAGTCCAGACAACTTAAGTGACTGATGCAGATTTGAACCAGTTCTTCCCATCTCCCACTGCATCGCTCTATCCACTGTGTTCTGATTGCCTTGATTTGTCTCCGAAGTCAAAGGACCTGGGTTTAAATCCATCTCTGATACTCACTACGTCTCTGTTCCATAATCTGTAAAATCAGGGATTGGATTAGATAGTTGTTGGGGTCTGCCTCTCAATCTCATTCCTGCCAACCTCTTGGGTTTAGTGCAGACTTTATAGCTTCCAAGGTAACCCTTCACTTGGTGGCTGTCAAAGTCACAGCCTGTCAGCAGATGGGGGAAGGGATGGAGAATGGAGTGGAGTTTGCTTTGTCCATCCAGCTACGATGCTGGTGCCCTCTGCTGATCACTGAGAATCCTGCAGTTGCTA
This sequence comes from Pseudocheirus occidentalis, assembly GCA_028646575.1. Taxonomy (NCBI): domain Eukaryota; kingdom Metazoa; phylum Chordata; class Mammalia; order Diprotodontia; family Pseudocheiridae; genus Pseudocheirus; species Pseudocheirus occidentalis. Next base: position 53,804,261 of record CM053597.1, read on the forward strand.
ATCCGAATTTAAACATCTAACAGCTTCCCTACTACCCTAAAGCACGACCCTAAAGCATCCACTTCCCTATAGAAAGGTACAGACCTGGTTGGGAGAAAAGAAAGATTAGTAGAGTTTCTCATGTTGGAACATGTTCTAAAGAACTCATTACCTTCTGAACCCTCTGGGTTCTAGACACGAATGAATACCATTTTGTTCTTTACCCACTTTTAGGTTCAGTCTCAGTACCTCATGACTAGAGGATTAAATTGGAGCAGAACCTCTATGCATTTGGAGATTTAACGAAATGGCTGGATTGACTAGCAGCAAACTTTACTATATGTCATCTGATGGTTGGAAAAGCAGGTCAGGGAGTAACATTTTTGGCTACCCACATGCTTTAAATAGTAACTTGAAAAGCTTTGGCCCTAGCCCCACAAAGCATCCCCATTACACATGTCTCATGTGCCCGAAAAAAGAGATTTTTTAAAACTGAGAGTGACTTCCCTGTGTGATCTTTCCCTTAATTATTGACTGGGTGAAAATATATGGCTCCTGTACAAATCCTGTGCGAAAATAGCATCATCTCTCAATTATTTCAAAATGGATTAACCAGTGCATGGGTTTATTTAGGTTCCCAGCTTCTCTTTCCCTTGTGCTTGGCCACCTTTTAGCAGAGAGATGGAAAGAGCTAACACTTAGACATAATTCTTCAAAACCATGAGGCAGTGTGGTACAGTGGAAAGAGCTTTGGGTCTGGTGTCAAAGGATGCAGGTTCAAATGTCAGCATGTGATACTTACGCAAGCCCCTGGGGACTGACCAAGATGCCCTCTAAATTTACAATGATATCAGCAGCTCAGGTACAAAGAAATGGGAGACTGGGTCTGAATGATTGACTTTGATGTTGACTTTAATATGTATTTCCGTTTTATCACCTTTGGCCATTCCCATCATTCCTAAAATGGAACCCTGGCTGTCAGAAGAGGAATTTCCTCTCTCTCTGTGTCCCCACCAGGACTGATTTCTTTCCCCTTTTGACTTTTCTTTTGCCACAGTATGTGGCCAGTGATGAACATCTGGCTCCTCTCCTATTCAATGTGTTCAGAAACCCGGCCACTTTAATTAACTGATGTCTGTTCCAGGAACCCACATCAAATTCCCTGTGATCTTTCATGGGGATGCAGAAACCACTGGGCAGTGGGGACAGGAAACAGGCCCTGCCCCCACTGCCTCCTGCTGATTACCCTGAGTTGGGGCCAGAAACACCCCATAAACCCTCGGGCAGCCATTTATTAGAAATAATGTCAGTGAACTTGAAGTTGCCATGGTACAATGACCAGCCTCCAACTGCTCAGAGAATGCTAAGAAAGAGGGATATTGCTTTCCCTGCTCACATTGGTTAAATGTTACCCCAACCCCTAGCAAAGCCAATTCAATATAATATAGCAAGGAAAAATGAGTGACCAGTGGTTGGTTGGTTGGTTTGTTGCTGTTTTTAAGTGATTCAGACAAGGTTTCTATTTAATTCGTCCAAACCCAACTCAGCAAAACCTATCCAAGCAGATAACTAAGCTGGTATAAAATTCTTTAATTACTTTGCCATATGCATTCCCATCTGAATGAGAGAGGGGCAGAAGGAAAGGTTGCATCACCAAGGTTTAAAAACACTTAGTTACAGAAACCAAACACACAGTCACAGATGTGGCTACCAAGTTTGTGTTCACACAAAAAACAAATGATATGTCTGGTCTGGAAGGGTGGGAAATATGGAGAGGAGAACAACAGAATCACAAAAATAGAATGAAGAATCATTGTGATTTGTAATAAAAGACTTGATTATCTTTTATTTTAAAGAGATGTATGCGTGTGTGATCTGACAATGAGTTGTAAAGACCTGGTTGGGAGAACATGTTCTAAAGAACTCATTACCTTCTGAACCCTCTGGGTTCTAGACATGAATGAATGAATGTTACCTAGATACGAACAAATAAATGAATGCATATTATCTAGACATGAATGAATGAGTGAATAAAAATAAATGAATGTTATATAGATTTGAACAATGAATGTTATCTAGGTATGAACAAATGAATGGATAAAAATGAATGAATGAATATTGACTAGAGAAGAATGAATGAATGGATGGATATTACCTTGACAGGAATGAATGAATGAATGGAGGGATGGATGGATGGATGGATAAAAATGAATGAATGTTACCTGAATTTAAACAAATGAGTGGATGAAAAATGAATGAGTACTACCAAGTTGTGAAAGAATTAATAAAAAATTAATTAATGAAATATGACTGAATGAATATTACCTAGACAAGAAAGAGTGACTAAATATAAAATGAATGAATGAATGAATATTAACTAGAGAGGAATGAATGAATGAATGGGTGGATGGATGGATAAAAATGAATGAATGTTACCTAGATTTAAACAAATGAATGGGTGAAAAATGAATGAATGCTACCAAGTTGTGAATGAATTAATAAAAAATGAATTAATGAAATATGAATGAATGAATGAATATTACCTAGACAAGAATATTACCTAGACAAGACAAATTTTATATGAATATAATATAAATGAATATAATATATTATATAATAAATATAAAATGAATGAATGAAATGCTTATTAAAAACTCTTGCTTTGTACAAAGTGCATGAACTTCGTTTTCCTTTTTAAAGTGAATAGGAATTCTACTGAGTGTCTCCTACCTCTGTCCTCATCCTACAGGATTAATAGTTTCATGCTTCAACAAGTGTGATGATGGCAACAGTGGTCATCCATGGGGTTAGCTGGGGCAGTTAGGTGGTACAGTGGATAGAGCACCAGGCCTGGAATTAGGAGGACTTGGGTTCAAATTTGTGCTCAGACACTTCCCAGTTGTATGACCTTGTTTGCCTCAGTTTCGTCATCTGTAAAAGGGGATAATAACAGCACCTTCCTATTGTCAGGAGGGTTGTTGTGAGGACCAAAGAAGGTAATATATGTAAAGTACTCAGCAGCAGTGTCTGGTACACATTACTTGCTATATAAATGTTAGCTATTATTGTCATTTTTAATAGACGTCGAACTAGGCAGTAAAAGGAAACAGTGCCAGCTACAGATCTACTATAAATTAGCTGGGTGACTTTGGACAAATCCATGCACCTCAGTCCCATCATCTGTAAAAGGCGGGCATTCTGCACCAAGCATTCTTTCTGGCTCCTTCCAACGATGCATTGTAGAATGCAAACACTCTTGCTGTATTCTGGAATGCTATGCCTCAGAACATAGGATCGTACAATTTAGAACCCACAAATTAACATCATCTGTGTTGTGTTACAGTTTTATTTTGCTAAACATTTCCCAATTACATTTTAAGTCAGCTAAATGGCGTAAAGTGCCAGGCCTGGAGTCAGGAAAATTCATCTTCCCGAGTTCAAAATCTGGCCTCGATCAAATACTTACTAGCTGTGTGACCCTGGGCAAATCACTTAACCCTGTTTGCCTCAGTTTCCTTATCTATAAAATGAGCTGGAGAAAAAATTTGCAAACTGTTCTAGTATTTTTGCCAAGAAAACCCCAAAATGAGGCTGGGGGAGCTAAGTAGGTAGAGCACCAGCCCTAGAGTCAGTAGGACCAGATTTCAAACCTGACCTCAGACACTCACTAGCTTTATGATCCTGGGCTCATCACTTAACCCCAATTGCCTCAAAAAAAAATGTGGTCACAAGACTGAACAGAAATATTCCCTTTAAATGTGGTTCAGTCCAAACCCAGTTCTGTAGGCTGTTTTGATCTAGAAGGCCAATCTTTGATACTTCGTTTTACAGAGGAGAAAACTAAAACCCAGAGACATTAGGTTATTTCTTGAGATGGGACATAGCAAAGGGCCAAAGCCAAATGCTCTAACACCCAGTGTAGATCTCTTCCCACTCCTTAACGCAAGGGTCATTACTCAGTTGCCAGGGTCACATGGGAGAATATGGTAACAACAGGATTCAGAAGCAACTGAAATGAATGACATTGGAAAATAACAACAATATTGAAATATCACTTGAAACAGCCGGAATCTCCCAGGGAATACCAGTAGTTAGCAGACCAATCAACCTAAAGGGCAATGGACAGGAATGAGATGGTTCCTCTTGAGTAAAAAGTCTTCATCGGGGATCTGGAAGGCAAAGGACACTTCGCTACACGTTGCAAATGCACCTCTAGGGATCATTTGTCTCTATACAAATAAGGGAGAAAAACTGTTATTGGCTCACCCAACTACCTCTGAAAACAGTATGATTTCCATCAGCACACACTTCTAGGAGGATTTATTATCCCTCTTAAGGATGTCTTCCACCAACCCATATTTGGAAGGATCAAAATGCTACGGAGATCATGCTTTTCAAACCAAAATAGCGGGCACATAGTATGACAAGGTAATGACTTTTTTTGTTTCGGTTTATTTCAAATTCTCTATAAAAGCATACATGCTTTTCTTGAAATCTACGCTGTCCTGGAGAATCTTGGTTGCATGTTCTTTAAAAAAAGGAAAAATTAAATATTGATCTAGTCTAGCAATATAATTTTGACAAATATATATTATCTATTGTGCTCAGCACGTTGTTCTAGGCACTTGGAGAAACAGGTTTCAATTGAGACAGAAACGGGTTTAGATAAGTTGAGATATGACAAGGTCCCTATCTTTGTGGAAGTTATAATATAATACTGAGGCATATGCCCATGGTATTCTAGATTTGGGGCTGCAAAGGAAATTAGAAATCCTTAAATTCAACCCTGTTTCTTGATAAAGGAGGAAACCTGGTCCCTGAGAGATTAAGAGACTTGCCCAAGTCTATACAGGGTGAGCTGGCTCAAGTGGGATTTGAACACAGGGCTCTCACCTTCCAATTTAGTCTCCTTATTTGTGCATTATGCTGCTTCTCTCACAAAAATGGCATGTGATAAATCCATGTTTCCTCTTCCTTGAAAAATGCCAATAGTTTCCTTATCTATCAAATGAGGGGATTTGATTAAATACCTCTTAAAGGTCCCTTCCCAATCTAAAACTATAATCCTGTATTGCTACATGAGGTCTGAGTTAGGCTTTTCAGCAGTCACTGGGCTTGGATCATTCTCAGCAACGGCACCTGCAGACCCAAAGGGAAATATGAGACACACAGAATCACCAACGTAGAGATAGAAAGGTCCTCAGACCACCTAGTCCAAGCCTTCATTAGGCAGAAGAGGAAAGAGAGGCCAGGGAGGTTAGGACTTACCCAAGATTTCATAGGTAAAGAAACATACCAGATAACTACATATAAAGCAATAGAAATAATCAGTCATCACTATTTGTGTGTTCCTAGCTAGAAAAAAATACCTGAAGAATATAGCTGGAGGCTGGAGATGTGATTTCCTTGGTGTAGGGAACTCCTGGCGGAGAGAGGAAAAGGTCTCAGTTAATGCAGGCTATCCCCTTCTCTGAAACTTTATTATCTATTACAGTCCCTTAGAGCATTGAGATATTAAGTGACTTCACCCAAGTACAATAACCCCTTCTACATCATGACTTTACCCATCGTGGTTTCAATACAGCACAGGTCAGCATAAGAAATTAAATGTGGACTTGGGGGGAGTTTTACGGAGACTGCAGACAACACACAGAGGCCAGGAGATGACACAGAAAAAGTTTAGAAACTCAGAAATGCATAAAATATATTTATGGAATTATATAATGTCAATACATTTTATCTTTTAATATCATGATAATTCAGGTTTCTTCACTGGCACAGAGGGAGGATCAAAAGTTTTTAGATGGGGGTGGCTCGGTGGTGCAGTGAATAGAGCACCGGCCCTGGAGTCAGGAGTACCTGAGTTCAAATCTGGCCTCAGACACTTGACACAGTTACTAGCCATGTGACTTTGGGCAAGTCACTTAACCCCAGTTGCCCTCCCAAAAAAGTTTTTAAATGGATTTTCCAGATCGCTGGAGTGCTGTGCCCTTAACCCCCACATTGCGGAAGGGATAACTACATGTCAGAGACAGGGTTCAAACCCAGTCCTTCTAGCTTTGAGGTTGGTTCTTTAGCCATCACATCTCAATGCCTCTCAGCAGAACAAGGAAAAAGCAAGACACTTGCATGGGATACTTTGATACAGATCAAAATCTGTAACACCTGAAGTTGGTTTCCAGTAGAAGGAAGGCGCATGTCGGTAAAATGAAACGTTGACTTCTTGCATTCAACCTGCGAAAATTGGCCAGTAAGTCAAGTTAAGGCAACAACCTGTGAAACAATGGTATTTTTAGGCCACCCCAGAGGAGCGTGTCTTCAAAATGTAAAGTGGGAACTTCCTATGCATATATTGCACAGCTAACTGTTTGGGGAAACCCCATGCTCGTGTGCTGCATTTTTAAATTTAGGACTAAAAATGTACTCTTCTTATAGGTCAAAGCCCACTGGGCTCAGTATTTCTTCCAAGTTTATGTCTAATGGACTTATTAAATGCCTCTCTTTCTGCAACAGATGTGTTCCTGAAGACTCGTATGTAAAATGTATTCCTGAAAACAAAATCCTATTATCCTAACTGACTTTTAAAGCTGCATTATCTTCCCTGATGACTGAGTGACGGCTGTCATGTGAAAAGTATTGGACTTTACTGAGTTTGAAGCCCACCTCCATCCCCTACTGCCTGTATGTCCTTGAATTAGTCCTTTGATCTTGCTTGGCCTCAGTTTGAAAAATAGGTTACAATCATTTTTCGTTTACCATCATTCACTGGATCTAGAAAAATTCAAGATTAAGTAGAATGTAATGGGGATAGCATTGTTGATTTCACAGACTCTATGAATCCAATGCATGTGAAATGCTTCATCACCAAAGTTTGATACAGACATAAATGATCCTTGCCCTCATTGACTATTGGGAATTCCTAATCCTTCTGCTTTGTGCTTCTGAAATGAATCACAGAAATTAAAAGCCCAAAGAAGCCTCAGAGGCCATCTAGTCTAGCCTGCACCCTATCAACATGCAAGGCTACAACATGCCCACTAGAGTGTCCGCTTGAAAACTTCAAATGAGGGGGAACCCACTTTCACCTGAAGACAGTTCATTCCACTTTGAGATTTCTCTGATCGTCTGAAATTTTTTTCCTCATGTCAAGTTGAAATCTGCTTCTCATCGACTTTCTCCCACTGGTCCTACTTTTGCCTTCCAGGAACCAAGTAAAATAAATCTACCCCCTCTTCTATCTAGGAGCTCTTTAAATCCTTGGAGGTAGTTACCATGTCCTCTCTTCTCCGGGCTCAACATGCCTAGTTTCTTCATAATATATAAACTATCCAGTCTTTTGGATATATACTATCCAGTTTATTCAGTCTTTTCATCATCCTTTGTCACCCTATTCAGGCCATGCTTTAGCTTGGGTACCATTCCTAAGACATAGGACCCCAAACTGAGTCCCAGATGTGGCACAACCAGAACAGAGTAAAACAGGACTATTAATTTCCTTGCTCCAGCACTATCAATGACTACACCTTGGGGTCAGTAATTCAACCAATTCCAAATTTGGCTGCCTTTACTATAAATTGAACTCAAATCTCTCCATCTTATTCACAAAGATAGCATAACAAATGTTTTGCTGAAATTTAATACTGTATCTATGCTATTTCCCTATCGGTTTAAAAAGAGGAAAAAGCAAAAACAAATGGAGTTGGTCTGGGATGACCTGATTTAAATGAAGCCATGCTTGGCTTTTAATTATCATTATTTCCCTCTCTAATTGCTCCTATCTCATCTCCTCAGGAATGCATTCTAGAATCTTTCCTCATATTCCTTTTAAAAAAAATTGAGATAATCTTCACTCTCTCCAGGCCTGAGTTATCTGTCCTGTTCCCAAAGGTCTTTCAAAGGTCACCAATAGTAGCTGGATAATAATTGTCCCATCTTCTACTTCTTCAGTCTGCTAGATGGTTCATTCTTGCCTGAGGACTGAATTGAGGTCAGCTAGATTCTGTCTGACTATCTCACTAAGCCTGAGTTTCTGTTCCTTACTAATAATGTCCCTTCAGTCTTTCCCAATCCCTGACATGATTCTCCTTAGGAATGGGAAATAAGCAAGATAAAAATTGAGTGGTTTAGTCATCTCAGATGACCATTATCAACTCCCCATTTACCTCAAGTAGCCGGCCTCTCCTTTCTTGTGTTCTCCTCTTTCTATAAGAAGAAAACAAAAGAAAAAGAATAATTTTCTTGTCCTTTGCAGTCCTTCATAGTTTCTATTCATTCTGGGCTTTGACACTAGTGAGATTATTGTTACTAAACTGCTACTCATTCAGATGGAATATAGGACGCAACGCTGGACTTGTCAGGAAAACCTGAGTTCAAATCTGGCTCCCCGTACTTACTGACTGTATGACCCTGGGAAAGTCACTTAATCTCCACTAAACTCAGTTTCCTTATCTGTAAAATATGGATAATAATAGCACCTCCATTCCAGGATTTTTGGAAGGTTCAGAGAAGCCAATATATGGAAAGCACTTTGAAGACCCTAATGTGCCATGGAAATGCTAGCTGTCATTATGAAATGTAAACTATTATTATTACCTATTTTGTTCCTTTTGGAGCAAAGGAATACTATGGCATACCTTTCCAGAGCAAAGTTCTGTCCCATCCAGTTTCAGTGGTATCTTTTGGGTTGGCCTTATTACCTCTACTTTATGCATGTGTATAAAGACATATATGGCTTAGGGGTAGACATTTCTTTACTTGCTGATTCTGTGAATTAGTGGGCCTTTCTTTATTATTCTTCCTCCTGTATTGGACATGCTGCTCTCAGTAGTAGAAGACTTGTCAGATCTTCATGAACAGTTTTCTCCCTCCCCTTCCCTTTTCAGTGTGAAGCACTATTGGTTGGGTTCTCAAGGTGCCAGGAAGATGTGGTTTTTACCAGCCTATGTTAGGTACATTCCATCCCCAGCCAATAACCCATCATGCTCATTTTTTTCTCAAGTAACAGAAATATTTATTTACTTATAATTTCATGAGACAAGAAACTTTGATCTTGCTCCTTGTTCAGACTGGTTCTTCATCCATGTCATGATTACTAACTATGGATGTCCCTAAAGACTCTTTACTTGTTTTTTTTTCCATTTTTCCTCTACATTCTATCACTTGGAGATCTTACCAACATACCATGAGTTCAACTATCATATCTATGCAGATGACTCCCAAATTTATATATGCATCCAACCCTAACTTCTCTCTTGAGATAACCTCATATTGCCATCTGTCTGACATCTACAAGATGTATTTTAGACATCTCAAACTCAGAATGTCTGACATGCTCATATTTTAGACTAGGGCTTCTTAAATTTTTTTTTTTACATTTTTTGTCTCTTTTTTTGGAGGGGGTAGGGCAGGGCAGTTGGGGTTAAAGGGTTTAGCCAAGACTTGCCCAAGGTCACATGGCTAGTGTTAAGGGTCTGAGGTCACATTTGAACTCAGGTCCTCCTGACTCCAGGGTCAAAACTCTATTCACTGTACCACCTAGCCGCTCCTAGGCTTCTTAAACTTTTTCAATTCATGACCCTTTTCAGTTTGGGCAGCATTCATTGGTATTGTGTGGCCTGAGGGCATGGAAAGTGCAAAGTGCCCATGCTTTGTGTTCAGAAGTGAAGCTCCCTGGTGCAACATGGGCAAATGCTGCACAAAATGTCTCAGATTCATTACACATTTGATTTTGAATTGATTTTTAGTCATTATGTATTTAGAAACCTTTTACTGTTGCCAATTTTTTTGTGACCCCATATGGGATTGTGATCCATAGTATAAGAAGCACTATCTTAGACTATGGTCCAAAAATCCAAATCCCATTCTTAAATACCATCTTCTTAGCTAGTAATTCACTCTCCAAATTTCTCTCCTGAATCCACTACTGTTACTCAGCAGACAGGAAGAAAGTATCTCTGCCCTTCCCATTCCACCCCCCTCCCCATTCTCCTACCTCTGCTACTCTCTGCTAAGGTCTTCAGGGTTAAATGTGACCAGAATTTCATAATATTGAGCAATGCCTTCTAGTTCCCTTTTGTTGGTATCACTTATCCTCACGTGAATTACCAGAAGTGGGTAGTGCTTGTCAGGTTTGACTGTCCTCAGGGGACTCTCAGGTCCTAGATATGGCCTAGGAAGACACCAACCCTCTCTGTTATCTATGTCAGGTTGACTAGCAGCTGCCCCTCAATAGGGAACCACCAACTGCTACTGCTTTTCCCTTTTGTCATTTGACCATTAGTAGAGAACCTTTCACAGGATTGCACTTGTAGGTCACACATCCTTCTTTGGACAGAGGAAGTTGCTTCCTCCATAGATGGTCTAGTTCCACCTACCAGGAGGGAGAGAGACAGAGACAGGGAGAGACAGAGAGACAAAAAGAGACAAAGAGAGAAACAGATAGAGACAGAGAAAGGCAGAGAGAGAGAGACAGAGAAACAAGGAAGGAGCGAGAGAGCCTCACAACTTCACCTCCAATGCACAGTGGTGTTTCTCTTCCTTCTCTACATCTTCTTCCATCACCTTCTAACACAAACAAAAAATCGCCTCTTTCTCTTGACTCCCTTTTCCCTCTTTGTATCCTCCTTGAAATACTTCTTCAGTTCTCTCAAGGAATATTTCATTTTCTTGACTTTATGGAACAACCATAATTTCTGTGACTGCCCAGAACAAAATTCCCTTACTTGGCACATTATATATATATATATATGTGCCACACACACACACATATATGTATATATATATATATGTGTGTGTGTGCCACACATATATATATGTGTGTGTGTGTAGTCTCCCCTATTAGAATGTAAGCTTCTTGAGGCAAACACTGTCTTACTTTATGTTTTTGTATGCTTAGAGTCTAGAATATAGTATTCACTCAATAAAAACTTTAAAAATTCATGCATTCATTCTTTCTACATAATTACTTGGAGAATAGAAATCTGCTCCTTGAATTATTCTACAATGGAGACTAATTTCTCTCTCTCTCTCTCTATCTCTCTCTCTCTCTCTCACACACACACACACACACACACACACACCGCAACACAAATATAGCCTCTTTCTTCAAGTCACATTAAAATTCCCCTTGCCTATATTTACTTGAAGCAAGTCTCATAGTCCTTTGTGTTTTTTACAGCAACTCTCTTGGCTAACCCTTGTGACAGACAATAGCTAATTGACTATGGCTGACAGCACCAAAACAGAAAGATAGTGACATCTACCCACTTTGTTTCATCTTATTGCTGCTCTCTAGAATCCTCTCTTTATCTCCCAGGGCATCAGACTCTGAAAGACTCTTGAGATCTGCCCTAAATTCAGTGTACTCTCCACAGACCAGGTGCTTCTTTGCCTCTATGCAAGTGAAGACTGAAAGACTGAGCTTACTTCTTGGACAGAATTACACCTTTGCCACTTCACTGATAACATGAGTACTATATTTTGACAACTCTTCCTCCACCATAGGAAAAGAAACAAAGAATTCTGCTCTGACAACATGACAGTAACCCCAAGTATGTTCTCTACCCATTGGATTTCATTCTTGGTTGATCCTCTTCTCAAATGTAAACCATGGTAGCTGTTTCAGCTCAGCCTTTTCATACAGGAATATTTCAGCCTATTGGATGACAAGCTTCTTCTTAAAAATTTTTTTTTGCTTGTTTCCTGTCTTTTTGGAGGGAGAAGGCAGGGGAATTTGGGTTAAGTGATTTGCCCAAGGTCACACAGCTCGTAAGTGTTAAGTGGCTGAGGTCAGATTTGAACTCAGGTCCTCCTGACTCCGGGGTTGGTGCTCTATTCACTGTGTCACTCACCTGCCCCAACAAGCTTCTTAAGGTCAAAGATTGCTTGTTCTTCATATTTATATCCTTGGCAACTAACACAGAGTCAACCATAACACCTACCAGGGAAGACGCCTTAGTAAATTTTTGCTGAGTTTAATGTGATTGAACCTTACGTATGTCAGGATGGTGCAAATGTAAAGAGGGCAGGGCTTGGACCTAATAGGCCTACATAGGATGAGTATGTTCAAGTCACTTAACCTTTCAATCTTCAGTTCCTTCATCTACAAAATAATACTGTATATAATAATACTTGTATGTTCAAAGGATGAATTCTATAAACATGAGATCATCATTATGTGGTTGGTGAGGCAACAGAAACCATCACGGAATAGAGGAACTGCCCAAAAAGTCACAGATGTCAGCACTGAGGTTTATTTTCAGGGCAGTTTTGCCAGGAGAACCACAGAAAAGGGAAAAATTATGATTGCATCTATCAGAGCAGGCCCCTCAGCAGGATGAACTCTGCTCCCCTGTGAGGCTCTGAGTCAATGCTACTACTTTGAGGGCAAATCCTTCTTTGAACAGAGGTCCAAACACACCAAACATCCAATTGCATCTTGCAGTCACACCCTGAACTGACCCACTTTGAGGCAAACCAGCACCCCATCTGCAGCTGATGGAATCTGGCAAACACAGCAGCTAAGTTTTGAATGACCAACTTCCGACTCGTTCTCATTAATTTCTTTCTGGAGGTTTGCCCAAATAAAATCTCATTAATATACAGCTGCAGGGTATAATATGTGCCCAACAGTCAAAAATCTTCATTAAAGAGAGAAAAAATGTTATCCTTTACTCTCCCCCACAAAATATAAAATTTTGAAGCATTGTAAGGAAAACACAGAAGTGTATCATAGAAATAGACCTCAAAAGGTCATCATTTCTGACCTCTAATCTTCAGGGAGAAGAATTCCTAAATAATCTCGGAAAGAAATGTTCCCCATTTTCTTCAGTTTTTTTTATTTCCATTATATCTTCCTCTTCATGGCCATACATTTGTTCTTTTTATATCCTCCCCTCTTCCATGGCTATTTAAGCCCATTCCTATGGATGCCTCACTTGACCAATATTAGTAGCTTCATAAGAGCCAAGAGAGGGTCTTGGTAATCCCATGGTAATCAGGTATTATTATATCTTCTTCAAGGCATTATCAAGACAGTGAGCCTGCAGGTTCCATCCTTGATCCATGTACCAGATATGAGAAAGAGAAGATGTCTTCTCTAGAATTCCAAATAATATTTTGGCAATCCAACAGTCTGCAAATCCTTTTTTTTTTTTTATCACTGCCAGATGCTATGATTGAACTTCTTAAGGGTAAAGCAAATGGACTTACTTAGTTCATTAAATCCTACTTCTTCTGAAAAGCCTGAAGTCTATAACCTGTCCATCCTAGGGCTTTGTAGAAAGCTTACAAGTGCAGAGATCAGCAACCTTGAGCCCAAATGACTTGTAAGCAGGTTTTAAGTCACATAGCCAGGAATAACTCTAGATAAAATTGTGAATTTGGTGATATTTGTCTCTAATGCCCTTCTGTCTTTCTGAGTTGAGCTAGAGTTGCTGATGTTGAATGGTGTGTGTAGATGCCATGTAGGGTTTTACTGTGTTTCCCCTGGGTTAGACTAAAGCTTGCGGGTGGAGGGGTGGAGGTGGATCTGGGGGTGGTCAGGCTGCTGAAGATTGCCTCCCCTCCTTATCTTCCCCCTCAGTAGTGTACACCCCCACAAGTGGTAGTTCTCCTGGTTGGGGCCTGCTGGTTCCCCATCTGAGTGAAGGCCCGGGGGGGAGGGGTCTGCTAGTGTGAGGGGGGTTCCTGGTGCCGGTGCATGCCTGCTGTACCATCCTGGAGCTCAGGGTCTCCTGCTAGTTTGCTAAGGTGCGTGCATACCAGACACCCCCCCATCCTGTACCAGTCCCCTTCAGCCACAGAAGAGGGACTTTCCTGTTAATTCCCCTAGCCTCACAAGCTAAAAAAACTGCTGCACCCCATCTTTCTGCTGGTTACATGCTTCCAGAGCCTTTCCTGAGGCAGAATTTTCTGGGTTTTTCAAGGTTAGTAAAGGAGAGTGAGAGTGACTTACTGTTTACTCCACCATCTTAGCTCCGAGAAGGCCTAAAAAATAATCTTTTAGGCAAACATACATTCAGTATTCACACACAGGGCATGCCCATTGGGGTTGTACTCTCTGCAGCAGTGTTTTAATGCTTGGCAGTTGAGCTTGAGAAAGGTCCTCAGAGTCTGGTAGCTTATTTGCTGAGTGATCTTCAGAATCTTCCTAAGTCTATTCAGATGGAAGTGATTCCGTTTCCTGTCATGGTGCTGGTAGACTGTCCAGGTTTCCCATGCATATAGCAATGAGGTCAGTACAAGAGCTCTGTAGACCTTCAGTTTTGTATTATATATTGGTATAATTCCTCTTCTCTCCCACATTTCCATTTGGAACCTCCCAAACACAGAACTAGCTCTGGCAACATGAATCTCCACCTCCCCATCTGTGTGTGCATACCTGGAGATTATACTGCCAAAGTTAGTGAATATATCCATATATATTTTAAGAAGGTACTTCAAGTTCAGCCATTGGAGGAGAGCCCAGGCCCACCTTTTTGCTGCCATGAGCAAAAACATTCAGAGAGAATGTTTCCCAATGATATCACCCCAAATTCTTCCTCCGATGGGCTTGACTCAACCAACTCACATCATTGAAGTTTTTTGGCAGGGAGAACTACCTCTCATGATGCTCCCCAAATAACAAGAGATAGAATGAATGAAGGTTTCCCAAATCCTACCTTACAGCTTCCATTCCCACAGAGCTCAAAAATCAGAGGTTTCCCAGTTGATATTTTAGGGGCGATGCTTTGTCCCCCACGTATTCTATACTTCACCTAGAATGTTCTTGTCAGTTGCCTTGGTTATCAAGACACTTTGGGTGCCTCTAGAGAGAAGGCAGTTTGCTGCAGACAGAGTCTTTTTTTTTTTTTTTTGCTTTTTGGAGGGCATTTGGGGTTAAGTGACTTGCCCAAGGTCACACAGCTAGTTTTTTTGTGTTAAGTATCTGAGGCCGGATTTGAACTCAGTTACTCCTGACTCCAGGGCCGGTTCTCTATTCACTGCGCCACCTAGCCGCCCCTTTTTTTTTCAGACAGAGTCTTTAAAGTTATTTATTCCCTCTTAGAAGTCTTCCCTGTTGCATAACGAAAAGTCCCCTAATGCTACAATGATCATATTTCTCAAACTATAAATGGGAACACTGGGCTGGAAAAGGATATTGTTTATGCAAATCTCTCTTTTTTCCCTTCAAATCTAGACTGTCCTGGAAAATCTGCAAAAGACGGACACCTTGCACTCACTGAGACTTGCTTTCAACCCAGGGAGAATCCTCAGCAACAGTTTCTCTTTCCCATCACTTCATTCTTCCATGCTTGAGAGGGAAAGAGAGCCAGGAAAATCTTTAGAACACAGTCATTAAGTAAGATAACAGATATGAAAATACTTTGCAATGGTAAAGCACTCCCTAAATATAAGTTGTAGTTGTTCTTATAATTATCATCATCATCTTTGTGCTACAGTCTCAGACGTAATTGCTCTTCCCAATCAAATTTGTACCATTTCTTTGAGTTAAGAATGGGACAATCCAATGTAGAATGCGAGCTTCTTGAGGGTAAGGATTGTTTCTCCTTTTGTCTTTGTATTCTGAGAGGTAGCTTGGTGTAGTGGAGCTGGCCTCGGAGTCAGAAATACCTGGGTTCAAGCCCTGACTCAGACACATACTGACTGTGTGATCTGGGGAAGTCACTTGTCCAGTAAGTCACTTGTGTCCCAGGCAATTCTCTTAAGATTGTAGGTTGCAGAAAAGTTCTCATTTCATTGTGTGAGGGTTTCCTGTGCTTTGAAATCATAGATCTAGTCCTTATATTTGTACTTAGTAAATACTGAATTAAATTGGATCACACAGTGTCTTGATCCCTGAGACAAAAGTTGATCATACATAAATCATGTTGCTAGAGCATGTTGAGCATGCCAGCTACTGGAAGGTGAGGATTGTTGTTTCTGTCTTCATTTTCTTTAATGATTGGAACAGGGGGAGCAAAAGAACAGCATCTAACACAATGATTTGCTCAAAGTTAGTTATGCTTGTTAAATACCCATTTGTTGAATTAATTTGAGCTCTGATCCTAGAGTACAGAGACCCAGATTAGAGTCACAGTTCTGACATACAATTATTTACTTATAGGATCCTGGACAAGTCATTCAGCCTCAGTTTCTTCCCCTGGAAATGGGGGCATGGAATACTTGCACTAGCTACTTCAGAGAGTTTTTCTGAGGACAGTGATTTATACACCTTAAGGTTCTAAATAATTGCAATTTGTTATTCAGAAGCCCCACTCTGCCTCCACTGATAGCAGAGGGATCTTGTTTTGAAGTATCCAGAGGCTCAAATACATGCTTAGAATCATATTATTGAGACACAGACGTCCCTCTTATGAAAAGGAAGACAGACAGAGTGGTTGTTTCTATACTGATGTTGTACTCATCCAAGCTGACAGCTAAATAAATGCTATTTGTACAAACTCATTTGGCAGCCATGCTAGGATGCTAATGAATGGGCAAAGGGAGACAGTAAGCTTCTGAGAGTTGAGAGAATCCACTGACCACAATAGGTTCTTACTACTGGCTGGCCAAGTTCTGGAATAGTATGCATGGGCAAAGAAGCCAAGCCTCCTGTCCAGCTTAAAAAACAAAGTCACGATGTTTGGGAGTATGTAAATAGGTCCTCAAGTAGATTCAGAAAAGGGTAGGGATTCTTGTTTTTATATCCCTGGTGCCTGGCATATAGCAAATATTAATGCTTGCTGAAGAGACTGGATAGAATTAGGTGGGATGGGATAGGATGGGATAGGATTGGATGGGATGGGATGAAGTAGAAGGGAATGGAATGAAATGGGATGTAATAGAATGGAATAGGATGAGATGGACTAGAATGGAATGGGATGGATGGAATGGGATGGGATGGGGTGGGATGGATGAGATAGAATAGGATAGAATGAAATAGATATGAATGAGATGGAATGGAAAGGCATGAAATGGAGCTTATGTAACTAAACACAAATAATAATACCTCAGGGTATTAATCTAACAAAGTTTTGCCTTGGGAAGTAATAGGTTTCCTGTTCCCATTGATCTTCAGTTAAACAGATGACCACTGAATGAGTGTATTGTGGACAGGATTCTTATTCAGGTACAGAAGGGCCTCTGACAACACCAAGATTCAGTGATTTAATAAAGTACCTCCATGAAGAAAAAGGCCAATGGCCCAGCGACTCTGACCCTAAAGGAAAACTGGCAGGCATGAAATGTAAAGTCAGTCAACAAGTCTAGACAGAACTTAATAAAGTCCATCTCTCCTGCTTGCTTCCTTCTTTGATTTCTATGGGAAACTGTTCATGGAGTGACTCAGTACATCTCTGCTGTGAGCAGAAATGCCTCCACCTGATAAGCAGTATGGGAGCAAGAGATGGAGATGGGGAAGGAATAGAAGGGAAAGGGGGTGACATTGTTCACTATGAGCATAGTCAATAAAAAGGGACTAAGAGTCAAAAGGACATACGGAGCCACATCACTTTAGGACAACCTTTTTTTGGAAGGCTAGTATATTTAATCATCTGTGCAAAACAAAAGATCTTCCAGACCTGTGCAGATTACATGCCAGCAAGCAGCTAACCTGATTTTGTAAAGACTGCAGAATTACTGTGAATGATAAGATGGGGCCAAAATTACTCATTCCCTAAACTTCCAAAGGGCTAGATATCCTGAAAAAAATACATTTGGTCCCAGGATTCAGTCTCTTGTCTGGTGATCTCTTCTATTATTATTATTTGTTTTTTCATAAAGAATTGAGAACAGGAGTCAAGATCATTTGAATTCACCACTCTCTTCTCTGCTTTGACTGAAATCAACTGAAAAACCTTAAGAGTCCTCCTCCTCTGCTATCACCCTAGGCCTTGGAGGTTTAATCTTACAGGAGGAGGAGGAAGTAATAGCAATAGCAGTAGTAGAAGAAGAAAGAGGAGGAGGAGGAAGAGGAGGAGGCTGAGGAGGAGATGGTGATGATGTAGATGGTGATGATTTCATGTTGATATAGCACTTTAAGGCTGGCAAAGAACTTTATATATATATGTATATACATAATAGACAGGTAGATAGATAGATAGATAGACAGATAGATAGATATGTAGATAGATAGATAGATAGATAGATAGATAGATAGACAGATAGGTAGATAGATAGATAGATGGATGGATGGATAGATAGATAAATGGATGAATGGATGGATGGATGGATAGATAGATAGATAGATAGATAGATAGATAGATAGATAGACAGACAGACAGACAATTTCATTTAATCCTAATAACAACCCTGTGAGTTAGTTATTAAAGATATTCTTCTCAAGGCTGATTGTGGTTAAATGTCACCCAAGATCACAGATTGTGCACGTACAAGGTTAGGAATATAGATTTTCCTTATCATCTACATCTCTGATAAACACATTTTCAGACTCAATAATAAAGGATATTTTTTCTGGTTTTTTTTTGTCCCCTAAGGCAGCAAAACTGTATAGGTTTTTCTTCAGTATCCTACACTTTTACAATGAGGAATACAGGGTCAAACATGGATACAGCCATGACATCTCCCCCCACACTCCCCCAACATAACCCATAGGAATGCTTTCTGATCAGTTTTTATGTGTAAGTCAGGAGCAAATACTCAGATATTCATGACGCTTTCTAGAGCCTGAAAATAAGGAGTATATCCTCTATGCTCTTCCTTTGTGGAAGGTCTATAGAACCAGAACAAGAACTAAAGAGGTTGGGAAGTGGGAGGAAGGCTGAGTCGCGAGGTGAAGAAAATGCCCCATCTATGATATCAATGAACTAACAAAGCATGTTCTGCAAGAGACCAATTTTCAAACTTGTAAAACCAAAGTTTTTGAAAATGTACCAATGTCTGTGTGGAGTAGGAAGTAGGAAGGGGGGAAAGGACAAAGTAAAAAGTGCACAGTGGAGAACAAAAGAAAACTACCAAGTATCCACCACTAGAAAAGGTTTGGTTAAAGAGACAGATAGTAATATAAAAATTATATTATTTATTCCTTATTATTCCCTTAAGGCTAGCATTATACGCAAGGAGTCAAGAGTTAATTCCTGACTGATGAAGAAAGGAATCATAGACTTTTTATACATTTCAGAACCATCCCAATTCAGGATGACCATGCCACAAACTTTATGACTTTCGTTTGTTGTCATCTATACAGAGTTACTTGGTTGTAAATGCAAATTGACAATGACCAGAGCAGGGTCTATTTACATTTTATGGTCTTAGGATATCTGTTTTGCTCTCATGTGGAATAAGTCCCAAGACAAGGGGAATCTCACCTCTGGTCTTTGAAGTTGCAGACTCAGGGAAAAGCAGTTTGTTTGATTAAATCAGACTCTGGCTAAAATATGATATTAAGTGATTATCACAAGGAATCAAAGAAAAGATGGACCACTTTCAACATAACGCATAATATTTATTATATAGTTGAAATGGAAATTTATTGCCATGTATTTTGAATCCTCTCATGTTCTGCGGTCCACGACATGCTTTTTTCTTATTTTATATTTAAATTTTAATATTTAAGTTTATAAAATATTTCTTTTTCTTTTCTTATTCTGCACTTAAGTTTCAGTAATTAAACAGGTTAAAAAAAGAAAGAAAATATAAATTAGGCACGTAAGAAGAGAGTGGATCTGTTACATTTTTTCATCAGCATTAAAGATCTGGGGTGGCCGTCTCTTATTTGTTGAGTAGGGAATTTTTCACTCTTCGAGGAGTGGTGAGTTGAAAACCCCAATGAGTTCCCTCCTTACGTACAGAAGGATGGTTTAGGCCAATAACTGCTGCGCCTTTGAGGTTTGCATCACTATTGCTATCCACATTACTATATCTTTTGTATAATGCCTAGCATTGTTTCCATCTCAGGGGGAGGAACTGAGCAGATGACTCATTGTGGGGTTTGTTTTCAGCTTACTGACCTGACAAGAGTGAAAATTTCCCCTTAAATTTATCTGAAAATTTGTAGAACAAATCAGAAGGAGGTAGGAAGTAGGGGACCACATGCACAAACCACTGTCAAACAATGAGCTACAAACCACAGAAATATTACTAGGAAACCACGAAAAGTAAATAGAGACAAGGAAATCTTAATGCTGAGAAAGTCGCATAACTTTAATAAGCATTAGGAAAAGTTGGTGGCCGGGAGCAAAATCATTTTTACGTTATACAAGACTCATTTTTTTTGCCCTACTTTTAGCAAAAATAGCACTTCTCCCCCTACCTTCCCCTCCCCAAGAATAAAAAACCTTTGTAACAGAAGTAGAGGATATGGTTTCTACCAAAAAGTCAGAGCAGCAACCATGGGTGGTAAGGCGAGGAAGGACCCAAAGACCTGGCTTCTTGACTTGGCATTGTTGCTCATTAGTTATGCACTCTTGCACTTGGGGAGAAGTTGTATAGAAAAGTGATTCCTAGAATTGCTGCCTTAAACTGAAAAAGGACCTTAGACATCATTTATACCAACTCCTTCATTTTACAGATGACAAAACTAACCCCCCAGGAAGGAGAAATGATTTGTCCAAAAGTAGTAGAGCTGAGATTTAAGCCTAGTTCCTCTAGGTTCTTAGGGATGTGTGTGTGTATGTGTGTGTGTGTGTGTGTGTGTGTGTGTGTGTGTGAGACACCTTTGGCATTATGGTGAAGCTTGTAGACCCTATCTCAGAATGGCACAGTGGATAGAGTTGGGGATTTTGAGTTAGAAAGACCTGAGTTCAAAGCTAGCCTCAGACTCTGGTGGTCATTTTGCCTCTGTCCACCTTAATTTTCTTACCTGTAAAATGGGGATAAAAGTAGCACCTATCTCCCAGAGTTGTGAGAATAAAATGAGACAGTATTTGTAAAGTGCTTTGCAAACCTTAAAGAGCAACCAAAATGCTTATTATTATCATTATCAAGTGCAGAAAATACAGAGGATTAGAAAGGAGTCCAGAGGCCAGTGAAAAAAAACATGTACTTTTTTCCCTATCCAATTTCACATACAGACTGAAATCTATCCTCAGAACCCAGGTTAAGGGCCCCTGCATCCAACTCCTAATCTTTCTATTACATAATATGTCTCTGATGCAAGTAGAAATATTTGGTTTTTGGTTTTGTTTTGTTTTTTTTTAAGATTAACAGTACATGGTACATAAGAAAGAGATGGGAGTGGAGATGAGGAGTAGAAAGTGGCATTGATGGCTCAAAGAGGGAATGACATACACATTCAGTTCCATATAGAAATGTCCATATAGAAACCCAGGAGGTTGGGTTGGGAGAGGCCGTGTTCAGAAGTAAAACATTTTTGAAGGTGGACAAAGTATAAGATGAGAGAGAGTAGGAGAAACAAAGGGGTGGGTGGGTAGAATTACATTGTTAGCAAATAGTACCGGTGGAAGAAAAAAATTACAGCCAGTTTCTCTGATAAAGGTGCCATTTCTCAAATATATAGAGAACTGAGTCAAATTTATAGAAATATAAGCCATTCCCCAATCGATAAATGGTCAAAGGAATGGAGAGGCACTTTTTGAAAGAAGAAATAAAGGCTATCTATACTCATATGAAAAAATGCTCTAAATCACAATTGATTAGAAAAATGCAACTTAAAACAACTCTGACGTACCGCTTCACATCTATCAGATTGGCTAATATGACAGAAAAGAAAAATGACAAATGTTGGGATGTGAGAAGACTGGGACACTAATGTACTGTTGGTGGTTGTAGGAAATGATCTATCCATTCTGGAAGGCAATTAGGAAGTATGCCAAAAGGGCTAAAACTATACATATCCTTTGACTCAGCAATACCAATACAAGGTCTGTATTCCAAAGAGATCAAAAACCAAAAGGAAAAGGACTTGCATAAACAAAAACAATTATAGCAGCTCTTTTTATGGTGAAGAGTTGGAAATTGAGGCGATGCCCATCAACTGGGGAATGACTGAACAAGTTGTATTATATGATTGTGATTAAATATTTCTGTGCTTTAAGAAATGATGAGCAGGATGCTCTCAAAAAAAAACCTGGAAAGATTTACATTAACTGAGGCAAAGTGAAATGAGCAGAATCAGGAGAACATTGTACACAGTGATATCAATATTGTAAAATGATCAATTGTGAATGACTTGGCTATTCTCAGCAATACAATGATTCAAAATAATTCCAAAAAATTTATGGTGAAAAATGCTATTTATTGATTCACCTCCAGAGAAAGAACTAATGGAGTCTGAATGCAGATTGAATCATATTTCTTAAAACTTTATTTTTCTTGGTTTTTGTTGCTGTGTTTTACATGAAAATATGTTTTGCATGATCATACATGTATAATATATATTGAATTGCTTACCTTCTCAGTGACGGGTGATTGGAGGGAGGAGAGAATTGGAACTCAACATTTTTGAAAAGAACATTGAAAAGTATTTTTATGTATAATAGGGAAAAAGAAATCAGGCCTCATTTCTTTTTTCTGAAAAATGAAGAGATTAAAATAAGGGATCTCCATGATCCCACACAGATCTAAGACCTGTGACAATTGTCATATCCAAGAATAGATTTTTGGGAATGGTAAGGCAATTGGGGTTAAGTGACTTGCCCAGAGTCACACAGCTAATAAGTATTGTGTCTGATGCCACATTTGAACTCAGGACCTCCTGACTCCAGGGCCGGTGCTCCATCCACTGTACCACCTAGCTGTGCCAAAGTGATAGAATTTTAAAGCTGGATACCACACTAGAGATGATTCTAGTTCAACCACATCATTGGTAAGATGAAAAATTAAGCCCAAGAGTGGTCCAGTAACTTGGTGGAGTGGTACAGTAGATAGAAGGCTAGGTGCTGAGTTCAAACTTACTAGCTGTGTGACTTTGGGCAAGTAATCCTGTTTGTCCCAGTTTCCTCATCTGTAAAATGAGCTGGAGAAGGAAATGGTAAACCACTCCAGTGCCTCTGCCAAGAAAATCCCGAATGGGGTCAGGGAGAGGTGGACAGAACTGAAGCGACTGAACAACAGCATGGTAAGTAAAGCTAAATTAGGACTCAGACCTGGTCTTTAAACCACTCATCGGCCGGCTCTTTTGGCGGGCCAAATTAAAATCCGAGGAAACTCTAATTCAGTGTCAAATCACCTCCTCTTCGTGCATGATTCAGGGCTAGTGTTTCTCTAATTGAATTTAGTATTTGGCCCATTCCATGTATCCATCCACCTCTTCCTCTAAGGACAAAGTTCACAGAATTTTAGAACGCAAAGACACCTTTGTTATTGTTGTTGTGCTTGTTGTTGTGTTGTTTCAATTGGGTACGATTCTCTGTGACACCATTGGGGGTTTTCTTGACGAAGATACTGGAGTGCTCTGCCACACCCTTCTTCAGTTAATTTAACAGATAATGAAACTGAAGCAAACAGGGTCACGTAGCTAGGGAGAGTCTAAGGCCAGATTTGAACCCAGGAAGGTGAGCCTTCCTGATGTTGGGTCCATTCTTTGTGCACTATGGTACTACCTAGCTGTCTAGAAGCCCTCAGAGGTGTCCTAATCCAAACCCATCACATTATAGATGAAGGAACCAAAGATGAGATGGGCTAAAATGACTTACCTAAGGTGTACAGGTGGGAAAGAGCAGAGCTGCTATTCTAACCTGCTTCTTACTCCATTGTTCTTCCCACTGTACTGTGCTGTCCCTTTTGCTGCTGATGCAGATCTTGGAGACAAGGAGAAAAGCAGGGAATGCAGGAAGAAAGTGGACTAGGAGGCTGAAAAGATTGCTCCTTCTGCTTACATACAATTTGTAGGCTCTCATGCTTCTGAGACCCAGATACTCAAAAGTCAACAGCTCCTGTGCTTTTGATGCTTGGAGAACTTCTCATGACCCTGGAGGGTTTTGGAAGAAATCCTCCCCTGGGCTTATGTCCATTGCACAAATAAAGTCTCTACCATTCTGTACTCTATCATGACCCGATTATAATTCAATGATGTTTTTCTCATCAAATTGGAAGGAAGTTTCTGGCCCTGGGGATTCTTATGGGATATCCCTGCCCATGGCAGAGAGCAAAGTTTGTTTAAAGTTTAGTGCCATTGCTGAATAAAATATGATTCCAGCTTTTTTTGGTAAATTTCTTGCTCTAACTTCTAAAAATTGGTGGTTTATATGAATTGTTTTGTTTGAAATAATACGTGCAATACTTCAGCATTAGTTTGATTTCTAGTCAAACCTGCCCCTGCAGGATTAGGGCAAAGGGTTTCCACCTTCCTTCCACTGTCAGGTCTCAGTCTTGCTCTCATTCTGAGAAAAGAGGCCACACACAAGACTGAAACCCAGGCAGGGAGCTCTAATCTGATTTATAAAGTGATAAAGAGGAGAGACAGTGGGGTTGGGCCTAGAAAGGAAAGAGAAAAGGAAGCTGGAGCCTTTAACAAATGCACAGATCTAGAGCAAACAGAAACACCCTCTTTTGGGCAATGATGGGGAACCTGAAGCCTTGAGAACACATGTGGCCCTCTAGGTCCTCAAGTGCAACCCTTTGAGTGACCTGGAGTAGAGGTTACTAGAATTCCTTTGGTGTTACAAGGGTACACTTCCAGTTTCATGAGACATTCCAGTTATCTCTGTCTCTCTGCCCTCCAGTTTTCTTCTATGAAAAGAAATTCAGTCTAACCACACTTCCATAGTCTCTCAGACTTGAAAACAACTTTTAAAAAGATATTTTTGCCTGCTGTATTACCAATATAGGAAGTTAGCAATGAAAAGTCTGAACACCTCATAGGGTAGAGGAAACCCAAGAATTTTGACCCAGAACATAAGGAAAACCTTATATTCTGGGTCAAACCTCCAGTCAGGCTAGCATACCCCTGAATGAACCATGTGCATTCCTTGCTCTTTCTGTTCATGTCACTTTCCAGGCAGAGCCATTCTTTGGAATCCAGCCCATTTCTTCACAATGCAGCTCAATATTTGCTTAATAGGCTCATAAAATGTTGGACCTGGAAGAGACCTTAGTAATAATTTCTTTCAGGGGGTTCTTAACTTGGGGCTCCATCAACTTGGGTTTTTGAAAATTATTTTAAAAACTCTTTCAATATAATTGGTTTCCTTTGTACATAAATTTCATTGTATTCATTTAAATACATGATTCTGAGAAGGGAACATAAACTGGACCAGACTGCCAAAGGGGTCCATGTTATACACACAAAAAAGTTAAGAACCTTTGAATTTCTTCATTTTACAGATTGTGAAACTAAGACCTCCCCAAAAGAAAAGTGAGTGACTGGTCCAAAGTCATACAATTAATTAGATCTACTGATTTTTAGTGCTGGTGTTTTCTCCCTACAATATGCTTCCTGTTTTCCATAAAACCTTGCAGCCCACAGGGAATTCCTCTCTTCTCTGAAATGCCTGTTGTTCTTATTTATTGATTATATCACTCAAGGTACTTGTTATTTAATGCTTGTTGTTGTTGTTGTTGTTGTTTTATATTGTTTCATTTCTGTCTTTATATACTCATTTAGTATCTAACATAGTGCCCAGGACATTGGATCAGCATCTAGCAAAGTGATTGGAACAAAATAAGGGCTAGATAAATGTTAGTTGATTGACTGATTGATTAGAGAGACAGTTTTAGACCTGGGAGGGACTGTAGAGATCACCTGGTCCTATTTCCTCATAGGTATATAGGTATACAGCTAGGAAGCACGACCACTAAAATTAAAACTCAGGTCTTCTGACTCTGAGGCCAGATACTTTCAATTCTACCTTTCTGCTTTTGGTATTAGATATTTTGTTTAATTATACATAGTAGGTACTCCAATAAGCATGGATTAATTCAAATTCTAATTATTTTAGTCATTTATTGGTTAATTTAAATATCATAAGAAGTATTTATTGACTAATTAGTTTGAATTTTTAAAATTGATTTTTAAGGCAGTAAAGCTATGGAGGGTAAATGGTGTAATGGAAAGAGGGGGGAAGTCTAGACTCAGGAGAGACCTGGATTTGAATCTTACCTTTAACACTTACTGATCCTAGAAAAGTCATTTTGCCTTTTCTGTGCCTTCATTCTCTCATCTATAAAATGGACATAATCACACTTGCATTACTTTTTAAATTTTAAAGAGCTAGGTAAATGTGATCATTTTTTCCTAAATATTAATGAGACTGCCTATTATATGATTAGTCAAGTCTAGGAAAGTGGAAACAAGCAAGCATAGGAAAACTGGAAATTTGTGATGTTTTGTTCAGACCCAAGAAAGGGATCTTGGATCCCTTCCAACTGTGAGGTTCTTTGATTCTGAAACTTCATTCAAATATAGACCATTATAAGATGCATCTTTGCTTTATCAGTGAGAAAGGAATTCATGGCATACCAGTCAGTAGGAAAAAAATCACATTCCCAGAATCCAAGCTGAGATCTTCTGCTATGATCTTAATTACATTTTGTAGATGCCCTAAACTCCTCCCTGATTTCTCCCCCTCCCTCCAGCTCATCTAGAAACAGTAATGGGGCCAGAAACATCAATTTCTCCTGGTTTCCTTTTAAAAGATATTACTATATGGGAATTGATGCAGAGTGAAATGAGCAAAACCAAGGAAACAATATACATGAACACAAAAACATATAAATGGGAGAAAAACAATAACAAAACTGGAATTCTGTTTCTAAGCTTGGAAACAAGGAAGAAAAGAGAAAATACACTCTGCATCTCCCTGACTCCAGAGAAGCTCCCTGGCACAGTGGGCACTTAATAAATGCTTGTTCCCTTCTGGGAACAAGCTTCACTGGGAAGTCATGTTGAAGAGGGTGCCCAAAGAGGGTTAGGGCTGCCTGACCCCAAAACACCAACATGCCGGGTCCTGCTGAAAGAATTCCACTCAAATCTTCTCAGCCAAAGAAAAAGTAAAGTTTATTGAAAGATATGGGGTAGACTCTCACAGAGCAAGTCTCTGCTAAGCTATTCTTCAGCATTCTCACAAAGATGTAGGGAAGATGATGTCTTATATATAGAGGAATCTAGGGGTGGTTTACAGGAGGAGCCTGGGGAGGGTCTTCAGGAGGAGTTAATGAGATCAGACTCCAGTACTTCAGGTGGAGTTAATGAGGTCAATGCAACGTATCTTGATAGGCTCCTGGGGGAGGGGGGGAGGAAAGCAGATGGACAATGGAGGGCCAGGCTAGTAACAGGTTTGGGCCCAGCCACAAGGAAATACTTATGGCCTCTGCAAATGCCTCCTGAAGATTCAATCAGACTTCAAGAGGTTTCTCAGAGTATGTACCTCAAAGATTCAAGGAGAGCTCAAAAAAAAAGGGGGGGGAGGTGTCCCAGAGCTTACACCTCATCAATGTGGCATAGTGGAGAGAAAGCAGGTCTTAAAGATAGGAGGACCTGGGTTTAAGTACACCATGGGTACAGATTGGTTGTTACTTAATGTCTCCATGCTCTAGGCAGCTAAGTAGCAGAGAAGAAATCTACCTTCATTTGTTGAGTCTGTTTCCTTAGTTTGGATGCCAATAAGACCATAGGTTTAGCCCCCTCCCTCCTTTGCAGTGGTGGGGGGTTATGGGCATGGGATGTTAGACTATTTGATTTGACTGGTATGTTAGTGAGTTTTCCTGAGGTGCTTCACCTCTCCCCTTTCTTCTTTCCTTTCTTTCGTTCCTTTCTTCCTTCTTTCCTTCTTTCTTTTTCTTCCTTCCTCCTTTCCTTCCTTCTTTCCTTCTTTCCTTCTTTCTTTTTTTTTCACAAGGAATGGTTTATTGGGTAAAGGATGAATAATATATCTAAAAACAAAGGTGATAGAAAAACAAATAATGTCAATACATTTTTAAAAACATAAATGAGATATCCATTTCAAGCAAATACTATCTAAGTAAACTCAGTAGACCAAGATGATTCCTGATGTCTAAATGCTAAGAAAAAATTAAGCAGACTTGCTACAAAACAACTCCAACCATATGTGATATTAAACAGAGTGAAGACTAAGGTGAAACAAGTAGGCAACCATATGGGTTTAGGGGAGTGGAGGGAAGGGAACACGCATTTATTAAGTGCCCACTGTGCCAGACTCTGTGCTAAGAGCTTTTAGAAAGATCATCTCATTATTAGATCCTCACAACAACTCTGGGAGGTAGGTACTATTATTTTTCCTATGTTTCAGTTAAGGACACTGAGGTAGACTGTGATTAAGTGTCTTACCTGGGTCACAGAGCTAGTAGGTATCTAAGGGAGGATTTTAATAAGGTCTTCCAGATTTCAGGCCTAGAAAACCCATTCACTATGTCACCTAGCCGCTGTAGGGCTGGGATGGGAATGAAAGAAAATGAGAGGTATGTTTTAATTTTCATTTTTATGAATGCACATTTTTAAATTTCAGAAGACTGCTCGCCTGGGGCATTGCTCTGTGAAAGTCATATATTTTGGTAAGGGCTCAAAGTTTTTCTATTGGGCAGTAAGTGGCACAGTGGACAGAGTGTTGTGCCTGGAGTCAGGAAGACTCATCTTTAATTCAAATCTGTCACCTGATACTTACTAGCTACGTGACCCTGGACAAGTCATTTAACCCTGCTTACCTCAGTTTCTTCATCTGTAAAATGAAGTAGAGCAGGAAATGGCAGACCACTTCAGTATCTTTTGCTATGAAAACCCCAAATGGGGTCAGGAAGAGTTGGACACAACTGAACATGATTAAATATCAACCACCACCAGGGGGCATCATGATTCACAAATTCTTCATCATCCTCATTAGCACCACCACCACCACCATCATAGCTGACATTTATAGGACAATTTAAAGTTCACAAAGAATTTTATGTGTATCACCTCCTCTGGCTTACAACAATCCTACTAGGTAGGTCCTATGGATAGTACTATTCTACTATTATCATTTTTACAAATGAGGAAACATAGTTAGTATCAGTCATATCCTCCGATCCTAGGTCTTCATGACTCTATATGCAATTCTGTATCTACTATACCATCTTTTCTTTCTTATCCTAGCCCTGGTCCTCAGATATCTCAGGAACAACTTTCAGATAAAATGAATAGTCCCAGGAATCTAACATACCCTGCAGAAGTCAGTGACTTCTTCAGGTACTCATTTACATAACAGGTTACTTTCTTCTCAAAATGAAAATGATCACAGAAACCCACCTCAGGTTAACAGAGCTGTGTTTTGCCAGGTGGTAGCAGTGATGATTTCTATTGAGTTATCCCCGCTCTCTTTGCCAAGTACCACTCATGATAGGTTTTCCTGTGAAAGAGTAGACAGGGACAGGAGGACATGGTCAACTAATCCATTACAACAACCGCGTTCTATCCTAGTGATATGATTCACCATATTTCATTTCCAGGTTTCATCATTTCTTGCTTGCTTTATCATGCCTTAATTGAAACTGGCTGATAGGAGTTGGGAAAGGAAAGTGGAGATTTGTTTCCTTCAATAAAGAACATTGGGGAGGAAAGAACCCCTTTATACTGCTGCTTAGGACATGATTAGGAACATTTGCACTTGGGACACTCCCCAAACCCCCCCCCCCCATTAGATGGAGGTGGGGCAGGGAGATACAACCCTGTACAAACCCCAGGAGACCACCAGGAAGTGGGTTGTAGGGAGGTTTCCCTTTCAATTTGGTAGCTTCCTACTTTAACTAATTATTCTTGAGAACTAGGTGCTAAGGTCACTCCAACTACTGCAGGATGGGGTGGAGTTTACAGAAAACAGATAAATGTATTAGGGAAGAGAATTAAGAGACTTGAAAGCTGTGCTCCATCCTACTCCCCTCCCACCCCCGCCAAAAAAAAACCCACAAAAAGTCTTTCAAGGCATCGCCTTTGCGGGGGCGGGGGGGAAGACTTTAGGGATTATCTAGTCCATATTTTCACTTTAAAGGAAACTGGGGGGTGGGGAGGGAATTTGCTAACCCAAGGTCATAAAGGAAAATTTATTCTTCACCTGGGGACTGCTTTCAAATGGAGCCCAAATCACACAAATTCTGGGCTGGATGGAACTGCTAGGGAGCAGAGACCCAGAGTTAATGTGTGAGTAAAGACTAGGAAGCCTAAGAGACAGTCAAGCTGCCCCTCATCAGAGAGCTCCTACAGGTCAGGTCTCATGTACCCATTCTATCATCTGCCATGGCTCCCTCTACAAGCCTTCACAACCAGGACCCACCCTTTCCTCCCTCCTGTCTCCCTCTCCCATAAATTTTTCTTCTAAGCAAAGCTCTAGTTATAAGGAAAAAGTAAGAGAACATTTGCAAAATGCTTAGTAAACCTTAAGGCACCGTGTAAATGCTAGCAGCAGCAGTAGCAATAGTGGTAGTAGTAGTGGTAGTAGTAGTAGTTGTAGTAGTAGTAGTAGTAGTAGTAGTAGTAGTAGTAGTAGTAGTAGTAGTAGTAGTAGTAGTAGTAGTAGCAGTAGTAGTAGTTTTGATTTGGGAAGATGCTTTCTTACTAAGAAGCCCAAAGGAAAATTACAGGCCATTTATCACAGGCTCATAGATTTAAAGCTAGAAAGCACCTTAGAAGTCACTGAGTCCAAGCCCTCCATTATACAAATAAGGAAACTGAGGCATTGAAAGGATTCGAATTCAAATTGTTTGGCTATAGATCTCTCCCTCTGAATTCTATCTACTGCCTTGGCCGTAAGCCAGAACTTTCATCCCTTATGTTAAAAGCCAATATTGTACATTCTGGCTTGTTTTTGCTTTAAAAATTACTACTCCAGGAAATCCCATTATTTCAGTTGTGTCTTACAATTAAAATAAAAATCTTCTCACTAATGTAGTTTTGCATATATATAAATTTGGGCTTTATTTTGTTTAAATAAATGAAATTGCTTGTTTTGTTTTTTATCTACCTAGGGAACTCCCAGTGGTATAGGGAGCTGAGTCACTCAAAGGTTAGGGGATTTCCCCATCATCCCTCAGCCAGCATTTGTCAATACCTCCACAACATCTTTCATCTTTATCCCCTTCCTCTATACAGCCACCCTCTATTTTCAGCCCCAGTCACTAATCACCCGGACTGTTGCCAGACTGCTTTATAGGTCTGCCCACCTCAAATCAAGTCTCTCCCCAATCCAGACTTGTTGATCCTTCCTTCTCAAAGAGGACCAATGGCTGTCCTCCACATAGCTGCCAAAATGATTTTCCTAACGAGGAGGGTCTAATAAGATTCTCCTACTCACCACCTCCTGAGACTCCCTATTATCTGCAGGAGCAAACATAAACACATTTAGCATTTAAAGCCCTTCACAACCTGGTCCCCATCTACTGTGTTTGGAAGAGGAATAGATTTGTTCTATTTGGTCCCAGAAGGCAGAACCAACAGTTGTAAAGGGACAAATTTAGACCTGATGTCAGGAAAACTTTGAACAATCAGAGGGGCCCCAAAGTGGAATGGGCTGCTTGGAGAGGTGCTGGCTTACCTGTTGCTGGAGGTCTTCCAGCACAGGCTGGATAACCACTTGTCAAATCTATCAGATGCAGCATTACTTTCCTAGACAAGTTGAACTAGATAACCATTGAAACCCCTTTAATCTTTCAAAATCTGTGATTCAGCAAGAACTTTCTAGCCTTATTACAAAGTATTGCTCTCCTTTGAGCACTCTCTCAGATGCTTCTTACTCTTGCTTATACATCTTGCTCCATCCCTTTGATATATATTTCCATTGGTTGCCCCCATGTTTGGAATGGATTCTATTTACCTCCTTTCGGAATCCACTTTTTTTCAGGTCTTAGTTCCTATCCCTACAAAGGTTCTTAACCTTTTTGTCTCCTGAACCCTTTGGGGTCTAGGGCAACTTATGAACCCCTTTTCAAAAGAATGGTTTTAAAAAAGGAAAGTAAAATATGCAAGATTACAAAGGAAACTAGTCAAATTGAAATATGTTTTTGTGATTGGCAGCCCCCACCCTTATTCTACATGAAGCTTTTCTTGACTTCCCCAGTTGCTAGTGACCTCCCCCACAAATCACCTTGTATTTAGTTTACTTCTATTTTTATGTACTCCTACATTGTACATATCCCCTCTCCTCTGTAGAATATTATTTATAAGCTCCCTGAGGGCTGGGACTGTTTTACCTTTGTCTCAGTGTTCCCAGCACTTACCACATAGTAGGTGTTCAATCAATTAATAGTTGATCAACTTACTCCCACTCTGGCCCCTCTATTCACAACACCAGGGCTTTTCAGTGAAAAAGTTTGATAGAGGGGCAGCTAGGTGGCACAGTGAATAGAGCACCAGCCCTGGAGTCAGGAGTATCTGAGTTCAAATCTGGCCTCAGACACTTAACACAAAAACTAGCCATGTGACCTTGGGCAAGTCACTTAACCCCAACTGCCCTCCAAAAAAGACATAAAATTAAATTAAAAAATTTAAAAAAAAGTTTAATACAAACAATAATAGGCAAAGTTATCAGGACTCTTAAGTTCACCTGAAGCAAGAGCTATTCCATGAAGAAATTTTTATAGAGAATTATTAGTAGATGTTTAGACTAAATGTAATCTTATATCATGATTCCTTATACTAACATTATTCCTAAATGCCTCCTATTTCTTTTTGCAAGAACATGAGAATGTTTTAATGTTTCAGGGGAGGGGAGATTGGGGAGGATGGGTAACAGTTTATGCTCTGTCCTGCTTTGCTAGGGGCTCTTTGCCACTGTAATCCCTCAAGAACAATGTCTTCAGTGTCCTGGAGGCTGTCCAGTACCCAGTGCTGGCTCAGAGGGTCCCGAAGGAAAACCATCAGCCTCATAGGCACATTGCCACCTACTGGCGATCAGAGTGAATAAGAAGGAAGGAAAATGGGACAAAGGACAGAATCTAAAGGGAGCTCATTAAAAACTGCCCTTTATTATCTATGCCTCCTTAACTCTGACAAAGGAGGCAACATTTCTATGGTTGGTTGTCATGTGATATTGTAAGCAATTTTTGTTGTTCAGTCAATGCAGTCGTGTCTTGTACTTTGTGACCCCGTTTGGGTCACAAAGATAACTGGAGGGGTTTGCCATTTCCTTCTCCAACTCACTTTACAGATGAGGAAACTGAGGCAAACAAGGCTAAGTGACTTGCCTAGGGTCATAGTGTCTGAGGGACAGATCTGAACTCATGATGATGAGTCTTTCTGATTCCAAGCCCAGTGCGCCAGCCACCGGACCACTTAATTAAAATATTCCTAACTCCAAGTTTTACACAGATGACTAACAAACTGCCTCTCAAATTACTAGGCTGTTAAACAATTCACAGTTTATTTATCAACAGTAAGCAATGATTTAGCACTTGCTGTGTGCAACAAACGAGGCTAGATCTATGGCTTCATGGAGCTTCAGCCACCGTGCTGATAACATAATTACAGCTACATTCATAAATGTTCATTGTTCTACTTCTAAAAATAGATTCAGAACTGTGATAAAACATGCACTTTGAAAAGCCTACATGTCTTTGTGTGTGGTCTTTATTTTTACTCATCTTATAACGTACATGAAGGGTACCCTGTGTTGCTAGGAGATCTCAGATGATATTTTTTGAAAACTAAAGACCCATAACTAACTGAACACAAAATGCTGCCTATGGATGGTTTTTGTGACTATGCCACTGAAGAATGGGGGGTGGGTGTCATAGATAAGGTGAGACTTAAACATAAGAACAAAAATAAGGCAGGGTATCCCATCTGCAAGACCAGTGAAGTAGTAGGTGACAGAGGCAGCCAGGACCACCCTCCCTGAATCCTTTGCTTCATTCTTTATCTCTGTGTACTTATCACCTAGCACTGTCCAGCACATAACAGATATTTAATAAATGCATGTTGAATTAATAATTAGAACCTTTGTAAACAATAAGCAAGAATGATCATATGCAGTTTGTAAACAGCAGATTATTAAAAATAAAACAGTGTTTTAATCATTTAGGAAATGACTTCCTTTCTCCTCCTCCTCCTCCTCCTCCTTCTTCTTCTTCTTCTTCTCCTTCTTCTTCTTCACCTTTTACTAATACAGCTTCTCAGAAAAGGTGAATAAGCTTTTTCCTGACTTGCTTTTATGTAATAATTCCCACCTAAGGAGTCACATGAACCTGTGATGAGAAAAACCTGTAAGTAAACCAAAGTGGGTCAACACTCCAATAACCTTTCTCAAAGGTGAAGGTAGGGATACCAGAAATGAATTTTCTAAATCAAGAGAAAAGCCTTGACTACAGATTAACAGGAAGTGAGACTTAATCCTCTGAAAACAAAGATAAGAGTTTCTGGGAAATTTGCTCCTTCCTCCTTCGCAGTATGTACATAAAAATTGTTTCTGAACCAACAAAGCTGCAATTAGTTGTGTTAAGTTTTAATTATGACTAAGCCTGAAATTGGGCTTCAATTCTCCAGCCCAAAGTTCCCTATGGGATGGCAGGGGACAGTGTGTTGTGACTAGAGTCAGAAAGATGTGAGTTCAAATCTGGCCTCAGATACTTATTAGCTGTGTGACCTCAGGCAAGTCATTTAACCCATGTTTGACTCAGTTTCCTGAACTACAAAAAGAGGATAATAATAGCACCTACCTTCCAAGGTTGTTGTAAGGATAAAATGAAATAACTTTTGTAAAGCACTTGGCACAGTGCCTGGCACATAGTAGGCATTATATAAATGCAAGTTGTTGTTGTTGTTATTCCTCTGAGTGTATTTTTGAGTTACCAAATGACTTAACCAATGATTCACCTAGAAAAAGAATATTCTGTCTTACGCTGCTTCTGTAAAGTCTTTAAGCTACCCAATTTAAGAGAGGCATTGAGCAATAGGAAGAGATGAGTAAAGAGTCACAAAGATGGTAGCACGTTAGTTAAACCTGTTCAAATAAAAATAGACTTTAGCACCAAAGCTATGACAAGGGCAGGGTGACTAGGGTTTTATCTCAGGTTACCATATTTAAAGGATGGAGGATTTAGAGGGCAACCATAGCAACCACAATCTTTCAGCAGTATAGAAGCTTAATCATAGCTGGCATTTACACAGCATTCTCTAAGTTCCAGGTGCTGTGCTATGCACCTAAAAAAAAGTTATTATTTAATTATTTTTATTATTATTTAATTATTTTCTTTTAAAATTTGGAGTTCCAAATACTGACCCTCCCTCTCATCCCTCACCTGCCCTCTGAGAAGGCAAGGAATATGATATTAATTATACATGTGAAATAATGTAAAACATATTTTCATATTAGCCAGATATATTTTTAAAAGCAAGAAAAATAAAGTGAGAAAAATATATTTCAATTTTCACTCAGAATTAATCAGTTTTCTCTCTGGAAGTGAGTAGCCTTTTTTCCCAAGTCCTTTGGAACTGTCTTGATGAGAGTAGAGGTCTTTCATAGGTTATCATCATGGTAACATTGCTGTTACTATGTACAGCACTCCTGGTTCTTCTCACTTCACTTTGCATCAGGTCATATAAATCTTCCCAGGTTTTTCTGAAACCATCCCCTCTTGTCATTTCCCACTGCAGACCTTTCCCCATGCCACAACTTGTTCAGCCATTGCCCAACCGATGGGCATCCCCTCAATCTCCTATTCTTTGTTACCATGAAAAGAGCTTCTATAAATATCTTTGTACAAATATTTAGCTCCTTTTCGTTTTTTCATTGATCTCTTTAGGTTACAGCCCTAGAAGTGGTATTGCTGGGTCAAAGGATATGCACAGTTTTATAGCCCTCTGGGCATAGTTCCAAATTGTTCTCCAGAATAGTTGGATCAGTTCACTACTCCACCAACAATTCATTTGCATACCTGTTTTTCCTGCATCCCCTCCAGCATCTGTCATTTCTCGTAGGTATGAAGCAGTACCTCAAAGTTGTTTTCATTTGTATTTCTCTAATCGATAGTTATTTAGGGCATTTCTGTGCTATGTGCTTTACAGATACTATCTCATTCAATCCTCACAACCTGGAAGGTCGTTGCTATCATTGGCCCTATTCTACAGGTGAGAAAACTAAACCCCAGGGTTCCACAGCTACTGAGTGCCTGAGGCTGGATTTGAACTCTAATCTTCCTGACACCAGGTCCAGACTCTTTCCACTCGGCCACCTAGTTACCTAGTACCAACAGTGCTTAATACCCGGTAGACAAGAATAATTAGTTAATATACAAAGCTTTTAGATGGCAGACTAAAATTAGTCTCACCTTGCCTTTCTTCTCTCCCCTTCCATTCTTCATGACTCTGCTTAGCAGTGGCTTTGCAAAGGAGTGTCCCTCCTTTATGGTTTCCTACCTTCTCTGCTCAAATTAAGGCAAGTTTTATCCTCCCACATCCTGGATTGTTGGATTTGTTCCAGGCCCCAAAATTCCTAATTGCATTTCTAATCTTTGAGGAAGACAATTAGCTTTGGAGTCAAAAAGCCCTGAGTTCAAATCCCACTGCTGTCACATATTGGCTGTGTGACCCTGGGAATATCAGGAATTGGCCTACAGACCAAAACCTGTTTTTGGCCTGCTGGAGCTGATAATCATTTAATATCATATTTTAGCTAATGTCTGATTTAATCAAACAGCCTGCTCTGATTAAAAATGCCTTTCCCTGTGTCTGTAACTTCAAAGACCAGAGGTGAGATTCCCCTTATCTTGGGACGTACTTCACATGAGAGCAAAACAGACATCCTGAGACCATAAAATGCTAATAGACTCTGCTCTGGTCATTGTCAATTTGCATTTGCAAAAAAGAACTCTGTATCGCATATAGATGGTAACAAATGGAACAAATGGTAACAAAAATAGTTTTGTGACATAGTCAACCTGAACTGGGATGGTGCTAAAATGTATAAATAGTTTTATGATTTCTCTGTTCATCAGTCAGGACTTTAGTCATGTACTCTTTGCACAAGTAATGCTAACCTTAAGGGAATACTAAGGAACAAATAATGTAAATTTTTATATTACTGTTTGTTTCTTTTAAACCAAAACTTTTAAGTGGTCAACAGGGCTAAAAATTATTTTTATATCTTTAAATAAAATCTTTTATTTTAAAATATTTTTAAAAAGTCATTTTTAGCTTGAAAGTCATAAAAAACAGACAGCTGGCTAGATTTGACACTGAGGCTAGAGTGGGTCACCCCTATTCTAGTGGATTCTCTAAAACTAAATTTCAGGGGCGGTACCAGTCTACATAGGGAATCTGTGAACTCCCTTTATCAATACAATCACAGGTCCATTCCCTATTCTCCATCTTTAAGGGGAAAAAGGTCATCACAGACATTATGGTTATAATTATGGTTATGATTATTTTTGTTTACCAGTGATGAAAGGAAAAGAAAAAAACTGATTTAACCTGATATTTCATGATAAGTTTTTTACATAAAGAAAACTTTCCCAAAGGCCAGATTCCATGTTTGTCAGTGGTGCCCCCCATTCTCCTGAACCCCTTGGATTGGAGTCATAAAATATTTTAAGGCTGGAAGTGATCTCTTACTAACCCTCTTACCTTACATATGGGGAAACTGACACCAAGAAAAGTTAAATGAACTTTTTAATACCATGGGCAAACTCGAATTCAAGCCTTTGGACTCCAGTCTAGTGCTCTTTCCACTACACTACCATGTATCTTTGATGCCATTTTCCTGTTTGCACCCCTCTTGATTAGTCCTCATTGACTCTGTCCCCATTTCTTTTCCCACTATCACCACCCTGGTCATCACCTAGGCAGATAACTACAAGAGTTTCCAAAATGTATCCCACTGTCTTGTCACTTTAATCCATTCTTCACACTGATTAAGCATTATTTTTCCTCCAGATAGATTCTGCCACAGAAGCCTTCCTGGCCGATTCATAAAATCACAGATATGGGGATGGAAAGGATCTTAGTGGTTATCTAGCCCACCCCTTTCCTTTTACAAATGAGGAACTGAGACCTGAATCACCTTTGGGAAATGATTAAGCCTGACTCCACCTCAGATGTGCCCACTGCACAATCTCTGCCTCTCATGCAAATGAATTCAATAAGCATTTATCAATTATTATTATAATGTATTAATTTTTATTTATTCTATGCAAGGCACCATGCTCGTGGTTATAGTCAAAGAGTACCCTTCTGGTGCTTCTGATCTGATTGGAAAGGTCTCGTGTTTTAATAGCTTAAGAGACTACCTTAAAGGTCCCTCCCAGTTCTAAATCCATAGTATAGAGGAAAAACAAAGACAAAAATGAAATAGTTCTTACCCTCAAGGAGCTTACATTCTACCAGGGGAGACAATGTGTACTATGTAAGTTTATACAGAAAATAGACACAATTAATACAATGTAGTTTTGGGAGGGAGAGCACCAGGAGCCAAGGTAGAGGAGATTGATCAGGAAATAGTCCTTTAGCTGGGTCTTGAAGGAAATGAGGGTGTAGATGAGGAAAGAGTTTATCCCAAACATGGGAGACAATCAGAACAAAGGCATAGAACTGGGAGATGGGACACCCTATGTAAGGAAGAGCCAGTTGGGCATTGGACTGGACTGTAGCATGCAGGAAGGGGGAAAACATTTACAAGAAGGCTGCCAATGTTGGCCAGGGCCACCGTGCCAAGAACTTTAATTGCCAAACCAAGGAGTTTATACTTTATCCTAGAGGCAATAAGGAACCACTGGAGTTTATTAATATGAAGAGTCACAGACTTAAAGAAAATCATTTTGACTGTTAAGGACAGATTGAATTTAAGAGACTTAAGGTAAAGATGCCAGTTAGGAAGCTGTTGCAATAGCCCAGGGATGTTAATACATACGTATGTTACACAGTTCACAGGGCCATTGGGGAAGTGCTTTATAGACTGTAGAGTGTGAGCTATTGTGATAAGACATTTGATTAATGCCTTTCCCCATGTGGAGAATGCAATGTTTTTGTCCGTATTAAGAGACAGATCTTTTTTTTAAACTGAATGTTAAAATTTATTTTTACATGTAATTTGGGGGGAAAATAAAATACTAAGTTACAAAACAGATCTTTGATGTAGTCCAAGTATGGAATTTCCAATTTGGAAACAATCAGCAGATAAATCTTAACAAATTGCCTGAGACACATCAAATATAAGAGATGTGCCCAAGGTCACATGCCTAGTAAGTATCAGAGGCAGGATATGAATGCAAGTCTTCCTAGGCCCACTAATGCCCACTACACCACACAGTCTCTATTAAAGTAACTGAAACTAATTTTAACAGATGGAAGATATCAGATATCCTGTCAGAAAAGACAGGATGTGTTTCTAAGGTCAAAAAAGCAGGGCAATTCCTGTTGCAGAGAAGGAACAGCTGTTGTCAATAACCCTGCTGAGGGCACCAGTTTCTCTTTCCAGTCAAAGCTGTCCCATCTTCATAAAAATGAATCCATCCTTGACTCCCTGTCTAGCTAGCCGTCTTAAACTGATCCCCATCCGTAGATAAGCTGACTGTATTCACAGCAGAGAGAAATAAAAAGCCAGGTGAGCCATCTTTGGGACTGGAGAGTGAATTGGCAATGACTTACTCCTAGCCACAAGAGAGGGAGTCCCAAGTCCTTTGTGCTAACAACAGAAACAATGAGTTTTCCATGCCCCTCCACACATATAGATGGCAACAACAGAGGAAGTTTAAGCTAAGGTCTATACCTTTCTATATGGAAAGAGGGTACTGATGGATAGGAAACAGGTAACATTTTTACAATGCAGTGGAATCATGGTTCTTCAGATCATAGCCTCAGAACTGGAAGGGACAAAGACATCCTCTACATTTCTGGGCTCTGTATTGCCTCTAAGAGGAAATACAGAATCTTCTGTTTGTCATTTAAAGCTCTTCACATTCTCTTTCCCACCTAACTTTATATGTAGATTTCACATGATTCCTTCTCATAGACTCTTCATTCCAAAGTGCCCTGATTCTTATGCCTAGGCATTCTATCTCCCTGGACTTCTTTCCACTTGTCCCTCTTAGCATATCTCTTTCTCCTCAAGGTTCAATTCAAGGACCATCTCCTAAAAAAACTTCTTATGATATTCTCCTTCCCCCTCAGTCAGTTATTAGTAATTCTACCCACTCTAAAAATCACTTTTTATTTATATTATATATTCTGTATTTTCTTACCTAAACATGTTATACATAGTGTTTCCCACCAGTAAAATATAAACTCCCTGAAGATAGAAAGGTGGAAATGAAATTTTTGGCCTTTGTAAGCCCAGTGCTTAGAAATGTGTCTGATGCATTTTATGCTTGTAGAATTCAAGTTTTTCCATATTTCCTTGCATTTGTCATATTTATCATTATTATGGCACCATCATATTCCATTACATCAATATACCATAATATATTCAGCAGTTTTCCAGTTATTGTATCTATAGGATCACAGAATCTCCATTGAAAAGAACCTTAGAACCCCTCTTGTCCAACCCATACATGACCCAGCAAGGGGTTATCTAGTCCTTCTGTGAAGAACTCTAGCAAAAGAGGAGCCCACTACTTCCAGGGACAATATATTCCATCTTTTTAATAGATTTAATTTTTATAAAGTTTTTTCTTACATTGCCTCAGTTTACCTCTTTATGGCTTCCCTGTATCACTCCTAGTTTTGATCTCTGAGTTCAAGCAAAATAAGACTAGTTCCTCTTCCCTTTGGAAGCTCTCAAAGCACTTGAAGACAGTAACCAGCTTGCCCAGTCAATACATCATAGTAGACAACATATTTAATTACACGATGGAACAAAAGGGAGAGAGGACACAAGATCCCAACATCCTTATTTTTTGTTGAATCCTTCAATGGTGAAAGCTCTCTACAAAATATCTTCTCCAATAAGGTATCTCCCAGGCATATGTCTGGAGAAGGGAATAGCAAACCACTCCAAATCTTAGCCAAGAAGATCCCAAGTGGAGTCATGAGGAGTCGGAAATGATTGAACAACAACAAAAGCACATGTCGATATCATATAAAATACTTTGAAAGATAAGACAGAGAGTTTTGTTCAATGACCCTCTTTGATTCATATCAACCAAGGCATAAAACAAAGGAGGAACATACTCAAAGGATGTCTGCTGCTGTCATTGGGACATCTAGAGAAGACTCCAAATGAAGGATAAGGGATTCCCTGAAGATTATAAGCCCCTCTTGATGCTGTTTTTGTCTTTGACATTATAAAGATTGCAATGAACATAACAAGGTCTGCTAAATGATACAAATTGTTCCCAGGCTTTTTTTTTCTCTTACAAATAAAGCAACCCTGAATACTTTTGTGAAGATGAGCACTTTTGGTGTCTTTCACAATATTTTTAGGATAAATTACTAGGAATGCAATTGTTATATTCTGTTCATTTAAAATACAGGGAAGGGGGAGCTAGGTGAGGTGAGGACGTGATGGCAGTGAGGTG
The DNA here is from genome assembly GCA_028646575.1 of Pseudocheirus occidentalis. NCBI lineage: Eukaryota > Metazoa > Chordata > Mammalia > Diprotodontia > Pseudocheiridae > Pseudocheirus > Pseudocheirus occidentalis. The sequence continues at coordinate 53,845,568 of CM053597.1, forward strand.
TAATGAGGTGGCAAGGGGACTCTGGCTGCTGGATCCTGACCCCTCCCTTAGCTCCTTCCTCCTGCCATCTGCCACACATTCTGAGGGAGAAGGACCTCACTGTCAGAATGAGGAGCGCCATCAAAGAACAGGAAGAGCTGGAGCTGAAAGCGTTGTTCTATTTCTGAAGGGGATGAAAGTTTCTAAGAAGTCAGTCCAGTTTCATTTCAATCGAGGATAGGTGAAAATGATGATCCCAGTGTCTTCTTAACAGAAGTTTCATGGACCAAAACATATCCACAAACAGTTCTAATCATAGCTATCATTGCTTTTTTCAACAGTACTATATCATCTGCTATAAAGTGAAGTATTTCAACTAAATTACAAGAAGTTCAAGTTAATTTTGAAATTGCTGTGACATATATGGTGTTTGAATACATCAAGGAAAGTAAAGAACAGTACATGGAGAATCATCATCCTGCTAATTCTATGACATCAATAAGCAATATTGTTTCAGTTGAAACTTCTAATATGGCTCCATTGAGTAAGAAAAAAAAAAAAGAACAGCTTTCAAAAGTCCAGAAACAGAATCTCACAGACAACGTGGCTTACAAAGGTGAACTTCCACAAGGCTGGAACAGGGTCAGTGTGGTTAAGCATTTAAGTAAAACTGGCTCTAAAGATGATGAATAATGAAAGAAACTCAACACAAGGAAACACCATGCTTTAATACAGTAAACTGAGGTTAACATGCTTATTTCAGTACTCTTTTTTTCTTTTGAAGTGGCATTTTATGAAATATTAAGTTTTTGTATGTTTTCTAAGAAATTAGATCACATGTTTAAGTAAAGATTTCTTGGTATTTCATTATTCTCATAAATCTGCTTTAAAGGAAAGCAAAATATAGCATGAGTAATGATCAGTGTCCTTTCAGGAGCTTGTTAAACTTTATAAATTATCAAACATCATGAAGAGCAAATAACAATATATGCAACGTCAAAATATGGTATCTGCAGGGCTGGGGAACCTATGGCCTCAAGGCTCCTCAAGTGGCCCTCTAGCTCCTCAAGTAGCCCTATGACTGAATCAAACTTCACTGAACAGATTCTTTTATTAAAGGGATTTGTTCTGTGAAGTTTGGATCCAGTCCACATGAAGACTCAAGACTATGGGTTCCCCAACTCTGTATCAAGAGTATGATTTTTTTCCCCAAGAGAATGTAAAATCAATTAGAATAAAATTGCTTAGCAAGCATATCCTTAAACACATGGGAAAGTTTAAAAAAATCACAGAAAACAAGAGATAATTCAGAAAAAAGACCAGAAAAGCAGGATAATTTTGAAGGCAATATGTGGAATTTCTTACATACATTCTTTAAAAGAGATATGGAAAGAAGATTCACAGCTTCATATAGAATCTTCTTTTTATGTTCTGCTCTACAAATAAAAATGCTCATTGTTTTAGTGTTTAAATTATATTAAAAGTTATTTTTAATATAGGACAATTACAAGTGAATGTAATCAAATTGACTTTGGTGATGAATAAAACCCTAAAGGTCATTTTTATTCATTCATATTATTTTGATTTTACTCTTCCCCATCCTTCTGCTTTCTTTTAATGTTACTTTGTCATCAGCTTAATAGAGTAAACATAAAGGTTTTAATTTTTTTGTATTTGCAAATCACTGAAAAACAATTCTGTGCCATCATCGCATCTATCACTTTATTTGGAGATTTTTATAACTAATATTCATTGCCATAGACATCTAAAGAATCAATGTGTCATTCTGGAAAGAAGGAAAATGTGAAGAAATCTCAAGAAGATTCTTCTTTCATAACCTAAGGAACTCAAGAAATATAAAAAGGGGAAATAGAAGAGATGCCTGTAGAACTACCAGGGTTCCTCCGAGTCAGAGGAAATTTCAACATCTAGGCCTTACCCCAAGTTGAGAGAACAGAAGTCTATCAGGGTGAGGGCCTGAGATATAACAATAACTCTACCAGAAACTAAAGAAAAAGGGAGAGACATAAAGAAAAGCCAGGAAATGACAGAATGAACCCATAAATTAACTAGAACTACAGAGAGTTGTAAAGGCTATAGATGAGAAGAAACAGAAACCCAAGTTCTGCCAGAATGATCACATAGTCATTGTGTCAGAGGTGATAATGAATGATCCAGGTTGTCCCACCTTTCTCCAGCCCCCATCCAGAAACCTAGGGGAAATCTCTTATTCAGATGGTCACATATAGTAGCACCAATTGTAACCATTCATACAAGCTAACCATCAGCCTGAATATACCCTAATGAAGTAAGGGAAAAAGAGCCAAAGAATACTGTTCATTCTCCCAGTACTCCATTGTGGTATCAGTCAACAAGCATTTAAGAGCCTACCATGTGCCTAGTACTGGGCAAAGAAAATACAAAGAACCCTATTCACAAGAAGTTTATATTCTAAAAGTGGAGAAAACAGCTACACATATAAGTATAGAGAGAATAAATATTAAGTGAATAAAAGGTCTCTTGACCTGTCTTTCAAGAGCATCTTTTAGTGGCATCCACTCACAGTCGATGGTGGACCTCAACTGATAACCTTGGTACTAACAGAATGAGCCTAAGGGATGGTTCTCCTGGTTGTACATCTAGGAGGACTGGCATAAAAGAGACAATATTGCCTTTGCTCAGTGGTTCTCAACCTTCATAATGCTGCAACCCTTTAATACTCCTTTGTGGGCAGACCCACCTGGAGATGGATAGAGGAACAGTGTCTCAGTTCCACAGACATCAGAAATATGTGTTTTCTGATGGCCTTAGGTGACGCCCAAAGGGATCACAATCCACAGGCTGAGAATTGCTGCCTTTGCTTCTCCTGTACTATAGTGGATTTGAGATCCTTTTAATCACCAGTCCAGTGCTCCTTTGTACATCATATGTTACCATCTTCTCCTTGAGATCTTCCAGACTGAAGGAATCCCTCCTGCCCTCGGACTCTCAAGTCACTTTGCTTTCACCCTTCCTATTCATTTCTTATATTCTAATTTGGGTCACAGTTATTGTGTGCCTTTGTTATCTCTCCTGCTAGACCACAATTTCCCAGGAAGCCGGAATAACATCTTACTACCTTACACCTCCCCAAGAGACTAGCGCAGTGAACTGTAAGTAATTAGCTAATGTTTATTGGAATGAACTCAATTGACTTAGATTGAATTGAAATGAGATCTGGGGCTAAGTGGCACTGGTTACACAGAAGAGGATTGGTCCAGTCAGAACCAAAGCTTTAGACTGTGTCCTAGTCCAGAGGACCACTTCAACTTGGCCTGTACAACTACTACCCTGAAAAGTCATAGCCTTTTCCCAACCTGGACTTCTGGTCAGTGGTCTCAGGTTCCTAACTGGAGAAATTCCTAAGCCCCAGAAGATATTTTAGGTTTGACGTGGAAGTTAGGTTAAATGTATACAGTGGTATGCTGAAGCAAACTTGAAAGAGTCTCGAGAGAGACTCTTAAATTTTCAGTAGGAGCATTTACCCTTCTGAGACCAGCAAACTCTACAGATTAGGGCTTAATTTATTGTTTTGCTCACTGTTTAGACTTAAAGCAATGTAGGAAATGTTAAGCTTACAGAATAAATTTAATAGTGCAAATTTTTTTTCCAGACAGAGGGTGTTCAACATTTACCAGCATGTCCCTAAATGCAGACAAGCACTATGAGGCTTTCTTATGTTGCAGTTATGATGTAGTATTATAGATGTATGTGTGAAGCCAGAGATAAGGAATTGGTAATGCCTGGAAGTGTCCCAAAGTAAAGGAAGCTTAAGAGAGTCAGGGCTGATGTCTGTCATGCCAGAAGTCCTTTAACCCCAGCCATCTAGGTGGCCAGCAGCTCCCATGCCAAAGAGCACATAAGCATAATCACTCCCCTTCTCCAGTCACTGACAAAGTGCCTTCCAGCAGTGAATGGTTCCAAATCCCACATCATGCAGGTCTTTTGGGGGCACCTCTCTGGTTTCAAAATGAAATAAACTGAGGATATGAGTAATCTTTAACATATTGGTAATAAATTACTTAAACTCTCTCTCTAATTCACTTGACCCCTCTGCTCCCCACCCACTCAGCGTTCACTGGGAAAACAATCAAAATTTCCTCTCCCCATTGAATTTTGGCTTCCTCTGTCTCTGTTCCATGCATTCATAAACAGTGCTATGGTAAGTGGCCACCTAGATTCTTTAGCAGTTAAAATAGCATAGATATAAAATTAAGCAATTAGGGAAACAAAACTTCTAAGAGTAGGCAAGAAAGGACAAAAAAAATATTCTCTCTCCCATGCACTACACCGGATTATAGGAAAAGCAGGAAGGCTTATTAACAGGTGGGAAAAGAACTCTTCACTTCAGGGCTGGAGGAGGGTAGAAAGTTTATGTGGGCTTAAAGTCTCCAGCAGGCTCACCAATCATAGTCTGTTGGTTCTACCAGTCTTATTCACAGCTCAATCTGATCCCATCCTCAGCTTACTATCAGTAGTACCTCAGGTCCAGTCTGACTTCCTCAGCTCTCTGGTCTTGGATTCATCCCCACATCTGTATCTTGGTGAACTGGGTTGAGTCCCACCCAAAATAAAGACCGTTCAATCCTCCTTTGTTTTCTATACACAGATCTAGATTCCATTACTGTGTAGAAGTCTTTCAAGGTCAAAAGTCACAGGAACTTAAGAAACTCTGGGGAATAATACCTATCTGCAAACAGATCCTCCCAGCTAATTGTTTCCATGGGGGTAGGGACAGTCCTTCCCCTGAGAGAAGGGCTACATATGAGCCATGTGACTTTCTGAAAAAGAGCATTGTATGCAGAGTTCAGGAATCACAATTTGAATAGTAGTTCTGCTGTCTACTATTTCTATGACTTTGGACAAGTCACTTCACCTCAATAGACCTCAGTTGTCTCATCTGCATAGTGAAGCTGCTATTAATCTATGTGGTCCCTAATAGATTGACCTTTCTGGTGCCGTCCCTTTCCTAAAAGCTTCCTTAGAACAAGGAGCTTGTCTTAATCATTTTTCTCTCCTAGTACATAACACAGTGTTTTCCATATCCAAGGCATTAAACTGTTGAGCAAACAGCTGGCCAGATTCCTAGTGGGTCTAAACCAGATTAGACATAATTGGGAAATATTTAACAAAATAGGTAAATATATAATACAACATAGATAATGCTAATTTGTTCTTTTCTAAGTCAGTAGATGACCAATTTTCTATTTGGGTTTAACATCACTGTTTCCTATGATAAAGGCTTGATAAGTATGCCTGTAAGAATAGGCAGCTAAGTGGCACAGTGGATGGCATGCTGGACCAGGGTCAGGAAGACCTGACTGCAAGTCTAGCTTCAGACACTTACTAGCTGTGTGACCCTGGGCAAGTCTTTCAACCTTGTTTGCCTCAGTTTCCTCATCTGTACAATGAGCTGAAGGAGAATTGGCAAACCGCTCCAGTATTTTTTGCCAAGAAAATCCCAAAAGGGGTCCCAAAGAGTCAAAATAGACTGAACAACCACAAATTGAATGAATGAATGCATTAATTAATTTATTAAAACAACAGTAGTCAAACTTTTTAGTCTCAGGGACCCTTTACATTTTAAAAAATTATTAAGGACCACCCCCTCCCAGAGCTTACCATATTGGAAATTCAAACATTTAAGTATTATTATAAAAATAGTTTTGACCTTGCAGGCCCCCTGAAAGGGTCTGGGGGGCCACACCAAGGAAATCTCCAAATTAGAGATATTCAAAAGTAGAATAGCATTACAACACAGACTTTACATGTTAACTTTATTATATATTTAAAAGGATAGCAAGTTGCACATAGTAAATATGCAGTTTCATGTGCAATTATCTTTTTTATTATACTATGTTATAGAAATACTTGTTTTAGGTTATAAATTTAAAAAAAAGACACAGAGAGGTTTGGAATACTAAAGTCTCAGCCAGGGAAAAGGGAATCTCCGTTATCTGCCACTGACATTGTCAGAGAGGGAAACCCAAGGGGCATAAGTTTTGGAGGAAAGATCACAGCCTTGGTATCATGGAGAGAGAGGCGGGCCCTGCCACTGAGACACAGAGCTCCCAATTCAGCCCCTAGCTTTTGTATTTCCTCAATCAAAGATTTGGAAATTGGGTTGTTACCAAATCACTAGTCATAGTCTGGGTTAATGGCTCATCCTTCTAAGATGAGGAGCATGATGGGAAATATGGATGTGTTGGTAAATATTTAACAAAAAGACAAAATAAAAATGTATGTAGGATGCATTTTAAGTGTAATCTGCATTGTTTCCACTTTCTTCATTTCTGAATCTAAATAATCAACCCAACAATAAATCATGATTTGTAGCATCTGCCAATTTTGGCATCATAAACAGTCACATGTGAAAGCCAGTCAGAGTTGGCTCCAGCACACCCTGGCTGGGAGTCACAGCAGATCAGACAAACCCAAAATGCAGCACAAAAAGGGAACGGAGAGAAAGTGAAAGAAGCAAGTTTTATTCAGGGAAGATGCTTACACAGCACAGGTCAGAGTTCACAGGGGTCCTGGATAGAGTTAGGCACCTGATGTGGGCAAAGTAGGGTAGGTTTTGATAGGTGTCTGGGTCAAGCAAGACCAAATACTAGATGCAGGGTTCAGAGACCAGGGCAGCTCAAAGCTGGGTGGCAGGTCAAGGTTCAGGATGAGTACTGACTCAAGCTGGGGGGGAAATAGGGGGAAATTGGTAGCTAGCTGATACTCAAACTCCCCCGATGGGAAAGGGTACTTTGGACTTTTATTTCTGTTAGGTGGCACAGTGGATAGAGTGCCAGCCCTGAAGTCAGGAGGACCTGAGTTCAAATACAGCCTCAGACTCAGCTCTGTGAGCCTGGCAAATCACTTAACCCTGTTTTCCTCAGTTTCCTAATCTGTAAAATGAGCTGGAGAAGGAAACAGCAAACTGCTTCAGTATCTCTGCCAAGAAAACCCCAAATGGGGTCATGAAGAGTCAGAAATGGTGTGATCAGTGACTTTGAGTTAACTTGGAAAGAAGTCAGTAATAAGATACTGCCCTTGGAATTTGGAAAGAGGTCTCCAATGGGGTGATGCAACTCATGTAATTTTCTGCCTCTGACCTGGGTCTGCTCAGCAGCTTTAAGGATCAAGCAATCAATACACTTTTATTAAGCACCTACTACAAGCCAGACCCAGCAAAGCAAAATGGGGGACACAAAAGTGGGAAAAGACCATCCCTGCCCTCAAAGAGCTTTCAATCTAAAGGAGCAAATAAAAACAGGCAAAGCGAGAGAATAAATAGGAAGTAATGAACCAAGGGAAGATGCTAGAATTAAGAGGGCTTCGGGGAGGCTACCAGTAAAAGAAGGGATTTTAGTTGGGACTTAAAGGAAGCTAGGGATGACTTGAAGTCAGAGATGGAATATTTATTAACTTTTCAAAGTTAATAATAAAAATAATAATAAGACTTAAGTGCAGAAGATCTTACTAATATGTTGGACTGTGGAACAGGGAAAGTATCTCTCTTCTATATTCCTTCATTCTAATGTATAAAATCTTTATCGCATGACTCCTATTCAAAAGCTATCAGCTCCTCATTGCCAACTGGGTAAAACTGAAGATAAAATAAATTGACAGATAAAACTTCATTGAGGGCCAAGACTATTGTTCTTTTTGTTGTTGTTTTGTCTTTATATTCACAGACTCCTGCAAGGAAGTTAATTAAGAAAAGAACCCAAGCTGGGCGAATTGGTGGCTCAATGAATGGAGCTTTGGCTCTGGAGTCAGGAGGACCTGAGTTCAAAAGTGACCTTAGACACGGAACACTTACTAGACATGTGGCCTTGGGCAATTTACTTGCCCCCAATTGCCCTGTCTTCCCCTCCTCCAAAAAAATAGAGAGAGAGAAAAAAAAGAACCCAAGGATAGGACCTTTTCATAATGCTAGGGTGACCTGGTTCACAAATGGGGTCTTCATGACATAACAAGGTCTTCTAACCATTCCCAAAAAGGTGAAAAATAATTCAGTTGCATGACTACAGGTTTCATTCTGAGACGGAATGAAAAAATCCAAAGAATGAGGGAATGAAACTGTGAGTTTGGTGAGGAGGTGCAGAAAGGGGATGTTGCCTCTGAAACCTGCAGGTGGTTATACACATCACTCAGCCCTAGGAAACAATGAGAAAAGGAAGTTGCTACAGCTTCGCGGGCCAGAAATATTGACGTAACATAGCTAACAACACCTCTCAACATGCCCCTACCCCTGCGAAACTGAAAAGTCCTTTGAAAAACAGCATTTATTTGGAATTCTTGAGGAATCAAGGCCTCATGTGATTTTCTGTTTTTTTACTATGAACTTGGCAAGCCTCAATAAACAAACACTTCAATACGCAGTGAATCAATAAATATATAAGTGCCTACTAATTGCCAGTCATGATGCTAAGCTTTGGGGATACAAAAAGAAGCAAAATTCAGTCCCTGCCCTCAAGGAGCTTACGATCTAATGGGGGAAGACAGGACATAAAGAGAAGTTCAAAGCGGGAAGGATGTGGTAGTACCTGCCTGGGTGGATAATGACAGGGTGCCCCTGTTACATACAGAATCTGGGAGGAGCTCACTACTGTCCACCTTCCAGCCCTCTCTAACCAAGAGGAAGGACAGCCCCCAGGCATAAGGGCATAACTCCAAGTCCAGAACTCTTTTAACTGTACCTATTCAAAAGGGTCAGATCTTGAGAAAGACAATCTTGGCATCCCTCGTTCCTCACTCTTAGCACATGAATAGCCCACCTCCATTTCACAGATGTGAACATTTCAAGGTTAATGTGATCTTATAGGATGATGAGATTCTGGAGAGGATTGATAGAGACCAGGACAATGTGTTAGAGTGAGAAATGTGAGCAAACATTCATAGAACAAGAAAGAAAAGATTGTATAAACAATATACTGTGAATTGTTCTATCTAGTTAGGGTTTTTAAATATATATATATATATAATATATACATACGTATGTATTCTTATACCTCTACAAAATATGTATAAATAAAATATACATAATATATAACATAAATCATATTATATATACACACATAAGACAAATCATTCCGTCTATATGTCTTCATCTATACTTTGTTTCTGTGCATTTTAAAAAAAGGTTTTTGTTGTGTCTTATTTTTTAATATATCTATCACTACATAGTAACCCATCGCTATATCCTCCAAATAGATTTATTATCATTGTCCAGTCATTTTCACTTATGTGACCCCATGTGAGTTTTTCTTGGCAAAGATACTGGAGTGGTTTGCTATTTCCTTCTCCAGTTCATTTTACAGATGGAGAAATTGAGGCAAACAGGATTAAGTGACTTGCCCAGGGTCATACAGCTAGTAAGTGTAGCATCCTGCCTCATAATAAATGTGTATTGACTTTGACTTATTCTCTATGTCCATTCAATCTATTGATTGATAGTAAACTAACAACAAGCACTTATTAAATCCCTACTATGAGCCAGGAACTATATTAAGAGCTGAGGATACAAAGAATGAAAGAATCCTGACTCTCAAGGGCCCGAGGCAGCTGACCCACAAAGAGTCACCACTACATTAAATGGCATAGAAAAAAGAAAAATATATATATAGTTATAAGAAAGGCAGCAAATTGTTAATGTCTAGAAATGTATGGGTACTTTAAACTGCTAAAATCCTAAAGAACCTCTCAACAACCAGCAGATAGAGATAAAAATGAGAATAATCCCTGCCTGGGAGCTTGTATTCTATCAGAGGAGACAGCATGTAGGAATATAAATCTAAAAACATATGACACAGATACAAAACAAGTACCGAGCAATTTTGCCCATCGAGGGCACTCAAAGCTGTCGGGGTCTGAACTAAAGGCAGCCTAGAGGAGTGAGTGGCATCATAAGGGAAACTGAACATATCTCCATTAGGGAAAGGAACAGACAGAAAAGCAGATCAAGAAAGTGTTGACACTTTGATGATTATATGCCCCAGGGTACAATGGGTGCCAGTTGGCAACCAGGACATGACAAGGTTGATTCTAGTAATGAATGGAGAAATGAGCAAAGAGCCCAGAATGGAAACATCAGAGGACCAAGATGGCAAAAAGTCTCCCTTCAAGTGAAACATGAAAAAACTAACCTGAAAAGAAACAAAAGACAGGATTTGAAAGGAAAATAACATACAATTTCTGGCTGGGGGTAGAGCCAGATATACAGAATTTGATCCCCGAGTCAGAGATGGATGTGAATCTGATTATTTGCCTTCTTTGCTGGGAATCCATGATTACACGATACATATGGCGTGAACCTACAAAGCAGGTCAATAACAAAGGGCAGAATGACTAATATGTCCAGACCTCTGACTCCACAGCACAAACCATCCAAACACACTTTGCAAATGAAATCTTCAGAAAATTGGATGTGATTTCTTCCCAAGCAGCCTACATATCTATTGCAAGGGTTTGCACAGATGGATCCCCTCCCTTCTGATGGGTATCTGCTTTTTTTTTCATAATTAGTATTAACATAAATTAGCATTTTTCCTAGAAGCTCCCAAAGTTTTAATCCTTCCACCACTAACACAATTTTGAAAGCCTTCTGGGTTGAACTCATGTAAGACATGAAAAGTTGAGTTAGAGAACAGCAGTCAGCCACCGGGGCTCGAATGAAAGGCAATAATGTGAAATAAAATCTGGAAAGGCAGCCTGAAGCTAGAGAGTAAAGGGTTTTAAATGTGGCTAAGGAATTTATATTTTGTCCTGGGGACACTTGGGAATCATTGGATGAATATTGATATTGATCAGGAGAGAAACAGAAATAGCTAGGATTTATAGGGCACTTGACATATACTATCTACTATCGCATTTGATACTTACAACAACTCTGTGAGGTAGGAGGAGGAAGAGGAGGAAGAGGAGGGGAAGGAGGAAAAGGAGGAGAAGGAGGAGGAGGAGAAGTAGGAGGAGGGGGAGGAGGAGGAAGAGGAGGAATAAGAAGAAGAGGGGAATGAGGAAGAGGAGGAAGAAAAGGAGGGGGAGAAGGAGGAGGAGGAGGGGGAGGAGCAGTAGTAGTAGTTAGTAGCAGCAGCAGCAGTAGTAGTAGTAGTAATACCTAGTGCCATATAACACCTACCTTGCACCAGGCACTGTGTAAGTACTTTTACAAATATTATCTCATTTCATCTTCAAACCCTGGGAGGTAGATGGTGTTATCTCCATGTTATGTATCAAAACTGAGGCAGAGGTTAAGTGACTTGCCTAGTGTCACACAGCTAGGAAAAGTCTAAGCCAAGATTTGAACTCAGGTCTATTCTAACTCCAAGTCCAGAACTCTTTTAACTGTACCTATTCAAAAGGGTCAGATCTTGAGAAAGACAATCTTGGCATCCCTCGTTCCTCACTCTTAGCACATGAATAGCCCACCTCCATTTCTCAGTATACATTTCCTGGATGGTGTAATTTAAAACAACCCAAGTGACTTATAATTGTGATTAGAGAATTTATCTGAGAACTTCAAAATATCAGAAGAGACAGATGAGAATTCTCTGAGGTGTCACAAAATTAGAACTGGGGATCACTTTCCTAAACTGTACACCCTCAGACTTAACTGTTCCCCAGTTGTGGCACCCTTCCCACTTCCAAGGGTTAGGAGGACCCTAATTACTTGATAGGACATTGACCCAGAGTCCTGACTTCTCCTTTTCCCTCTTCCTTTAAAGGGCATGATCTCAGAGCTATGGGCTACTTCCCCTACGTGCCTGGTGACCTTCCAATGTCTCAGAGGTCTCAGTTTTTCAAACTCTCAGTTTTTCAGGACTCCTTCCCTGCATTTCTATTCCACTAACCTTTTGCTTTCTCTTTCTCTCTCTCTCTCATGTTCTCATGGGTCCACATTCTGCTTCCCACTTTTGGCCCTTTTCTTTGTCTGTGGTTCTCCATAGCTGTTCTACATTAAAGGTCACTCATTTTTTCTAACGTTAAGAGCAGGTTGAGTTATTTTCTCTCTCTAACTGACCTATGCAGGGTACTAGTTGATCACTGCTTATGATTATCAATAGGTCTGTCCCATTTGGGGAAGCAGTTTGGGCATTCAGATACTTTCTTAACAGGCATATTGAGGTATATAAGCAAATTCCCAGAACTGTCTGTGCAGAAAAGGAGAGAGGTAGGAAAAACCAAAACCTACTTAAAAAATGATTGAGGAGGTTCATACCATGTGGGAGAAAGATAAATAAAAAGAAAAATGAGCCCCTGTTCATTCCAAGCAGACAATCTTACTTTACCAGGAAATGTCTTCTATCTTCAAACTTTAAGTAGGATAAAAAAAATCATAAATCATAGAATTAGAGTTTGAAGGAACTTTAGAGGCCGTCTAATCCAGCTCCCTGCCTCTATTTTCTGGAATAGGATGGAGAAACTGAGACCAGGGAAGTGAAATGACTCAAACGTTATCCTCCAATCTGAATATGGGGATTAGGATTATTTTGCACTTTCAAGGAGACTGAAAGCAATGAGAAGAAAAACAATAACACCGGGAGACGCTAGGTGGGTTTGAAATAGAAGACCACAGAAATGTGGTATCAATAAGTGTAAATGGCATCCTCAGTGAATTAAATGATGTGGATTTATGTTTGCAGAAGTGATCTGCATTTACAGTGATGGTGTGTGGTGCTTCTGGTTGTGCTATTTCTTAAACTAAAAAAATATTGTCAATAATTGTTTATGCCTGTTAGTGATCTGATTGATAATAAATTATATACACAGTAACTTTGATATTTATTTTGTTCTAGGAGATTAGAGGTACGTGTGTGTGTGTGTGTGTGTGTGTGTGTGAAGACAAAGGGAGAGAGAAGGAGGGAGGGAGAGAGGTGAACAATCACTTATGGGAAAGGGGGTTTCTCTAGCTTATTAAATAAATAATATTTGATGAACCAGGATGAGATCCCTGAGCTTCGTTGATTGATGGAGAGAGATGCTAAAATTTTAGTAGTTTAAAGAGGAAATAACCAAATATTACCCTGGATTGCCCTAGAATTGAGTTAATGAAATTAAATATGGGCACAAGTCAAGGAGAAGTCTGAGGGGTAACCTAAAAGTGAGAATAGCTGATCTCGGATGTTTTATTACCCTGCTACATTTGCGTAAGACACAAAGGATGAAGCCGTGCAAACAAAATGTAGACTGGAGACGGATGAAACTGACAAAGCTTAAGCTGGCATTTTTCGCATCTCTGACTAAGACCATCATGCACTAAACTTAACAGTTTTAAAGAGCTGACAGTTTCAATGTTCATCTTACAACAAATTAAATTAAATTAAATTAAATTATAGAATTTATTCACCCCTGACAATGAGCCAGTATGTCCTGTACTGAGTTGAGATGAAGATCCTGAACCTGAACTAAAGGCCAGACCTGTATTCAAGGCCAGAAAGTTCCTGGATTCAAATCACTGCTTAATAGTAAACACAAGTAGTATCCCAGCATTCTTTGAAGGTAAATCTCATAAAGAGTATGTTTTAGAACTGTCCTTCTTGTGACCTTTACCAAATAAGTTCTGTGACTTAAGGGGCAGCCAGGTGTTACAGTGGATAGAGTATCAGGCCTAGAATCAGGAAGACTCATTTTTCTGAGTCAAATCTGGCCCCAGACCCTTACTAGCTGTGTGACTCCGGGCAAGTTACTTAATTCTGTTTGCCTCAGTTTCCTCATCTGTAAAATGAGCTGGAGAAGGAAATGGCAAACCACTCTACTATCTTTGCCAAGAAAGCCCAGTAAGGGGATCATGAAGAGTCAGATATGACTGAAACAACTAAAGAACAACAAACTTAAGGGATTTTTTCTTATTAACTGTCTCCAGGACCAATCCAATCCACTAAGGATGGCTTATGATTGTATCAGAAAAAACCCTAAAGACTGAGGAAAGAATGTTCAAAAGTTCAAAGGAATCCTCCCAGTGGAAGATAAAAAAAACTAGGAAACAAAACAAGCCAAGGAGTGAGGATGTATTTAAAAGATATTAGAAATTGGAAGATTCTGAGAATATTTCTGACACAGGACTGTGGCCCCAGAATGGAAGGGCTGAGAGTTTTAAGATTCTTCTGTTCCTTTTGAATCACCCCTACATGTTTTATGTATAAGAAGAGACCAAATCAGAGAAAACATGTTTTTATTACGAGAATTCATTTGTTGATTCGGTTTAATCCTAAAAACATAGAGGCCCAAAAACACAGAGCTCACAGGAATTGTCAGAGAGCAAATGAATCTTATTGTAAAATACCCAGAAATGTCAGATATACATTCAGATCATGGGCACTGCACCAGTTGCTTTCATGATTGTTTTTGCTCAACTGTTTTTCTTTGTTATGATAAGGCTTTGATTTGGGTGTAGGAGTGAGGACAGAGAAGAAGCAAGGAATCCAGCACTCACTTATGATATAACTTATTTTTTGTTAATTAATTAATTTAGTTTAATTAATTAATTAAAAAGTCAATTAATTAAATGCACATGTAATTATAATGGCAACTTCAAAGTCAGAATGCAGCCCATCGCACTGAAGGGGTTTTCAACCTGTCTTCCAAAGAAGTTTATTAAGGTACCATGGGATGTTAGCAGGTAGTGTTTGGTTTCAGGAGCTTATGTAAAATTTCCAGGGTGCTGTTTCTGAGTTTTTGTCAGGATATAATTTCTTTCATAGGGAATTGATCAAGGAAATTCCCAGATCAATGTGACAAGCCCTTGTGTGGGACTTTGCATCTTCAGTATGTGACTATGACATTTGATGCCTCCAGGAGGCTGTTTCACTGATGAGAGCTGTCCGCAAAATGAATTGGTTGACTCTCATCGCAATGGGACAAATTTGCATTGAGAGAAGACACCCCTTGTCCACAAGGTCCCCTTAGCATAGAGTTGTTACTTGCCCTAGCTGTGACTCACCATGCTGTTAATGGCTGCCTTGAAGCAGATGTAACCTGCAAACTGCAAACCTCCATAGGAAAATTCCTAGACACTAAGCACTGCCTGACCATTCTACCCCTATTTCAGTCCAAGACATTGTAGCAGTTATGTGCAATGACAGAATATCAAGAGTTATTGGAGAGGGGGCGGCTAGGTGGCGCAGTGAATACAGCACCGACCCTGAAGTCAGGAGGACGTGAGTTTAAATCTGGCCTCAGACACTTCACACACACACACACACACACACACACACACACACACACACACACACACACACACACACAAAACTAGCCGTGTGACTTCGGGCAAGTCACTTAACTCCAATTGCCTTCCAAAAAAAAGCAAAAAAAAAAAGTTATTGGAGGGGTACAGAACAGAGACAGATGTGGAGCAGAGCTACCATGTGGCTTGACAAAGGAGTTCCTGAAAAATGTCATCCCTGAACCCCAGCCTCATAGTCAGAGGAGAGGGGATTTCCTGGGCAGGGCTAGCTTTGGGGAGTTGCTGCTTGGGTAACTCCAAGTTTGTGAATTTGTAGATGTGGCCTTCAATTGAAAGAAGGGGAATTTCCTTAACAACATGCCTCTTGATCATGAATCTGTCTCCCAGTTCTAGGGACTCAAGTCCCTAGCAAACAGTAAGGAACTAAAGTCACACTGTAATGAGCAGAGAATTAGAGCTTACCTTCTGCTATAAGCAGAAGTTATTTGGACATCGTGAGTCCAATGATACTGTTCCTATTTAGCAACACCAAGTGTATTTCCTTCCTGGAAAAAAGTCCTCAGAGAGAACCGCTCAACGGCTGTATCTGTCTCTGTGTGCATCTACCAGAATGTTGGCATATTATCTATCTAGTAATCCCAAGTTTGGCTCCCATTATATGGGAGCCAAAGGGATCCTAGGTATAGGATGGCATAAGTCTAGAAAACTTTGAGATTCTAAAAGTAGGAATCCTTAAGAGGATCAATCAATGAAGTACCTTTTGTGTGCCAGGAACTGTTCACTATCATGTCCCTTCTGAACATTATGCCTTTCTTTTCACAGCCTGTACCTGCATCAGAATTTTTTGGTTGAAAAAGTAAAAACTATTCCTCCTCTCAAGGAACTTACATTCCAATAGAAGAGACAAGATGCAAATAAATAGATACTGTCACAATTGGAAATTAACCAAAGGGTAACAAGAGAACATTTATTAATAGGGACATGATACATGTCAATTAATGAGTCAAGAACTTGCCTCCATATATGCCAAAGACCTGGAACAAGGGACAGTTCACCTCATATAGGTTTTGGGAGTAGAAAACAAAAGAACAGGTAAATGCCATCACAGAATTGGGGCAATATGATTGGGTATTAAATATAGAGGCACAGACAACAACATGATTGGTCAGAAGTTTGGTAAAGGGAGACTAGAAATGCTCCCCAGTTCTTCTCTCATGAGACTAAGAAGTGTTCATTGTCTGAGTGCAGGTACAAGATAGTGGCCTAGATATTTGGACAGGAAACCAGACATCCTTGAAGGAGATAGCTTGGTGGAGTAAAGGTATCAATCCTGACCCCCTTGCTTTCAGACACATCTCCCAAAGTTAGCAAAATTCCTTGAGGCAAGAATAGATCAGTGATTAACAGGAGATCTGGATTTCTAAAATCAACCTATTACAGGCTAACTGAATTCTGAACTAAGTTCAGAGACATAGAACCATGACTTAAAGCAGTTACAGGGCAAAATCAATTCTAGGACAAAATGAATTATTTGTAAATAAGATCAAGAATAAAATGATACAGGATCCATCTCAATCTTCTTAGTATGTAAAAAAAATAAGTGTAAGGTAGTTATCAGGTAATTTTAGCAGAGAGAATATTGGCATCTGGAGAGGGTAGGAAATGCTCCTTTAGAAGATGGTACTTGTTATAAGACAACTCTAAAAGACCCAGGATGGAAGGAGATATCTACATTCAGAGAAAGATCTAGAAAGAACAGAGTTTAAATGCAGACTGGAGCAATCTACATGCTTTCTTTCTTTTTCATGTTTGGTTTTGTCTCTTCTTTCCCTTTGTTCATTCCATTGGTTACAATCCTTCTATACAACCAGACTAATGTCCAATGTGAAAGTATTATCAGATCCTATATTTGATTGCATGCCACCATGGGGGAGGGGGAAAGAAGGAGGGGAGAAAATTTGAAACTCAAGGGGTTGTGGAACTGAATCTTGTAAACTAAAAGTAAATAAACAAACCAATAAAAACAATTTTAAGAAAAGAAGATGGTTACTTGACATGAACAGATCCAACTATTCTGGAGAACAATTTGGAAACACGTTCAAAGGGCTATAAAACTGTGCATACCTCTCTGATCCAGCAATATCACTACTAGGGCTGTATCCCAAAGACATGCCCAAGAAAGAGAAAGGACTTATTTGTACAAAATATTTGTGGCAGCTCTCTTTATGGTGACAAAGAATTGGAAATGGAAGGGATGCCCATCGATTGGGGAATCGCTGAACAAGTTGTGGTACATGATTGTGATGGAATACTATTCTGCTATAAGAAATGACAAGCAGGATGTTTTCAGAAAATCCTGGAAAGACTGATGTGAACTGATGCAAAGAGAAGTGAACAGAACTAGAACCAGGAGAACATTGTACATAGTAACAGCAATATTCTATGATGAAGAACTATGAATGACTTAGCTGTTTTCAGGAATACAACGATCCAAGATAATCCCAAAAGACTAATGATGAAGCATATTATCTGCCTCCAGAGAAAGAACTGATATTGTTTGAATACAGACTGAAGTATGCTATTTTTCCTTATCTTTGCTTTGTTCTTTCTCTTTAGAGTCTTCTTGTACAAAATGACTAATGTGGACATGTTTTATGTATAACATGCACATGTATAACCTATATCTAATTGCTTACCATCTCAGGGAGGGAGGAGGGGAGAGAGGGAAGAATAGAATTTGGACCTTAGAACTTTTTTTAAAAAGTTTTAAAATGTTTTAACATGTAATTGGGGGAGGTAAAATATAATTTTTTTTAAAATATGGAAGCTGGTGCTTGAGTCGAAATCTTAAAGGAAGCCAAGGATTCTGAGTAGCAGACGTGAGGAGGGGAATTATTTCAGGCCTAGGGGGACAGCCAGTGCAAGGGAATGGAGTTAGGCCTTGGAGTGTTGTGTGTGAGGAATAGCTAGGAGGCCAGTCAGCAGAGGATCTGGTCATTACCCAGGCTGAAAAGGCATAGACAGGTTGTGATGTGCATTGTGGTAGCTTTGCTCACATTAATGAGATCCCAGATCCAGCTAAGTATTATTGGTTACATGTACATGTACAAGCCTATGTAGCACCAACATTTTATTACCTGCTGAAGGCATGCTGAGGTCATTTGAGTACAGATATACCTCAGAGATATTATAGATTCAGTTTCAGATCTCTGCAATAAAGTGAATAATGCAATAACGTGAGTCACACAAATATTTTGACTTCCCAGTGCATATAAAAATTAGGTTTACACTGTATTGTAATCTATTAAGTGTAGGGTGGTATTATGTTTAAAAAAATCTATATACTTTAATTTAAAAATACATTATTACTTAAAAATGCTAACCATTTTCTGAGCCTTCAGTGAGTCATAATCTTTTTGCTGGTAGAGGGTCTTACCTCCATGTTGATGGCTGCTGACTGATCAGGGGGGTAGTTGCTGAGGGTTGGGATGATTGTGACTGTGACTGTGGTAATTTCTTAAAATAAGACAACTATGAAGTCTTCCTCATCCATTGACTCTTCCTTTCACTTAAACACTTAGAGGCCATTGTAGGCTTACTATTTGGCCTAATTTCAATATTGGTATGTCTCAGATAATAGGGAGGACCAAGGAGAGGGAAAGTGTTGGGGAACAGATGGTCAGTAGAGCAGTCAGAACACATACATTTATCACTTAAATTCACCCCAAAGTAATAACAATAGAAACATCAAAGATCACTGACCACACATCACTAAAAAAGATATAATAATAAAAAGTTTGAAATATTGAGAGAATTATCAAAATGTCACACAGAGATACCATGTGAACACATCCTGTTAGAAAAATGCACATATACCAGATCCATCTTACTCTGAGCTACAGAGCTGTCCTGCTCCTACCTCCAATCCTCATTTTCACTTAAAATAAAAATAAATAAAATTACTAAATGTGAACCCCCAAAAATGGCATGAATAGACTTGCTTTGATGCAGGATGGCCACAAACTTCTGATTCATAAAAAACACAGTATCTGTGATGTGCAAAAAAGCAAAATAAATGAAATAAGGTATGCCTGTATATGTATATGTGTGTATACACACATACACACACATATATGTCTATATCTATCTATATGTATGTATCTGTGTGTATGTGTATGTATAGATTGATCTCAAAACATACGAAAACTCTAGGGATGTAGCATTAAACTATGAACCCAAAAGAGCTGGATTCTGTTTCTAGATCAACTATTTATGTCCCTATGGCGATAGATCACTTAATTTTTTCACATCTCAGACTTATGACTTGGAAACAAAGATACTGGTAACCCAACTATTTCACACAGATCTTAGAAGAATTAAGATGTATGTATCTGGATGTTTAAATTTCTCTGAATAGAGGCAGCTATTGTGTATGAATACATAGTAAATGGATATACTTATTGATCTTTTGGGTGATAAATCACTGGGTCCTTTAAGTATATTGCTCACCTCTTTTTCTACCATTTTTCTACCAAAAAAAGAGTGATATGGTTTGGTTTCTCATACTCCTGACTTTCCCATACTCTGCCTAAGGTGTGTTATTTACTTAGCTGTTTGGATAATGAAGTCCAGCTTTGTTTAGTTTTGTCCCAAGAATGTTGGTTAATACTGAAGAGGGAAACTGTGCAAAATATCTATCCTCACAATTACAACTGTAAGAAAGACTTGTGTTTGGAAAGAAATAGATTTTAGAAAGCCAATAAATTGCTGTTTTGAAATGGGGGGCATAGATTTGGACCATAATGGGCTTGGTTATTTATCTCAGTTTCAAAAGACTACTAAAGAAAGTTAAGGAAATTCTGGTGCCTTCCAGAAATTCACATCCACTTTTGGATAGGCATGGGGTCCTAGGCTAATCTGGAGTCCCCATAGAGCATCATTACTGATCCACTTTTGAATGAGAATAAATCTTCTGAGCAGCTCCAGGGCTGATCTGGTGTCCCTGCATAGTGGGAAGTTAAACGACATGTCTTAACTCTATTCCAGTTCAGTAACACACCTTTGGACTAAAGTAGATCTGATCAGATCCCAGAGATTGAGTCAGGTAAGCCAAGGTTAGTCACTTAGGAAAATACCCATTAAGTATGACCAAAATGACAGAATCTCAAAGTTAGAAGAGTTAATCAAGAGTCCCCTCAAGAATGTTCCTTAATGTTTTCTATCATCTAGCCTTGGGCTGAAGATCTCCAGTGAAAGGAGCAGTCTATTCCATCTTTGAAGAATTCTAATTAATAGGAAGTGTATTCCTTATATCAAAGTAAAATTTGCCTCTCAAATATCTTCTACTCATTATTTCTAGCTCAATTTTCTAGGGTCAAACAAAAGTAAGTATAATCTCTCTTCTTCATGTCAGCCCTTCAAGTACTTGAAGACAGTTATCATATTTTTCTTGAGTCTCCTCTTCTCTGTGTTAAGCACCTCCAATTCCTTTAACTGGTCTTCATCTGGTGGAGTTTTCAGATTACGCTTCTTTTCTAAACTGAACCAAAGATGATACTCCAGAAGTGGCTTGGTTAGGGAAGAATACCAATGCTACCATTGTCATCTTTGTGGTCACTCACCATCCCTCTTTTGATATATGATTGCTTTGGCTGCCATGTCACACCACTGACTTCCATTGAGATCATTATCCACTGGTATTTACCACAGATCTTTACCACACAATTTCAAGAAAGTACACATGGGTGTAACTACTATCCAAACAATTACAGTATTCTAAGGTCCCACCACAGTAGAAGTTCCCAGGCTACTTGATAAGGAAGTCACTGGGTTGAATTGGATCAGGGGAGGAGAGAGAGAACAGAGAAGGAAGAAGTAATTTTTCAAATGTTGTTTGAGACCCCATATATTAAACTTACATTTCAAAATGGGACAGTTTTTTCAAAAGCACTTAATTTTTTTTTACTGACAATTCAAGAGTAATTATAACTCAAAATGGCAGGGACCTACACCAGAGTTATCTATTGTTCAGTCATATGTTCATGTAGCCCTTGGTTTTCAAAGGCTGGGCAAGTGAATTTCATGTTTTCAGAAGTTCTGACATGTTGCAATGCCTTCAAATTTAGACCCAATAGATGATGATATATCAGTCTTCTGAAGTCAGGTCTTGCTATGTGTGGAAAGCAGACTCGAGGCAGACCCCCATATCTTAACTCTGTTCTGGTTCAGCAATACCTCTTTTATTAGCACTATGTCTGGCCTGGTCTCTGGAGGTAGGTGGAGGTTTGTCACTTACTAGAGAAAAGGAAGATTAAATTTGTCATCAGATCTAAGTTGAAGTCTTAGATCTGCTACTCACTACCTCTGTGACTTTAGGCAAATCACTCAACGTCACTAGGCCTGTTTTTTCACCAGTAAAATGATGAGATTAGATTAAATTAGACTAGATTAGCTCTCCATATATGATCCTATAAACACTGACTATAAGGTACTTTTTGGTCTCAGCAGTTCACAAAACCATCTATGACACTATGGGGTGGGGTGGGAGGAAGGGGGCAATGGGTGGGGGCAGAATACTCATAAGAATGAAATCACGGATTTTGCAACAACAAGTAAATGTCAGTGAATCACAAATACATGTGCATTGCAAATTCATATGAACTTTTTAATAAAAGATATTTTTCTCAGTGCATAAGAGGTCAGAGCAGAAATAGCTGTGGCCAGATGGGGGCCATGTTGGCCAAAGGGGGTAGATGAGTGAATGGACTATGTTTGAATGTGCCTGAACCCCATGAGCACAATCTGGGTATACAATAGCAGTGGAAACAGTATGATTTCAGAAGTACAACTAAAATTTCTCCAAGTCTCCCAATTCTTTCCCCAATAGTTTCTTCAAAACTCTCACCATACTTATATGTGTTGCCCTAGAAATAGTTTAGGCACTATTTCTAGTAGTCAGAGACAGAAATTGGGTAGGGCAATCAGAACTTCTTCTTAGACTGGAACATTTGCCTCATGCTGGAATATTTGAACCAGGGTGGTAAAAAATTAAAGGGCCATTGACAATATTTGTACTTCCTGAGGAAAAAAGGAGTGGCGGAGGTAGAAAAGGAAGGAGAGAAGCTTGGGTGAGTAGCTTGATTGCAGCTCCATCTTCGGCCAGTTCCTTAAAAAGGGCTAAAGAGAAATGAAATCATGGCTAGAAGGACCCAATTTATAGCCCTGTCTAGGGGTAGAGAGGGAGGCCTGGATCCTCAGTGGGTCTCCTTAGTGCTTATAGTGGTGGCCCTTTGGGGCCCATTCCACATATGGTTGGGGGAGGAGAAACCACTTCACCACCATGATGAGCCCACAAAGAGTTCAGCAGCTACCTCTCAACAGAGCCTGTTGGGAGAAATAGGGAGAGGAAACTACGTCACCTGGGCCAAGGTTAAAGACGGGAAATAGTACTGCTGGAAGGTTATGATTTCCCTAGACTATTTCTGCTTCCCCAGTCTGGGGACAGAGAAAACAAAATCCTTGTCAAAAACAAATAGCAACAACATAGTCAAGAAAAACAAGTCCCCACATTAGCCATGTTAAAAATTCTGTGTCTTGGCTCCCAAACTCACAAAAATGCAGAAAACACATCTCTCACTGAAGGCAGCTGGGCAGGAGGGACTCATCACGCCACACATGGAGCAAGGCCAGCCCAGCTTGAAACTGAAATTGCAGCTAGGCCCCAGGGTGGTCAAGAGGAGCCAAGCTGCACCGCAGCTTGAATCTACCAGAGAGCAGATCTGCAGCACCTGGAGCAATCTCCACATTTATCAAGCCAGGAAAAATAAGGCTTAGAGAAAGGTCAGTGGAATTCAAGCTTTCAAGCTAAATTTGGGGGAGGAAAAATAGTTTGCCAAACTGCCCCCAGGGCAAGGGAGCAGCAGGGGAAGCAACAGGATCTGCTGCAAACAGCAACTGCCTCCACTGGGCTACTTCAGAGCTCCTGGCCTGCCAATTGCAAGGGGGCTGAGACAATTGATCAAGGCCAAGGGCTCTTGAGCTGAGCAGCCTGGATCTGGATTGTGGTCTTGGGTGGTGGTCCTGGGGTGTGCTTTCAGCAAGCCAAAACTGGTGGGGGCTGCAGCACCCCCCTAATAGCTCCAGCAGCTATGAAAACCCCAGCGATTTAGGAAAGAGCTTACCCCCTGGAAACAGAGTTCCACAGAGCTAAAAATATCAAGCAATTAATTGATTGGCCAACATGAGGAAAAGGAAACAAAATAAGAACAGCAATAAAACTCTAGAATCCTTTTTTGGGAACAAAAAGGATTAAAGCATGGAACACAGTCAACAGCATGGAACACAGACAACACAGTCAGAACTCCCACACCAAATGCTTCCAAGAAACATGAAGATGGCCTACAAGCCATAGATCAACTTAAAAAGGACTTCGAAAAACAAATAAGAGAAGTGGAGGAAAAATTGAGATGAGAAATGAGAATGATGCAAGAAAATCATGAAAAGAGAGTCAACAACCTGACTGAAGAAAATAGCACTTTAAAAAATAGATTAACTCAAATGACAAAAGAGGCCCAGAAAGCCAATGAGGAGAAGAATGCCTTAAAAAGTTGAATTTGCCAGATGGGAAAAGAATCTCAAAAGCATTCTGAAGAGAATAATTCCTTCAGAATTAGAGTGGAGCAAGTGGAAGCTAATGACTTTATGAGAAACCAAGATACTATTAAACAGTTACAAAGAAATTAAAAAATAGAAAGCAATGTGAAATATCTTCTTGAAAAAACCACTGACCTGGAAAATAGATCCAG
>CM053597.1:53870064-53886551 GCA_028646575.1 Pseudocheirus occidentalis
GCCCCCGTGTGGGATCCACAGGTCAGGGCCTCTGAAGCAGCCCAGTGGGGCATCCACCGGTTACAGCAGCTTCTGCCCTTCCCCCACTGCTTCCTTGCCCTAGGGGTAGATTGGCCGAACTGCTTTACCTCCCCCAAATTTAGCTTGAAAGCTTCACTCACTTTTCACTGACCTTTAATCCTGCAGATTGCTCCAGATGCTTTAGATCTTCTCTGAAGTAGACTCATGCTGTGGCTTTGGAAGCTTGGCTCCTCCGGGCTGCCCTGGAGCCTGGCCACATGGCGGTTTCAGGCTGGGCTGGTCTCAGCTCCCAGCCTGCAGGCCTGTGGGAATGAGCCCCTCCTGCCATGCTGCCTTTCTCTAATCCCTATTTTTCACACGTTGGTAGATGTGGAGTTGCTGGAGGCTGTATCTCTTCTCTCTTGTAGACTGGCTGCCACTGGGCTTGGCTCCTACCTACCTCCCCGGGGCCTGGCCACGGTTTTGGTTTCAAGCTGGGCCAGCCTCAGCTCATGTCCTGACGAGTTAATCCCCTGCTGCTGAGTTGCCTTCCACGAGAGTTGTGTTTTCTGTATTTTTTGAGTACGAGAGTCCTAAAATTTGTCCAGCGTCATGGGTGTTTAGGGTGGCTGCGTGGGAGCTGTGGGGTGCTGCTGATTCTACACCACCATCTTGGCTCCTCTGGGTGGTTTTCTCTAGTTCAAAGGGTTGCTGCTGATTTCATTGGTCTTTTTCAAGAACATGGATTGACGACAGCAAACAGTCTTAACTGTCAGTGGAGAGGGGGGTAGGAGAGATGGGGCACACATATAAGTATGATGATAAAAGGCAGAATGAGACAGAGAAAACCAAGAGCTCAACAAAAAGCTATAAGAAATGGGGTGGCTGGGTGGCACAGTGAGTAGAGTGCCAGCCCTGGAGTCAGGAGGAACTGAGTTCAAATCCAGCCTCAGGCACTTGACATATTCACTAGCTGTGTGACTTTGGGCAAGTCACTTAACGCCAATTGCCCTCCAAAAAAGCAAAAACCTATGAGAAACCTGAGAAGGTTTGGAGGAGGAGGGTCAGGTGAGGCTTTTACTACATCGTTGACTAGTTTTGCAGAATAGAAAAATCCCAATAATGATTTACACTTTCTCCCTCCCTACCACTCTCTATCTTTTGGTTTTCCTGAAGACTCACCTCAAATCTCACCTTCTGCAGATTCCTTCTCTCCCTTAATGTCCTCCCTCTGAGATTACCTCTCATTTGCATATACCTTGTACAAGTAGAGTAGAATTATTTATGCATTGTCTCCCCATTGGAACATAAGCTCTTTGAGGACTAGGATTGTATTTCTGCCCTTTTTCAAATCTCCAATGTTTAGTACATTTATTAAGCAATTATACGGTTATGGCTGAATAAATGTTTGTTAGCTAGGTGACTGACTAACCTTGAAGGTTTTTGCTAAAGCAGTTTCCCCCATCCACAAAGCTGCCAGGGAAGACTGATTCAACAGAGTAGTTTTATTTTACTGACTTTTAAGACAGCCTTTTCTAGCCTTCTTCTACAGAAAATTTATTTTTATTTATTTATCAGTTTAAAAAAAGCAAGTAAGGGTAATTTTCTCTGTGAGCAGAAAAAAACATCCTATTTCTAGTTGTACTCAGGAAGTGGTTTCAGTCATTGGAAAGACATCAGTTGCTATGGCGTGAAAGGCCATCATGGCAGAAGTTTTGTGTGAATAAATTCATTCTTGCTCTCAGTAACCCATTGAACTAGAGAAAACCACCCAGAAATGACACATCGATCTGCCTGGAAAATGGAAAGTTGGTGCCTGGGATAACATCATTCTGGTCAAATGGATAATCAGAGAATCACACCCCCACATCTTCCAAATGATCAAACCATTTCCCTGGCTGGTGAAGGTTATCAACAGGCTCCATTTCTAGAATTCTTCTGCTTGAATGTGTTAAAGGACAATAGCAGTAGGGAATTTCCCTAGTGTTCTCTCTGGCAGTTTCCATTTCCACATGTCTTTGCTACCCCCTCTCCTGTAACTCATCCTCCAAAGCTTCCTGTTACTTATCTTTCCTTTTTTCTCTGTAGTTTGGGGCTTCATTAGCCTGTGACCTCACTCTTTAGGCTCACTGTTAATTTGCTCTACCCACTAGTTTTCACAAATGTGTTCTTAATAACACCCCAATTAAGGGTTCCATGATAGACACCCTGGTGTAGTGGATAGAGAACTGGCCTCAGAGTAGGGAAGATCTGAGTTCAAGTCCTATCCCTGACACATACTGGCTGTGTGACCCTGGGTAAGTCACCTAGTCTCTTAGTGCTCTAAGCAGCTCTCTAAGATAATTGTTGTTTGTCCTTCAGTTCTCAAAGAGTACCAATGACATCATGATGTTGGAGTCAAGTTACAATGTGTTTGGCTGTGGCTGATCAGTTCAATATGAGTCAGAAGGCTCTTCCACAGACTGGGAACAAAGAGTCTGTTAGAACATTTGGGATGGAAATGTCTCTGGATGTGTGAAGTTCACTTTTTTCTTTATGCTACTGCATTTCTGCTTTGCTCATAGAGTATATGGTGCCTACTTTGATTCCAGCACAGCATGTTAAGTGGTCCTGTGTCATTGACCTATAGCCATATTTCCAACTGAAGAAGAGTTTTTGAATGGCATCAGGCTCCTTTCATGTAGCAAAGCACCTGGTGCTGATTCTATTCCAGCTGAGATTTATAAGATGGGGGTCCACTACTCATACAAAAACTGACTGAAATTTTCTGGGTTATATGGTAAGAGGAAGTGATCACCCAGGAGTTCAAGGATGCTTCCATTATCCATTTCTATAAAAGAAAAGGAAATAGACTGTCCTATGACAATCACAGGGAGTCTTTCTCATAATCATTGCTGACAAGATTCTTGCTTCCAGAGTCCTCTTGAATAGGCTGATCCTTCACCTAGAAGATGATCATCTGCCCAAGAGCTAGTATGGCTTCCAAAGGGGCAAAGGAACAATCGATATGGTGTTTGCTGCCTGACAACTCCAGGAGAAATGCCAGGAGAACAGAGGTCTGTACATGTTTGTTGCTCTGAACAAGGCCTTTGATACTGTCAGTTGTGAAGGCTTGTAGAAAATCATGGCGAAATTTGATCACCCAAGGAAGTTCATCAGTGTTGTAAGTGGGCTTCATGATGGCACACTCATACATGTTCTGGATGAAGCACGATGCTGTCACACTTTCCCAGTCACCACTGGAGTGAAGCAGGGCTGTGTGTTTGCTCTCATGCTTTTTACCATGATGTTTTCATTGATGTTGTCAGATCCTTTCTGCAAGATTGAAAATGACATCAAGGTCAGCTACTGATGGGGTGCTTGGGTGCTTGTGCTTGGACCCCAATTCCAAGATCACATTTCTCTCTAGCATCAAAACACTATCCCTAACAGTTTTTCTCCCCAGCCCAAGGACACTATATCTAGCAATAACTCATGAGTAGGCCCCAGTAAAATAAACCACCATTTCCCCATCACAAGAACAAGCTGACCTCTGAAGAAATTCTCTTGTAAAAACAGGGCTATCTTATAACCACAAAATTACCATGTATTGATTCCCAGAGTTATCATATACCATCCAGAGGTCAAGCTATAGGCATCAGTTCTCAAAACTATCTTGCTACAGATCTAACAGACCAAAAGTACACCCCCGAGAAACTTCTTCCCCTGCTTTCCACTAGGCAATGATGCCTGTAGCTAAGCTTGTAAGTTATCACCTAATTAGTATGTCTGCCAGATAATACACTACTTTTCTATATAAACTTTAGTATCATTCTGTTCAGTTGCCAAGTTTCTTAAGGAGCTCTGCCTGCTACCTTAGCATAAAAATAAACTTTTGCCAACTTGATTTAAAGAATGCTTGAGTCTGTGAATTCATTCCAGATGACCCTGTCTGGTACTCTGGTCTTGGGGAGGGGGGACCCTGAATCTCTCAAACCGCATCAATATTATTATACTCACTTTAAAGATGAGGAAGTTGAAGCACGGAGAAATGACTTACCAGGATCGTAGAGCTAGCAAGAGCTTATTGTAGTGGACAGAGCATTGGAGTTGGAGTTAAGAAGACCTGGGTCTGAATCCTGACTCATATATTTACTAGCTCTTAGTCCTTTGTTAAGTGATTTAATTTAACTTAAATCAATTAACCTCTGTCTCCTTATCTGTAAAATGAGGGAGTTGGACACAATAGTGTCTGTGGTACCTTTTAAGCTCTAAATCTATGATTTTCTGAGTGCCTTTTTTTTTCTTTGGAAGGCAATTGGGGTTAAGTAGCCAGGGTCACACAGCTAGGCCTGATTTGAACTCAGGATCTTTGCTCCACTACACCACTTAGCTACCTCCCTTTAAATGTCTAAGATGTGATTTGAACCTATGGCTTTCTGACTCTAAACCTGACACTCCCTGAGAAACCTGAGGGTGAATGTGCAAGGAGCAGCTGAAAGTGAAGAAGCAGAAAATACTGTGCAGAAGCTTTAAAGGTGGGTGGCATGCAGTCCTAAGCTTGGTTGTGTGATGGAGTGACTTGGGACACTGTGTGATACTGCACCTAGGAGGAGAAAGAGATCTATGCCAAGAATGTGGGCGTGAGGCTGGGTGTGGACTAGCGTGAGGAAGCTAAGCCTGACTCTCCCACTGAGTGGTGCAGGTGGGAGTGAGGGAGGGGCTGCTGATTTGCTGAGGCAATGCAGACATACCAGAGGCTGAAGAGAGATACCATCATGTTACATTGACCTGAGTACCTCTGTGTGTTTATATATATATATAGAGAGAGAGATAGATAGATAGATATAGATATAGATATATATAGATAGATATATAGATAGATAGATATAGATATATAAATATAGATATGTATATATACGTTTATGTATATATATGTATATATGTATGTGTATGTGTATATGTATGTGTATATGTTTTCTTTGAGTTTGTGGGGTACTATCAACCAAACCTCTGGAGAGTGGAGTGTCACAGGTAAGGACTTTTCCAATCACTTTACTAAGAGTTCAGATGAGCCTTTTTTCTTTTACTAGGTTGAATGCCTTTATTAATCTGAGTACTTGCAGGGGAGCTGAGACATGAACCAGATTCTTCTGTTCCCAGGGGAGTCACTGAGTGGAACTACGAACCATCAATATTATTCCTAGAGAGATGCCCCTGAGATTAAAGGTAGCCCATTTTGGGAAAGGTCAGAGGCTGGCCCACAGGTTACATCAATATTTACTAAGTACCTATTATGTTGTCTAGAGACTGTGATTTGCTATCAAGTTCTCATTTTCAGGATACAAAGGTGAATAAAACCTACAGACTCCGTCCTTAGGGAGTTAACAATTGTATTTAAAGGTATCTTTAAGATTATCCAGGACATAGCCTGACCTCCTAAAATGCAAGAACCCTCCTCCCCCCAAATTCCTGACCATTAGACATCCAGTCTTTCCACACTTCCATTAATGAAATACTACATATGAAAAAGTTCTATGACAATGTACCATTACAAAGCCCTTGGAGTGTATTACCTCATTTAAGCTTGAAATAGACAGTAAGTATTATTATTTTCATTTTATGAGTGAGGAAACATATTGGGAGAATAAGTGATTTGTCCAAGGTTGCACCACTACTCCATCGTGTCATAGGAACTTATGCAACTCGTTTGAGTTTCTGGAAAATGTGAGTCTAGTATTGAGGAGGGGATGCATGCACTCCAGGCTTGGAGTTATGACTAGAAGGAGACAGACCGATTAAGAAGTGATCGCAATACTCCGAGGGCCTGGGAAGTAAAGAGAAGCTAACACACATAAGAGATGTTGGAGAGGGAGAATTGATAAAATTTGGCAAGTGCTTGGATGGGAAGGATGAAGGCAGGAAAAGAATCTGGGCTAATTTCAAGGTTACGACCTTGTATAACAGGCAGGATGATCATGTACTCAAGAGAAATGAAGAACTCTGGAGAAAGGGTGGACCTAATGGGGATGATGCTGAGTTCTATTTTGGACATTTTGAGTTTGAGATGCCGACAGGACAACTTGAACCCATGCTGGTTACTAGTAATTGTCCCTTTTATTCTGAGTACTAATAAGTCATCTGTTTAATCATCTGTTGTAGAATTTTGCTTCAGTCTATCACATCGACAATTCCTGGAATTTCCATTTCTCCCCCATTTTTGCTCATTTCTAAGTCTTTTGGCTCCTCCCCAGTAACCTAGGGTTCTTCGTGGAGAAATAAATACTGAATTTCCTTTTTATTTCATTGCTCAGTCCTTGGTGAGACTCAGCAATTCTGACAGGTTCCAAATCGAGGTGAAGGACCTCACCTCCTGAAGGTTAAACAATAAAAAGAAGGAAGAGTTGGCCACTTCTAGGACAATAGATAGCCTTTGGATAATAGGGAATGCACATCTTGAAAGTATTTCCTCTAACCACTACCAGTCTGCTGATCCTGGGGCTATTGCTAAAGGGAGAAAGTTACCTTGTGGCAAGAGGTGAGTGCTCAGGAGAACTGGGAAGAAATTGCAGGTGCTTCCCTGGTTGGGGTGAAATGAAAATAAGATTAAGTTGCTTGTGAAGTTTGTTTTTACCCTGAAGTGTTTACTTAATGATCTGCTTCCACTGGAGACTGGGTCATAGATTTAGAGCTGATGGGAATGTTAGAGATTTTCCGACCGCCTCATCTTACATATCAGGAAATAGAGACCCAAAGAGGTAAACTAACTGGTTAAAGATTACACGGTCAATCTACAAACACTTATTTAGCTCCTACTCTGTGCCAAGCTTTCTGTGACACACAGGTAATAAGTGGAAGGACAGTATTTGAATCCAGATCTTTGGAATCCAAATCCATGCATCTTTGACTCTGGGGTCATTTCTGGTCTATTTGGGGGTCAATGAATCAATCAATAAACATTTATTAAGCACCTACTGTATGCCAGGAATAGTACTAAGCCCTGGGCATATAAAAAAAAAGACAATCTCTGCCCTCAAGGAGTCTATAATCTAATGGGGAGAAATAATAATGGGGAGAAAATATGGGAAATATTGAAATTGAAATTGGAAAATTGAAATAATAGGGAGAAAACATGCAAGCAAAAAAATACAAAGCAAGCTATATACAAGATAAATAGGAAATAATTAACAGAGGGAAGGCACTGGAATGAAGAGGGATTGAGGAAGGCTTCCTGTAGAAGGTGGGATTCCAGTTGGATTTTAAAGGAAGCCAGTGAGGTCAGTAGTTGAAATGGAGGAGGGAGAGCATTCCAGGCATGGGGGACAGTCAGAGAGAATGCCAGGAGCCAAGAGTAGTAGAACGAGTTGCCTTTGGCAAAGTTCCATGGCGTTTTAGTAATAACCCATCTCTCTTCTCTCCTCTCTCTCTCTCTCTCTCTCTCTCTCTCTCTCTCTCTCTCTCTCTCTCTCTCTCTCTCTCTCTCTCTCTCTTCTCTCTCTCTCTCTCTCTCTCTCTCTCTCTCTCTCTCTCTCTCTCTCTCTCTCTCTCTTTCTTTCTTTCATACGTAATGCCAATCAAGCACACCTGAGAACTGCTGCTGTGAATAGCTTCAAGGGTCTAATCACATAGTGCAATGAACAGCAGTCCTCAGGTGTGCTGCCATGATTGGCTTTACAGTATATTGCCTCAGATATTTGCTATCCTGAGATGCTTCCTCCCATCCCTTCTATATTGCAGATGAGATCCTATTGGCCACAGCTGCAATTTTTTTATCTTCAGAGATGGCTCTTCCTACAATAAGGGACAACTTCACACAACCTTGACGTGACCTCTGAGAAGTTCTGACTTTTCTAGCTTCATCCTGTGACACAAGAAGGAAGTGGGAAACGTTTCAGTGCTCATCTTGTACCTATAAATGGAGTGTTTTTCTTTTGGCAGGAGGATCATAGGATAATAGGATGATACATTGAGGATTAGAAGAGACTTTAGAACCATTGACCTTCTCATTTTGGCAGATGAGGAAACAGACTCAGGGAGGATAAATGACTTTCCTAGGGTCACACAGCTAGTAAGTCAGTCAACTAGCATTTATTAAGCTCTGTGTTAAGCCCTGGATGCAAGAAGCAATTCCTGCTCTCAAGAAGTTCATAGTTAAATGGGGAGAAAACATACAAACAGCTGTGTACAATCAAGTCATAAACAATATAAATTGGGATTTCTGAGGTGGGACTTGAACCCAGTTTTTCCTTATTTCCAGTAAAGTGCTTTATTCACTACCAGTGTATATCAGCAACTATTATTCATCTTATAGTCTTAGAGATATGTCCAGGATCACTCAGCCAGTATGGGTCAGAAGGGGGTCATGCTGACAGCAAGATTGGTCCTCCATTCATTAAGCCCTGCTTATTCAATTCAGCAAGCACCGATTAAAGATCTGCTATGGGCCATATACAGTGTTAGGCACTGGGGATATAAAGAGGAAAAAAAAATTCCTGCCCTCAAGAAGCTTGCATTTTACGGGGAAACAACAGTGTAAATGGGCATGTATGTATACATGAAGCAAATGCAAAGTAATTTTTGGTTGGAGGGATAGTGTACTAAATGGGAACAAGGGCAAAACGAGCAACAAAACAGCAAAAACAAGCAAAAAACCCTTTGTGCAGAAGGTGGTATTTAAGCTGTGCCACGAAGGGTGCCAGAGATTTCAAGATGTGGAGCTGGAGAGACAATTTCAGACATGGGGAAAACAGCTTGGACAAAGGTATAGTGACCTGCTCTTTGCACTAAGTATAAATCAGTGGAGTTCACTGGCCAATAATGAATATAGACAATTTAATCAGACTCTAAGTTCAATCTCAATAGACATCAAAAGTAAAGGATCAATATTCATATAAATATTCTGATTCAACTAGCGCATGTCAGCCATTTTCCTAAGCATAGACCAGCAGATATCACTGGGAACCTCTGTAAGGCACCTTCATTTAGGAAAGTCTGAGTGCTCCACCCTTACTTTTGGGGGATGGTTCGGAAGAAGTTGTGGGAAAATGTACTCTTGGTTGATCAGCAGGGGAAGTTGGATCTGCCACAGGTTTCTATTTTCAGCCATGAGAGTTTTGCTTTCTCATGTCCAACAGGAGTCTGCAGTGGTCCAGCTGTGTCCTTTTGTAACAAATCTGTAATTGTCTTTTGGTAAAGCTTCATGGTCTGGGGATTGTTACTGAACTTTTGTAAATGGTTGCTAAAGTTTTCTTAGATACCAAACACTGACTGGAGAATGAGTCTCTTGAGAAATCTTTGGTGATCTCTGCCTCTCAACTAACTTGAGAGAACCATGAAGGCAGTAGGGGTGGAGCCAATCACAAACAAGAGGAACTAACTTCTTGGACTCAAGTTTCTCTGCTCCTGCTCGGATGGGAAGGAGGAACCATTGGCCAGGGAGGACATCAACAGAATGGTACCCTGATGTGCCTCATTGAACAATCAAGCAGCATCTCTTTAATTTCCAGGTGCCTTCTCTGAACCTCGTGAGGCTCATCATCCTGTGGTCTCCATGGTGACACCAGGAAGCAGAGGGAGAGCCAGGGGCTGAGGCCTGGCCATCCCGTGGAATCCTATCATGGTTTTCAGACTTTCCCACACTACCTTCCTTCTAACCCTCCTCTAACTCCACATTTCCTCTTGTGGAGTGAGATGTGCAGCTATGAACCCTCTTTCTTCATCCACTGAGAAGAAAGTAAACTTTACCTTATGGGAGCTAGAAGTATCATTTTATTGTTGGGTTTTTAAAAGTATCTTTGATTAAAAATTTTTTTAATTAAAAAAATGATTTCTGAGTAAAGCAGCTATTTGGTAGTGAAATATTTTAAAGCACGTACTTTTTTTCTTTTTGCATATAAAACTTTGGGCTGATCATTTCTCTTTTAGGGGTCTCAGTTCTTCATATGTAAAAGGATGAAGTCAGACTATACCTCTTGATCCCCCATTTTTTGTAACATGGACCCCTTTGATAGTCTAGTGAAATCTCCAGACTCCTTAGAGTGATGTTCTTAAATGCATATCATACAATACATGGGATTAAAAAGGAAACTAATTGGGGCGGGTAGGTGGCACAGTGAATAGAACACCACCCCTGGAGTCAGGAGGACCTGAGTTCAAATCCGACCTCAGACACTCGACACACTTACTAGCTGTGTGACTTTGGGCAAGTCACTTAAACCCAATTGCCCTCCAAAAAAATGCTAAAAAAAAAAAGTTAAGTTCATGGACTCCAGGTTAACAACCTGAGGTGGAGAGTATTTTGGAGAGGCTGAACCAAGATGGCAGAGTATAGACAGGCACTTGCTTGAGTTCTCCCAAATTTCTCTACAAACAATTTTAAAATAACATCTGAAAATGAATTCTGGAGTGGCAGAACCAACAAAAAGTTGGGGTGAAGCAATTTTCCAGCTCAAGACAACTTAGAACATTGGCAGGAATGGGGTGTCTCATGGAATGGGAGGGGAACACAGTGTAGCTCAGGCCGTTGCCCAGCAGGTCTTAGGGGCATGGAACAGCACCTTGTAGAGTTCTTTGACCATAGACATTAAAAGGATCAGAAAACTGGTTAGAAGGAGATCACAGCCTTTGCTGGCATTAAGTTCAGGGCTCTGTTGCATTGCCCAAATGTGGTCCTAGGTTGCAATCCCAGGTCAAGGAGGAGCACTAGAATACTAGCGTGTGTAGCCCCAAGGGAACTCTAGTAGGAGCAAGGATCAAGAGTAGAAAAGAGTGTTTATGGTTGCTCATAGACCAGAGCACAGGCAGGAGAATGATGACTATATCTCTCCTTAGATTGTACCACCTTGGAAGAACTGAAAACTTAAAGACTCCCAGAACTATCTCCAAAAACAGCTACACAAAAACCCTGAAACTTAGGACAATGCCCCTTCAATCTAAGGGGCAGAGTTCAATTTTAACATAAAGTTAAAAGTCAGTTAGAAAAATGACAAGCAATAAACAAAGAATCTGACCATAAAAATTACTATGGTGACAGGGAAGATCAAGACACAGATCCAGAAGTTAACAAAATCAAAGTAGCTGCATGAAAGCCTCAAATAAAAATGTGAATTGGCCACAGGCCAAAAAAAGAATTCCTTAAAGAGCTCAAAAAATTTTAAAAGAAGAGGTAGAAAGCAAAAAAAAAAAGGAAAGAAAGAAAGAAAGAAAGAAAGAAAGAAAGAAAGAAAGAAAGAAAGAAAGAAAGAAAATGCTTTCAGGCTGCTAGGTGGTGCAGTAAATAGAGCACCAGCCCTGGAGTCAGGAAGACCTGAGTTTAAATCCGGCCTCAGACACAACACAAAAAACTAGCCATGTGACCTTGGGCAAGTCACTTAACCCCAACTGCCCTCCGAAAAGCAAAAAAAGAAGAAAAAAGAAGAGGTAGAAGAAAAATTGGGTGCAAAGATCTACTGAAGAGAAGAACTTCTTAAAAAGCAGAATTGGCCAAATGGAAAAAAGATGTAGAAAAGCTTACTGAAGAAAATAATTCCTTAAAAACAAGAATTGGGAAAATGGAAACTAATGATTTAATGAGATAATTTAAAAAAACAATCAAACAAAATCAAAAGAATGAAAAAATAGAAGAAAATGTGAAATGCCTATTTGGAAAACCAGCTAACCAGGAAAATAGATTAAGGAGAGGTAATTTTAAGAATTAATGGACTATCTGAAAGTCAGGATTAAAAAAAAAAGAACCTAGACATTATATTTCAAGAAATTATCAAAGAACACTGTCATGATATCCTAAAACCAGAAAGTAAAATAAGAAACTGAAAGAATCCACTGATCACCTTCTGAAAGAGATTCCAAAATGAAAACTCCCAGGAATATTATAGCCAGATTCCAGAGCTCCCAGATCAAAGAGACAATATTGCAAGCAGCCAGAAAGAAACATTCCATATATTGTGGAGCCACATTCAGGATTACACATGATTTAGCAGCTTCTACACTAAAGGACCAAAGGACTTGGAATACGATACTCCAGAGGACAAAGGAGCTAGGATCACAACCAAGAATAACCTACCCAGCAAAACTGATTATAAGTAACCACTAAAGATTCTTTAGTATGAAAATTGCATGGTCAGGTCTGTACTCTGGGAAAACTATGTTGGCATCTATTAATTGTTAATCCTACACAGTGACTGGCTTATCTCTCTAAGGGTCAAACACATTCCCACACTAGAGCTATAAATCTTGGAGGATCTTGTTTCTCAAACTGCTCTCTGATCCACTCATTCTTTAGATCGTTTAGTTTCCAATTAAATGCTAATCTATGTTTCCATTGCCCTTTATTGAATGCAATTTTTATTGCATTATGATCTGAAAAGAATGCATTCAGTTTTTCTGCTTTTCTGCATTTGGTTGTGAGGTTTCTATGTCCTAATACATAGTCAATTTTTGTGTAGGCATCATGTACCACTGAGAAAAAGGTATATTTCTTTCTGTTCCCATTTAATTATTTCCAGATGTCTATCATGTCTAACTTTTCTCAAATGCTATTCATCTCTTTAACTTCTTGTTTATTTTGTGGTTAAATTTACCTAGTTTTGGTATGGGAAGGGTTTTGCCAGAAATGTAGGGTTTGTGAAATGTCTGAAAAAGTAGACTGAAGACAAATTGGTCTTTTTGCTGTTCCCTAAATATGAGATTTCTTGCTCCTGGACCTTGAATGTATTTCCTTCTCATCTCCAGGTCTTAGAATGCCCACCTTCCTTTAAAATCCGACTCATGTGTTCTCTCCTATGTGAAGTCTTTCCTTATCCTCCCAATCGCTATTTCTCTCCCTTCAGACATAGATTTATACACTTCTCTGATTACATTTGATCTCATTGGTAGAAAGCAAACTCCTTGAAAACGAGGGATTTTCCCTCTTATGTATGATGCACACAGTAGGTACTCAGTAAATGCTTGTTGCATTGAGTTATATTTAGTGCAATAATAATGATAACCTTACATCTATATGATCATCTAAGGTTTATCAAATGATTTCCTCACAACTACCTTGTGTGGTCGTTAGTGTAACTATTATTCTTAGGACACCAAGGCTCAATTAAGTAAAGTGATTTTATTTTTTTGAAAAAGCACAATTCTTTATTTACTGACCACAACCCTAATTACAGCAAAACTTAGAAATGTAATGATTTGCAAGTACTCTGTTGCTGATACAAGAGACCACAGTAAGGGAGACACTCACTCAAGGTATAATCTGAAATCTGTTAAGTCTCTGCTCTTCCTCTGTGGCACCTACCCCACCATAATTTCCATTAACATTTTCAACTCCTAAGTGCTTCAATAATTTCTTCTCTGGGCCATATTTCAGATGTAATTCTTTGCTGGCAACAATCTTTGGCCTACTTATGCCCACCATATACATATATCTTTCTATTGATCCTGTAGATTATTTATCATTTTATTTTTATAAAAATAATAAAAATACCAACACCCATAGCCAACAACTTAGCTATGTTTGTGTTGTCTGCTAAAAAACAAAATGCAAGTCAGAAAATACGTTGAACATGATGAAAGCATTTGAAAACTGGTTTCTAAAATCTTGTCCAGATTTTCTTTTTTCTTTCTTTCTTTCTTTCTTTCTTTCTTTCTTTCTTTCTTTCTTTCTTTCTTTCTTTCTTTCTTTCTTTCTTTCTTTCTTTCTTTCTTTCTTCCTTCCTTCCTTCCTTCCTTCCTTCCTTTCTTCTTCCTTCCTTTATTTCTCTCTCTTTCTCTCGCTCTTTCTCTCTCTCTTTCTTCCTCCCTCTCTTTCTTCCTTGAAAAAACAACACCATCTACAATGACAAAAAAGTCCCTTAGCATGTTGAGATAAGGGTGGGGATGGGGATGGGGAGAAGTAACCATATGAAGATTCTCCTATTTCGTGATTCACACCCCCGTGTGGTCATTGGGCACGGCTGGCTGGTATTCCCCTTTTGCAGAGCCCTGCATTTACAGTGAGTCACAGACTGAAGCCAACATTTTATTTCTGACTCTTACTGCATCTGGATTTGGAGGCAGTAGAATTTAGATGCACTTGAGATTCTAGGTCATTTTGGTTCAACAGGAATGGCATAGTTAAGATGAAGGCCTGCTATTTAATATTCCAATTTAGAGATTGGAATTTTCTCAAGGAAACATTCTTCTGGCATGAGGTCATTCAAGAGCCTAAAAGTCTGACCTGTCCTCTTTTTGGTGCCATTTATGCTGGAAAAGAAATTGGCTAAAGCCCTGGGTTCATCTTGACCCTTTGGACTATCAGAGAACTTTAAATCTGAGAGGGATCTTAAAGATTATCTTCTTATTTCACAACTTCTTTATTTGACAGGTACGAAAGATAAGGGCTCAAGTAGGTTGTGGAAGGTCCCACAGCTTCTTAGTGTCATGGGGGTGGGTGGGAGGGTGGGAGTGAGGGAGGAATGAAAGGATCTGGCACTATGATTTCCTTGATGTGGGGATCTCCTTGTGAAGAAATTCCCTCCATGGATGCAATTGCATACAGTCTTAGAAAGTTACCTGAGGCACTGACAACTTAAATGATTTGTTAGAGTTAAATAGCCAATGAGTGCAATAATAATGATAACTTTACATCTATATAATCATCTAAGGTTTATCAAATGATTTCCTCACAACTATCTTGTGTGGTTGTTAGTGTAACTATTATTCTTAGGACACCAAGGCTCAATTAAGTAAAGTGATTTACAGACACTGCGTCTGTAATTGTGTACAAATTTCTCCTGGTTCTGCTCTCCTCACTCAGCATCAGTTTATATAAGTCTCCCCAGTTTATTATGAAGTCTGTCTGCTCCTCATTTCCTGTAGCACAATAGTATTCCATTACATTCATATACCACAACTTGTTCAGCCATTTTACCCAATTGATGGGCATCCCCTCGGTTTCCAATTCTTTGCCAGCACAAAAAGAACTGCTGTAAATATTTTTTGTACATATGAGTCCTTTTCCCACTTGCATGATCTCTTTGGGATATAACCCTAGAAGTAGTATTGCTGGGTCAAAGGATATGCACATTTTTATAGCCCTTTGGACATAGTTCTGAATTGCCCTTCAGAATGATTAGATCACCTTGACCTACATCTTGAAGGAAGGAGGGATTCTTTGAGGGGATTGTCTAGGTAAGAGATCAAATAAACATTATCTTTAATAAATATATATTCAAATATCAGCAGATAAGATCAGCTTCCAAGGTAGCTAAAAGGAACCTAGAAGAGTAAAAGCCTGGAGATTAAAAGCAGTTAGCAAAAAGAGTTGCTACTATGTCCAAATCCTTGAAATGGCTTTTATATTCTTATGCTCCAAAGAGCCCCATGGCTGGTTCTCAGATCAATCCACTGGAGGGCAAAGTTAACTTAAATTATCCCGGAATGGTTCCAAAGCTTCTTCTCTCACAAGAACAGAGAGAAAGCCAGTTTGACTGGCGTGTAGTATGTAAGAACCCAAGTGATGTCTAACAAGGCTGGAAATGGAGACTGGGGCTGGTTGTGAAGGGCTTTAAAAGCTAAACAGGGATTTAATATATTATCCCAGAGGCAATAGGGAGCAACAGCAGGTGAGTGATATGGCCAGATCTGTGCTTAAGAAAAATCATTTTGGCACCTGTGTGGGACTGGAGCAGGAAAAGAGTTAAGGCTGGGAAACAGAGACTATTTTCTAGATTCAACCATACAATTTTCAAGTGTCTACTATGTGCCTATTAGTTTCTCTCTGTGTGAAAAACAATGGGTTGATAACCTACTCATAAAAAACAAACAAACAGAAAAAAAGCCCTTCTCCACTAGCCTCAACATCTCTGCACTTGTGGTGAAGAAAAGACTTTGTGTGCATTCATGAGTGGCCTGTTTCATGCATTCTTCCCAGCATTCCCATGGGTTTTCAGTGAACAGACAGCAGCATTGAAGCCTTTGGGGAAGAAGGAGCACCTTCCAGACGTTCACCAGGAGAACTTTCTGCAGGGGACACATATCTCTTGTGTCCGAGGTGTTCATTTGCTGTGTTTAATGAAGCTCTGGGGAATGCACATCAAGAAGCTGGGTTCTCCCCAGTATCTGTTGGAGGGGATGCCTGAGGTTGATGTGCTTAGTGTGGTCAGAGATTGA
Source organism: Pseudocheirus occidentalis (assembly GCA_028646575.1). Classification (NCBI taxonomy): domain Eukaryota; kingdom Metazoa; phylum Chordata; class Mammalia; order Diprotodontia; family Pseudocheiridae; genus Pseudocheirus; species Pseudocheirus occidentalis. Next base: position 53,886,184 of record CM053597.1, read on the forward strand.
CAAAAACTATCTCCATCTTTGATATAACGCTCTCCTATTCTAAGGGCCATCCTTCACCACCATTTCCTGTCTTCCTGTCTTGGGTGGCTGCGTGTGACACAGGATTTGGTTAACTGAGTATTTCCTGAACTGGGCCTCTTCTGATCAGATCAGACATCCTTGTCAAAAAGACCCTGGCTTGAAAACTTGCTTTCTGTGGACATTTAAAATCAAGAGACAGAGTGTCTGTGGCCATTGCATGGTTCCCTTTGGTTAGTGTCTTCATCAAATATTCAGTCACTGAGCTTCTTCTGTCTAGGGTTGGAGATGCAAATTTCTTATGGAAATAAATCCCAAAGAGCCCCATTCTTCCCTTTCGAAAAAAATTC
>CM053597.1:53887051-53925282 GCA_028646575.1 Pseudocheirus occidentalis
AAAAAAAAAAAAATAAAGTTAATTAATAACAAAAAAAAAAAAGTGATCCCGGAATGAAAACTTCTAAGAATATTGTAGCCAAATTCCAGAGTTCCCAGGTCAAGGAGAAAATATTGCAAGCAGCCAGAAAGAAACAATTCAAATATCATGGAACCAAAATCAGGATAACACAAGGTTTAGCAGCTTCTACGTTAAAGGATTGAAGGGCTTAGAATGTGATTCCAGAGATCAAGGGAGCTAGGATTACAACCAAGAATTGCCTACCCAGCAAAACTGAGTATAATCCATGAGGGAATATTTGACTTTCAAATACAAGACTCAAGAGAAGCATGAAAAGGGAAATAGGAAAGAGAAATTATAAGGGACTTATTAAACTGTTAACATTCCTACGTGGAAAGATGATATTTATAACTCATAAGACCTTTCTCATTTTTAGGGTAGAGTATATATAAAAGGGATGAGTGTCCTCATCAGAATTGACTCAAAGAGGGAATAACATACAGACTCAATTAGGTATGGAAATCTGTCTTAACCTACATGAAAATAAGGGGGAAGCAAATAAGGGTGATGGTGGTGATAGAAGGGAGGGCTGATTGGGGGAGGGGGAAATCAAAAGGAGGGACGGGGTCAAAGGAGAGAATAGAATAACTGGAGGGAAATATAGTTAATTAAGTCTTTCACAACATGACTATTATGGAAGTGTTTTGTATGACTATTCATATATAACCTATATTGAATTGCTTGCCTTTTCAATGAGAGGGAGTCAGGAGGGAGAGAATTTGGAACTCAAAATTTTTAAAATGAATGTTAAAATTGTTTTTACATGTAACTGGGAAAAAATAAAATTCCAAATTAAAAAAAAAACCCGACTCTCAACGTCCCTTCCAACCACCTTGGCCTTTTAACTCACTGCCATATGTTTTAGTTTTCACATTGCTTTTTATGAATACACATTGCCAAATCCCTTGCATCGAATGCCACCCTGAGCTAGGAGTCTGTTGGCAGCAAAACTCACTTGTCTGAAGTAGGACATTGGGACAACATAGGGAATAGGCTTTTCATTTCATTGACATAGGGGACTCTCAGGTGAGGAAGCTCAGTGCTTTCTGTGACTAAAAGTCTTAGGGAGTTGCTTGGAACCTTGAAAAGTTAAGTGACTTGTCCAAGCCCACACGGCTAGCATGTATCAAGACTGGGACTTGTACACAGGTCATCCTGACCCCACAGCCAGTTCTCTATTAGACCATGCTACAAATCCTAGAGTTAATAATACATGTCACATCGTGAAGGTACTTTAGGATGAAGCTATCTCATGGCATATATAAAGAAATGTATATAAAGCAAGCAAAGCACAAAGTAAGGTGAAGTTCCTATACAGTTTTCACTTATACAAGAATATAACATGCAATTGGGGGGATGGGAGGAGAGGAAATAAAATATTTTAAAAATAATAAAAAAATATTTTTAACTATTTTAAATTATTTAAAAATTATTTTTAATGTAATATTATTTTTTTTAAACAATTCTAGGCAATATAAGCAGCTCCATAGACTTGCAGGCACCACTTGCAGGTAAGAAGATAGCAGCCAGTGCTATTTGATGGTGCCTCCTTGACTGTCAATATTTCAACCTTGGCCAAAGAGAGACTGGATTCCTAATTCCTTTCATTCCTTGAAATTAAAACGTCCAACTTCTGGTTCACTCTCTCAGTGGTTTCCCAACAAAGGTGTCTGTGGGGTGGGAAGGAGACTTGGTTGGCCTTGTAATTTTGTTAATTTGAAAAGGGCTGAAGACTGAGTAATGATAGACATGTATAGGTTTTAAAAAATTCATTATACTACTTTTAATTTTTTTTTTCCTTTTTGACTTGGAAGAGATTAGTGGGCCTTACACCTAAGTGATTTGACTCTGAACATTGTGCTATTAAGATTAAGGTAGAACTGGGGGGGGGGGGTGGAAAGGGCGATCCTGTTAACATGAAATTGTGGGGAATAAAAACCATGGAATCTGAAATTTATTCATGTTTTTTGTTCATCTACTGAGCATTTTAGTAATAGTTATTAATGAAGATGCCCTACAATGACACTTCACCGCCAAAAATTACCAAAGGTGAGATTTTATAGGATGCAGAAGTGTTCCAAAATTGATTCTCTGCCTAAGATGCTTTAGCAAAAATGAACCAAGATCCTCTGCCCTTCTTGGTCTATCCTAAGGGGTTTTCCCTCCCTCTCTTAGGGCACTTTCCTATTCAGCAATGTAACCCAGAAGTCATATCCCCACTCTCTAGCATACAGGTCTTTCCAGTCCTAGATTTTCTTCTTTCTTGAGCTGGAACTGGGCCCTGGCATGACCGAGAAAGGTCTCTGTGATATCATTGTCTCTTTCTTGGCCATTTTCACTCGCAACCTGTGCTGAAAGAATTGGAACTTCCTTAACTCTCTTATACTGGTCAATTTTAAAAGATTTTGTTCCTCTTTCTTCCCTCCTCCCCCACCCCATATCACTTTTCCCCCTCCATTTCTCCCCAAGGATTTATTAATTGTACTGAAATCACAGCCAGTATTAGGTTTATTCTAGCCTTATATATCTTACAGAGAAATAATAAAGATGTCTAATAAAGCTTTGACCTCAAAAACAACTCCTATAGACTAGCACTATCTCTTTGTGTAATACAGATATTCTCTAAGGTATTTAGGGAGCAGGGAATTTCCAGAATTTATTTGATTCAATAGTTTTCATTATACTCTGATGCTTAAGATCTCAAGTTGAGTTTTTAAAAGATAGGTTAGTGTCTTATGTCTCCAAATCAGTGTTGGAGAAAGAATAGAACAGATTCAATGGAAGAACAGGCATTAAAGGGTATAAGACAAAACATTCACAGTTAAAAAGAAAACCACACGCCATACGTAGCTAAGACAAAATAGGGAATTTATTCAGCAATTTGACCAGTCCACATTGGGCAAAATACTTTATTTCATCTGCATTACCCGAAAACACATTTTAATAATGTTCTTAAATATTTCATAATGTCAAACGTACAGAATTGTTCCTTAAAGCATTTGATATATACAACATACATAGTATGCTCTCTCGAAACTCAAATGCTTAAAGCATTTCAGCATTACAAAGGTTTCTGTTTTTCCTAGAAGTTCACTCACTCATCCCATTGGATGTACAAAATTATGTGGTTTACAGTTTTGCCCACATCCAAAACGTTGTGTTTTAAATGTATTAAGCATAGCATGTACAATAAGAATTGTTTCCATAGGAACATAACAGGACTTGTCATCAGTGACAGGTGGCTAGGGATACATTCAATTAGCCATTCCAATACGCTGGCCAAGTTTATTGGTGGTTAAAACAGTACTCTGGGCTCTTATCACCCTTCAAAAAAGTCAATTCAATTTTTGTCAGAATCTAACATCAATGGCTCAAGGAAATACTGTTTAAAAACAATAAACATTCTCCAATAAATGAAGATTTCTTATCCAACTTAGAAACAAAAGTAGTAATCTCTACATTATTGTCCAAAACTGAAAATACCAAAGTGCACCATAGATGGAACCAATCACCAGAAAGTCATTCTTCTAATCTTCTCAACTTTCTTATTTGGGGTTTATCATCAGGGATATTGAGAACATTTCTTCTTAATGTGTACCAGTCTAGTTTCAAAGATGAACTGCGTGTGGGCGATGTAGAGCCCGTACTATTCAGCTAAAAGACCTGTGGTACCACCAACTATGTAGTCACTAATGTCGAGTCATCACTAAATCTCCTAGGAGGAGATAAAAACTGAGCCCTGACTTGGAGCAGACGACACTGGCCGTCAGCCATATTCTAACGTGGGAGGCCCCCGGACAATGTTGAAATAACCAGCCAGGGCTCCCAGGTCAATATAGAGGGATCGCTGTCTCTTCATTGCTTCAGATTCTTCTGTGCTCCCAGTGCATGAAGAGGAATCTGCAAAGACAAGAATTGGGGAAACTGTAAATTTGCCATCCAGAACACAGCTGATGGACGTTCAGCCAACAGATGCAATCACTTGGGGCTGCTGAGAAATCTTTTAAAAATTTGATTTTATTCCAAAAGTTTACACTTGAGTATTTTTCCTCAACTGTCCATGTCAGATGAAATAGCCCAAACAGCAGTTAAGAAAGCAGAGATGGTAGGAAGGAACCCAACATTCAGATACTTCTTAAAAGAGTAGCAGGGAAAAAAGGCCAGAGAAAGTCCATGGGATTTTTAGGAGCTGCACATGGGAGTATGAATATCAATAGCTTTTAATAAAAAGAAAATGATAAACACACACTATTCCTAGAATACTTTCTAAATTGGGAAGTTCTATCAGGGGAAAAGATTTTTAAGAAAGGATCAGAAATGCCATTTGAATTCAAACTCAGCTTTGTACCCATCCATGGGCCACTTAGGATATTATCCAGTGGGTTAGAAGCCTCAGGACATTTGCTGTGAAAGCCTATAATAATACTTTCTCAAGAGCCGAACTATTGTGGCTCATTTACTTTAAATGAACGGGTGAATTACTTGTTGCATGAAGTCAGAAACCACTCAGCTTAGAATTAGAATATCCAGATGTATGGACCATCCCACAGTGACCAATTTGACGTGCATCTACCATGGATGCACGTTATAATTTTCTAGTAAATTAATTCTCAATGAGGAAAAAAAAAACCAATGGTTCTAAAATCCTAGCTATGGTTACAGTAACTCATGATTTACTTTTATTCCATAAACTTCAAAGAAAGAAATCTGGAAGGGCTGTCAGAAGAAAAGAAAGCTTGGGGTATACACTCCAGAGAGCTCATACCTGTGATGTTCTCTGGCAGCTCCAAATCCTTTCTTGTTATTCTTTTCCTCTCAAAAAGGGCCGAGTCCAGACTCTGACAACGTGGCTGCTCCTCTCGGGGAGGGTTCAGGGCCTCGTGCTTTAGCAAATCTGCTGCAGTGGGACGATGGTTTGGGTTCCTTTCCAGTGCTGCTTCTATCAGCTCTCTCATACCTGGGCTAGAGTCCTGAGCGATATCTTCCAAAGGGGGTGCTTGCTTGTGAATCTAACAACAAATCAACTTTTTTAGTGTACAAAGAGCAGATTGGGGGTTGACGAGTAGAAATAGTCTCATGGGAGAAAATGCCCTAAGGACATGTCACTGGAAATTACATTCTTTCTGTCACCAATCCCACCCCCCACCCCCAACAAAAACAACAAATATCAGTCCCCAAGAGCATGGGTTTAAATTCAAAAGCTAGAGTCATCCTCTAAATGCACTGAATTTAGAAAGGGGGCTCCTTGTTTCTATGCTGTCTTCACAAAAGATCCGTAGCCTCAGCTTCTCTCTCCTGCTCTAGCAAAGTCTCAGCACTATACTCTTCTCTGAGAAAGGAGGTTGGCATTATCTCACCTGGATCCTGGGCTATCGAAGCGATCAACAGACTAACTTCTGTTTCACTAAGCACAGGGCTTCATAATCTTTTCTGGGTTATAGACCTTTCTTGCAATGTGCTGAACCCTACAGCACCCTTCTCAGAGGAAAAAAAAATGCTAGTTTCTACATTTATAATTAAAGGAAATGCCAAATCTCAATTATAGGCTGGCAAAAATAAGGTTGTCTTTTTCTTTCCCATCCAAGTTCATAGAACTCTTGAAACATCATGTCTCCTTTTTCCTAAGTTAAGAATCCCCAACTCAAAGAGTTCAAAGGCCATATAGAACATCTCCAGCTTGGAGACACGAGTCATTTCAAGGTTGCTGCCAAGTACTTTAATTTTGTGGGATAAAAAGAAATGATCTTTCACAGATGGCTGATTTAGGCCCAAGAGGCCCTTCCTTTTTATATCATTTCTTACTACCATTATTAATTTCCTCCAACATAGTAAGCATTTGTGGCTCTTAACACCATTTCAACACTCTGTGAGAGCCTGGGAGCTTGTATGAGCATGAGTTTCCCAGTCCAGGCTGAACTATCCCTCCCATGGCTGGTTTGATGGTTCATACTTACTATGTAAAGGTAGGAGGGGTAGGCAGAGCGAGGGTAGCGTTTCACCCAGGGAGGGGTACCCGTCTGCATGTGGATGAGGGTGGCCCCCAAGCTGTAGATATCAGCTTTTGTTGAATGGCCTCTGCAGAGAATCACTTCTGGGCTCATGTAAATCTGGAAAAAAAAAAAAAGGGGGGGGGCAGGTAGAGAATCAGCCTGGAGTTCCCTCATTTGGTTATTTTAATATTTATTTTCTTGCTCCAGTTCTGGGAATTCCCCCTGGCCTTATCATTTCTATCAAACTCTCTACCCTCTGCAAAAGAGACAATACTTACTTCTTCTAGCTAAGGAAAACAAGAGACACACTTTATTTGGGAGCCAGGCAACCTTGGCTAGAGGGAATAAACCAGCCTGACAAAGAACGCCTTTCAGCCACATGCTGAAAGTACTGCAGATTCGGTCATGAAGAGACATGATGCCAAGCAAACTACGCAGGATCTCCATCTTGCTGTAAGCAACGACCTACTGCACTTAATGGTTTTCTTAACGAGTTGAAGGGTTTTTGGATTTTTATTTAGTTTTCCTAAGACTTGGTCTCTTATCGTGCTACTTTTCCCACTTGAGTTGCTTCAACACTCCTTAAGAATCCCACCACCTCCATCATGTCGGGCTCACCATAGTAATACTGAACTTTTATTATTAATTACAGAACTGAAAATACTAATACAGAGCCAGTAAACTCAGCCCACTGCAGCTCAAAACTCCTGAACTTAAGAGATCCACCAGTCTCAGCCTACAAGATACAACAGGGATTACAGGATAGCTCCACTACCACACCCTGCTTGCCAGAGGGAACTGCATTTCTTATTTAAAATGGATAATACACAAATCCTTCTCAGTCCAAGTTTTTACATTAAGTAATAGCTTTTTGATTACTCACACAGGGGTATGAATGCTCCAAAAGTTAGATAATCATCAAATCATTTCTACTTGGCTTGAAAATGTTTTTTTTTATGCTTACATTTGAATGTAAATGTGTCTAATGTTCTGGGAATTAATTTAATTCTAGTTCAAGAAGAATGACATTTCCCCATCCCGACTCCTAACTCAACTGTTTCCCTGGGGCCCAAACATTGAGGTGAAGACAGTCTTCTTTGAGTGCACAAATATGAATCTATAGTGATTCCAAATAATCTGGAGCAAGTACTGGTGAATGAATGGATTTGAATTGCAAAGAGTTTCCACATCTTTGAAGAAATGAACTTGAATGTATATGATGATTTTCAATAACAAGATCAAATCTAGGTGGTGCAGAGAATAGAGCACCGACCCTGGAGTTAGGAGAACTTGAGTTCAGATCTGACCTCAGACACTTACCAGCCATGTTACCCTGGGCAAATCACTTAACCCCAATTGCTCTACTTTCTCCCTTCAAAAAAAAAAAAGACAAGAAAAACAAAACAAACAAACAAAAAAAAAACCAAAGCCAAATGGAGATTCTACAGATTTCAGGAGGTCCACAAATGTGGATTGAAAAAAAAAATATATATATATATATACACATATCCTTATTTTCACTAATCTTCTATTTTCTTTGTAAATCCTATGTATTTCTCTTTTTGCATTTAACAACATTACTCTGAGAAGAGCTCCATAGGCTTCCCAAGATTGCCAAAGGGTTCCATGACACACAAAAAGGTAAGAACCTGGGGTCTTATAGTTGGTCCCTATCACACTTTAATGATGGCTTAGTGACTACACTGTTGGTTTAAGAGAGTTACTATACTTCAGGCAGAAGTCTGGCCTGGGAGCTGGGAGGCTTGAGCTCTAGCAACAGCTCTGTCTCTGGCTATGAGACCTTGGAGGAGAAAGAACCTCTTTGGACCTTGGTTGGTTCATCAATAAAATGATGAGGTTGAATCAGAAAGAAAGTACTGGAAGGTCCCTTTTAGGGCAAAAAAGTCTTATTCTTTGTCGGGATTCTTTAAAGTGAATTCTTTCATTTTCTGTGTTTTGGGAATTGAGAAGTTATGTCTTTAAAAGGAAAAGGACAAAGAGACACCAGCTCTACACCACAGTGAGCCTGCCTTCCCTGGGTGTTCTTCTGGACCCTCCGTGTGGTGGTCCACGGAAGGGGGTTGTTTTCCTTTGTTTCCTAATGATCCAATGGCCAGAATTCGAATGTAGACCCTGCTGTGAAATTACACACAGCAAACTTGTATTAGCTACCTACTACCTAATTGTGTGCTAGGCTAGATGCAGGAGGATGAAGACATTCAGCAGCCATGCTTGTCCTCAATGAGCTTATTGGCTAGGAGAGGAAAGGATGATTGTTGGCATTCACTGACGAATGTGAGGTTTACAAAAGACATCACATAAACATTGCTTTATTTCATCCTCACAACTCCTTCTTATACATGAGAAAATGGAGCTAATTTAGAGAGGTTCAGTGACTGCCGTGGTCACACTACTCAATGTCTGCAGTAGGTCACACACCCACCCAACGATTTCATGAATGAAGGTACCACTCCATGCTGCCTCTCCTCCACACAAAGAGAGTTACAAACACCAGCAGCTCTCTATTCCCTCTAGGATAAAGATAAGGTGTAAATTTCTCTCTGGCTTTGTGAAGAGTTTTAGACTCTTCCCAACTTGGCCCCAATCTATTTGTTCAGCCTCGTTTTACGCTATTTCCCTACCTGTTCTATGATCCAGCACAGCTGGTCTTTCTGCTTCTCATAAATAGTGCTCCATTTGCTAACCTGTATTTATTTGTATTGATTTTCTTTATGCTTATTCTGCACATTATTATATGTGTGTTTTTCTCTCCCCCATTAGGATGTAAGCTTCTTGAGTGCAGGAATTATTTCATTCTTTGTCACTGGCATCCCTAGCAAAATACACAGTGCCTGGAACTGACAAGGGCATCACAGGTGTCCAGTGATTAAATAATGGATCCACCACATAGGTTAAAACCAAATAAAAGGAAAATTATTTTGACCAAAAGTACATAGAATCTTCTGGAAGAAAAAAGTCGGATGGTTTCAAATTAATCATCCTAACGTACAAGTTTTAACTTCTGATTTTTCCCAAGTTTTTTTTTTCATTAAAATGCAATGTTACTGGCCAGAGATATTCATTCTTCAACTTCAAACTTTCCATCCAGAATCAAAATCTGACAACTCTTAGTGTTGATACTCCCAAGACACAGACTAGCTCTGGCATTTAGAGCTGCAAAATCCTCGTGAAGTTCTCTTACAAACCATTCTAGCCAATCCATTAGAAGCAATTTATTGTTGCAGAAAAACAAAGATAATATCAATGCTATCTAGTGGTAGAACACTACACTGCTAGATTTCTAAGTTGGGCAGGCATGCCCTTCTTCACAAAAGATTCCCAGAAAAGGTCTGGTTTTTTTCTCCAGTATTGCAAAATACTTAATTTAATCACACTACTGGGAAGTAGGAGGAGGAAAGGGAGTGAGATATAGAAGTTTTTCCTGTGTTTAATACCATAACTAGTTGGGGTTTTTTTTTTCCAACAAGTCTAGGGAGAGAAAAAAGGTTATGACGTTTCATATTTTTAAACTAATAACAAGATATGCTGAAACATTTTCCAAAGATTTGCCCAGGGTCAGACAGCGAGCAAGATCAGAATATAGGTCTTCATGACTGTAAAGATAACTCTCTATCTACCGGGCCATATTGCCTTTCATATTAGATTGTAAACAAAAAACCTAACACCTATCCAAGAACCTCCAAGCCCCCTTCTCTTCTGGCTCACAGACATCCATGCACAAGCTCAAAAATTATATAGTTTTAAAATAGTCCCTTTGGGGCCTAGCATGACGGTGCATACCTGTAATCTACACTATTAAGGGAGGCCAATTCTAGGGGATTGCTTGAGCTCAAGAGCTCTGAGCTTCAGTGGACTAAAGCCCATGAGACATACTCTCTAAATCTGCCACACAAATGGCAAGCTGCCAAGGAGCCATCAGGCTGATGAAACAGGGATAGAGAGCTTCCCCATGGGGCAAGTGGCCACTACACTTCCAGTCCCAGAGAGACTCACGTGCCCAAAAAATAAATAAATAAATAAAAATCCCTCCTTACAAAATGGAGAGAGGAGAGAGAGAAGAGCATCTTACTAGCAGATACTCAGAACACTTAAGACCTATTAAGGAATTTACCAATGACAAATTTAAGCATTGAAAGATATGAAAAACTCTGAGAACGTGTCCCCCTCCCCCCTTCATTGCAGGAAATTCTCTTCCTTTTTGCTTCATGGAAAACTTAAATATTATTGCTGTTTTGTTTTTGGCTCTGATTTGCTCATTACTCACTATTTAAATCAAATCCAACCATAATCCTACCTTTATTTTAAGGAAAGTTAATGATATTACCAACTTACAAAGCATTATTTCGCAGGTTTTTCCTTCCCTTTACCCTCTCTCAGAGGGATTACAGAACCTTTAACAAAAAATATCAGAAAGATAAAGTATTTTCTTGGATATGTAATAATTACCTCTGTTCCCCGAAGATCCTTAGGAAAATAAATCTCTTCGGTCATTTTAACACTCAGGCCAAAATCTACCAACACAGCCTTCGTTGACATGAAAACAATGTTGCTGGCTGAAACAGACACAAAACACGCTTTTAGTCTAAAAGTGTACATGCATGTCATGATACAACAATGCCCAAAGAAACAGATATCATACAGCAAACAAAAGCATGAGCAACCGGTGTAGATTCAGAAAAACACAAGTGGAAAAAAATAAAAGATCCAGATTCTAAGCATAGGAGGTGTTCAGGATGGACATAAAAGATCTACATGAGCCAACTTCAAATTCTCAGGGCCAAAATGTAGACGGAATGGTGTCACACTGTGACTACTATCATTCTTCAGAAACAGGAAACAACAGTCCCAATGGTGACCCTATTAAAGCTGAGCCTGCAACGGAGCCTAGTGCATACACCAAGTTTTACACTGGTTCTCTTTCAGATTTGCTGATTAATGTGGCTAGAAAATTTCAAGGATCCATGAGGTTATTTTCTTTACAAATACAGATTACAAATTGCTCTGCCTTAACAGATTATATTCATGAGGTTTTAGTTGTTACAGCCAGAAAAATACCTGCACTTAGGGGCAAGCTCTCCAAGTGACAAGTTAGATTGGGCTGTGGACAAGATCACCTTATTGGGGTCCACACTCCTAAATCTTACCAGAGCTTGTGCTCCATTGACAGTCTTCAGGAATCCAGGGTCACCTCCATACCACAAGGGGGAATGAGAGTAGAGTTCTATCTAGTTCTAGATATTACCAGGAAAATTTCAAACATGTAATGTGTTTGTTTTACATGGCCCCAAAGAACTATGAGAAGATACCTCTCTTGATGCCTCTGCAGATGAGAAATCTGCGGGGGTGAATTAATACATAGATTTTTCAATTTTTTTTCCTGATGGAGCAAATCAGTTTTGCTCATTTTTTTCCTCCTCCTCCCTTTCTTTTTAAAAAAAAATCCTTTTGTCATGTTATGGCTGTTAGGGATGGGAGAGACAGAGGAAAGCAGGGAGAAAAGCCATATGAAAACAAAAGATAGCAATATTTTTAAAAAAATAAACTGTGTTTGGGAGGTGGGGAGGCATGCCTTTTAAGGACATCCAATGACTTAAAGATTAGCAGAATAGCGTCACTTATTAGGCTGAGATAGGGTGATTTCTTTAAGTCTTCTCAAATTTTCTAAGTGGCATTTTTTTCAATATGTAAGAGCTTCATGGAGGAAAGGGGAAAAAAATTGATAGCAACATGTCTATTACTACCACTAGTTCTCAGAGATGATGCTACCCCTGCTTTTAAGGGACTAAAAATTTAGGGGTGAAAACCCATTTGTTACCTGTCAGGGTATCATGGGACCAACCCACCAAATATTCCAACAGAAGAAGTGGTAGGATATTACATGAGGCAATAAAAAGTAAAGACTGACTAGGAATGAGGAAGATGAGAGTCAAGTCTGGCCTCTGGACGAATATTAGCTGTGCCACTCTAGGCAACTGTTTAACTTCTCAGTACTCCCAAGCAATGCTCAAAGATTATAAACTACAGAACCGTTTCCAATAGGTGATGGTAAAATGGATTTTGTTGATCAAGTGAAACCATAGCTCCAGTTCTACCTATGCCCCGCCCAGTCCCCTCAAAAGACGACAAGGCACAACTTACGTTTAATATCGTGGTGTATTACTTTCTTTGAGTGAAGAAAATCAAGTCCCTTCAGGACATGCTTTGTGACCCAAATAATCTCAAATTCTCTCATGGGTCCACAGCTCTCCAACTTCTCCATAACAGATCCCCCTTCACCCGCTTCCATAAAGAGATGGATAGTTTCACCCCACAAAACAGCCCCATATAATTCTGCAATATTTTCATGATGGAAGCAGGCCTGAATTTCAACATCCGATGGCTTGAATTGATCTACTGGGATCTAAGTGACAAAAACAGGAGACGGATTAAGCATAGTGCTAACTGCTTCCCTTCTTACAAGGGGATCGAGCAGAGAATCAATCCACATCATCTAGGTAGCCAAAAAGATATATTTAGATTGCCAGTGCAACAGGACAACTAATTATTACTATAATTATAACGATAATGACTAAGCCATAGGCTAGCCTCCACAGAGCCAGACCGGAAAATCCACATAATGCTATGCAGCTAAGTCAGACTTCCCACGAGTGATGGGTCACTACTGTTTATTCCTTCCACCCCCTGAAAAAGTGAATGACTGGTCACCCCCGCAGCTCATCAGACACGCTGACTGCCCTCTAGGATAGTCTAACCCTATGTGGAATCCCATAAAGTCTGAGGGAAAGTGTTTGGTTCAGGCAACACTGACTTACTCCGTAGGTCAGGATTACATATATATACACACACACGTATATAAATATATACATACATACACATGTATATGTGTAATCCTGTGTTTGAATACATATACATACATATGTACATATATATGAGCTGTGTAATTTTTACCTAGACTCTAATCTTTCATGACTAAATATATGGACACTCCAACGAAGGAGGGCTTTTACTTCTGCGTGCCACGAAAATATATTTTGATCAGTGGGATCAGAACAAGAAATATTACTATTAGATTTGGAAAAGGGTAGCAAATCCAGGGTTCTATTTTTAGGATAACAAGGGAACCCAAATCAATTGCTTCCTAGGTACTTCATTAAAAGGGACCGCCATCTTTGAGGTCATTCCCTCAAACCACTTAAAACATGCACTCACAAAGAAAACAAATCCACAAAACTAAATGCTTATACTTTCTTCAATAAAAGTTAAGTGTTGGGCTTTCAAATGCTAGCAGAATTAGGCAGTCTTCCACTGGTTTTTCAGAATGATGTGAAGATGAATCCTATACAATGGGGCAGCCAATAAACTCCAATCTCTGGTGTTTTATGGGGACATGCTTCTCCACACACAGAGAAACCAAGAAGGCCGACCACATCAGTTTCATATCTTAGCACAAGCTGGGGACTTGAGATACATTTACAAATTATATGTCTGTGTTTCTAAAAGTGTGCGTGTGTGTATATAAATGTATAAATAAGTATATCTGTATGTATGTATTGTATAAAACTTAATCTATAATATAGACTAAAAGCATTAGATAAATTAAAAGCATAGACAATAATATAGACAACAGTCGCAGTACTAAGCTTTCTCATAGACATGCATCCTTTTAAGTTACCTACTCCTTAGATGGGTCTAAGTTTTGAGAAGTCCTACAAACAACCCAGAAAGCTTATTCTCCCAGTCTCTGATGATTTCTTTGCCCAGTTCTCTCCCACTTCTCCTCTCAGAAAGAGGAAGAAGGAGTCTGTGGGCTCAAGAGTCATGGAGTCAACCATAACTTGTAATTGTCCTACGCCTCGCCCTAATGTGGGTGTAATAACAGCATGAGCTGTGGGTACACAAGTGATATCCCAGTCCTTGGTTAGCTGCGGGCCCTTTCTTTTTGTCACAGTGAGACACACATTGACTCAGAGTCTGCAAGAATTTAGGTGGCGAGCAAATCAGTGAATACAGATGTTTTTAAATGGGTCATTTCATAGATGGGATCCAGCCAAAGGAACTACAATCCAGTGAAAATATTTGAAACATGCAAAGGGGGGAAAATGTGAATGGGAAGGAGAATTTTTTTTTTTGCTATAAATACATACCAGTTTACATGCCATTCTTTTTTTTGTCCGCCTATCTTGTGCTAAGTATACTTTTCCAAAAGCTCCCCGGGGGATGAAATCAGAGCCAATATTCCTGTAAGTCAGCTTCCATGGAAAAAGAAAAACATCAGCATCGATCTGGTACCTTCCATTTTGGGGGGTGATGACCTGTTAAATGATTTTAAAAAGGCAGAGTCTCAATTAAAAAGATCCTTTTGGATACATGTTACAAAGTGCTGTATTTCTGAAGAGATGCCACTGACCGTATGTGATTACCATGACACACCGTACACAGAAAGCTATATTTAGAACCATTGACAAGGCAAAGGAAGCATGTGAAAACTCATTCCTGGTGAAACCTGCTCAAATTTCTGTGTAGCAATGAGTAAGCTCTTTAAACTGTAACCTATAAAATTATTTTCACCATGGAACACCACTGCCATGCTGATTGACTGAAAACCGTGACTGCATAAACAGATCTGCAGGCTGATTTGCTTCTAACTAGAATATGATAACCTGTTAGTCTACATAGCTATTACTCACACATGATGCACACCTCAGAGATTAACTAATGGTCACGGAGTATTCTAAAAGCAGTAGGTCAAGGCGAGACAGAAGCATTTTAAGAAAGGCATTACCTATGCAACGTGACAGAAGAGCAATCACACAAAAATATTCCCAAAGGGCGGTTTCTGCACAGGTTGTCTCCAGCCCTCTGGGACATGAAAGAAGACAGCCATTTCTTCACTAACACTGGGAACCAAATCTGAGACTTAAAGTCACATTCAATCGGCTGTGCCTTCGGTAAACTGGCATAAATCCATGCCCACTCTTCCCAAAAATCAACCCTGCCACAATTTTTCCCAAATGTAATGAATTTGAATCAAAATATTAATAAATAGAAGGATTATTATCTTTCAAAATGACATTTGGATTATCTGGCTCCAATATAGGAAAGACTGTATATGGGGGAGTTGGAAAAGAGCATGTGACTAATAGTACTAAAAAGCTAATGAATCAGGGAGGGAGAATGAGAATTCAAATCATATTTCACTGTGTCTGACATTCTCCTGACTTTGGCCTTCTGTAAGAGCATGCTATTAAAAACAGTTGAGACCAGATAATTAACTTTAACTGAAATTCTCCAAATGATGCACCTACTGGGGCAGAGAATAAGTCTAGCACTATAGAAATCAACATCTATTGAGCACCTAATGTGTACAAAAGTTTAGAATAGGCCACTATTGAGGTTAAAAAGCATAAGACACAACCTTGGCCTCTTGGCAAAACCAGATCCTTCCATGTTTTGAAACGGTATCTTGGAGCTGACAGGAGTTTTAAGAAACCATTAAATAGGGAAGGCTAGGTGGCACAGTGAATAAAGCACTGACCCTGGAGTCAGGAGGACCTGAGTTCAAATCCAGCCTCAGACACTTAACACTAGCCTTAAGACTTTGGCCAAGTCACTTAACCCCAATTGCCCTACCTTTCCCCCTCCAAAAGAAAAAAAAGCAAAAAATAAAAGAAACCATTAAATACTATACTAGGAATACAGTAAGTGATTAATTTATTTCATCTTATGACTTCAGACAGAAGAATTCTTTTTTTTCTTTTTGGAGGGGGGAAGATAGGGCAATTGGGGCTAAGTGACTTGCCTAAGGTCACAGAGCTAGTTTTGTGTTAAGTGTCTGAGGCCACATTTGAACTCAAGTCCTCCTGACTCCAGGGCTGGTGCTCTACTCACTGTGCCACCTAACCACCTCAGAAGAATTCTTACCACCTCTATTGGAGGTGTAGTTTTCGTGTTTTAAAAAAAATTAATAGGGGCAGCTATGTGGTTCAGTAAATAAAGCACTGACCCTGGAGTCAGGAGGGCCTAAGTTCAAATCCAGCCCCAGACACTTAACACATACTGTGTGACCTTGGGCAAGTAACTTAACCTCAATTGCCCTGCCTTCCCTGCTCCAAAAAAATGAATAATAAAAGTTCCATAAGCTCCATTAGTAAATTAATTTGATTTTTAACTATCTTCTCTATCAGGAAAATACTACTTTTACCTATTCCTAATTCCTCATATTTTAGTTTAAATCCCTCACCTCTTTTTCCATCAGAATAGACAGAAAACAAGTAGCTACCCTCTAAATGAGAGTCCTTTACTTATGTGAATTCCATCATTCAAGTATCAACATCAAAATATGTCTACTAATGGTCTAACTTCATAAGGCATTGAGCAAACATCAGCCTTCTCCTCTCCTGGATGAATAATCCAAATTCCTATAATTTCTGGTGGGTAGTTCTCAGGCTTCTTGGTACACTTGGAGCCAACAGATGACCTCAACTTTCTGCAATGATTATGGTTGGATTGTTCTTAATACAGCACTAATATTCTTGTCCTAGCTGGTGAGTTTTCCTGTGAAATTCCCATCTTCCCTTGCCATATTTGCATATGGTCAGTTCTCAATCTGAATTTAATTTCTTTTTTTATCTCCTTCATAAGTACCCTTTCCCACACAAGACCATTATGAAAGTTCAGGCTATTTGCTTCTGACCACTTCTCCAATTTACCAAGAGGACTCGTAAGGTTGTGAAAAACACATCCACTTTAAATTAATGCATATTTTAAGCATTTTCCTATTTATGCAGATCTGATATACATACTAAAGTCTAGACTCAGGATTAATTTTTGAAGATGATTTTGGATATCATCTCCACCAAAAACTTGGAGAAAAAAACTGAGTAAAAACCTTGGTTGGTTATCCCATCTAGGACAGGGGTGTCCAATTCAGTCCCTCTGTTTGTATCACGACATCATAATCGCAGCTGGCATTTATAAGGCATCTTTAAGTGTACAGAAATGATTTCTCCTTATTCTCTTGATAGCCCCATGAGATAGGTACCAAAAATATTATTATGCCTTTTTTATAGAAGAGAAAACAGGTTTGGGGAGGATAAGTAATTTGCCTCCAGTCAGAGGGTTAATATCTGGGCAGCTAGGTGATATACTGGGCTTGGAACCAGGAAGACACCTCTTCATGAGTTCAAATCTGATCTCATACACTTACTAGCTGTGTGACCCTGGGCAAGTCACTTAACCCTGTTTGCCTCAGTTTCCTCATCTATAAAATGAGCCAGAGAAGGAAACAATAAACCAGTCCAGTATCCTTGCCAGGAAAACCCCAAATGGGGTCATAAAGAGTCAGACATGACTGAAACAACCCAACAACAGCAAACAACAACAGAACAGGGGTAGTAAGTGTCAGAGGAGAGATCTGACCTGAGGCCACAGCGTTCCCAATGTCATGCCACCTCCCTAATAGAAATATATAACTATAATACTAATCTTTTTTTCTCTTCACTTATTAATCAGAAAACATGTGCCTTGGACCAAAGGATCCACGGGCAGCAGTATCCAATTTGGGCTACAAAACCACAATCATCCAGTCTCCTGTTTTAGATGGTTATCACCACAGTTTGCTGTCTGGAGTATGTGAAGAGTAAGAATCAAAAACCTCATTAACATAAACATATGTTCCAGAGATTATACTTGCCCTCCGTCTACAGAGCTGTGAAGCAATCTGTGACCCTTAATGCTCTAAACAAGTGTCAGCTATCATTCTTATTATTACACCATCACCACCATTACTACTGCTACTGCCACCCCTACCACCACCAGCACCACTGCCACCACCACCACCAGTGCCACAAGCACCACCACTACCACCAGCACCACCAGCACCACCACCACCACCACCATCAGCATCAGCGCCAGCACCACCACCGCCACCAGCACCACCATCTTCACCGCCACTGCCAGGTCTGGTCTTTGCATGAAATCATGCTAGATTAATCTATTAGAATCAGTTTATCACAAAGTCCTGTTGGGTATCAGGCCATTCTGCTCCTAATAGATATTTTAGTGAAGACAACACACACAACAATGGCATGTTTAGAACAATACTACCTACTCTTCCGCTGCCATAACCTTCTATTTGGAATTATGATCTTTACAGGCTTGGAAAGCAAATTTTTAGGAGTCTGTACTTCTATACTTTCCAGAGTCCTGATCCGTAGCCTTCTCCAAAAGCACTGCTGAAAACAGGAATTATATGAGGTTTTTCCCCCACTTCCAAAACCCTCTATGTAGTCTTCAAACTGAGAGCTAATTCTGTACTGACTTCTGTCCCTTCTTTTGGAGGACTAAATTCTGCCATTTGAACCTGCTTACCAGATACATCTTCAACACCAGACATTGCACAAAGGTCTTAAGACTGGGAAAAAAAAGCCCAAAGACAATCAGGAGAGTGTTGTCCTCTCTCCTCAGGAAGCTTACAATCCAGTAGGGAGAAGAGACAAGACCACAAATATAATATGGATTTTATACAGCATCATAAATCATATAATATGTATATTATAAGAGGGGCATAAGCCAGTTCTAAGACCAAGTAGAGGAGAGTGGCACTGGGAAAGGGCAGATCAGATTTGGTTCTGAAGGTGAGGCTGGTGGATCCCAGAAGGTTTCGTGAAGGAGGCGGCATTCAGTCTGGGCATATAAGAATGGAAAAGACAGGCAGAAAAACCATCTTCCCTGTTCTAGGTGGAAGGAAATGAAAGGCATGAACCAAGGTAAAGAGATAAGAAAAGTGCAGGATGCATTCTAGGAACACTAAATAGTCCATCATGGCTAAAAACATGTGTTAGAGGTAGAAAACTAGTAGGAGGGAACAATGAAAATGGATGTGGAAGCCAGCATGTGGAAGGCATCTCCCTTTTGGGCATCAATTTTACTAAATCAAAAATTAAAGAAGATATATACATATAATTATAATATGTACATCTCACTGCAGATATATAGATGATTCTGGCCTTCAGGATGACTAGCTAGACATTTAATAACAGGCTGCCACTTAATCCTCACCTCTCACCTGACTAACTCACCTCACTTCTGACTAACATCCCTTCCCCTACTTCCCAGCTTCCTTTTGTGTAGTATGATCCCCCACTAGATTGTAAACTTCTATAGGCAGGGACTGTTTTGTTTTTTTCCCACATCTGAATCCCCAGCATTTAGCACAGTGAATGGCACACCGTAGGTGCTTAATAAATGTTAATGATTGATCATGACACTATACGTAGTCCAGGATATTTTACAGAGGAAATTAACATTTAAAAAAGTGAAGGCACCCAGGAGGAAGGAACTCTACTCAGTCTATTTGGCAGAGCTCACAACCACCATTACTTTTTCAAGCAAAGCTGTAGAGATTTATCTTGAACAATATCATATTACAGCTGAACATTGGCCAGCTTCCAGCAAAGACAAACCATACAGCCACCCAGCCTCAAGTGAGAATACTGTTGTTATCTACGTGAATATAAGACAGTAGTCATTCAAAATAAAAAATTTCAAAAATCATCCAGGCCAGATTTTAGGCATGGGTCTCCTCAAAGTTACCTACTTCGGGATCAAGGGATAGAATATAAAAGTCTTCACTTTCAATAAGTATTATTTATAAGTCGTTGCTGACTACTCTGTGTGGGCAGTTGTTTCTAAATGAGGTTAGATTCTGATGATGCCTAACCCCACCTTGCCAACACTAAGGCCATCTATACAACCCAGGCACACCTGAGCATACCACATGATCTTCTGTTGGGACAACAATCTGTTGTCCTAATGTTTTGGATTATTTGCATTCTAGGGATGACTAGCAAACACAACATTCATCACTTGCTCACACTCTGCCAATTAAAAAGAATGAACTTGTGCTGCAGCTACTAGTTTGGATAGCTGCAAAGATGGATTCCAGTTATGGGTAAAATTCCAAGGCTCACTCAATCTTCCCATCCCCCCAAATGACTGAGATGAAGAAAAAGCTTGGTTTTCACAAATAAAAGGTGGGTACAGTTGTTATTTCTATTTTGGAATCAGATTATTTCTTTCAGAAGAATTCTTACTATCCTTTTGCCTAAACTATATGAAAAAAGAGAAGGATCTTTTCTTATGAGGCTCCTCATTCAGAATACTCAGACTGGTCACCAATAGAAACTTTAAAATATTTTTATAAATTTCATTTTTAATAAAAACTTTTAATATCAATTTTTGATATTTAAAGACAGGTAATATGGTATAAGGGGTAAGTCATCCTGACTCAGGGTGAGAGAAGATCTAAGATGAAATATTAGCTTCAACACTTATTAGCTATAAGATCACAGGCAAGTCATATGACTTCTATGCCTCTATTTCCTCTCTTTAAACTAAAGATAATAATACTCAAACTACCCTTGTTAGAATGTTATTGCAGGGAAAGGGTTTTGTATGCAGACTTTGGGGATAACCTATAGAAATGTGAATTGCAATTATTGCTTTTCAATTGCACACAGTAAAAATCAAAAGTGAAATCTTAAAACATTTTGTATTGGGTTACCACATTTATATGTGTTGTGAAAGTTGGCCACAGTCAAACTACTCTTAAGCTACACTGGTCTACTTGCTACCTTCTCTCCACTGAGTGGCAATAATTAGTAATAATACAAATGGAAAAATCACAAAAAGCAAAAACTTATTAGGTCAATTGCTTACTGTGTTTAGTAGAATTCCAGATTCCTGTGGCCGGCGTCCACAATGATGCTTTGTGGTATTGGAAACGTGATTCGCAAAAGCAAGCAAGTCCTCCACAGTTCCATATTTGACAGATGATAGCAAAGAAACCTCCTGGCCACTAAGTAAAAGTGATTCTGCACGCTCTTCATTTTGATTGGTATCCTGACCCATCTTGACAAGGCTGTGTTCATACACCGCAGGTGCTCCACTTGGGTAGAGATTTTCCATCATGTCTATGACTTCAGACATGTTCAGGTTTTCAATTAACAAGTCAATTTCTTCTTTATCATCACTTCCCGTGCTCATATACTCCATTACTGTTGCGTTTTTCTAAATCAACTGCAAAGTCAAAGAACAATTATTGGTTACAGTAAGAAGTATAAACCAGTATTGAAATAAAGGAAAGAAAAAGACTCTGAGGACCAATTTATTGTCTTAATACTCCTACAGATGCAGCTGCACTTTCAGAACCAAATCTGACGGCCCATCCCCAATATTTATATCTTTATGTGTAAGTCAAATAATTTATTGTATGACATGTTAAATTAACTCTGCCCAGCAGGAAAAAAAATAACATAAGTCTTCAGTCAGAGGGGTAAATTGTTATTTATTTTTAAGTATCCAACTTTTGCTAATATGATTTGTAATGTATCAGATTGGTGGTCTCAAAACTTCATAAATTAAAGTTAGAGAAAAACATCATTTTGTATTGTCGTATTCTATATCTACCCCCTTGAGAAATTATAGGAAAGAAAATTGGGAAGCCAGGTCAAATTCAAGAGCATCAGCTTCTATGGCACACAGATCATGTGAAATAGAGTAGACGAAGTCCTTTTATTAAGGGGATTTGTTCTGTGGAGCTTGAATTCATCAAAGGACCACACGTGGCTTTGAGATCTCATGTTTCTTGCCCCCTGGGTCCTACACCAATATTTAGGGCAGCTATCTGGTGCCATTCTATGGCACAGAGTTCTGGGTCTGGAATCAGGAAGACGCATTCATCTTCAAGAGTTCAAATCTGGCCTTAGACAGTTACTAGATGTGTGTCCCAGAACAGGCTTCACTGTGATTTAAGCTCAGGATCCATACCACAGGTGCATAATAAATAACCCTTTGCAACTTTATCAGTTTTAGTTTATTTCTGGACATCAGTTCCTTAAATCTAAATAACACAAATGACACAAATTCATTAAATTTAGTAACCATTTAAAAATCTCAAAAAATAAATTTAAAAAACTCAATTTGACAAACCTGGTAGAAACTTAAAAAAAAAGACTACTGGATAAATGATGAAAGCACTAGATACAGCAAAAGCAAAGGTCAGAAAGAAAATCACCTATAGCCATAGGCAAGTACTTGTATATACAATGCATGGGCACACATATCAATATAAATGGATCATCTGTATAATTATATTATACAGAAAATATGGAAGTACAAAAACAACCAAACATACTTTACCTCTTTGCAGGCTTCTGGGAATTTATTCCCTTCTCAACTACTCACACAATGGAAAGGGGAACATCTATCTCTCCATTGGCATACAATATTCAAAGCCTAACTGGTAGAACCATGGAAAGCTAAGTGGAAAGGAAAAATCAGAAAATGTAGCTCTGAAATCAAAACCTTGCAGTTAACCTAAAGCCAAATCAAAGAGGTCCAAAGATGCAGAAGTTCTATGGCCACCTGCCCAACATAATTCTAGTTTTAAGCCAAACACCTTTCCTTGACTCTCACTCCTGAAAAAACACCACGACCACCACTACCATTCTCCCCACAAGAATCTCTATATACAAAATCCGCACATCATAAAACAGCTTTCAATTAGTTAACTTGGCAAATGAAATTCACCCTCTGGAACCAGTCTGTATGCAAATAATTTGGGTTACATTCTTCGGGAGCTCATCAGATGAAAGTTCTATTTCTGGGAATAGTTCTGGAACTAAATGAATAGATAGATTAAAAGAGCTAATTGGGAAAAGGATTACAGTTTAAGATTCTAGTTCAAGTCTGGAGATATGCCACTTAATCAGTGAATTAGGTTTTTTTCTTAACCTCTCTTCACCAAAAACATATACTTCCACTATATTTGGATGCTACTATGCAAGGGGATATTGTTTAGACCGCAGTGGTTCTCAATCTTCCTAATACCACGACCCTTTAATACAGTTCCTCATGTGGTGGTGACCCCCCCCATCCATAAAATTATTTTCGTTGCTACTTCATAACTGTAATTTTGCTACTGTTATGAATCATAATATAAATATCTGATATGCAGGATATATTTTCATTGCTACAAATTGAACATAACCCACAGGTTGAAAACTGCTGGTTTAGAAGGTTGCTGCAAGCAGCAGCAGTAAGAATAGTAAAGGAATACAATTTTGGTCATTCAAAAGTGAAATATCTGTTAGTTCTTAAAGTTAACCAACACTTAATTGCAGTATTTTTTTTTTTAGCCAATCAGGGTTAAGTGACTTGCCCAGGGTCACACAGCTAATGTCTGAAGTTGGAACTGAATTCTGGTCCTCCTGATTCCAGGGTCTGTGCTCTATCTACTGCCCCACTTCCCTCTAAAATTATAGTATCATATGCATCAGAGGCAATATCTGACAATTTTCAAAAGAAAAGGAGATAAAAGAGAAGAGAAGGAATTTAGGTACTCAGTACTAGGAAACAAACATTTCAACTCAAAAAGGAGTAGAAGGAATATTTTCTTTGGAGAGGCAACATGACCTAGTGGGTAGAAAGTTGTGTTCAAAAGATTCGGGTTCAAGTCCAACCTCAAGCATATACTGGTTTTGCCACTATGCAAATAAAAACATCACAAGTATTCAACTCAAATAGAAATTGGGGAAACTAATCCACACATTTTGGGCCATATATTAATTTAGTTTTAAAACACAGTATTATGTATATTTTATTGTATTTTTATTTATTTTGTTAAATATTTCCCAATGACTTCTGGCAGAGGTTAGGAGTGTTGTGGTCTGGGGTTGTGCCCAGGGGTGTGGGGATGAGTGGTGTGCCCCAAAATTCTTTCAAGGGGTCAGAACTATCTTCATAATTTTATTACAGTATTATATTTTATTATAGTAAATATCAATAAACACAATTCACATAAGCAGAAGTGTGAGGGGGAGAATGCCTTCAGTTTAAGAGTGTAAAAGGGTCATGAGATCAAAACATCTGAGAACAACCATCCTATATCAATGAAATCAAAGGTCCAGTTCCTATCCCTCGCCTATATTTTCTCTCACTAGAATAACTAAGGGGCAATAAAGTAGGCAATGGGGCCTGGAAGATGGGTAATGACCTTTGGATCAAACCATGCATTCCTGAAAGGATAACACCTTCCCACCCTGCATACATGTACAAATATTTAAGGATCTTGTAACCATCAACTGCCCAACACTCTTCAGCTAGGGTGATCAAAGATTGTAACCTTTTCTCCTCCGGCAAACTGATACTTCAGATCATAACTTTGGGAATATGGTCCATGGTGATAGGCTGTGAATAGATATATTTCATATATGTGTACTGGATATATTTCATCTCAGGTGCTTCTGAAAAATGATGATGTGGACACCAGCCCCCAGCTACCACAGAAATCAGATATTTTTTTTAAAGAGTATGAAGTACTTTAGCTGTCATATGAAGACAACCTACTACTACAGTATAGCACAGCTAATATGTCCCTTTGGCCTTTGTGTAAAGAAGGAAGATTATGAAAAAAGACAATCTGCTGGCATTTGGGAAGAGCTAATCAATTCTCTCCTCACATTATTTTAATTCATCTTCTGGACTATAGGTGGCAAAGTAGGAGTCAATCTCCACTGGAGGAGAGAGTTCCCTAAACGGACAAAGTCACAGATACAGTTTAGAAAAAAAAAGCTCCCCAAAATCTTAATTTCAGACTGTAGGTCTCAGAAATGCTAAATAATTTTAGGGTCAAACATTAATCTTTTGATCAGGCTCACTTCTTTAGTTACTCTGGTATAAACTCTTGAGACAATCTGCAGGAATTTAAGAAGCATGCCTTTCACATTGGCATCAGCTGAGCAAACTGTAAACTCTGTGGAATTTTCCCCTGCTTCCTCTCTGGAGTCATGTGAACCCATGGACTTTTTTTTTTTTTAAAGAAACATATTTGATTAGTAAGTCAATAAGTCTTCCCCAGCCAACAGGATGCTAAGTAGAGTTACTTCTATTACAACTTCTGTTTTTTGAGCCTGGATTGTATAAGAAGAAACTGCAACTAACTGCTCAATGAAACCAAAGCAGTGTCCCTGCTGTGTTGGCTCTGTTGACCACATCCCTCTCACTGGCATACCAGCAGTATGGCTCTGAGGATCAATTTATTGTCTTAGTACTTCTACAAATGCAGGTGAAGTTTTCTGAGTTGATGTTTTAGTTGAAAAGATAATACACTGATACCTTCTGAGCTAATCTCAAGAACACATGGTAGCACAGGTACTACGAAAATTCTGCATTACAGACCGTTCAGAAAGCTAAGTCAACTTGGACAAGATGAGAGCAAACAGTTAAAGAAAGAATGAATTAATTGCAAAGTTGTTCTAGCATAGCAATCAATGCTAGGGTATGTAAGCGAAATGCAATTCCTCCCCTCTACCCAGCACAAGGTGACAAAAAAAAATCCTTACAAAACTTTGCACCTGGAAGAGAGGAGTACAAAGTCATTTGCCTCAAGTCACCAGGTGAAAGCTCTAGCAGAGGTAACCAATACAATGTTCTAGGTTAATTTCAGTTAAAGTGATATAAAAAAATGGCATCCTGGCTTTAGTCCCTACCCTGCAACCGGCCAGCTGTCACCTAAAGTTAATGCCCTTATTTACAACTCATTTCTCTGGTGCCTTAAGGATTACTTTCCTCATAGCAAGACGGTAAGGTAAGGTAGCAAGTAGCGTATTATAAATAAACAGTGTTTCACATTTGAGGAACTAAGTGTGTACTTTTATGAACACTAGTCTCCTGACTTCAAACCCAGTACTTTCACGCCTCTTTAGCCTTGGTGTATTCTTATAAGTTAAAAAAAAATGAAAAAGAAAAAATAATATTAATCTATTTACCTCAAAGTCCTGGAAAAGTAAAAGAGATCAACGATTTGGCTTTGAAAACTGCAGCCCCCTAAAAATGTATGGTACTAAAGATCTGCAAGATGCTGTGAAATGTAGGCTGCAAGAGTCCTGATGAACGAGGTGGCTACTCCCTTGCAATCAGTGTAAGAGACACTCACTAGTTTGTATTAAACAGAGTTTCCGGGAAGAAAGGAGAAAAAAATATTTTAAAAAGCTTTACTTAGAGGTCAATTACTCCAGGTGCAAAAATTTCTTGCTTTAATATGCAAATGAAGGTGTACCCTTTCACACAGGTAGCCAGCTGTCTCAATAGCACTTCTAATCTCTTAATAGAAACCTTTCAGAATAAAGCCAAAGGATGACGTGTTTTAATTGGGTTGAAGCACTGCATTAGTTAATCGCAGAAAGTCAAAAGATCTATACGGGAGAGAAAAACTGGTTTGAAGGTCATCAAACAGTAAGTCTAATGGAAAACCTTCGGATGAGATAATTTATTTGGCCTATACAGATTACTCAAAGTTATGGTATGTAAAGCTGGTGTATTTTTAGTTTCAAGGAACAGCCCCTTATTTTGGTTCAAACCACCCACCCTCCAAGATGAAAATTAGCAAGGGTTTACACCACTTCACACAAACTCTATTAGCCTCTACCCTCTCGCTTCCTCACTCCCTTTTGAAAAATTCTAACCAACAACCTGATGCACAGCCTTCAACACTTTCAGGTCGAACCTGTCAGTTTGAGTCCGCGAGGACTGGACGCTGGGTCTCAGGGTGTCAGGAGAGCGATGGCAGCCCTCAGAATGCAAGCACCTTCAATGAAGTTTCTCTCTCCCCCCCCCTCCCAGTTGATACAGCCTTCCTAACCCAAAAGCCCAATCTTGACGCTATGACGCAAAAGCCCTTTAGAAAATACTCGGAGCAACTGAGTCCGACGCCCCAAAGCTCCGAACTCCCTCCTCCCTCCCCATCCAACCTGCAGTCTCCCGCACCCAGCCTTGTCTCCCTAGTTCTTGTTACTTTATTAAAATTATCAGTCACTCGAGGACCTGCAGTTTAGGAATAATTCTTAGCATGACGTCAATACGACGCATTAGGTTGATCTATTAGTAGAAAGTTCTATCTCTTAATATTTTAAAGGGGCGCAGAGAGCAGCCGCGGCCGGATTCCGCAGGCTCTGCTCTGGGTCGCACTCACCTGGGACCGAGCTTCGCGAGCTCCCCAGGGGCCGTGGGAGGGAGGTGGGGCGTCAATCCCACCTCTCCCAGGCACAGCCCAGACCTGCACTACGAACCTGGAGCAAGGCTTGTGGACAGCAGGGATCCCAGAGAGAGAAGGAAGGGGGCGGGGTCGAAAGACTGCTACCAGTTAAGAGTTTCGCAAGGTGCTTTCCAGCGGGATCGCAGCATCCCAGCCGGGTCCCAGAGGAAGGAAACTCGGCAGCAGCGGCTGGTTAGCAGATCCAGCTAGCCCCCACCCCAGGAGTTCCCCTTCTCTTCCCGGCAGCCAGGCGGAGAAACACAGGGACAGAGAAGAGGGACGCTGGCAAAAAAAAAAAGTCCTCTCCCCACTGCACCAGGGTCCCCCAGCGCCCCGTGAAGCCGCCGCTTCGCGCTGTTCTCCTACCTGTAGTCCCTGTGCAGCCCGGCGGGCGGGCGGCTGGACCTCTCCAGGGCTAGCGCTCCACAGCTCGCGCGCACAGGGGCCCCAGCCAGGGCCGAGAGCAAGCTGAGCGGCCGTCTCGCCGGAAAGATTCGACGTGAGCGAGGAGGGGGTGGAGCAAGAGCCCAGAGCCGCGGAGAGCGCGAGGGTGCGCGCCCTGGGTCTCCACCCCAGCAAAAGAGAACTGGCGGCCGCTAAGTGCCGAGCCAGCTCCTTGACTCACTGCGACTGAGCCAGGCGACGGGTGGCGCTGCGGAGAAGACCAGTCGTCACCGCCCCCTCCTCTTTGGTGTTTTCCATTTCCCCTTTCCCTGTGTAATCAGAAAGAGGTGGCTCCGGTGGCAGGGAAAGCCTGCGACCCGGCGGTGGGAAATTCCCCCTCCCCTCTAGGTGCCAAGGCACTAAACGCACCCGAGAAGAGTTGGGGGCGGGGCCAGGGGCGGGACTTAGGGCCTAGGGAAACCTGGGAGGAGGGAGGCGAGACTAGTTGAGGGGTACAGAGTACTCTACTGGGGAATTCCCAAATTATTCTGGAAGGGTGCTGCGAGACAGGAAGCAGCTCCCCGCAGCTCCCAGATGTAGTGGCCCACGGACTGCCACCTCCCTTCAAACAAACAAATAAATAAAAACTCCAGTGGAGAGAGAAAGGACACCCTGTTCTGGTGGGTAGGAGGAGCTGCGGGTTTTCATCTTTTCTCCAAGTGCGTGCTGGAGAAGAGAACGAGTTTGAAGAGGGTGTGTATCCTTCCCACCTCACCCCACCTAGGAAATTGGAGGAAGCTCTATTATTCGGAGATCCTCCCTCCCACCAAAAGCCCCTCGATGCACCCGCCCTGAAATGGGCCAAAACATAATCCCATTCCAGGCCTACTTTATTAGTTCAATCACTACATCTTCAGTGAAACAGGAGATTAACTAGATCGATGGATAGATCTTACCATATACCAGGCATAAGCAAGCCAGCTTCAAGAAATTCCCCAGCTCTCTCATTTCGTGCACGAGAAAACGGAGGCGCCCCAGGGCGTTGAGATTCGCTCAATGTCTCCTAAGTGTTCTAAATGTCAGTGAGGGATGGGTCTTCCTCCGGTTACCACATTGCCTCCAACTGCTGGATTTGGAGACAGAAGACGGAGGTTCAAATCTCAGCTCTACTACTGTTTGTGATAGACTACGGACAAGTTAGTTAACGTCTTTGGGCCTCCTTCCCGTTTTATAAAGTGAAGGGGTGGACTCTCTAAGGAGGACTCTAATATCTGATATCCCACTAGTCCCTTGCCGGAGGGCCCAGGAGGAGTGATGTTATTAACAGCCTGCTTAACAGTGCTGGGAAGACAGTTGAACTCCACCCTCAGTTGAGTTCCTCACTGCTGGGAACCGCCGGCTCGCCTCCTTACCCCTGAAGACTTCACCACTATTCCCCCCCCCCCCTCCTCCCTTTCCGCTGGCAGCCGCTCCATTCATGGGTTGAGCCAGCGGCTGCCGCCAGTCTTGGCCCGCAGACCTCCTTTACTGAGCCAATTGCCAGTAACCTGGGCTTTCCACTCCAGGTCTTCCTACTTAAGGAATGCAGCAAGTTGTATTAGTGGTCATTTTCTCAGCAACTCTGTGTATGCGGCGGCAGATGAACGCAGGCGCCAGCCCGGAAGCTGAAGGGGTGGCCAGCTTCATCCGTTGTTAAGCTTAACTAGATCCAGCGGAGCCTGCGGAGAACTGAAATGGAAATAACTTAGAAGACTTTAATTAGGACCGAAAATCTTAACATCTGTGATTGGAGGATTGCATGTGACACTTGGTAGAAGTGTTGTTAGCGCTTGACGATATGTTGCTTTTTAAATAGAAAATACCAACTATACTGTGAGAAGTAAGGAGTTTCGGGGGAGGGGGCAGTGGAAAGTTCAGCAGAGACTTCATTTACACGAGCTGTTCATTCTTTCTGGCCTCTCTTGGTGAAGGGCTTTGGGCCACTGCTCCGGGATTCCCTCCCCAAGCATCCGACAGGCAACAGCGGCCTGGACTTTCTGTGTGTTCTACCATAAATATTGATTGATCTGGCCCTTTCTCCCCCAACTTCAAAACATGGAATAAGATCCCTTGTCTTGGCAACATCGGTAACGTTTGACTTATGGCTGACTAGGTAAAAGGATCTGCGAATGTGACTTGAAAATTACTGGGGCTCAAATAGAAAAAATGCATCCCGCTCCTTTGTAGAGGCTTTTCCCAGGCTTTCTTCAAGTCTCGGTTCGGATCCCACCTTCTTCAGAACGCCTTTCCTAGTCACCCAACCCCTCTGACACCACTTCCCATTTATTCTGTATATATCTCCTATGTTCGCAATCTGTTGCTTGTTGCGTCCCCATTAGAATGTGAGTTCCTTAAGAGCAGCCACTATGTTTCTGCCTTTCTTGTAGCCTTAGCGCTTAGCACCTTACCTGGCACGTAGCGTTGAATAAAATGCTTGTGGGCTGACAGACTGACTCGAGGAGTAAGAGTGTGACGTATTTCATATACCACAAGATTTTACTTATGTCTTGGTTTTGCTGGTTTTAATTTTTTTTTTGTTCTCCATTGCCAGGAATGGTTATAACTCTTTAATTGGGGGCAAAGGAGAGGTGAGGGTACGAGGTTGAAAATGAAGATGTTGTAAAAACAAAAGATAGGAATACATTTTTTAAAGATAGAAACTAAATGAAGCCTTTTTCACTGGTGTTAAAAAGGGGGGAGGCTTTCACAATCTTTTTTCCATGACCTTGGACAAATATTATAATTTCTCTATGCTCTACAGTAAAGTAGGTTATGACTGGGATCATGATATCATAGTAAACAACCTCCAAGGAACATTAATAAGCACTTTGCAAATACTGAAAGTTGCTTATGCAGCAGACTGCTGTTAGGTGTATGCTATATTTAGCAGTTTGGGATATGCAGTTTATATTTCCCACCTTACATTCCCAATAGAAAATTCACTGAAACTATTAACTAGGAATCAGAATTATAGTTAGAAATTCTAGGGCCAAGAAAAGCAACATAAACAGCAAACCTGTAAGGAAGAATTTAGTTGGGTGAAGGAACAGGCTAGGGATGGGAGGGCCATGGGTCCCTGAAGGCCCTAGGGTAGAAGGAATAGGAAAGGTAGGCAGAGATCACCTAGGGTATGGGGTATGTTTGCTTATTCTGGCTAACCAGGTGCAAAGGCCAATTATTTCTATCTATAGAAAGAACAGGGGTTTTTCAGTGCCCTAGGCAATGCTCCAGTAGTCATGGTCCTATCCTTGTGAAAGGCTGTGCTGGGAAATCATACTACAAAGTGAATGCTGAATGGTAGGTATCAGGAAAAGAGTGCAGCTGCCCTTGGAGTCGGATACCTAAGCTCGTTCCTGCCTCAGGTACCAGCTGTGTGACTGTAGACAAATCACAACATCTCTGAGCTTCAGTTTCCTTATCCAGACATTAGGACAACACTTGTCCTGCCTACCTCACAGGGTGGTAACCTTAACTCTGCAAACCTTCATGCCAGAGACCTGTGAAGTTAGTGATTTACATATTATCATTGCCATTTCACAAAGTGAAACAATTTATTGAAGGGTCAGAGAATTAAGGTTTGTACAATGGCAAAGTCAGGACTCAAACTACATCCACGACTTAGAAATCATCTAATCCAACTCCTCCCATCTCACAAATGAGGAAACTAAGGCACAGAAAAGCTAAAGGATTTTAATTTAGATCCTGTGGCTTCAAATTCAGCACTGTCTCTGCAGCCACCCCCGGTCTCCTGGGTCCAGGGTTCTTTGCATTCTACCATCCTGCATCCAAAGTAATGACTGGTGTCCTGACAAGTGTGGCATGGATCTGAGGGGGTGGGAGGGGGAGGGAGGTGTTAGAGGCCAAACCACAGAGGCCAGTTCATGGCCTCTGGTCTTCTGTGGGGAGAGGCCAGCTCAAACTCATAATTGGATAATGGATTTGACCAGAACCACACTAGCGACTGAGGTTAGGTAGATGGTTTACCTTCTCCATAGATTCTGACTCCATGGTGCCTGGATGTCAAACATTGAAGTATTCAGCAGCTTGATTTGATCCTGAAACACTGTGCTCATTTTTCCTCCCCCTCACCCCCATCAAGGATGCAGCAAGTTCAATTCAATTTAATAAGCATTTATCAGTCATGTACACCAGACATCATGTTAGGAGGGGAAGGGCAGAAGGAACAGGGGCACCTCTGCCTTAGGTAATTTATAAAATGGGGGAGGACAGGAAATGTGACACACAAATAGCTATAAAGTCAAATGGTACCTGATAAGAGTTTCAGACAAGTACTCTACCTCCTGGTTTCCACTTCTTCAAGACTCAGTCCAAATCCTATCTTCTTTTTTTCTTCTTTCTTCTCTTTCTTCTCCTTCTTCTTTGGGTAAGGCAAGGCAATTGGGATTAAGTGACTTGCCCAAGGTCACAAAACTAGTAAGTGTCAAGTGTCTGAGATCATGTTTGAACTCAAGTCCTTCCAACTCCAGAGCCAGGGCTCTATTCACTACACCACCTAGCCACCCCAAAATCTCATAGAGGCCTTTCTGGTCCACCCCACACCTCACCATCCTCTCCCCCCACTCCCACCCTTTCCCTCTAAGATCACATTCCATTTACAATGTACACAACCACACACACACACACACACACACACACACCCTAATTGTGTATTGTCTTCCTCATTAGCCTATAAACATTTTTGAGAGCAGGGACTTGTTTTTGTCTTTTTTTAGGTGGAGTTATCTGCAGTGATTAGCTCAGTTGCTCACACTTAATTAATTATTGGTGATAGTGTTAACCAGAGGTTTCTTTGTGTAAGTATTGTGCTTAGCCTTGGGGATACAAAGAAAAATTCTAATGGTCTCTGCCCTCGGGGAGTTCACATCCTTAAGGGGGAACAACTAGATACACAAATATAAGATACAACAGGGGGAACTTAGAGAAGGCAGGAGCAACTGGGAGAACTGAGGAAAGTAAGATTTGAACTCAGACTTGAAGGAAACCAGGGACATGAAAAGGAGGAGGTGAGGAGGAAGAACTCTAAGCAAAACAGCTAGCCAGTAGGTGCAAAAGCAAGAGGTGAAGTATCTGCAGAGTTCATGGGAAGGAAGGAAGTGTAAAAAGACTGTGAAAGTAGGAAGGAGCCAGGTTTTGAAGAGCTTTAAATGCTACACATTTGGTTTTTTGTTGTTCAGTCATTTCAGTTAAATCTGAGTCTTTGTGACCCTATTTGGGGTTTTC
Source organism: Pseudocheirus occidentalis (assembly GCA_028646575.1). NCBI lineage: Eukaryota > Metazoa > Chordata > Mammalia > Diprotodontia > Pseudocheiridae > Pseudocheirus > Pseudocheirus occidentalis. The sequence continues at coordinate 53,919,881 of CM053597.1, forward strand.
TTGGCAGAGATACTAAATACTAGATACTCTCTAGAGTTTGCCATTTCCTTCTCCAGCTCATTTTACAGATGAGGAAACTCAGGCAAGACGGTCGAGTGACTTGCCCAGGATCACACAGCTAGTAAGTGTCAGAGGCCAGATTTGAATTCAGGGAGATGAGTCTTCTTGACTCCAGGGAAATGCTGGAGTCTATTGAGTAGGACAGAAGGTTATATGGCCGACCTATCCTTGCAGAAAAATCACTTTGGGAGCTGAGTAAAGGTTAGATTGGAGTGAGGAAAGACTTTAAGTCAGGAAGATCAATTAAAAGGTTATTGCAATAGTCTAAGCGAAACTTCATTCACATAACAAAATCCAGGATAATTGATTAATTAATAAAAATGTATTAAGTACCCACTATATATCTGTGTCAAAAAAAGTGATTTATGAGCAAATTGAGACTGTATTAAAAGGGGGTGTGAATGAAGGTGAAATGACAAATATTCAGATTACTTGAAGTAGCCAGAATTCACTTTCAAAGGGGAGAGCAGCCAACTGACTGCAGACTGATCCAAAATTCCCCAACTTATAAGCAGCCATGTTCCAAAAGTTCATCTGTTTGAAATTCATTATCACATGATCATAGAGCTGAAGGGACATTAGAGGTCACTTAGGCCCTTCATTGTACATATAAAGAAACTGAAACCCAGAGAGAGATTAAATAATCTTGCCTAAGGTCACTCAATGTAGTAAATCAAAGATTTGTAGCCAGGTCCTCAAGACTCCGATTCCTGTGTTCTTTGCAAAGCTCCTAGACTACCTCGTAACAAACTTCATTGTCATCATTATTATAGAAGTAATTGCACCTAGGGGTTTTGTTTCTAGATCACTACACAGATGATCTAATTAACTTGCAATGTATCTGCAACATCATAACAGAGAGAGTTTTAAAGAACCTAAGTATCAAGCATAACAATTGTTTTTTCCTACGGGAAATTGCATTCAAAGATGACCAATTTGGGATACCATGGATACACTATTACGCCCTGTCCCACCCTCCATCTCCCTGTCCCCTCCAAAGTATGCCTGCCTAAGGAATGGCCTTTTTCTTTTCCTTTCCTATTTGGCTTCACAAACAAGTGCTAGTTAGTGGTGAAGGAAAGGCTTTTTTCTTTCCTCTCTCCTCCATCTCTACAAGTTCCTTCTCTCCACTTTTCCCCCTAAAGATCTTGATATAGAGAAGTGAGAATAAGGAGTCAATGTTGGGGGAAGAGGAGTTCAGCCCTGGTACTTCTGGTGGGCAAGGGAAAGGAAAGGGAAATCACCAAAAGCAGTGGGGATGGATGGGGAGTTTCTGTAGGCACTCAGTTGGGCAAAAGATTGGTAAAAGAAACTATGGGGGCAGCTAGGTGGTACAGTGAATAGTGCACTGGTCCTGGAGTCAGGAGGACCTGAGTTAAAATCCAGTCTCAGACACTTGACACTTAACTAGCTGTGTGGCCTTGGGCAAGTGACTTAACCCCAATTGCCTTACCTTCCTCCTTCAAAGAGAGAAAAAGAGAGAGAGAGAGAGAGAGAGAGAGAGAGAGAGAGAGAGAGAGAGAGAGAGAGAGAGAGAGAAAGAGAGAGAATCTATGCTTAGTGTCCCTAAATCACAGAATTCCAAAGCTGGAAGGGATCAATAAGTCTAAATACAACCTGTTCCATGTCAGGAATCCCTTCTATTATGGATGAGTTGTCAACCAACCTCCAACTGAAGAACTCCAATGATGAGTGTTCCATTGCCTCTTGTTAAGCTAATTTCTGAATTCCGATTACTAAACATTTATTTTCTCTATTGTCATCCCTTCCAGGAAAAACAAAAACAAAATCCTTGTAACAAATATGCACAGTCATACAAAACAAATTCTCTTGTTGGCCACACAGACCAAAATAAGTGTCTTATTCTTCATAGTCTATCGCCTCTCTGACCAGAGGTGAGTAGCATTCTACATCATTGGTCACCTAGAAGCATGGCTGTTCAATGTATCCATTAGAGTTCCTTAGTTTTGCAACATTGTTTATTTTTACAACATTGTTGTTATTGTATAATATAAATCATTCTCCTGGTTCTGCTCATTCTGCATCAACTCATAAAACTCTTCTCTGGTTTCTCTGAAATTATTCATTTCATTATTTCTTAGAGCACAATAATATTCCATTATATCAGTACATCATTTATTTATACATTCCTCAATGTATAGGGAGCCCTTAGTTTCCAGTTTTCATTTCAGTCCAGTTTCCAATTTGCTGGAAGAGCTATGGTCCTTTTCTTCTTTATTTGGTCTCTTTGGGGTAGGGGTTCGAACAGGGTCTTATATAAATAGGTATAAATATTTATAGATATAAAAATATAATGATAAATGTAGATATAGATCTGTCTGGCTAACTACATTTGGTCTAGTCTAGCTACTTTTCATATTTTTACATTCTATGTAATTTCTATTTCTTATCTAAAGACATGCAGGACTAGGACGTTGGAGAACAAGTATGGTGGCTCCACTATTTTGGTAAAGAGAGTTTGTTCTAAAAACCTTTGAAAATTGTTTCTATCTTGTATCTTTTTGTTGTCCTTCCACTCCTATCCTAAAAATGGCCTCAGGCTGACTTTAATTAGTAGGTTCTCTCACCAAGCTTTCTTTAAACTGGTCTTATCCTCCACAGTCTCTTGCTATTTTATGGGGGGGCAATATAGCTCATAATTTTCCACCATTCTTCCCCATATGGCATTACAACCAATTTTTTTTTCTTTTTTTCTTTTTTGGAGGGGGGAAGGCAGGACAATTGGGATTAAGTGACTTGCCCAAAGTCACACAGCTAAGAAGTATTAAGTGTCTGAGGTCACATTTGAACTCAGGTCCTCCTGACTCCAGGGTTGATGCTTCATTCACTGTACCACCTAGCTGCCCCTTGCTTTTTTTTTTCTAAACCAATGTTACCCTTGGGTGCCATATTTCTTTGTTTAGCAAGTAAATCCATTGCTTGCTGAATGAGTGCTTTGAACGCTCTTTCATTCACCTAAGAGCAACTGATTCATAGCAGTTAAACATCTATATGAAATTATTATAATTAATGTCAGTGTTCTTTTTTCTGTCTATATTGCACCTTTTTTGGGGGGGGAGGAAACAGGAGCTGTAATTTCATTGGTATACAGAACTCCTTCTGCCGCTGCATGTTAGTCACTGTTCTGTAACTTGTAATCTTAGAGAGCTTCCTGAGAAGTTGTCACTTTGCCCAAGATCACTCAAGTCCTACGTGTCAGAGGTGGAGCAGGAACCAGAGGGGTGCTGATACAGTTTAACAGTCAGCTCTGGGGTGGGGTGGAGAGCAAAATATACCTAGGACATGTTTTTAAGTTGATTTGCATTATTACCATTTTCTCCATCACTTTCTTAAATCTAGACAATCATCAAAACAGTAAATCAACCCCTGACTGGTTTCTTTTGCCCAAGGTATAAATGCCTATGCTTAAAATACAACAACCTGCGCTTGGGTTGAAGTGGCTACGAGATATCCCTGGCTTGATCCCAGATCTCCTTCATGCTGAAGTCACTTCTCTCTCTTTAAAAAGCAACATTTATTTCCTCCCCAATTACATGTTAAATCAGTTTTTAAACCGTTTAAAAAATGTTTTGAGTTTCAAATTCTATCACCTCCTCCTTCCCTTCCCTCCCCCTTCCTTAAGATGGCAAGCAATCAGATATAGATTATACATGTACAGTCATGTAAAACATTTCCATATTAGTCATTATTCACTATGTCAAACAGGGAATTTTATAAAGGAGCCTGAAGTAAAGGATGTCACAAAAAAATACAAAACCAAAAAAGAAAAATAACCTGGTCATGTGATGAGAGGCAAGGATAAATAATGGACAGCTTTATGCTCCACTGGTATCCTCATGAGGCTAACACAAACAACAAAGGCCTATGGGAGGTTGGCTAGAATCCTGTGGTGAACTTACATAAGTGCATGGACAGAAGCTGAACAGGACTGGCGGGCACGGATAGGCTGTAAGATTCATTGGGGGAGGGACCATCCGCATTGATGAGATCACAGAACCATTTGAGTATTATAAATTTTTTTGGACACAATATAATAAAAGGATCTGCCTTTGTGTCACCTTACTATATGCCATCACTTCCGCAAAGCCTAGACCTTGGACCACACTGTCAAACAGAAACCAAAACTCCAATTACTTCTCTGTTCCACCTCCTTCCCCTTGACAAATAAAAACTCCTAGTTCACTGTTTCTCAATCTAAGGGTGATTATGTCATCAAATACTGTGTTGGGACTATTTCCTAAAGACAATATAGTACAACAGTTTGTCTCTGCTCCATTGGGTAATTTGTACTTTTTACATATGTAATGGAGAGAAAGTAATCACAGTGGCTTACCATTACCACCACCAACAGCACAGATACCAGTCCCTCCCTGCCAACCCATACACGTTCATAGCCCTCCAGCTGCTTGGTGGTTTGACATCATGAAAATTCTCCCAGCTGGCTCTGTGGAGAGTAGTCAAACTTGACTACATGATCCATCTTTTACTTGTAAAAAGTTACCACCCCATTTGAATGAATGGTCTGAAATATATATCTCTAAAAACAGAGAGAAAAAATCTCAGGTGGTGCTTTGTTGTTTTTTTTAAAGCTAATTAAACAAGGTGTTATTTCTTTCCTTTGAGATGATTTTTTTTTTAAGATAAACTATAACCACAACTCAACTAGCCACAACTAAACTCAGATTATCCTTTACAGGCCTCTGACTCCTCTAAGAAACCAGGAAACTAATGATATATAGAAAATGGGTTCCTCCAAAAGAATAATTTTAAGACTTAAGAACTCTGATCAATGCAGTGATTAATGAGATGATCAACCATAATTGTAAAGGATCCGTGATGAAGAATGCTACCTATCTCTTGACAGAGAGATAATGGAATAAATGTGCAAGATAAGATATAAAATTTTGGACATGCCCAATGTGGGAATTTGTTTTGTTTGATTCTGCATATTGGTTACAAAGATTTTCTTTTTCTTTTTCTTTTTCAGTGGAAGGGGAGAGGAAAGTGAAAAGGAGAGCAAAAGAATGCTTGTTAATTAAAAACATAAAATTTAGAAAGAAAAAAAAGGAAATTTCTTCAGAATGATGATATAATGATGAACACATTCTAAACCAAAAACAAAAGTCTCCTTAAAAATAAGTAAAGTCCGTCTATAGCTCTATTTTCCTAACCCATATGTGAATGCTTCTACTAAAGCATGGCTGGCATTCACATGCCATGGATAGATAGATATGTGGCCTGTGATCTGGAAAGCCCTGTCACGTCTTCGATTTCCATTTCTGTGGAGAATAGGAGATTGAACAACCTCATTGGGTTGGGGC
>CM053597.1:53925782-53949866 GCA_028646575.1 Pseudocheirus occidentalis
TTAAAGGAAAAGCTAACTGAGTTACAAGGAGATATAGTAAAATGTAATACTGCAGAAACCTCAATGCAACCTTCTCAGACATAGATAAAGATAGCCAAAAATAAACAAATAAATAAAAATAGCCTGCTATTCCGTACTTCATCTTCCTTGTAGAGGTGGAAGAGTTCTATTAATTAATTAACATTAATTATTAATCCATAGTACAGTAAAAAGCAACTTTCAGTTATCCTGCTTCTCTGCAATTCCTTCTGACCTTCCTTCTGTTATCTTTTGTGCATTAAAAAAAATGAGCATTGTTTCTTTTTTGCTTTTATTTTGGGGGACTCTGTCAATTATACCTTTCTCTCTTACCCCTAAATTAAAAAAGAAAAAGAAAAAAAAAAAAGAAAAGCCCAAACAAGAATTAAAAAAAAAATCAAGACTACTTTTGGGAATAATATTTTCCCATAGATTAACCTTGTTGATTATTTTTTTTTAAAAAGACACTAAGATACTAATAAACTCTGTGCCTTAAGACAGTTGAATAAATAGTATTAGTGTTATTTCATTTCTTTTCTGGCATGAAAATATATGAAACTAGTATGGTAATTGAACCTTATACCCTGACATTTAGGAGGCTCTTGCAGCCTCTCTTTGGATCATGTCTATGCCTTGGTTTTCCTCTGCAAAGAGAAGAATTTAGCTTTGTTTCTTCTTAAGAGAACTCTCCGTTCCCCTAAAACCATTTAGGCTCATGAGGTGTCAAGTACAGAGCAATTTTATTTGACTCAACAGAAAATGCAGAATAGGCTCATACCTGATCCCCTAAAATACTCTCTTCTTTTAGAAAAGTGGTATTCTCTAACAGTCTGCTGAACTTCAGACTAGTGAAAAGAGAGGTCTGGGTTCCTTTTACCCGGTCTTTTTAAGGAGAGCCTTCAGGCCTCCCTTCAGATCTGATCCAGAAAGTCTCTATCTTTCTCTCCTGCCATTTCTTACTCAGGCACAGAATCTCTCTTTCTATGTCTCCATTTGGCTGTAGCAATTACGTGTATGTGTTTCCCTGTAGAGGCTATCATTGCACAGATGTTTCTCCAGGTCTGTGTGACCTGTCTCCTCTCTATGGGTCTATTTCTCTGCCTCTGGGTCCAGTTTATTCTCTCAGGTCTCCAAATAGCAGTGGCTCCTCAATGCATATGGTTTTCAAGAGGATTCACAAACCTCCCTCTAGATCCCAAGCCCAATATCTACTTTTTAAAGTCCAGATACAAGGGATCCCAATGGACATGGGAACTTGGACTTTTTCTGAGATGTCAAGTCATTAATTATGTGAGTTGAGGCCCCAAGGCCTCATCAGTGGGCCAGTGAGGAGGCAGGACAAAGGGAATTTGTCCAGGAGTACTGACTCTACTGTCCACCATTCATGTTCAGTATATAGATATAGCTCACACTGTTATAATTTTGGGGCTTTACAAAGCATTTTCTTCACAGATGTGATGTGAGATACGATTCAAATGCTGGAGATGAGTAGCTATGATTTAAAACTATAAAAGCTGGCACTTCAATGCCATGACCAAGCATGACTTTGGAAGACTGGGGATGAAGCATGTTTCCTACCTCTTGGTAGAGACAGGATTGGCTAGAAATATAGAAAGGAACATACATGTAGAGGCGGCGTCATTGCAGTGGGAAGGGGAGATAACAGATAATGATGTAATAATGGGGAAGCTTGGTGGCACAGTAGAGTGCTGAAGTAACCTCATCTTTGCTTCAGTTTCCTCTGATAAAATGGGGATAATAACAGGACCTAATTCTCAGGGTTGTTGTGAGGACTGAAATGAGATGATATTGGTAAAAATGCTTAGCATAGTGCCTGGCATATAATAAGTGCCCATATAAGTAAGTATATGGGTTAGTTATGATCATGAGGATGATGAGAGGTTTGTATAGAATCAAGAGAGGATATGAAAGAGCCTCAGTGAAATAGAAAGAGAAGAGAAGGAAATCTAAAAAGAACACTGACAAGGAGAGCGTATTGTTACTATCCTGTTCAATTTATATATATATATATATATGTATGTATGTATGTATTTTTTTTTCAAAAGTCCTGTGTAGTAGAAGGTTATAGGTTTTCTATCTAAGGGGACCCTGGGCAATGGGAGCACTATTCTCAGAGCATGCCTCCCTTGTCTGCTCCCAAACCGCATGAGAAGGTTTGGTGAAGCTGCTTCTGGATGCTTATGATACAAAAGAGGGCAATGTTCTCCTCATCAAAGTTTGTACAGGTATGTTTATTCATAGTCTGATCACTTGGTGGTGAAGAAACAGACTTCAACCAGAAAAGAAAGTATCTACCAGTGACTCCTTCAAGGGTGTCCATAAGAGGGAAAAGCTGCTGTGAGCCTCTAGGTGGATGCAGTAGATACCGGCTCCCAGACTTCTGGGGTCTTTCCTGGCCTTTTAAAACTTCCAAGGTCAAAGCCTAGTCCGTTCCATCTCCAATATTCCTTGCCCAGGACATGAAAGAAAAGATACAAGTAGGCCCAAAGAAATGGCAGAGCCAAGTACTTTCAGCTTTGGGTCTACCAAAGGGTAGCCCATTGGTACTGGCTGCTACTTCCCTCAACAACAGCAGGGCCACCATGCCTTCTCCTGGCATAAGAGGGTCTAAGGCTCCTCCCTAAGCAGAGGACCAGAGCAACTTATCCTCCTCCCTGGACATTGGGGAAGAAAAAAAAAGATTGAGTTCCACCTCTCCTCTCTCCCATGCCCCCAATTCACAGTCTATACTGATCAGCAATTTTCCATTACCCATCCTTAAAAACTTTCAGAAATGGGCTTACCAAAGCCTGCCCATGAGGTTTGGAGCCAGGCAGACCATGTTCATCATACTCTGAGGATGGGCTTTTATTGGCCATTCCCCTCCAACATACAGAATATCCATCACTACTCTTTGTTTATTGGATTGTCCATGATTGTTTATGTTTCTTACATTTATAATAATAATAATAAAAGGTGAATCCACTATTTTTCTTCTCGAGCTGACCTTCATGAGACAGCTAGGTTGTGTCTGATAGCATACTGGACCTCAAGTCAGGAAGACCTGAGTTTGAATCAGCCCCAGACACTTCCTTTCTAGAATATGATGTTAGGCAAGTAATTGAACCACTTTGTCTCAGCTTTCTCCTGTATAAAACAGAGATAATAAGAGCAGCTATCTCCTCGGGTCATTGTGAGGACGGGTTCAATGAGATATCTCGAAAGTGCTTGGCAAACTTTAAGGCACCACATAAACACTAGCTGGTATAAAACTTTGGACCTTTGAGATACTTTAGAATTCTAACCCACCCCACGCCAAAATCCCAATTGTCCATTTTAGAGAAGAGAGAGTCAGTGAGCAGCTTCCTACAATTGCAATGCTGTTTCCTGACTCTCAGGCCAATGACACTTTCGCTGCAGTGTGAGGCTTCCTTCCCAAGCAACAACAATCTCACTTTATACTGTCTAGACAGTATCTATGTAACTTTTGTCACATTTTTTTCCTTTAGAAAGAAGTTACAGAATATCTTGTATACTTAGAAAAATACCTCAATGGGCAAATGTTAGCTCTTCAAGGTAGAAAAAAAAAAAGAAATGAGGCTCTGAATTCTTGACCTTGGTTATCAAGAGGTGAATTCTTTTTTCTTTCAACTGAAAAACAGTAAAATTGGAAACTGAAACCTTTACTCAATGCATAGTGAAACCAGGACAAGCCAACTGAACAGGCTTAAGTCATATGAGTCGTTTCCTTCTGTCCCTATGTTATCGTGTTTGCTTTTTCTATAGCATCACAATTGGCATGGTATGTGGTAATGTTTCATTTGAGCCATGGAAAGTGGATTCTCCCACTGCAAATTTCTCCAGTGCATCTGGTACCACCACCAAAATCGGTAAGAAAAAAGAAATAGTCAACTTAGAAAAACAGCCTCTTCCCTCACCTTTTTAAACTTAGATGACAGAGTCCTGCCTGATATTCAACATTATGAAATGGGAAAGAAGTAGCAAAGCTAAGTGGAAAGAGTCTTGGATTTGTAGTGAGAGGACTCAGTTCTCTTATGTATTACCTGTGAGACTTTGGACATGTAATTCAAGCTCTGGGGGAAGGTTTCCCAAAATACAAAATAATGCATATATAATGTAATAATACAAAATAACTTTAAAATCCTGTGAATCTGTAAATAATAATAAATAAAAAGTTATAAACCTGATGTTGTTTTTTTAAAGTAAGGAGAGGAAGATGGACTGCTTTTCCCTACCTTGTTTCTAATGTGGTAGCCACAGGAGAGAGACTCCATTAGGCAACACCTGAACCCCTGGCTCCCTTTTGTGTCTTGTATTTCCTTTCCTGGGTGTGTGACCAACAATTACTTTTGAGGTGAATATATCTAGGCTTGGAAGCAACCTTATGAGTTTGAGAGGTTTTAAGGTTCTGAGTCTTTCAAGGAAAGCTGCCTAGTGTCAGGGCAGGTTCTTCACAGAATACTGAAAAGGGGGTGCACCTAAGCCCAGAAGACATGGACTTTGAGAGAGACAGTGCAAAGCTGAGGTGAAGTATAAAATCCTTCAGTCCTTCAAACTTCGTGTTCTGATAAGATTTAAGTTATCAGACCCCTATACTCCAAAGATAAAAGAATGAGGAAAAGACTCATAATGGTAACTCTTTTTTGTTGTGACAAAGGATGTGAAACTAAGGGAATGCTCTTAACTTGGGAAATGGTTGGTTAAGTTATGGTATAGGAATATGGTGAAATTTACAGTACCATTGTTCTGTAAAAATAGTGAAGGCAAGAGTTTCAAGGAAACCTGGGAAGCTTTGTATTAACTGATACAAAGCAAAGAGAGAACAATTTATATCATAACAATAATGTAAATTGCAAAAAACCTTTGAAATATATAAGAAATACATAAGAACCAGGAGAACAATTTATATAACAATATTGTAAATGACCAAAAAACCCCTTTGAAATACATAAGAATTCATTTTCTCAAATTTCTCAAAATTTTGTCTGGTGCTATAATCTTGAAGCTATAAGCAATGAGCTGGATTCTTATTTTCTTTGTCCCCTGAGAACTCCTCAGATAGGATGTTCTCATTCTAGCCAAATGGATTAGCAATATTTCCCATTTCAACTGAAAGCAGGGAAGACTCTCACCTAGCCTCTATTTACCAGACTAAAGGGAAGTGGTTTATTACACTGAGAACTAGGGAATCCTGAAAGGCAAAGGGGAGTCCAGAATTCTTCAGAAAAGATAACTTCTAATTCTACCTGCTGGACTATCTAGCTCTTTATGGCTCTGCTCCCTAATTTATAGCAAAGAAAAAGGCTCTAAATCAGCTAGGTAGATTATAAATTATCTCAGGAATTACAAAATTCTTGGAAGTGAGGTACCAAGACACAGGCTCCTTTGGAGAGAGGTAGAACACAACCAAGCCCTCAACCGAAGTAAATAAGAGGCACTATGAAAACTCACTTTGCTTAAACTCTCTACCCCACACATTGCACTAATTCAAATTCATTGGACTGTTGGATATTCCTCTTATAAATGTAAACACCCCATAGTTGAGTTAGGCCAATTAGGTACTCACAAATTAGAATTGTAGTCATATAATCTCCTGACTTACTAATAGGGATAATAAAAACTGAGGGAATGGAAAGCACTTGTGCGGTAGAGTTTTTTGGGTTGGTTTTTTTTTTTTTTTGGTTTTAGGGAAGGGATGTCAAAGGAGTAGACATTTTGGAGCATGAGTCACTTCAGACAGGGAGGGTCCAGCAAGGGTATTCTAGTATTGACTAGTCAGAAGGAAACATAAATACATGGGGATGAATTGCTAGGAGATAATCAAACAATTATTGATTATCCATTATTCACTGGTTCTCAACCTGTGGGGCGCAACCCCTTTGGGGGTTGAATGGGATTGCCTAAGACCATTGTAAAACACGTATTTCTGATGGTCTTAGGAACCAAGACACTGCTCCCCTATCCATCTCCAGGTGGGTCGACCCACGTGCAGATACGCCCACATACGAGTATTAAAGGGTTGCAGCATTAGAAAGGTTGAGAATCACTGCATTACATTGAGAGCACTGTAAGTGCTATGGATGGAAATGGAATAAAAAGATACAGTCCCTGAATTCAAGGTGCTTCCCTTCTAGTAGGGGGTCAAGGCCATAAATATATTTTAAAAAAAAGATCAGAACACAAGATAGCATTGTGAAAATAATGACAAACACACTAAGATGCTGCAGGAGTTCTGAACAAGATATGAATAGTGAAGGCTGAGCAGCTAGAGAAATCTTCATCAAGGTGGTGGGACTTTGATGCCTTACAGGACTGAGAGATGGAAAGGACTTTATAGATTATATACCAGGGGTGTAAAATTTAGCTAGAAATGGATCCCTGCCAGCCTGCATTTTAACTTAGAAAACCACAAATTAACATCATTTATGTTGTATTGTATTTTTTTTTGTTAACCATTTTCCAATTACATTTTAATCTAGTTCAGGGAACACTAGATACATGGCCATGAGTTTGATATATCTGATTAACTTAAAGCCCTCATTTTACAGGTGAGAGAATTGGAACACACAGGGATGACAAGACTTGCTTTAAGGTCACACAAATTATTTAGGATGAGAGCTGGAATTTGGACTTAGGTTTCCCTTTCAATACATCAGTCCTGACTCATTAAAGTGGACTATAAGCTCCTTGAAGGCAGGGGCTATCTTTTGTTTGTTTTATATTCCCAATATAATTTTTTGTATATATTAAGTACTCATTGAATTGAATTGAAACTATCTCTAGCTTTAAAGAAAGGTTATAACTTAAGTTGTAAGGGAGAGGGAAGGAATTCCCATAGAGGAATTAATAAACTTGGGCAAAATTATTGAGGTGGGAATATGCATAGTGGGTCCTAGAAAAAAATTAATAGATTCTTTTGGGTTTTTTTGGGGGGGGTTGCCTTTTTTTTTTGAAGAGCAATTGGGGTTGTGACTTGCCCAAGGTCAGATGGCTAGTAAGTGTTAAGTATCTGAGGTCAAATTTGAACTCAGGTCCTCTTGACTCCAGGGCTGGTGTTCTATTCACTGTGCCACCTAGCCACCCCTAATAGATATTTTTGGCTGGGGGAGAAAGGTTTGTATTAATAATAGCTGATATTTATATAGTGCTTAAAGATTTATTAAGTGTTTTGTATACAACATTTTATTTGATCCTTAAAGTAACTCGGTGATGTAAGTTCTACAGATATGATCATTCCCATTCTACACATGGGAAAATTGAGGCTCAGAAGTTAAAGGACTTGCCCATGATCATACCACTATAAAATATCACAGGTGGAATTAGAACTCAGATAACTTCTAATGGAAGTTAAGCACTATTTCCATTGTACTTCTTATCTAGGGAGAATAATGACTAATAAGGTTAGATCTCTTAAGTGATAACATTGTTTTTTTAATATCACTATATATTTTTTAAATTTTTATTTATTTATTTATTTTTCGTTTTCAACATTCACTTCTATAAGACTTTGAGTCCTAAATTTTCTCCCCCCTCCCTCCACTCTCCCCTCCCCAAGATGGCATGCAATCTGATATAGGCTGTACATGTATGATCATATTAAACATATATCCACAATAGTCATGTTGTGAAAGAAGAATCAGAAAAATTACTAGCCGTGTGACCTTAGGCAAGTCATTTACTCCCAATAGCCCTGCCTTCCCCCTCCAAAAAAAAAAAAAATCAGAACAAAAGGGGAAAACTACAAGAAAGAGGAAATGAGAGAGAGAGAGAGAGAGTGAGAGAGAGAGAGAGAGAGAGAGAGAGAGAGAGAGAAATCCACTTCTATGTTCTTTCTCTGGATGTGGATAGCACTTTTCATCATGAATCTTTCAAAATTGTCTTAGATCCTTATATTACTGAGAAGTTACATCTATCAAAGTTGGTCATCGCACAATATTGCTGTTACTGTGTGCAATGCTCTTCTCCTGGTTTGGCTCATTAAGTGATATATTGTAAAAAGCCTTGAGAACCAGAACAGTTGATTTCATTATAGTAATAACAACTTAGATGTCTATACATGTAGTTACTGGAAATAGTGTTAATTCAAGAGTCAAGAGATACCTGGGTTTAAATAAAAATCCTAACTGTGATATTTAATAGTTGGGTATTCTTGGGGAAATTATTTAATCTTCTGAGCTTCTGTTTTATAGGGAGATAGACATCCACATATTGATTTATAAATACATGTACTATATTTGGCATTTTATAGCTTACAGAGTTCTTCCACAGATTATATCTTATATGATTCTCACAAATCAGAATGTAAGTATCCTCTCTCACTTTACAGATGAGGAAATGGAAGCAAGTAAGCTTAAAGTAGTCATGTGTCTTAGAGTATTTTTCCCCTTGGCTTCAGAGTTAAGAATCACTTGTTTATTACACAACACATAATACAGACCAAGAATTCTTTTTATATTTGTGTGAAGAGTTTGAATCTCTCTTTTATTTCAATTTTGTGTCTATCTCCAAAAGATATAAAAAGAACATTTTGAGAATAGCCAGGAAGCAAAATGTCTTATAAAATAAAGTGGAGAGGGCATAACTATTATGACAATTATGTAAACTCATGACTTATAGAAGACAGACTTTAGTGAGAAAATTGACAAGAAATAATTTAAATGTGAAACTATGAGAAGGGACACATCACTGCAACCAAGTACTCAAGAATGTTATAATGAAAATCTAAAATTATTACTGAAGAAGTGCTTTTAATCACAGATATACACACACATAAATAAGTTCAAGATCAAGAAGAAATCTAGGTTAAGGAATAAATAAAACATCAACAAAAAAAAGTCTGAGTTTCTGAAAAAGGCTAATTAAATCTAGCATCACAAGAGTGGCATCTTACTATTTACTTCCTAGAACAATATTGTGTTCTCAATGAGACTCATATAGCACAAATAAACATAGACTCAGTACTATAACTAAAAGAACCACAAAAATCTAAAAGCAATGAATCTTCTAACAAACCTTCATGCAAGGTTTTTGAAAAAAAGGAGTCACTCTAGTTAGCCAGTTAGAGAAAGAAAAAAAATATGCAAAAAAACCCTAACAAGCCATTCATATCACATCCCAAGAACAGGCATTCATATTATATAAATGTAAGAAGGGGATTGAAATTACCCCCATACTTCTGATGTGTTTATCAGGTGAGAACATATCTCTATTTTCACTGGGTGTGAACAAGGTCTGGATAATTCCCTAGGTGTGAAATCTTTCAGATGCTGATATCCCCTCTGAAAACCTGTATAAAACCAGGACCTGGTTCAGAATCCAAGAGATTCCAACAAGTGGCAAGCCAGGGGAGGGAAATTCTGGCTGATGATCTGAGCAGTCACTTGGGGAGCACCTCAGACTTGGCCTTTATCTTATTCACTACCTCCAACACCCCTCACCCTCAATCCTTTTGACCACAGAAAGGCTCTGAGAGTTTCAAAGTGTCTGGAGGATTCCAGACTCTCCATGTGTTCTAGTATCATTCCCAAAGAGTCAATAATAGAATGAACCTCATGAAAAAAGGCAAATTTAATGATCTACAAGGACCTACAAATAAAAAGCTGCACAATGCCTAAAGGGAATTTCATGAGCACCACACAAAGGGGAAAGACAGGACTTCTAGCAATCAGGAACTGTAAGCTCATCCTTTTGTCACAAGTTCTAACCTTGAACTCACTTTCCACTGTAATCTGTAGGAACTAGAAGGAGAACGTTTCACAGGTTTTCAGGGGAGGACATTATGTACAAATGATACATATACATATATACATATATATACATATATATATAAACTATGTCTGGTTAATTAGTATCAAGTGATACTCATAGCAGGAAGTTTATTCATAGGAATTCATGAACTATAACATTAAGGAAAAAGTAACTTCCAATTCCTTAAAGCTACTTCCTAGATTCTGAGCGAACAAAAGGGACCCAATGTGCCAGTACAAATGAGGAATGAGAAAGTCACTCCAGATTCTAAATGTGCCATATATGAAAAGATATTTTCCTTATCAACAATTATAATGTTATTTTGGAAATGATTCTATTTTCAAGGATCCCAAATTCTGGAGATACTACAGACATCCTGATGATGCTTTTAGTGAACCTACAGAAGATGGATTTGCATCCCAACATATTTATTCCATTACAAATATGAGTTATTTTATCCACCTGTGTAGGAGACTATGGAACATCAAACATAAAAGGCTAATAGGATAGTAGCTTGTCCCAGAACTGTGTTTATCTGAGATCCATTGTGAAGATGAAAAGAATGGGGTGATAATGATTAGTAATAATAATTTGCATAAAGATGTAAACTGTAATTTTACAAAACATTCATATTTTTCATTAGATCAGCACAGGAATTGGTGAATAAATAAGGCAGATATTTCAAAGATATGGACATTTCACAGATAAGGAAACTGGGGCTGAGGTGGAGACTTGTCTAAAATCACACCAGTCAATCTGTTGATTCTTAGGTAGAGAAATTATGGAGAATCTCTTTAAGAAGGAGAAATAAAAATCTGGTAACAAAGAGGAAAGTGAAAAAATAGCCAGCTGTCCCTCCTGGATTAAGGAGAAACAGAGAAACCCTTTCTAACAAATAAGACTTATTTTCATACAAATGAATCACTTCTTTTTAGGAGAGCAGGGTATGAAATACAATCTGCTTCTATGATTTAAACCATATTTTTGTCTGTCAAATTCTTGAGACCAAGTCTCTAATGCTAGAATTTGGACTGATAATGCTACAATTCCTATAGAAAAATCTGAGAATACAGTATCTCACTTAAAAAAAGAGTTACATTGTAAAAAAAATAGATGGAGGCAAATTCAATGATTAATCATAATTATTTATGTTACATATTACATATTATATTATAAACTATAAATTTGTAGTACTAATTATAATGATTTAATACAGAATTTTAATTGATGTAAATCAATTGCCCAAATGAGGAAACTAAAAAGCTGTTGGAGCCAGCAGACTCTAATCTTCCTTGCCAACATGGAAAGAGTAGACAATCAAAGGTAATATTGTTTTAGGAGGTAATATCATTTGCAAACGATGGGAAGATTATGAAAAGATTATGTTTCAGAAAGCTGTGAGAAGCAGTGAAGTGAAAATTAGTTTTTAAAAAGCTTGGTGAGAGACTTAATTAAGCAAACTCATCCCAAAGGCATTTAAGGCTGAAAACAGAAGAGGGACAACACATGGATTTAAAAAATGGAACAGATCTGCTGGGAATTTTCTAGCAATTTTCATAGTTATACTGTTAACACTTAGTGATCCCTAAAAAAACAAACAAAAAAAAACCTGACATCTGTCTGACGGAATTAGAGGGGCAGTTTGAGATTGCGTGAAATAAAAACTTAGTCATGCCCAAAGGGCCCTTAAAAGTTAAGTTGCAAGCTCTGCAATCTAATCTAAATAGAAGGCAAACTCAAGGCAGAATTCAACTCCCTGATGAGATGCATAAAAAAAATATAGGGAGCTGAATAATAGGCTGAGAAAAACCACAAAAAGCTGGGAGAATGGAACTCCTTTATGTGACACAGACAAGAATAGCACAAGAAAGGTATATATGGATGGGTTGTGATCTGTAGTACTACTAGTTGTAACAACACTGATGAAATCCATTAGTACAGAAGTATTGCCTCTAGAAGATTATTTTTATGTTCACTCTTCAGGGTTTTCTATGCATATCATTATATTATACAGGAACAGAGATAATTGTGCTTTGCTTTTGTTAATGATATAATGATTCACTTTTCCTATTCTTACTATTATGTCATTTTCAGTATGATTTAAAATAAAATTGGTTTGAGTAGATATCTTTCTATAATTTCTGATCTTATTAGAAAAACTTCCATTTTTTATTATACAGAATTTTAACTGTTTTAGGCAAATATTTTTGATCATATTAAATGTTTTTCATTTCTATGTTTTTACTTTTTGTTTTTGTCATGAAATGCTACATTAAATTGAATGCTTTTTCTGTATTAATATGAGTTATTATGCTATTTTCCCTAATATACCATCTTTGCATTAAAGTTAAAAATCTAACCAGGCAATAATCTGTATTTTTTGGACATATTATTTAATCACTTTGTCAGTCCTTTAATATTTTTGCATCAATGTTCATGGCTGAAACTAGTCTATAGCTATCTTTCTCTGATTTATCCCTTCCTCATTTGTACTATGGAGTTTGATAGAATGCCTTCTTTCTCCGTTTTTTAAAAAAGTTTATGTAGAATTATAATTTATTTACTATTTATTTATCCATATGGATTTTTTTCCACGGGAATTCATTTATGGTTTGCTCAATTTCTCTTCTGGTATAAGATTATATTATCTATTTTTTATTTTGTTAATTTCAGTATTTAACATTTTGTAGACAGAGACTCATCTGCAACATAGCTTTAGATCTGGAAGAAATCTTAGAAGTCATTTAGTCTAATCCTCTTTACAGATAAGGAATCTAAGTTCCTAAGAGGTTAAGCAATTACTCCATGTTCAAACAGGTCAAATCAAGATTTGAACTGAGGCCCTCTGACTCAAAAGTCTTTCCATTTTGCTTCAGTACTTATGAACATTTTATTTAGGTTTCCAATATTGTTGCCATGTCATTTCATCATGGTAGAAGTTTGTGCTTTATTTCTTCTCCATATATTGAGAATTTCCTCCATTACATTTTTGATTTTGTTATTTTATTTTGTTCTCTTTTTAAAAAATCAAATTAACTTTTTTTTATTACATAAAAAAACCATTTTGTTAGCTCAGTTGTTTTTGTTTTCAATTATACTTATTTTGCCTTTATCTTTTCTCATATTTGATTTAATAACTTCAGTTTTCTCCTAGCTTTTCATTTTTCACTTTCAGGGACTAAAGTCAGGAAGTCTGATTTCAGACACTTAGTAGCTATGTGACCCTGGGCAAGTCACTTAATTGCGTTTGCCTCAGTTTGCTCATCTGTAAAATGAGCTAGAGAAGTAAATGGCAAACCACTCCAGTATTTTTGCCAAGAAAATCCAAAATAGGGTCACAAATAGTCAGACATGACTGAAGTGACTAAACAATAACAAAACTGGGAATGAATGATTTATGGTGGGAAATAGTTAAGAGGCAGTGTGTTAGAGATACAGAAACAGCCTCAGAGTCAAGAAGACCAGATTTCAAGGACTTGTACGGTCTTTATAATTCTGGGCAAGTCTCTAATCTCTCAGCTTCCCAGGAAACTCTCCAAGATTCTTAAGTTACAGAAGAGTTGTAGGTTGGCATTGATAGAGGGAATGTCTTCAGCTGAGATACCCTTAGATGGAATCAAAGGTCATGTTATGGGAGGAGAGAGACCACTAAAAGGAATAGTTTGGGAGCAGGGTTGTTGGTAGTTAGGGAGAAAAGGTAGGGAGATCCAAAATAAATCATGCTGAATTCATGATTTTTTAGGGCTAGTCAAGATAAGAATCCTGGGGACATTTAGAGTGTTACCTTGCAAAAGAGTGACCATTGGAGATGCAGGTATTTTCCTAGGATTCCACAGATCCTGTAGTTATGAATTTGTCACAAGAATTTGTTCACAGAGCATTCTGAGAGAAAGACACCAAGAGAAGGAGGAAGCAGAGGGCAGAGTACAAATGTATTCTCTTTCTTGGGAACATATGGAAGGATGCTGGTTGTCCAGGTCTTCCATTCAAAGAAAATATGATGAATAGTGGATTGCCACTACAGTGATGCTATAGTGGAGGAAAATGAGGCTCAGATGTACACAGTGGATTTGCTTTGATGAAGTAAATTCTCAGAGATATTTTCCCTCCCCAGAAACTCTGAGCTTCAGAAAAAGTCTTTGTTAACTGTCCCCTCTGGTGTCTTGTCTTTGCAGTCACAGAAGAGTGATGCACTGCATACTCTATTCCCAATGTACTATGCTGGCCAGCACTTCCTATTCTACTTCTCCCTGGTGTTTTTGGTCCATCTTTTTTTTTTATCCTTTTTCTATTTGGATGTCTCTTTCCTAGATAAACAAGAGGTGAATATGAATACCCCAGTGTTTGTTTTTGTGTGGTTATTTGGGTGATAGAAGTCTAAAGCAAGTCCAGTTTGGATAATGCAGTTGACTCATTCTGCAACAGCAGTGAAGGGGTTTCCAGGGTCTCCCTCAGGGTCTCCCCAAAAACTCATGACTCCAGGGGTGCTACCTGCCTGCAACAGCTTTCTGTCAGCTCCAGGGGATAAGTAGGCAAAATAAAAGCAGAGAGATTCATAATATGGAGCCATCATTCCCCTAGAATAATACTGTTGGGGGGGCGGCTAGGTGGCGCAGTGAATAGAGCACCGGCCCTGGAGTCAGGAGTACCTGAGTTCAAATGCGGCCTCAGACACTTAACACAAAAAACTAGCCGTGTGACCTTGGGCAAGTTACTTAACCCCAACTGCCCTCCAAAAAGCAAAAAAAAAAAAAAAAAAAAGAATAATACTGTTGGTTATTTTGAGAGAGACAGAAGTGTCCTTTTGGAAGGCCTTAGTAGTATGTTCCAAGGTTCCTCATTTAGCATGAAGCTTTCTCTTAATTATTATTTTTGGTGAGCCCCAAATCCCTCCAGCTACTCAGTACCTCCCTTGGAGTTACATGGCCAAGTGAACAAGCATTTATTAAGTACCCACTCTGTGTCAGACACCATCCTAAGAGGCAAAATAGCCCCTGTTCACAAGGAGTTCAAAGTATAATGAGGGAGATAACGTGCAAATAACTATGTACAAAGATATATACAAGATAAATTCGGAGTAATGGGGAAGGCACTAATATTAAGGGATACAGGAAAGGCTCTTACAGAAGATGGGATTTTAGCTGAGACTTGAAGGACATAGACAAGACAAGAAGATGCAGACCAGAAGAAAGAGAACCGTAGGCTTTGGGGACAGCCAGTGAAAATGCATAGAGTTGGGAGATGGAGCGTGTCCTGAGAGGGATAGTAAAGTGGTCAGTGCCAGTAGATTGTAGAGTACATAGAGGGCAGGAGAATATAAGAGAATGGAAAGGTAGGAAGGTTATGGAAGCCTGTGAATGCCAAACAGAGGATTTTATACTTAATCCTGTAGATTAAGAGGGAGTCATTGGAGTTTATTGATCAGGCCTGTGCTTTAGAAAGAACATTTTGATAGCTGAGTGGAGGGTACATTGAAGTAGGGAGAAAGATGATGCAAGGAGATCTTGTATTTCCTGTTTATATTTTTTATATTTAGGCACATAAACACATGTTGTTTTCCCCATTGTAATTTCAGCCCCTTGAAGTCAAGGATTGTTTTGGGTTTTTTTTGCCTTTGTATCCTTAAGTGCCTAAGAGAGAAAGTGAAGAGATGAAGCATTTATATAGCACCTATGTGCCAGGCTGAAGGGAGCGAAAACATCTGATGCAGGAATCAGACCTTTCTGTGAAGTTAGCTCCAGGTGTCCCTGTTGATGCGACTGTAAATCAGAACTTGTCTGATATCCTGAAATCCAGCGCTCCGCCCTGTTAGCCAGAAGATGTTAACTTACTACCAGATTATTTATAAATTTTAGATACTATTCATATTGTACGGAAACATCAAGGACATGGTTACCATCAAGGCCTACCTGACATCACTGTCTGGCATTTTGGAACTGAACAAAGCAGTAATGGTATGCTTAGTGACCTATAGTTGCCTTCTTTCTCTTTTCACTCTATAAAAACCTTGCTCGGGGTATCAATAATCGGACTGTGTTGGATTGCCTTGTCACTGTCGCCTATCCCATTGAAGAGGGTGCCCAAAGAGGGTTAGGGTTGCCTGAGACCCCAAAATACCAATATGCCAGGTCCTGCTGAAAGAATTTCACTCAAGTCTTCTCAGCCAAAGAAAAAGTAAAGGTTATTGAAAGTTCAAGTTCGCCATATGGAGTAGACTCTTAAGGAGCCAGTCTATACTAGGTCATTCTATGGCGCTCTCACAGAGCAAGTCTCTGCTAGGCCATTCTGTGGTGCTCTGACAGTAGAAGTCTCTCCTAAGTTATTCTATAGCGCATGGAGGGAAGATGGTGTCTTATATACAGAGGAATCTAGGGGTGGTTCAGAGGAGGAGCCTGGGCAGGGTCTTCAGGAGGAGCCAATGAGGTCAGACTCCAGTAATGAGTTTGGGGAGGGTCTTCAGGTGGAGTTAATGAGGTCAATGCATGGGTGAATTGATATTTTGATAGGTTCCAGGGTGGGAAGCAGATGGACAATGGAGGGCCAGGCTAGTAACAGGTTTGGGCCCAGCCACAATGAAATACTTATGTCCTCTGCAAATGCCTCCTGAAGATTCAATCAGACTTCAAGGGGTTTCCCAGAGTATGTACCTCAAAGATTCAAGGAGAGCTCAAAAGGGAGGGGGGGAGAGGTCCCAGAGCCTATACCTCATTACTATGTGATTCCACAGGTCTCTGTTTTAGTGCATCATTCAGTGCCGGCCACACCAGGCACTGAGCAAAGTACTTTACAAATATGATTTCATCTGATATTCACAACAACTCTTGCAGTTAGGTGTTGTCATTACCCCCATTTTATAGCTGAGGACGTTGAAGCAGACATAGATTAAGTGACTTTCCCAGGACTACATGGCTAAGTCCTGTCTGAGACTAGATCCAAACTTGGGTCTTCCTGACTTAACACCTGGTGCTGTAATACAGAGCTGCAATTTGGAGGTGCGTAATATGTGCTTATTGGTTAAATCCTTTCTCTTATTTTCCTTTCTATTTTCTTCCTAACCTTGTTTAACCATTAATTTTGTAGGCATCTAGGGCAGGGGTGGGGAACCTGAGGCCTCGAGGCCACATGTGGACTCCTCGGTCCTTGGGTGCAGCCTTTTGACTGAGTCCAAGTTTTACAGAACAAATCCTTTTATTAAGGTGAGGTTTGGATTCTGTCAAAGGGCACTTAAGGACCTAGAGGTGGCCTAGAGGCTGCAGATTCCCCATCCCTAATCTAGGAAGTTCAGTGAGCTGATAGCCATTGCTTCTCTTGTGATTCCTTGCAGTCTGAGAAACCTGGTTCCACTAGGCTCATAAGGTCATTAATTTGGAGCTGAAGGGACCTCAGATAATAAATTCAACCCCCTGATTTTAGATGGGGAAATTCTGGCCCAAAGAAAGTTTTTGTACTTGCCCAGGCTCAAAGGGGTACAGAGGCAGTCCTAGCTCTTCCATTTGCTCTCATTGATTGGCCAACAATAGGTCACAGAGCAAGCCCTACTAGGTCATTATTTGGGTCCCTCTGGCTCAGAGAGAATGTAAATAGCAATTGTTTTTGTTTTGACCAGAAACTCTGAGAGCCTTCCCCTCCCAGATGTTTCTTTTTTTTTTTTTTTTTAAGAGGCCGTTCTCTGCCTCATTTCTTATTAAGCCTTAATCACTGAATGGGTGTTGCCTGAGTCAAACTGATTCCTATTAAAGAATTCAGCTTTAAAAAGCCAAGGTCTCCTACTACATCTTGGGCCTGATGGATATCTGGTCACTAGAACCAGATGGCTTGGGAGGAGAAAGTCAGGCTGCTGACTTTGCATAGCCCTCCCTCAATGTAATTCAATTCACTTGAATGTCATGGCATCACCTCCCTGATGTTATGGTCCTCTTCAAGAACAAAAGACTTGCTGCAAGCAAGCAACAAATCAGCCCTTAATTAAGTCACTTAACCTCCTAAGGCCCTAGTTTCTGCATCTATAGAATGAAAGGGCTCGACTCCATGATCTCTAAGGTTCCTTCCAGAGCTAAATCAAAGATCCTGTGATGATTGAAGCTGCATTGGAATGGATGGACCATAACTGAAATGGCCACCCATTCTCTAGGAACAGTTTAATCTGCAATTTGAGGTATTGTTTATATTTACAGGAAAGGGCATAAAGACCACGTATCCATCTAGATTCTTTCACAATTCATATGTGAGAAATCACTTTGGCACTCTTCTGAGTGTGCAAATTCCTAGCAATTTCTGAGCCTGAATGACAGGTGAATGATAGAGCTTGGCATGCTGAGATTAAGACTGAGCTATTTCTCTGGCTGGGCCCCAGGGAGAACTGTGGGCGTGGTAAGGAAACCCAAGGCTTAGTAATGAGTTTAGAAGAATGACTATGCCACTTGTCAAATACTGTATAGGAATATTGAAATAGATCCAAATTAGATGCATAGTTTTTGTAGGAGACCAACATAATTTGCCACAATATGAAGCAAAAGAAAACCTGGACTAAAATTAAGCTCTTTTTTGGTTGAATATCCCAAACCAAAGGACAGCAAGCAGCAGGTGAAAGTGAATTGATACAAGCAAAATCTCACAGATCTGAACTAGTTGTTCCAATAAGCCAATCTGATAAAATGTATGTTATACAATTTTTAAAATGCATTTTCACTAGAGTTGAGATCATGTATAATTATTATGTCAATTAATTATATGAGAATCTCTGCTTCTCAAGAGCTCAAGAATGATTTTCAAGGTTTTAAAACTTTATTTAGGGGCGGCTAGGTGGCACAGTGAATAGAGCATCTCCCTGGATTCAGCAGGACCTGAATTCAAATCCAGTCTCAGACATTTAACACTTACTAGCCATGTGACCTTGGGCAAGTCACTTAACCCCAATAGCCCAGCCTTCCCCCCTCCAAAAAGCAAAACAAACAAAAAGCTCTTTATATAGCTCAAGTATTTGCAAATGTTTGTACTTTAAATGTTCTTTGGAAAGGTTTCTTTTGTAGACAGCACAAAAGTAGCCAAATTTCAAATGAATGGAATTAGATTTACTGCAACCTCTTGAAAGTTTACAAGGCATTAAATATTTTAAAAGTCATACTCTATTATTCAAAGAAAAGAACTACAAAGTCAATTAATTTCAAAGAAATATTTCTTAAGTGCTGACTTGGAAGCAAAAGAACGGGGGAGATATACAAAGGTAAGCCATTTAAACTAGGAACTTCAGTTGAGAGACAACAGGTGGGTCACTCACATCAATCAAGCGACAAGCATATATTAAATGCCATGCATTATGCTATGTATATAAGCTGGTGGGAATCCAGTACAAAGAACAAAACAATCCCTACTCTCAAAGGGCTTACATTCTAATGGGGGAAGCAGCAGGAACATATATAATCAGCATAAATATATAATATAGTGAGTAAATAGAACAAATACAAAGTACCTACACCAGGCCATTTTGGAGGGAAGACACTGTCAATTTGGTGAGTCAAAGAAAGACTTCATTTAGAGACAATAACTGAACTACATCTTAAAGAACAGAGGTAATTTATGAGGTTGGACGAAACAAAGAGAGAAGGTCAATTTGGCTGCCTCACAGAATACTGGCAGGAGGTTAATTTCCATTGAGGCTGGAAAGGCAGCTTGGAGTCTGTCTATGTAAGGCTTTACACGTGAAATGGAAGAGTTTGTATTTTATCTTAGAAGCAATGGGAAATCACTGGAGGTAACTGAGTAGAGGAGACACTTGGTCACACCTGCATTTAAGGAAAATTACTTTGGCAATAACTGTGTGTAGGCTGGAGTGGAGAAGCGAGATGCTTGAGTCAGGGAGATCAATCAGGAAGCTGTTGAAACAATCTAGGTGAGAGGTGATAAAGGCTTGAACTAAGGTAGGTGTGTGTGTGTGTGTGTGTGTGTATGTGTGTGTGTGTGAGAGAGAGAGAGAGAGAGAGAGAGAGAGAGAGAGAGAGAGAGTAGCAAGAAGAGGTTGGATGTGAGACGTCTCATTTAGCACAGTGACAAGATTTGGGGGGAAAGGAGGGTGAGGAGACTAAGATAATGCTACTTTTAACTTGGGGCACTGCTAGGATGGTGGGTACCTTTGAAAGAAACAGGGAAGTATAGACAAGATGAAGGTTTGGGGATGAAGATAATGAGTTCAGTTTTGGACATGTTGAATTTGAAACGTCCAACATGCAAGCTGGGAGAAAGTAGGATGGGACACGTAGATATGAGAGACATCTACACAGAGATGTCAGTTAAAGCCAGAAAAGCTTATGGCATTACCAAGAGAGTGTGTAGAGGGAGGAGAGCCTTAAGATAGAACCTTGTGGAGCACTCACCTTTGGGGGTTCAAAGGTTATCCACCTGTGTTGGAAAGAGTATATACAAATCTAGCATGGATGCTAGAGGTAAGCCTTGACTTAGGGCCTCAGGCTGGCAGTCCACTTCAGTTCCTGGCCTTTATCTAGCCTTTGAGCTTGGCTCCAGCTTGGTACTGAGGAAGTCCAGCTTCTCAATAGCACCAGTAGGCTTCCTAGGCTCACATTCATGGGCTCATCATTCTGAGGAAAACTGCTAATATTTGTGGCTATTGTTTGAAAGTCAAAGGGGTTCTTATAAAAGAGCTACTCAATGAATAATAAAAGTCAAGCATAGGGCAGGTAAATTATTCTCACAGAGAAGGCAACAATAAGCCTAAGGGAATTGTAGTGCGTATCATATCAGCAGAATGATTTAAACAGGGCTCAGTAAATTATTACTTCCAGTGGATTCTGTTGAGAGTCAATATTCAAGCCTCTTTGGGCCAAAACACTGTTAATTAGCCACATTACACTTCACCTCTGCTGGGACTGGCTAACCATTACAACCAAGCTGGAACTTTACCATAGCCACTCCAATGCCCGCTCTTCCAGTGGCACTAGTTTACACCTGATATCTAGGTATTTTCATCCCATCTCTTCCCGTACTATCCTACTCTCCCTCAAGTACTGTAGAAGAGAAGACATCAGCTGCCATCTCTCTAGTCTCACAAGATAGATGCTAAGGAAGGAAATGCAGGAGAGGTAAAAGCAGACAGACTCCCCATTGAAGGCCAGTCAGTTAAATGCATGCTTTTTAGTTCAGAAGTCACTTAGAAAACTCTCAGCAAATAAGACTTATATGGCTTGAAGCTGGTCCCTTATACCTTCCACATGATCTACCAGAAGCAGGTAGAAAACCTGCACATATTTGGGGGAGGAGGGAATAGTAGGGGTGAAGGAGGGGCAGAGAAGATTACATAAGTAGTCTTGTCTCCAAGGAATAATTCATTTTCTACTCACATAAAAACTGCATCTACCTCACAGAGTTGTTTTGATGATAAAATGAAATAACACCCATAAAGTGTCAAAAATTAAAAATAACAGTCATTCCATAAAGTGATTGTGTCAATAAAATGAGAGTTAGCTTTAAGAAAAAATTATTTATTTACTTTTGGTTTACGACATTCAGTTCCACAGTCCCTTGAGTTTCACATTTTCTCCCCTTCCCCCATGGCGGCATGCAATCAAATACAGGATCTACAAATACCTTCACATTAAACATTAGTCAAGTTGTAAAGAAGGATTATAAACAGTGCAGTGAACAATGAGAAAGAAGAAACAAAACAAAATAGAAAAAAAAGAGCAATTAGTTTACTACAATCTGCATTCAGGCTCTAGTTCTTTCTCTGGATGATGATATCCCTTTCCATCAGGAGTCTTTTGGATTTATCTTATAACCTTGCATTGCTGAGAGGAGCCCAGTCTATCCAAGCTAGTTGTCACACATATGTTGTGTCTATATTTGTGTACAAAGTTCTGGTTCTGCTCTCCTCACTCAGTATCAATTTACACAAGTCTCTCCAGGTTATTATGAAGTCTGTCTGCTCCTCATTTCTTATAGCACAATAGTATTCCATTTTATTCATATACCACAACTTGTTCAGCCATTACCCAATTGATGGGCATCCCCTTGATTTCCAATTCTTTGCCACCACGAAAAGAGCTGCTTTAATATTTTTTGTACAAATGGGCACTTTCCCCACTTATATGATCTCTTTGGGATAGGGCCCTTGAAGTGGTATTGCTGGGTCAAAGGGTATGTAGTTATTTATAGCCCTTTGGGCATAGTTCCAGATTGCTCTCCAGAATGGTTGAATCAGTTCACGACTCCACCAACAATGCATTAGTGTTCCAATTTTTCCACATCCTCTCCAGCATTTATCATTTTCCTGTTTTGTCATCTTAGCCAATCTGACCAGTGAGATGTAGTACCTCAGAACTGTTTTGATTTGTATTTCTCTGATCAATAGTGATTTAGAGCATTTTTTCACATGCTTATAGATATCTTTAATTTCTTCCTCAGACAACTGCCCGTTCATATCCTTTGACCATTTATCAACTGGGGAAGAGATTATTTAACTTTACCTGAACACATGTGAGTTCCTATAAAATATACTACTTTAAAGGCTTTGACTAAAAACCTTATCCTGCCTAATATCCAAAGCAGAAAAGATCAGTTATCAGATTTATGAATTCTCCCCAATTAGAATCAAGTTTCTTAAGTAACACTATCTTTTACTTCTTTGTACATCTCATAACCTATGTTCAAAATAAGTGTTGAATAACCATTGTCTTTATCTCCATTTATATTTCTATTTATTTACTATGTTATCTTTTTTAAAAAGTAAAGTTTTAGAGTCATAAAGTTCAAGGTGTTTATAGAAAAATACACAGGCTCCGGTCAACATCAATAGCCCCATTGTTTGGTCCTGCCAGCTTCACTGTATTGTCCTCTGAGGTTTGCTGGGAACTTCACTGACCTTGAGTGTGCACAGTTGTGGCTTGCTGAAAAGCTGACCCATTCCCCTTTGTTTCCCACCCTTCTCCAGGTTATTCTCCTGTCTCTCTTATTCAAGGAGTAATGATAATAACTGATATTTATACAGCACTTTACAAAGTACTTTACCTTTGCTAGCTCACTGGAGCCTCACAAGAACCCTGTGAGGTAGGTGCCATTATCCTCCCCATTTTACTTTTTGCTTTTTTTTTTTTTTGGAGGGCAGTTGGGGTTAAGTGACTTGCCCAAGGTCACACGGCTAATTTTTGTGTTAAGTGTCTGAGGCCGGATTTGAACTCAGGTCCTCCTGACTCCAGGGCCGGTGCTCTATTCACTGTGCCACCTAGCCGCCCCTTCCTCCCCATTTTACACATGAGGAAATTGAGGCTGAGAAGTAAAGAAGCTGTCCAGGGTCACACAGAGTGTGGGCAGGAGGATTTCAATCTCAGAATTCTCCGATTCCAAGTCAATTCCTCCATCTACTTCTACACCACCCTGCCTCTTCTGGGCTTGAGGGTGGCACCAGCTGGTTAGCCCACATCACTTACAGCAGCGGTCCTCAACCTGTGTGTTGCGACCCCTTTGGGGGTCGAACAACCCTTTCACAGGGGTCACCTAAGACCATCAGAAAACACATATTTCTGATGGTTGTAGGAACCGAGACACCGCTCCTCTATCCATCTCCAGGCAGTCCACCAACATGCAGATATGCCCACATACAAGTATTAAAGGGTTGCAGCATTAGGAAGGTCAAGAATCACTGACTTATGGTGATTACTGGTCAACTCCAGAAGCCTCATTTTCTAAGTGGAGGGTTCTCATGCTAAATCCACATTAGTTCTGTGTCCAGCATGTGCAATGATCCCACCACCAAGGAGGAAAGATGGGCTTTTTCTCAGTTATTCTGGGCAGCAGTACATAATCCCACACATCTCACTATTGCTAACTAACAGAATGTGAGCCTATAATAGGTGTTGTTTACTTTAGTCTGGGTGTCATCCTTCACACCTCATTCTTTGTCACCTTCTCCCTACCCCACCTCACCCTCCCTGCCCCATCAGTCCTCAGTGCTGTACTGTAATGTTAATGAAATCAGAAGATCTTCCATGCCCCTTTCTATTGGCACCTACTAAAGGCACTTAGCACCTCAAAGGCTTAGCTCCTTGCTTCCAGTTGACTCCTTGGGAGCAATTCACACCTTAGCAAGGGGGGGCTGAACAGGGAGGGGCTCATCGCAGCAGGCTGGGAGCCGAAGCCAGCCCAGCCCAAAACTGAGGCCTGGCCCCAGGGTGGTTAGGAGAAGCCACAGCTGGAGTTGAGAGGAGAGTAGATTGGAAGCACCTGGGGCAATCTCCTCATTTATCAAGCCAGAAGAAATAAAGCTAAAAGACAGACACCACCGGGAGCTTG
>CM053597.1:53950366-53970682 GCA_028646575.1 Pseudocheirus occidentalis
CTTGAGTTCCAGTCTGGCCTCAAACTCTAACTAGCTGTGTGGCCCTGGGCAAGTCACTTAACCCTGTTTGCCTCAGTTTCTTCATCTGTAAAATGAGCTGGAAAAAGAAATGGCAAAACACTCTAGTTTCTTTGCCAAGAAAACCCCAAATGGGGTCACGAAGAGTCAGAGACAACAGAAGAAGAGAAATGTTCCATTTC
The DNA here is from genome assembly GCA_028646575.1 of Pseudocheirus occidentalis. Classification (NCBI taxonomy): domain Eukaryota; kingdom Metazoa; phylum Chordata; class Mammalia; order Diprotodontia; family Pseudocheiridae; genus Pseudocheirus; species Pseudocheirus occidentalis. The sequence continues at coordinate 53,950,567 of CM053597.1, forward strand.
TGCCACTGTCTTAATGTCATTTTGCTTTGAAGGGATACAAGCCTATTTCTTTTGTGCCCCTTTTTCCAATCTGCAATATAACATGTATATCATTATCCTTTGCCAGAGTCTTTTGCAAATCAGCCACAATCAAAGAATATTAAGGACTGGTCCTAGACCATAGAGTTTGCTTCCCCTGATGATAATTTTCCCAGAAGTTCCAAACTTCTGGGCCTCTGACCCAGAAAGTACAGAGGTCAGGCTCCTATTGTGTGACTCATCACCTTTGCTGTCTCTATAAGAATCTTACAGATGAGGACCATGGGCTTGGCATCTAAATAATCTATATTGCTTCTCCCTGGCCTATAATTATAAAAAGTCACATTTGTACAGCATGCTGATTTGCAAAGGGCTCTCTCCCTTACAACAACCCTGAAAGCAAGAATTATTTTCATTTTACAGTTTAAGAAACTGAGAATCAGAAAAGTGTGGTGAATATACACTGAATTTATGACTTAGGAGCTTAGCACGGTGTTTAGCTAAGTATGCTTTTAACAAATGCTTGCTAACTGACTTTTCATTTCTGTCCAGCAGCATACAAGTTTAGCTTGTTCTATCCTGTAGGTCAATGGATTATTGGCCACTTTTACTTAGAACTGTGTTCCACACTTAACAGTTTTTTGCTAACAGCTTACTTCAGGGTCAACAGCTTCTACCTGAGAAGTGAATAAAAGGATCTCACAATCAGTGAGTGCCCAGAAGAAAAATGCAATAGATTTCTGGTTGCCATTGTTTTCCCAATACTGAGCTACCCCCAAGCCACCCAGGTTGGTCTCTGCATGCAATTCAATGGCCTTGCTTAGATAATAATAATGGACATTTATTTACCTAGTGATTTAAGGTTTACAAAGTACTTTATAATTATCGAGGGTCCTGAAGGTCTCAGTGGAGTTTTAAGCTTTAATGGCTTAAAATTGCACTAAGACTTTTGAGGCAACCCATACACTCTCATTTGAACCTCACAACAACTCTGGGAGGTAGGTGTGACAAGTATTGGTAGCCCTACTTTACAGATTAGGAAACTGAGGCAACCAAGTTGCTCTTGGTCAAAGAACTAGGAAGTATCAGAGGTAGGATTCGAACCCATGCAAGTAGCCTGACAGGTTTCTATTGTGTGTGAAATCCTATGACCTTAACAGCTTCTTTATGCACCTCTTCTAAGAGATCACATAAGCTTTCCCTTCATTTAGTAACAATTACTATGTATTTCCTAGTTTCATTCATAGCGAGACTACCTGAAGCTAGATGGAACTCAGCTCCTCAGTATTGTCTAGACTTGCTTGCCTTGAGACAAGGAACCTGTGTTGTGAGTACCAGAAGTTGAATGGATGTTTGCAGGAAACTGAATGTTGTGTAATCATAATGACCAAGTTTTTAGCCCTGGAGTAAAGATGAGAAAATGCACGCACCTCCCTCTCCTCTCTACAGAGGTGGAGGACCTTGGGTATAAAACGCTGCCTATAGTGTTAAGACACACATGATGCATCCCTAGCTTTCCTGAAATTCTCCCCTTCTTTCTTTCTAAATCTTTATCACAAAGGATGGCTTGCTGGGTATGCAAGTGGGGAAGAATATCGTTCGACAAGAGAGTAACGTTTAATATAGAAGATACATACAAAAATATTTATAGAAGCTCTTCTTCTGGTGGCAGGAAAACTGGAAACAAGAGCTTCTCCAATGATTGGGAACAACTATACGAATTGTGGTACGTGAATGTGATAAAACGCTCTTGTGTTGTAAGAAGGGAGGAAATAGATGATTTCAAAAAGACATGAAAAGACTTGACTGATGCAAAGTGAAGTAAGAAGAACCAGGAGAAAACAATCATATTATGATGTTAATATTATAAAAATGAACAATTCTTAGGACTTTTATAAACTGATGGAGAATGTAATTAGGGGAACAATGTACACAATAACTTTATAAAGACAAATAACTTTGATAGCTCTGAGAACCATGATCAATGCAATGACCACTCAGGATTCCAGAGGACCAGTGATGAAACATGGATCCATTACAGGTAGTTCTTTTAAGTCTTCTCGTACATCTTTGAATTCTTCACATTTATCATTTCCTATGGCATCTTGGTGACTCAGTAGAGTCAGGAGGCCTAGAGTCAGGAACACCTGAGTTCAAATCCAGCCTTAGACACTTATAAGTGTGTGACCCTGGGCAAGTCATGTAACCTCTGTTTGCCTTCATCTATTGGAGAGGGAAATGGCAAACCACTCCAGCCTTTTCCAAGAAAACCCTATGAACAGTATAGTCTAAAAGGTCATGAAGAGCCAGATAAGACTGAATAACTAAACAGCAGCATGGCATAGTAATATTCTGTTACATTCTTGCATCACAATGTGCTTAGCCATTCCCCAATCAATGAACGTGAACTTTGTTTTGAATTCTTTACTAACACAAAAAGTATAGCTATGACTATTTGATTATTTTGGTGCATATGGGATCTTTTTTCTTCAAATAATATAATTCAAAAAAGGAAACACTGGAATGAGCAAATATTCATATCAAAAAAGTGGGTTGAAGAATCTCAGAATTTGAAGTGGCCTCAGAGGACATCTAGTCCAACTTTAAAAGTCCAAAATATGAGGATTCTTTTGGAGATGGAAGTCCCCTCTTCAATACACACACACACACACACACACACACACACACACACACCCCTCAAGTTCTGTCTTTATCCACTACTGTACTTATTACTCCTCTACTGTCTGTCTGCCTCTCTCTCACTCTCTGTCTCTGTCTTTTTCTCTGACTCTATTTCTCTATCTCTTTGTTTCTAACTCTGTCTTTCTCTATTTCCTTCCACCAACTTAAAAGTTTCTCAAGACAAATGACTAGTTTTCCAATCCTTCAGTGCCATCTCCCCTTTGCAAAACAAAGGCAAAGCCTACGGTCTTCCTCTCCTCTCAGCTGGCCACCTCCTCCCTCTTTTTTTTCTCTAGAATCCACCACAGACCAGTCCCAAAAATCACTGTGCCAGACTTAAGGTGAGAGTACCATTTATTCTCCCCAGTCATTCGAATGGGGAAAATGGTAGACTGGGAAATTATCTCAGGGTCCACCACATTGATTTCAATCCTCAAAGCACCCCTGGGAGGTAAACCAAGCAAATATTTTTATCTTCATTTTGTAGATGAGGAAAATGAGTTGAATGACAGACTTGAGATCTCATAGCTAGGGAAAGTTCCTTCCAGCAATGTGCTGGTAAATGTTTAACAACCAGCTCTCAGGGTGGTAATGGTGGTAGTAGTGGTAGAATGTACATACAGCACACTTTTAAGTTTAATCTGCATTATTAAAATTTTCTCCATCACTTTCTTAAGTGCAAGCAATCAACATAACCATAAATCGAGTCTTAATATATAGTGTCAATTTCCAAAGCATAAATGCTCACACTGAAAGTTTAACAACCATCTCACCCAAACTGGGGCTCTAGCAGACTCCTTATTCCTTCCATTTGACTTAGGTAGAGAGCACCCTGCCAAACAAATGTCTCTACTGCTTATGAAAGTCTTACCAAGAGCACATAAGTTCTTTAGTGTTTTGCTATTTCTTTTAAAATGCAGATATTATTGAGAAGAGCCCTATTTTTAGTAATAATTAGTTGATTCAGAAGTATGGTGCTTGTACCTTAAGCTGCTCTAGCCTTAGGTTGACTGGAAGGGCTAGCTCCGAGCCAGAAAAGGATGACAAAATATTCCTATTTCAAAACATTGAAAGGGGATGCCCCTGTATAAATGAGGTGCATTTAGCTCTCAGTCAGGGGAATATCTAGGGCCCCACAGGTATTCTCTGGCACAGAGCCTGGTGCCTTGGCAATGCCTGGCAAACAATGAGACCAGAGAAAAGAAATGATGGCCCAGAACCAAGACCACTACCTCAGATGTTAGAACTACCTCTGTGTTCATTGTTCTAAATATGGTGCCCCAGACATGTAAACCCAAGGAGGGAAAACTGTTGATGCCAAGAAATTCTAAATATTTAGAGGGCATCAAAAATTGCCCTCTGAGAAAGAACAGTTGCCATGGATTTGATAATGTGAGTTCATTCCCCATGTACAGTGGAACTCAGTTCAATTTACAGTTTAATTTCAAGCAGGTAATGGGAGATAAATATTAATAAACAAATGGGTTTTGTAAAAATACCCTCTGTTGCAATGTTTGTTGTTGGCCAATCAACAAGCATTTATTATGTACCAAGTATCATGGTAGGTACTAGGGATATACAAAATTTTTTTCAAGGTTAAAAAAAAAAGAATTCCAACCCTGCTCTCAAGCACATGTAAACTATGTACATACAAAACACGTACAGCGTGATCTTGGCAGGATCCCCACTTGCAACAGAGAGGCCAAGGAAAGATCTCTTGCAGAAGGTGGGTCTTGGGCCTACTAAAGTGTAAGTTGTAGAAAACAGCCAAGGTTTACATAAAGGCAGCAAGGTGGTACAGGGGATAGAGTGCTGTACTTGGAAAGAGGAAGATCCATCTTCATGAGTTCAAATCCAGCCTCAGATGCTTACAAGCTGTATAGTCTGGGCAAGTTACTTAACTCTCTTTGCTTCAGCTCTTCTTTGCCAAGAAAACCCCAAATGGGGCCCTGAAGAGTCAGACACAACAGAAACAACTCAACAACAGCAATATTTATACAATAATACTGGCATCAAGATAGTACTTTGAGGTTTTCAGAGTACATTTTACACAAGATCTCTTCTGATCCTCGCAGCAGCACCAAGAGGTACATACCAGTATTATCCACATTGTTTAGATGAGGAAGCTGAGGCTGGAGGAAGCTGGAGTGAATCATCTATAGTCACATAGTGTCTGAGGTAGGATTTGAACTCAGGTCTTCTTGGCTCTGAGTCTGGCAGCATACACCATGAGACTAACTAAGCGACATTTTATGGTTTACAAGGCATGCTCCTATTTCAGCACAGTATCTAATCAGATCCCCAAAAGAGCCTTATGAGGTAGATCGTAAGGCTATTACATCCCTACTTTTTATATACAAAGAAACAGGCTTAGAAAAATTGATCAATTTACCCATAGTCACAAAGCTAGCAAGCCTTGGAGGCAGGATTGGAATCCAGGTTTCTCCTGACTCTTGGCTCTGCACTCTCTCCTCTAGAGCAGGAAGGTGCTACTTCCTCATGCCATGTTGGTCAAAGGATCCTGAAGCATGTGTGGAGAGCTGACCTATCTGCCTCGATCCAGAGCTGAAGAGCTTAGAGTTTCCATGATGATAAAGCAATCCTCTCCATTGGTCAATAAATGGGAAAAGTGGGCTTTAAAAGGAAGTGACTGTATCAACAATGAAGTATTCACAATGCCTACAATAACTATAAATATGCTGATATGATTATTAATCACAAAATATAACAGGCTCTCTACACAGGAAATATAACTAGAACATTTATTTGAATACCAGAAGACTGAGTCCCAAAACCAGAAAGCCAAAGCCATCACAGTAGTTATGAAATTGGTACATGTAAGTAATGTAGTAAACACCCACATTCTCAAACAGGACAGGCTACCTCAGGCAAAGATCCTCTTCTCCTCACTCATGGCAACTGCTCAGCATCCAGGCAGCTTGCTCCCAGCAGCTCCGGCCCCCTGCAATTCCTGTCCCTGGCAGTCCTCAACAGGAGTCCTTAGCAGAGATTCTGGCTAGCTCAAAGAAAAATGAGTTTGTGCTGCAACTGCTGGAGCTCCACGTGATCTCTAGCTTGGCTCTGGCTTTCTCTTGTTCTACCCCTTCCTGCTACATCAGCAAGTTCAAGGGACGTGGAAGATCTTCAAATCCCATTATCATTACATTTGGCTCCAAGTACATGTCCCTTACTTGGCAAAAATACATTAACAATACATTTCATTACATAGTTTAATAGGAGTTTTAGGAGTAGCTGGTGTCAACAGAATTTTACAACAATATAACAGGATAGCACACAATAAACACAGAAAACAATATTTTAGGATGGGGCTTGAGCACAAGCTTCCCATCATGCCCCCTCCAAACAAATGGTGTCCCAAAATCTTGGGGTAAGGGGCAAAGGTCTCTTCTTCCATGTCTACTTAAAGCTGAAATTGAACATAGAGCTATCCCGGTCCTATGTGAGAGGTCAGTTCTTTAGCCAGCATTTGGAATGTGCTTGATGCCAGGTCCAGGAGTGGCACGTGACAGTTGTGGACAGGGGGTGACATTCAGCTTAAGCTATCAGGCAGATGGAGGGTAATAAGCCTGCAGAAAAAAATCTAGCAAACAAGGTGAACAGACAAAAAGCCAAGAAGAAGCAAGGAGACAATAACTAGAAACAAGGTAGATGTAGGATCAGCCATGCTACTGGAGTCCATGAGCCCACTATTGTAGCCTCACTCATGGTAGAAAATATGAGTTAAGGGTATAATTTTATAATCATCTTCTCCAGAATAAACAATATTTACAGTGTTATCCCTCCCATGTGCTAGAATCTCTGCAGCCTTCGGAACATCATCTGGCTTCTGTTTTACCCATACTTTAGCTCCCAATTTTATTCTATCAGTAGAACCAAATCCTTCAGTTCCTCTGATAGTTATTTTGAAAGGAGGGTCAGTTTTTACAAGTGGTATTGTTTTACAAGGAAAGATAATCACTTGAATTATCCTATCATTTTTACAAATCTGTATGGGCCTTTCACCTAAATTATGGAATGTCACAACAATTTCTCCTTGATAATTAGAATCTATTACTCCAGCCAATACATGTACTCCTTGAGCTACTAATCCTGATTTGAGTAAAATCTGTCCAAAGTGATTTTTAGGGATTCTTATGCATATTCCTGGAAGAGGGCCTTGCTGATGTTTTTAGGGGTTCTGGGACTGTTCTGCAGGCAGAGAGTGACTTGAGGACACTGGCAATGTATATAGGGTGGCTTTGTTGAGCTTTGTCTCCCCAGGAACAGGGATTGTTAAGTACTCCCCTCATGTCAAGATGAAGATAGGACATCTCCTTGGGCACCAAATGCTGTGATGATATCTTAACCTTGTTGTAGCTTAAGAGTGGACGGCCTTTTGTGCCCTCCTGCCCCTTTTGAGAAAGCGCTTGGTGTTAATGGATGGTATTGTAATTCAGTTGTGATCCAGGGGTGGGAAACCTTTGGCCTTTTTGTGCTCTGTGATTGACCAAATGAATGTACTTTGTTTATGATTGGAAACGAATCTCCATTTGAGAAGAGAGACTTTTACTGACTAAATGAATGTACTGCCCGGGAATGGACTACTTTGACTAATGTACTGGCTAGGGGTGGAATACTTAGACCTTGGTGCTTTGCAATTGAATTGAGAACTTACTTGCTAAATGAACAAGTTACACTGTATTTTGATTTTCTTTGTTCTGTGAATGTTTTGCCTTAATCAGTCACTAAATAAATGGAGTTTGCTACACTGGTAATCGGAACAATGGAAGTTGCCTTTGTTTGGCATTACAGTGACCCAGTCCCATGCATTCTCCTCTTCCCAGCTGTAGATCATATCAGGACTGAGCTAGCCTCCCCAGTAGGGAGTGGAGAAGGATTATCCTGATTTTCCCTCATGGAAAGGAGAAGGAGAGAGGAGGTACTAATGCACATGTTCTACTTGGGAAAGCCAAAGACCGGACCTCAGTGACCTAGCTGCCTCTTGTGTTCTCCCCTAAGGATGGGCGATAAAACATGCATCTCTACATGGGTGTGTTCAGGCTGGGAGGCAGCCCTGTGACTTCAGGAAACTAGAGCTCTCTGGTCCCTTGATATGGTGCTGCTGAGAACAGCAGAACCTTAACCAGTGGGGTTATGTGCAGTCATATTCAGGCTGTTGGTCCTGGCTGAGAAAAGCTAAGGATAGATGCAGGCGTAAGCTTTTTATAAAATCGATGGTATGACTCAGTGAAAACACATTGATTGGTTACGGGCACTGAGAAATAACCCAGTAGGGTTTTTGACCTGTAGAGCAGATAAACATTGTTGTTGTTCAGTCATGTCTGACTCTTCGTGATCCCGTTTGGGGTTTTCTTGCCAGAGGTTATGGAGTAGTTTGCCATATCCTTCTCCAGCTCATATTACAGATGAGGAAACTGAGCCAAACAGGGTTAAATGACCTGCCCAGGGTCACATAGTTAGTAAGTGTCTGAGGCTGGATTTGAAGATGAATCTTACTGATTCCAACACTGGGCCACCTAGCTGTCCACGACGCACTTACGGTGTCTTATTTATAACCCACTCTCCACACTCCCTCAAAATAATATCTTTGAACTCTGAGTTCAGTCTTGAGGATTCTTCATTGATTGGTATTATCTATGGCTAACATTTGTCCCTACCCAAAAGTTCTTTCTGAGAACACAGGGATATGACATGCTTGTAGTTTTCTCAGGGGGGAATCTTCAGTGACTGTTGCAAGAAATGGAGGTCTACCAATGTACACAACATAGAACTAGTTTGTTACATTTTGGGAATACAGAAGAAACATGTCAAAGGTCACAGGGAACTTATCTTGGACCCCATCTCACCTCAAGGAACTCTATAGCAAGTCCTAACTAGAGTGCCAGCCCAGGATTGAAACTGCGCCCCATCCTCCCCCACCAGGAGAAGAATTCAGCATCTCTAGAAAGTTGACTCTACTCTTCCAGACCTTTAAAGACTGCATGTTTATCATTCCAAGTTTGTCCTTCCACATCAAGGCTCTGTGCCCCATTGTTCCTTGCTTCTGGCCTCTCTCCTGTTGGGGCTGAGATTCCCTGTCATGCTGGCTCTTCTCTCCCCTCCAATCATCCTTTGACACTCAGCTACTGATGATTCCCAGACCACAAGGCATTATTCTTTCTCTCTGGCCCATTTGGTGCTTGGCATCACCCAGTCACCTGCTAGTGGTGTCATGCTGTCTACTTCACACTGTAGTAACCACTATCTCCATCTTGGACTTTCCTTAAGGAAGAACAAAACCCCTCTCAAATAAGACATACCTCTGGGCCAGTTACTACATCCTAGCTCTGTGTATGCCCCAAAGCCGTCCCACCCCACTGATTCCAAGTTCATCTCAATTAACAGTCTCTAGCCCTCACTTCTAGCTGAGTCCAGGTAAATGGATTGCATCTACCTCTTCCCTTCCTTAAGGATGGGGCACTGTGAGTCCTACCCAGTCTACATCTGCCTCTGAGTCTTTTTTTTTTCCCTAGGCTGAAGAAAAAATACTCATACTCCCTTTGGTTTAGCTATCTGATTCTCAGCACCAACACCCTACCATCTCACGCCCATCACTACAGCCAGGCCATGCAAATTAACCTGAGGCTCAAGAACACGCTGTAAACACCTGAGAGGAAGGAGCAAACTTGGCAGCTGGGTAAGTCATGTACCTATGTCTTATCCCTTATCGCTCTAGAAGGGGTGGGGAATCTGCAGCCTGGAGGCCACATGTGGCCATCTAGGGCCTCAAGCACGGCCCTTTGACTGAATCCAAACTTCACAGAACAAATACCCTGAATTAAAGGATCTGTTCTGTGAAGTTTGGTTTGGCAGGTTCTCCACTCCCTACAGCTCTCAAAAAGCAGGGACTCTGAATTCTGGCTAAATTCATTTCTAATATCTTGATTTACTATGTGCCTGGCACTTGTGCTAAGCACATTACAATTATAATCTCATTTGATACACGCAGCAATCCTGGGAGATAATTTCTATGATTATTCCCATCTTACAGGTGGTGAGGCAAACAAAGGTTAAGTGACTTGCCCAGGGTCACAGAGCTAGTAAGTGTATGAGGCCACATTTGAACTCAGGTCTTCCTGACTCCAGGCCCAGAATTTTATCCACTGTGCCACTTATGTGACTTAACAGTAACTCACTTCCCCCTATTTGACCCATGTTGATATATGTTAAATAGAGGAAAGACCCAAGACTGTAGTAAGGAGATGGGAGTCCTGGTTCTGGTTCTGTTACTAACCAAACGTGTGGCCTTAAGCAAGAGTCTGAATGGCCATCGAGGCCTTAGTGTCCTCTTGTGTAGAATTAGGGGTTGTACTATCATGGGGGCCAGAACCTCTAGACTAGATGTTCCCTAAGGTTCCTTCTAGCTGGAAAATTCTAAGATCCTAGTCCTCTTTAACCCTAGGCCTTTTATAGTATTAACAAAGTTATTTCCCTCCTGGAACCATTGCTAGGAATTTGTGAAACAGGGGCAAGTATCAGAAACCACCCCTGGGGAAAGCTACAAAAGCCCCCCAAAGTCACTGAGACTTTTTGCTAGTAAACGTCTGCACAATATTGCTGCCTAGATGACCTCTCCTTGGGGAAGTGAGGCTGAGAGGGGAGGAGCTTGCCGCTGTAATACGGAGCCAGCATGGACTGGCCAGAGAGAGCAGATTATTAAATTTTCAGTGTGAACATTGGCACCTCTGAAATCACTGGCCAAATGCTTCAAATCAAGGCCTGATTTATTACTTGGTTAATTGTCTAGACTTAAGGGATGGAGAAAATATTAATAATGCAGATTAAATTTACAAGTGTGCCATAAAAGTTTACATTTTGATTTTCCAGTTAAACATTCACCAGTAAAGTCCAGAATTTACCTTGAGCCTACTATCTCGTAATTTTTTATATTAACTAAATATTCTTGCTAACTAGGTGCTAAGGTTAAGCTCTTTTGCTTTCATGCTACTAAAAGACCAGAAGCCATCAGCACCCTCTAAATTTGGTGCCCTGGGGCAGAGCCCTGACCTCTCAGCCCTAGTTTCACCTCTGTTTTCCCCTGTAGCAGGAATAAACTATCTCTTTTCCTTCTGTAGAGTTTGTTCCACTACTATCATTTCCAGCTAGTTTTCTTTGTACTTTGTGTTCGTTATGCCCCCCCCCTCCCCGTCCTTGCAATCCATCATCTTCATTTAACCCTTTTTCTTGTTGAGGGCCCCACTTTCAATTTTGTCCTCCTCCCCCCAAGTGGTCTTCCTATTTATTTAGTAGATATTACCATCTCAATTTCATTTCCTCTTTCACTGTGGAACCTGGAGGCTGGCCCAGCTATGCCTGTCACCTTTTTGGTTTGACTTGATTTGGGGCAATTTAAATATGTCTTTATTTGATGCAGAGCTGACATGCTGCCCCCCCTCCCTTTTTTTGTTTTTTTTAACAGATAGCCCTGCTGGATTCAAATTTTCCACTCCTGAAAATCCTGTTTCTGAGATCCCAGAGCTCAGAATCTTCAGCCATCTTTTACATCAGCAAAACTCATTTCTGGAGATGAATGAGAAACACCTTGATTCATAGTTAACCTTGCTCTCTCTGGCATAACTCTCATAGTAAGCCAGAAAACTCAGCTACTGTTTGTTCAATTCAGATTTGCATGGGGCTTTCCTGGAGCTTGAACCAGACCTATTATTGCCTGATTACCATCTATTTCTTCCTTCTGTAATAGAACATTTCCTTCTGTTTAAGAGAAAACCTTTGCAAGCAATTTTTACCTCCTCTCACCAGGGGATGCAGTCCAAACCCTTTCCGCTCAGAAAGCCTCCCTAAGATAATTTCTCAGTCACCTGAGGCACCCAGTAGCAGCTTTTCTTCTTTCTAGCAAAAGTGATCTTGGTTGGCACTTACTGAGACAGCTTAGGATAGCTTAGGATATCCAACCTGAGTTGGAGAAACACCTCTTACATTTCCTGGCCGTGTGACCCTGGGCAAGCCCCTTTCCTCTTTCCTCATTTGGGAAATGGAGACAACAGTTCTAACAACTTCAGGGTTGTTAAGAGGGATCAAAGAATATAATGTATGCAAAGTGTTTGTGAACCTTAAAACAAGGTGTAATTGCCCTGCTGTTATAATATCAGACCTGTTACTATATTACCTTTTATTGCATTTTACCTTTGTCATCTAATTGATTTTCTCTTCTAATTCACAGGAATCGTAGTAAGGATTGGACAGGAATTGATGTGCCTAGCAATTCAGCAAATATCAATCCAGAGCCTCCTGCATTCAGAATAATACACTAGGGTTGGGGTATGACCAAAAGCTTGGAAATGACATTATCTCTGACTTGTCAGAGCCTGCAATCTGGCAGGGAGAGAGGGTGCATACACAAAAAGTAAAATACAAATTAATGGGTTAAGTCATACAGATAGATGAGAAGTGTCATGGGCTAAGGGGAAGATCTAAGAGGCCTAACAGAAGGCGCTGCTGTTTTTAAATGCATAAAAGAAAGTACATAAAATTTAAAGGGAAATCAATTATGTTGAAATATATTTTGTTGAATTCAGTCATTTTTTAGTCATGTTCAACTCTTCATGATCCCATTTGAGGTTTTCCTGGCAGAGATGTTGGAGAGGTTTGTCGTTTCCTTCTTAAGATCATTTTACAGATGAGGAAACTGAGGCAAACAGGGTTTAATGGCTTGCCCAGGGTCATAGAGCTAGTAAGTATCTGAGGCCAGATCTGAACTCAGGAAAAGGAGTCTTCTTTACTCCAGGCTCAGTACTCTGTCCTCTATGTCACATAGCTACAAAATATAATTATTAAAATATTTTTTAAAATTTGGAGACCCTCTTGAAATCTACTGATGGACCCCTTGGGAGTCTGTGGGCCCCACGTTAAAAGCCCTTGCTCTATAGGCAGATTGAATAGTAGTGAAGAACAACTGAAAGGCTTTGATCAGATGAGTGACAGGACCACATCTGCAGCTGTGCACATTCAATACATCTGTAACTGTCTGAAGTTAACCATTCAGACCATACCAAGAATTATAAAAGAAGCAGGTTAGAAGACTTCCTCAGAGGTCTCCCCAGTCCAATTCCCTCACAAGCTTAATTCTAGAAAATAACCCAGGGGCTCTCACATCTTCCTGGGGGGCATTTTGGAAAGAGGCAAAGCAGGAGATCTGTACCTTGTAATTGCAATCCATACTGTCCAGGACACTGTCCAAAACTCAGTATCATACAGTGGAAATAACTTTGGTTCTGGAGTTGGAACATTTAGACTCAAATCTTATCTCTGGTGTATATGATGTCTGTCACCTTGGGTGAGTCATTTAACCACAGAACATTTATGAATAGTGTTATGAATATATAATAATGTATATCAACACATAATACTATATTAATGGATAATGTTCGTAGAATAGGAACATATTTCTTTCATTCTGATCTGGTTTTCTGATTCATACAATTTAATAGAGAGACACTATGCATTCTGATGCCTCTTGGGTGTAGAATCAATAAACTTCCATTCAGTTACTTCCTATTTTCTAAGTTGTTTTGTTTCAGTTTTTGCTGACACCAGCATTTTGAGAGATTCAGACACCAGGATTTGGCTTCTGCCAAAGTTTCATCCATGGGAAATCTGAATTGGGAAAATGGCTCCCCTATGGATTATTTTTTTAAGGAATTATCTACTTAAATCAAATGGGAGCCATTTTCATTTATCATCACAATCTAACATTAAACTGCAGCCTCTGGGAGAAGGCTAGAGGAGATTTCACTTGCTTTTCTCACCCTGGGGTGGCTGGCATCCAAAAGCTATTGAAGCAGGATAAGAAAGACCCTCAAAGACAGGGCCTGGAACTCTTAATGGCTTTCTCACTTCTGCCTTACAGAATTTCACAGTGATGGAACCCATCAAACAACAGTGTTATCTACAGTCCTATCTGTAAACCCTATGCCCAAGTTGGGTGTAACACAGGACGAGGTGCTCTGGGTTGGGGTAGGGGGATGGAAAATGATAAATCGGCATAGAGACGTTTGGGGGGCAGTTTGCATGCACTTAAAAGAAGAATGGATAGAAGGAGAACATGATGGGGCACTAGGCACACTGGCCAGAAATCTACCAAGCATTCAAACCAAGCACTTCCTTTTCTTTCAGATCTTTTTTTTAGTTATTCTGACTGGGTTCCTAATTACCAGCAGAGCAGAAGAGGAAGGAAATAAGTACTAATCTTCATGGGTGGATGTGTCCTTTTAAATCAGATTGGTTTTAGTTTACATTTTAATACTTTCTTTTCCTCTTATTCCCCTTGAGTGGCATGCAAATTTATTTAACTGACAAGTCCCACATTTCTGAATTTGGCAGCATAGAGCCAGAGTACGTGTAGAGCACTTGGAACCTTTGTATTTTTAAAATGCTGTCTGATTTTTTAATTAAACAGCACATTTCCCATTGTCTTATCTCCCTCCATGGCCACTGCTTCATCTTAAATCTGATTTGTTAGGGAAATAGCCAAATTCCATTTCTTTGCTAGTTCTTCTTTTAACCAGATGGTATATAATTTTTATATACAGATGAGGAAACTGAGGCAAACAGTGACTTGTCCAGGGTCACTGGAGGGCTTGCCATTTCATTCTCCAGATCATTTTTACAGATAAGCAAACTGAGGCAATGACTTGTCCAGCTAGTAAATGTCTCAGGCCAAATTTTAGCTCAGGTTCTCCTGATTCCAGGGCTGGCATTCTATCCACTGTGCCACCCAGCTAGTCCTCTTTCTAATATTATGGGAGAGTAAATATTCATTTCTGTCTGAACACTATAGGTTTGTGCCTTGGGCTTAGTATGCCTACCAAACCAAAAGTTAAAGACAGTGAGGAGACAAAGGAGAATGTGATATCATCTCTCAGCCACCAGAAGCTTGGACTGAAGTTTTCAAGGTCAGAAACAACACCACCAGGAGAAGGAAGATGGTAAATAGTTTAGCTTACCCTTTCCTATTCCCCTGAACTCCATGAGTGATAACTTAGTCATGGCAAGAAGTAATCAGAGATCCCTGCCAATGATATAACATCAAAAGTAAAAGCATTGCCTCTTTAGCTACTAGTTTCTCCCAAGTCTGTACCTTGTGCCTTAAGAACTGAGACTCAGATCCAAAGTTCCTCAGTTGTTCTTAGAAATACCAGTTTACATATATGCTGTTAGGTGAGTATCAGCTGTGTTTCCTATGTTCTGTTGCCTACTCAGAGGGTAAGTTGTTGGTTGGGGGGTGGGGGGTGGGTGTAGGGGAGCCCAGAACTAAATAAATAGACATACGTCTTTCTTAGAATCCATAAGTTGTGCCTATATATTTAAATAAGCTATCTATATGGCTAGGTATAGCTGGGTCTGATTTGTATCTATATCTAGATAGAAAAATTTCAGTATAGATCAACATTTCTATGTAGATATACAGATAGTTCTATATAGATGTGTATAGAGAAATAATATAGAGCTATATATAGTTCTATTAGATCTCTTTATATAGAATTATCTGTATATATGTAGATATAGACATATTTATAATTATATTGAAATGTTCCATTTTATTTATGATATATAAAATATATAATGTTATATCTTACGTATTTACATTATATTTATGTCGATACAGAAATCTATACATATAGAGCTATATATGCTCCTATTAGATATAGCTATATAGCTCTATATGTATAGATTTCTATATTGACATAAATATAATGTAAATATATAAGACATAATATTACATATTTTATATCCATATATTTGTAAATATCTTTATTGAGCTATTTATATGTATATATAAATAGATATAGCTCAATAAAGACAATTACAAATATATGGATATCTGTAGATTTTTATCTTGTGTATCAATCTATACATATCGATATAGAGAGTTATAACCTGTCTAAATATATAGATGATATACAGAAATAGATATCTATAAGTATCTGCAGATATCTATAGATATCTATAAATATTTATCTATATATATGTAAATATAGATTTGATTTGTCTAAATATACATAGGCAAGATAGATATTGATACATAGATGCTGATATAAAAAAATCTATAGATATCTATATATTATTTATGTTTAGCTATAGTTATATCTATAGATAAATGCAAATAGATAAGACAAATACACCCACACATAAACACATATATCTAAATATACAGTTTGTGGGAAACTGTGTAGGGGGCTGTAATCTCTGTAATCTCTGGGGGTCCTTATCCGAATTCACACTCATACAAATGAATTAGTCCCACCCCCACCCCACTAGCATGGTGGCCTACAGCCTCCTACTCTCACTGGCAAGGGGGGTCCTCAGAGCAAGATTACACCTTGCTATCAGGTTTCAGGAGTGAGTGTCTTTGTCTTACAACTGGCTTGAGTCTGATTCAGGTGGTTTTCAGTTAATATATCCTCTATATCATCAATATAGCTCCAATAACAAATACCACAATATCATTTGACCAATTAGCATCGATTAATTAACCTTTTCAAAAGGATACTTGCTGAAAAAAATATAGCAAGAGCAGAAAGAGAAAATATTTCCCCGAGTTAGGGGGACAGTCTCCCCTATACAACCTCAGTCCCTGGGAAAATGGACTTAAACTTTCTGGTTATTGATAGATTCGCCTGGGTTACATTGGTAGGCTGGGCTCAGCTGCCTGAAAACTATAGCAAGGTCTCTACCTTCCAGACTGACTGTGGCTCTTCCGACCCTTGAGCCCATGGTCTGGGGAACTCACGCAATCACACTAGTGTGTTCCATCTCTGATAATCCTTCACCTCTCTCAGAAAGAGCTTGGGTTTTGCTTCTGACTCCATGCTGGCTACAGGTTTGCTCCCTGACAAGTACAGGTGAGAGGGAACCTGAAGGCTTTCTCCTACCCAGAAGCCGGCAGCAGCTACAACTCCTCCTCCTCACTGGAATGACAGGGAAGGAGACAGAAGAATCGCTTTGGCCATTTGGTGCCTTTTGAATGAATACCCAGTTCTGACTCAGCAGCCAATCAACAGGCCTTTTCCTCACCATGCAGGAAGCAGATATTTTTGAAACCATGACAGATTGCCTGCATATACTTTGGAAGGGAGAGCTGGACCCCTCAATTCTTGTTTTGTCTGTTTGTTTGTCTTGGTTTTTTTTTTTTTTTGTAGGCAGTACCGGTTAAGTAACTTGCTCAGGGTCACACAGCCAGTAAGTGTCTGAGGCAGGCTTTGAACTCAGGAACTCCTGGCTCCAGCTCTCTGTCCACTGTACCACCTACCTGCCCCCTGAGCCCCTCAATTCTGTATCATCAGGCCCTTTCTGAAGATGGCTCACCAAATATATGTGCTTCACATGCCTAGCAACTAATACCTTCTAAAAACAAATACTTGGTAACCAAATAGTTTTCATGGCATAATGAACCACCAGATCAAGACTTTAGTGAAGGAATATGATACAGATATAGACAGCTTGGTAGCACGGTGGAGAGAGTGACAGTGATGAGGTGCAGGCTTTGGGAGCCCACTTGAGGTCTCCTTGAATCTTTGAGGTATAGGCTCTAGGACCCCCCTTGAGCTCTCCTTGAATCTTCCCAAGGGAAGGCATTTGCCTGAGGTCAAGGACCTTAAGTTACAGTTCTGCCTAAGTCTTTAGCCCTCCTTTCTTCCAATAGTTTCCCACCCTTGATGCCTCTGTTCCCACCCTTGAACTGGCCTGGTCCACCATTGTCTATGGTCTCCAGGTAGCCTCCAGCAACTTCCCACCCTGAACCACTCATTACTGGAGTCTGACCTCATCTGACTCCTCTGGAAGATCCTCCCCAAACTCCTCCTCTAGACCGCCCCTAAATTCCTCCCACAACCTTTCTGTATATAGAATCCCATCTTCCCTCCATGTGGTGTGAGAGCACCATAGAATGACCTAGCACAGACTTATTCTGGACTGTTTGCCAAATACAAGTCTTACAGAGACCTCCTTAAGAGTACCCAATATGGAGAACTTCCTTTGCTTTTCTTTGGCTGAGAAGACTTGAGTTGAATTCTTTTGACAGGACCCGGAATGTTGGTATTTTGGGGTCTCACGCAACTCTAGCCCTATTTGTGGGAACCCTCTTTATTTTTATGGTTCCCTGATACTGGGAAACACTGCTAATTTCAAGCTCTTCTCCAGCTGGGACTAGAAGGTATATAAGCCTTTCTCTTTCCCTGTTGCCTTCTTGTTCTCCAAGTAGCTTGGAGGTGTGTTTTTTTGTGTTTTGTTTTTGTGGGCCTGACCTCTTAGGTCCCATTAGGTCAGACAGCTAGGAGGCTGTATAGTACTCAGGTTCTTGGTCCTTTTTGGTTATGTTGGAGAACATGGATACATGTGCAGCTTCTGAAGAATGGAGGACAAGGACAAATGCCTCATTTGAAAATGTAAGCCAGATTCTTTCAAATATCTCAGCACTAGGGAACTGGGAAAACTTCAGGTACTTTTTTGTGGGTTTTGTTTTGTTTGTTTTTCGAGGCTTACTCTCAAACCTTCATTTATGGAAGAAGTGACTTCCAGGCCCTATGCCTGTGGCTCCCAAAAGTTTTCCTTTGGGTTGTCTTTTACAACATTGGGGAAATTTTAGTTTCTCTGAAAACCTTAAAAAGGAAAATCTAGTGGTTTTTTGCAAGAGTTTGGCCTATATATAGCCTAGAAAATCATGAATTGTGGCCTGTTTTGGGGACTTTAAAAGACAATACTCTATTGCAGTTAGAATTATACTGTTGCAGAGAAGAAAAATGGATAGAAACTGACTACTTAATGGCCTTCATTGAACTTTCTCCGAATATAGTTCTCAGGAAGGATTGTGAGATGCTTGAGGCTAGAGCCTCTCCACAAAGAGGCAATGGGAACCAATTAAATGACCTCCTTCCTATGGCTCTGGGCCCTGGCCCCTTCCCCTCCCCCATCAGCAACTTCTGCTCAGGTCTGGGTCACTGGTCTTACTGAAGTGCCTCCCTCTGTGGCCCCTCACCACTCAGGGACCCCTGCTCAGGCCCTAGTCACAGATCCCACTGAGGCAGCTCCCCCAGCCCCTTCTGCTGCACCCTAACCCTTTTCCCCCTGGTTTCCCTTCCCTTTTGCTCTAGCCCAACACCCCTCATTTTCTGCCCCCTATACCATCCATATCTACTACCCTGCATCTCCCAGCATGGCCCTTCCCCCCTCAGGGACCCCTGCTCAGGTCCCAGCCACTGGTCTTGCTGAAGTGCCTCCCTCTGTAGCCCTACCCCTTGAGGCAACACCCACTCAGGCCTCAGGTCCTACCCCCACAGCAGCACTAGGAGTATCTTCTCTTCTGACCTCTTCCCCTCCTCAGGTGCCAACTGACCTTCCACCTTGCCAGCCAGATCCCCCAGTCTTGCAGTCTCATCCAGTTCAGCCAGCACCCCCAGTCACTCTCTCACAGGAAGTGGGACTTCCAATCTCCCATCCCAAACCCCTGTCCCCACAGTACCTTCAGAGCTATTTCCCTTAAGGAAAGTGGCTCTCTTAACTGGTGGGACAACTAGAGTGCATGTCCCATTCTCCATTTTGGATCTCAATCAAATTAAAGAGAAGCTGGGTAAGTTCTCTGAAAACCCCACAAAGTTTACTGAAGGCTTTTGGGACTTATCCCTACAATTTGAGCTTTCTTGGGGTGATTTGCATATCCTCTTCTCTACCTGTTGTTCCACTGAGGAGAGGAGGAGAATCTGGGAACAAGACCCAAAATTTGGGGATAGTTTGGCTAGCAATGACCCCAGAAAATACCCTCCAGGAACAGCTGTTGTTCCCCCTGGTGACCCAGGATGGGATTATCAAATCCAGGAGAAGAGAGAGAAGAGAGACCATATAGTACTTTGCCTGTTAGAAGGCGTAAGAACTGCATTTCAAAAGCAAGTAAATTATCAGAAAGTTAGAGAAATTTCCCAGACAAATCAAGAAAACCCTGCCCTTTTCCTAGATAGACTGGGAGAAGCTATTAAAAGGTATACAAATCTAGATCCTGACTCTATAGAAGGGGCAGCAATCCTTAACATGTGTTTCATTAGTCGGCCCCAGATATTAGGAGGAAACTGCAGAAATTGGCAATGGGACCCCATGGGCTCTAGCCTCAATTGGCAATAGGAGTATTTAATAACAGAGACTTGGTTGTAGCAGAAGAGAAAGAAGCAGGGAATGAACCAGTGACAGAGAACATGCTCGATTCTTGGCTGCTGCCATGGCTAGGAAAAGCCCCTCCAGGGGACCCCCTTGGAGGAAGCCCAGGCACTGGGGCAGAGGGAAAACCTGCTTTTGATGCCACAAGGAGGGTCACTGGTACAAGGAATTCCCCTCCAGGGCACACCCCCCC
>CM053597.1:53971182-54034099 GCA_028646575.1 Pseudocheirus occidentalis
AGCATGAGAAGGTAAACATGGGAAAGAAATCATAAGGAACTTATCAAAGTTGAACTATTTACATGCCAATATGGAAAAATGATAACAGTAACTTATGAAACTTTTCTTAGTATGAGGATAGGTGAAGGGAATACAAATGTATATAGATGTATACCTACACATATGTCTATATAGGAGGCTATATACGCATATGAATACATATCTGAGCATGTGTGTATATGTGTTCATAGAGGGTACAGGATCAATTAAATAGGAAGGGATGATACTTTAAAAGGTGAAATTCTGAGGTGGGAGAGGCCTAGAATGAGAGGAGACAGAGAGAGACAGAATGGGGTTAATCATCTCATATAGAAGAGGCAAAGGATAACTGTTACAACTTTACTTTCATTCACTCTCATTGAATTTGGCTTAGGGAAGGAACAATGTAAATTCTAAACTGGGTATCATGCCACACAGGAGAGTAGGGGGCCTCGGGATGAGAGGTGGGATGGTGGAGAGGAGGGCAGGGCCTGGGAGAGGGTTGCAAGAATCACACACTTCAGAAAAAGGACAGGGACAGGAGAGAGAACAGAACAAGGTGAGGGGGGCTGGATAGGAAGGAGGGACATATAATCAGCCTCTCACAATATGTCCGCTGTGGAGATGTCCTGCATAATTACACATGTACAGCCTGTATTGAATTGCTTGTCCTTCCAATGGGGGTGGGTGACAAAGGAGGAACCAAAAGAATCTAGAATTTAAAGTTCTACAGTATATGCAACTGAGAATTAAAATACACAGGGACTGGGGTAGGGAGACCCTCCCTGCCCTACCAGAAAGTTAGAGTGGTGTTGGAGGAGGGCACAAAAGAGAGCAGATCAGGGGAGGGGCTTTACAGTGGGATCTCTGTTTTGGGGTTGGGGGTAGGAGAAAGACAGGGAGAAAAGTTGTTACTCAAAACCTCGTGGAAATGAATGATGTAAACAAGAAAATAAATTTAAAAAATTAAAAAGAAAAATAAATAAATAAATTTTTTAAGTACAAAAAATAAACATTGGAGACAAAGAATAGAAAGGATGCTAGTGTACCTAGAATATGGCATGCCTGGAGAGGAATAATATGTAAATACCCTTGAAAGATATTTTTTTTGAGACAGATTGTCATTGGCTTTAGAAGTCAAGCAGAGGAGTTTGTATTTTTTCTTCAAGTCAAGGGGGAGCTTCTGGAGGGTAGAACTGACATGGTTAGACTTCCCTTTTAGGGACACAAATTTGGTATGTAAATGGAAGATGGACTGGAGATGGAAGAAACAGAATTCAAGATCAGTTATGCTACTATTGAAATGGTCCAGTCAGAGATGCTGGAGGCTTGGACAAGAGTGGTTGTGTTATGAGGAAAGAGTAGAAGACAGAAAAGATGTTGAGAAGGTGGAATGAAGGGACATGAAAGATAGTGAACAGGAGAAAGAGGAAAGGAGGAAAGCCTTTCTACCAGTCAGGGAGAATGGCAGACCTTGTCCTAATTTAGAAAAATGGTTTCTCTCTGTTGGACAGTAGCTATGATTTCCACCTGCCATTTTCCCCTGACTGTAGCTTTTGAAGCAATGCCCTCAGGCTACAAAAATGCATTTGAAAAACCAGCTTTGCACAGAAACTCAAGACTAAATTATATCCTACCTTGTAGAACACGAAATTATTACTACCTGTTGTCAGCCGTAATGGGACAAAGCAAAACTCCAGTTCAGGCTAGAAGTTTGGTATTCTCCTAGAATCTCAGGCTAGTGACATCTGCGCATGGCAGTCATTGATTAACAATGTAAAATAAAGTACTGCTATTTAATGCAAGAGGAGGGCCCTAGTTCGTCAAAGGAAAATTAAAAATGCATTTTTCTAACATCCTCAGTTACTGAAAATGGAGAGGTCCTTATAAATTTGCCTGATGTCGTCCAGTTTCATTTCTCTGAGGCAAATGATGAACAAAATGTTTCCAAGACTAGGGGGGATTGAGAAGAGACAGTCAGTACCAAGATTAGGCAGACAAATCACAAGCCTTATGTCCTAAGGCTGACAGTTAATTAGCCCAAAGCACCTCCTCCTGCTGATTCTCCTACTGGAAACAAAATGAACAATGAATATGTAAACAGATGATCCCAGGGAGTATTCTCCACCCCCTTTCCAGACACAAATGATAGTGGCCAAATAATAATTTGTAAAGGGATTCATCTAATTCAGATTTGTCTTGTATTTGTCTTCAGATTTGGGTTCCCTCAGCAATCTCCAAAGGGAGCAGGTCAGACAGGTTGCAGAACATCTGCTGGTCCATCTCCCCAACCGTAACTATAATTCCAACTGAGAGCCTCTTGGTGGAAGTGAAAGCGGCCAAGGTCACAGACCCTATTACTATGCTCAAGCAGGGCATGTGCTAATCAAACATAAGTGGACATAGTTCAAGTTCAGTCCCCAAGCACTTATGAACAAAGCTGAAAAACACTCTACCCAAGAAAGAAGCCTAAGGATTGCATGACCTCTGGAAAACACCATTTGTTTTCAGTTGACTTATTCCCCTAGAACAAATGATTTATCTCTCACCTTCTCTCCTCCCAAGAAGCTGTCCTAGGTATAAATGCTGCAAATAAGAAGGAAGAGCTTTAGGAAGATCCATCTTATACAATGGCTCTCTATTCTGCCTTCTCAACAGATACGGTTTGAGGGGTCCCAAAAGTGTTCACTTAATCCCAAAGCATGTCCCTAGTCACACTCCCTCATTGGATAGACTTGCCCTGTCATTAATTCCCTTAGGCCATGGCAGTGAAACTAATAATAGCTAATCTAGAGGGACTAATGCCTCAGTAAGAAATATATTAAGTGCCTACTATGTTCCAGTCAGTGTGCCAGGTGCTGGAGATGCAAATACAAAGAATGAAATAATCTCTACTCTCAATGAGTTTACTTTAACAGGGAAGACCATACGTTTAGGGGATAGGGACTGGAACTATGGTTTCATGGGTATAAAGAAACTTCCTCTCCCAAGTTAGGTCAGCACCTTTTCTGTAACTTACCTTTGAGAGGTGCCTAGAGTAGAAGAGATATGACTTGCCCAAGGTCACAAAGGCACTAGCTGTTAGAAGCAGGACTTGAATCCAGGTTTTCCTAGCTTCAAGGCCAGCTTTCCATGCACCATACCATGTTACATCTCAGTAAGTATATACAAAGTGTAGAAAATTGTCATTATCAGCCACCAGTATCTTAACTGAATTAATATTCATTAAATTAGCCTATGCACAGAACAGGACCTGGAAGTGATTGACACAAGACCCAAAAGTTCTGATGAAAATAGAGGCTTGGCAAAGGATAGAGGGCTACTGGAGATCACTGTAGTGGGGCATGGTGGGCAGGCAGGTGGGCAAAGAGAAGAGTAATACATGGCCTCAAAGTCTCCTGCCTGTCTGCTTCCCCCCAATACAGTTGAGATTGAATGATAGTGAAGACTTTTATCTAGTTCGCAATTAACCCCTTAATTTCATGTATGTAAAGTATAAGTAGGAGGAGATGAGGGAAATGGGCTATTAAATTAAATGTCTTTATAGAAAAGGAAAATCAGAGCTTCCCTGCCTCATCACATAAAAGGAAGGAAATAAACCTTTACTAAGCACCTACTATGTGTCATTCACTGTGCTAAGTGTTTTGCAAATTTTTCATTTTATCCTCACTGCAACGCGGTAGATGCTATCAGTATCCCCATTTTACAGATAGGAAAACCGAGACAGGCAAAGGTTAAATGGTTTGCGTAGTTTCTCAGAGCTAGTGTCTGAAGTTAGATTGGAACTGAGGTCTTCATTGCTGCAGGCCCTGTGCTCTTGACCACTGCACCTTCTAAAAGAACACTGGGCAAATCACTTTACCTCTCTGAGTTTCAATTTCCTTAACTATAAAGTGGCAATAATAATCACTTTGGTATTTATCTTGTGAGTTTATTGTGCAGATAAGTGAAATAATGTATATTTTGCAGTGTTTCACTTTTTACATAAAAGGTCTGGGTCACGATGGGGACATCAGGATAAGGGCACTTCCCCAGATGGTGGCCATCAGTTCACCCTTACAGTTAAAAGACATCACAGAGTGAACAGGTTTAAACAATAGAGTGAGGACCTGCACCTTTGGATGGATATTCACTTGTCTCCTTGCTCCCCCTCCAGTGGATCTCCATCTCTCCTCCAGGGATGTACAGATCTCTTAAGGCTTGTGGTACTACCCTATGGACCCCCAAAGAGCTCAGGGTTTATAAGAGAGAAAAAGACCCCCCCTCCTTCTAATAGGCCTCCCTTTCCAGGAGGTGAATAACTGATGTCACAGGTTATTTCCTTGAATGAGACCCCAGTAAGGATCAGTTAGTGTCTTAGTTGGCTCCCCTCAATTCTCACAGCCCGCATTGTCTTTAGGGCTTCGTTGTTTGGCCGCTGATTTCAGTCTGGCTCTATCACTCTGTCTCCTTGACATATCTATCTACCTCTTATTCTCATCAATTCACCTTCATTCTACTGCTGCTATGGCTCTACTCCTCATAGGTATAGCCATGGCTCTGTTTAGATCTGTTGTGGTCTTTCTTACCATTCAGTTTTACTGTCCCAGCTCCCCACCACTTTGTTTCTTTTCTTCAGGACAATATCCTAATTCTTGCAGAATAACATAGCTAGGCTTGACACATTTCAGGCTCTCTAAAATCCCCCAGATCTTTCTGCCAGGACCAGGATTGTAATACCTGTGGGCCATTTCAGGTCTTCTGTTCTTTTCCTCAGAGCCCCAATTTTCTCACAGAGGACCTTGCTCATCCTGAACAACAAATAGGGTCGATCTCAATTAGAAATGGGAGCCACTAATCTGTATGTTAGGATCTCCACCAGCACCAATTGAACTGCTTTTAAAATGTGACATTGTCTATGTTTTATTGTATTTTCATTTATTTTGTTAAATATTTCCCAATTACATTTAGATCTGGTTCCAGTGGCACTCAGGAGTGTTGTTGGCTGTGGGTGGCAGTGGGTGTTGTGTTTTACACCTCTGCAAAATTTACGAAATCTCAAATTATCATTTCTGAGTTAAGGTGGATCCACGTATGTGTTTTCTCTACAGTGATGTGTCTCCCAATTGCTCGACTTTTCCTGCTGAATCCCATAGTCTTCATCCCACGTTCCCAGCAGTACCCCACAGATAGTTAGTACTTAATACATGACTTATCATTCATTCATTAATGCACACATGCACTCATGCATTCCACTGTCTTGTTCCTCACTCCATTGTCTTCCCATCGCCTTTCCTTCTGTAGCAACTAGATTGGGCTATGCTAATTATCCCGTGGCTGCCATGAAACAGCATTGGAAACAAAATTGGAAAAAGTCGGAGCTCAAAAGTGCTCCAGAGGAACCTGTGACACACATATTGGGGAGAATGGATTGGCAATACTGTTGTGATCACAGAGATCCATCTTTTGTCTACACAAATACTAGAAGGCTAGACAGATATCAGCTACTACTATCCTTTTATTCTTACTTTTAGCCATCCCTAGCCTAATTCCTCAAGGGACCTAAAAGCAGAAGGGCTGGTGTAGACAGACAGCACTTTTGTACCAACAGAAGTCATTGTGGTTGACACTTCCACGATAAAAACTGAGATAACAAGAATTGGGAAACTTTAGACACACATGAGAAAACTTCCTTCAAGTCTTAGCTACCATGTTCAACCCCAGTAGAAATAAGAAAAGATGATTTGAACAGAGCCAGGAAGTTTAAGGGATTGATTCCGATTCAGTCTGACTCCTAGTGTTATTTTTAATTGGTATTCTTATCATCATTTATCTGAGGCATTGAATAAAAAAATTACTCCATGAAGCCAACAACAACCACCTAATGCCCCAGAGATCTGTGGAAATGCGACCTACCTGTGCCAGATAAGCCAAGTATGCAGAAACAAGAATCTTAGAATCAAATGAATCCCAGAAGTGTCTGCTCTTGTTTCTCAGTGGAGGGGCTATTATTTCCCATTCTGAAGACTCCTGCCTAAAAGATGGCCCCCAACCAGAGGATTAGCTTTGATGCTTCTGAATAGAAGAGGATTAAAACACATTTGAAACCAATAGAACAGACCTTTGGAAAGTTGTAGATTAAGGCATTTTATGTTTTAACCAATAACACATGTGATTCTTACAGTCATCCAATTTTAATAATAGCACATTGCTTATAGGTCTTGCTGTGAAAGTAATCATTGACTAAGTAAAGGTCTCTGTCCTGTCTCCTACCTCTTCTCCCCATCCCACCCTCCAATTCAGGTTGGGGAGCTAAGACATGTTACTCCTCTCATTTAATCAGGTGGAAGAAAGTTTTCTGACTTACTAGAGAGTACAGATTTGGAAGTTATTACTATTATACATTAGAGAAGGAAATGTCAGACTTCTCCAGGATCTTTGCCAAGAAAACACCAAATGGGACTGCAAAGAGTCAGACGTGACTGAAAATGACTGAACAACAACAATGATCATCTATGGATTATAGCAAAATTATGTACGGACATGTGGAAGAAGGTGCACACATGTGAAGATGACTGCGCACTGATTCCATAGTCAGCTTCTCTTGCTAGTCCAGGATGTAGGCAGTCATTGAATCAGATTAATCTTGCCAGGAAAATATATGAGGAGGGTAGGCAAAGATCTAAGTCTGAGACTGGTATTCTAAGGGTTAACTCCCCCCGAATTTGTTTCAAGAGTGGAATTACGAGTGGAAGGATAAGAAAGGGAGCAAACTGAAGGTCTGTGATCCAGAAAGCAGAGAGTAGGGATTCATGGCCTCTATAATGAGAGGAATGCCAAGGGACCACCTGGTTGAGAGACAAATGAAAGAACCCTCTGGAAGCTGTGACCAGGAGCAAGTCAACACTCTGGGAAGGGAAAACAGAAAGGGTAAATCAAGTCCCAGTAATGATGAAGGTAGGCAGGAATACCAAATCCTGGAGGTCAAGTAAGAATGAGACCAGGATGGCACAGGTAGGACTGACTCAAGGGCAAGGATGGGTCACTCCCTGACCTGCCCCACATTTCCTGATGAGATGAGTTGACTTGGACGGATAACTGTAGAGTAAAGAGTAAAGGTGCTGCTCTAGTTATGACTATACACATATACTCACACACGCTCACACACATACACATAACACATACACACATACACACACACCGCACCACACCACACATATTCAGAGAACTGAGGTTGTATGGCTGTATGGCTGTTCTTATAGGTGCACTGCAATTCTGCTGTCACCTTTTCTTGGTAAGCTTCCCTATACTTTCTTCCATGTCCTTGGACCCAGTGTCTCTCTCATCTCATCACTGGTTCCCTTTTTATCACAAGGGGCTCCTGGCTATATCTATATATACCCACAGTTTCATCTAAGAAGCTATTCTCTCTTAAAGATACAGTATCCATAAGACTATGGATAGTCCTCCATGATCAAGTTCCATCCTCCTCCATGATCAAATCAGAGACCAGCCAAGCCCTTAAGAGCTTTGCCAATGGCTTGTGAAAAATGCTTTTCTCCACATTTGCCTTTCCATCAAGTCGGGAGAAAGCTGAAGCAGCTTCTCTTCACTGAAGGAGTCAGTGAAGCTGGAGTTACATATAATCTGTTGTTAACTTTGAAGTCATTATTTTTAATAGATGAAAAAAATATTTATTTTTTAAAACTTCTTCCTCTTTTATAGCAAGTTTGGTGAATTCTGGCTCTTCTGGCTAAAGTAGAATGTTAGTCAACTGTCCAGAGACTCATTTCCTGTCTAATTACTATTTACTATCTTAATTATATTTAAAAGACTTGGAGTTCATTTTGCTTCTGTGGTCAACATTGTAATTAGAGGGAAGGCATAGAAAAGCTTCAATGTATGAATGAATTCACATAATCTAAGGGGGAAGGATCCTCAGAGGCTATCCAGTCCTACCCATCCCTGAACAGATCCCCTCTGCTTTACTGTCATCACCAGAAACAATCATAGTTCAGACCTCTGGGGCACAGCAGAACATGTCAAATACATCTTTCATGGGACCTACTTTCAAATAAATGAAGGCAGCTCTAAGCCTTCTTTTCTCTAGGTGAAACATCCTCTGTTCCTTCAGCCCATCCTCATGTAGTCTAGTCTCTGGTTCTCTAACTATTCAGTCCCCCTTTCTCTAGATGCTCTCCAGGTCATCAACGTCCCTCCATAAATACAACATACAGAATTCAAGTTTTCCAGAAGTAGATTTTTCCTTAAAGCAGCTGCAGCCACTTCTTAAAGGAAGAAATCAGCTGGGAAGATGAAAGTTCAGAGCACAGCATGTTCCCTCTAGTTCCTAAAACACAGGCAGGCTATTGGGTTTACTGAGTGTTCAATTTACCAAAAAGTAAAAGTTACAATCAGAAGAACCAAAATAAAACTAACAAAAGCAGGGATGACATGACTAATCGTGCATTCATCACCAGCTGCTTCTGCACAACTGCCTGGAAGGCATACAGGAGCAGGGACATAGGAATCCAAGAATCAAGAC
Source organism: Pseudocheirus occidentalis (assembly GCA_028646575.1). NCBI lineage: Eukaryota > Metazoa > Chordata > Mammalia > Diprotodontia > Pseudocheiridae > Pseudocheirus > Pseudocheirus occidentalis. Next base: position 53,979,725 of record CM053597.1, read on the forward strand.
TGTCCCTGGGAATTCTGGGAGTGTCCCACCCACTAGATTCTTAGAATCAACTTTTTGTTTCCAAGAATTTTCACAGAATGTCAAGTACAAGAAAACCCGAGCATCTGATATGTGCTTTTCTCCTCTGCCACTCTGTTACATACAGAGAAAAGGATTCAGCAAATCTCTTATTTTGGCTGTTGAGAGGTTCATTCTATATCTCACTCCCAATGGAAGAGCTCATTCACTCTGTATATTTTCTGGTAAATTCTCATCTGCATACTTCCTCTGATTTTTGGTTGCTATTGGATTGAATAAGTTAACTTATTTGTTTGTTGGATTTAAGCTTTGAGAAATTTCAAGACACCTGTTCTCAGTTTGAATTTTTTTCTGCATCCTATTTTTTAAATTAATAATTCATACATACATGTATGTGTATGTACATGATGCAATGTGTTAAGATCTGAATCCAATTCTACAAAAAATATCCAGAAAAATATGAATGATTGCATACAAAGCATCTATAATATCAAATCCTTACACACTGGTAACTTCTCAGGGACTGTCAAGTCTCTGGGACATGCCTATGTGGTTGCCACAGACCTCACCATTGCCCATGCCTTCCAGTAGAATGGCATCATAGCTAAAAGTGCTAGATTTAGATTCAGGAAAACCTGGGTTCAAATTCCACCTCTCATACCTATTAACCCTGGGGCAAGCCTCTGAATCTGAACTTCCCCATCTGTAAACTATGGACTAATGATACCTGTAGTACTTGTCTCATAAGGTTTTGAAAATTCATTGAGATGATGTATGTAAAGTGCTTTGAAACTCTGAAAGTACCACATAAACAGCAGCATTGTCATATTTCTTTTGCCGTCTTTTTTCCTTTTAGGGGAAATAACAAAATTGAATTAATTTAAATGGAATAATATAGCACTTTAAGGTTTGCTTATCTCAGTGAATCATTACAACAACTATAGGAGGTATATACTGTAATTATCCTCATTTCACAGATAAAGAGACTGAGGCTGAAAAAAAGGTTGTGACTAACCTACAGCCTTAGAGCTAGTAAGTATTTGAGGCAGCATTAGAACACACATCTTCCTAACTCCAACTCCATCTTGAAGGATAGTCACTACCCCCAGAGAATCTGTTCTAATAATATAGGAATCACTCATTACTAGGCAAGGGACCCTTAAATCTTTTCCCTTATTCATGCCTGTTCTAGTGCAGGTGGGAGCTGTTAAACAGATTTCCCCTCTCATTTCTGCAAAGACAAAAGGGAGGAAGTTCTTCAATAAAGCTGCTTCTTTATTCTCCACAGCTGAGATCGTGATTCTAACTATTCCCTCTTTGCTTCCTTGTATGATTCAACATCTTGATTGTGGTCTCTGACCCTGGCAGCTGTCTTGCAGATGTGCACACAAGGTCGCAGAACACAAATTCATCACAACTACTGGAAAAACAATACAAAGCCCATATTCTGTTGATGGTGGGTCAGGAGCCTTTCCTTTACTCCATAAAGGATAGCAACTATTTAAAGTAATAAACAAGGTGGGACTTTGGGGATCTTGATAACAGGCTTTCCGTCAGGGCTACATGGCAATGCCTATAATCACGAATGGTAGCTCTGTCCACAGGTTTCAAAACCTACCTCAAGAGACACGCAGGCCTGACTCGGCCTTAATTTATGGAATCATGGAATTTATCAATTGCACTGTCTAAGTGAAGGCTTCATTCTACTGACATTCAGGGTATAGTACAAGATGGAACTTTTCAAGAACTGGCATTTCAGTCTTTAAAATATGCCGGGAATTTCTATTTCTGTTTTGTCTGTTTTGATTCAATGTCTAATTAATTGTCCAGGATGATATTTATTAGGAAAAGCAGAGCTTGGGACATCAAATAAATACATGGAATATTTTCCCAACTCCTTCTGCCAGAGTGCGTGTCTTCCTGTCACCAACATATTGCCAAAGAAAGGGGCCTGCTGTTTTCAGAGTGTAGTACCTGGCAATCCCTAGCACTGAGCAGAGCTATGAAGGGAAGCAAAGTTTTCAAAAGTTCCTACTACTCTGGTTTTTCTTTCTTCACCATCCAGCAACCCCTAGGAGAAACAGGAGCACTGGAAATGTTGAGGGTATTCCTGAGTGGAGGTAGATAATTACACAGGTTCAATCACTCTGCTGAAGCTTGGTATGTATCTTTGACTGCTGAACATAGTGTAGCACACATAGTTCCATTTGGCCACGCATGATTTCTAGAATATTAGGAGTCAAAAATGAACGGATGACCCTACTAGCAGCCTTAAGTCAATACCATGCTTGAGTCAAATGAGGCTCCATCCTGATGTTTAAAAACTCCACAAAAGGTGATTCCATTACTTCTTTCAGCATCCCATCCCAGCAGGGCCCAACCAAGGTAGTCATTGGTCTTGAATAGCACTTGTGCCTTCGTTTAATTATCTTCTCTGCCTTGTCTAGAGTTCCTGTCTCCCCGGATGCCTATTATATTTCCTTTTCTAGTAGGTTCGATAATCCTTTGTCTCCCAAAGAGTTAGCTGTTTATCATTTTATCTCACACTATCTTTGCCTTTTAGGTAGAGACCTATGCAAGCTTTCAGGGCAGCTAGGTGGATAGAGTGCTGGGCCTGTGGTCAGCAAAACTTATCTTCCTGAGTTCAAATCTGGCCTCAGATACTTACTAGCTGTGTGACCCTGGGTGAGTCACTTAACCCTGTTTGTCTTGCTTTCTTCATCTGTAAAATGAACTGGAAAAGGAAATGGCAAACTACTCCAGAATCTTTACCAAGAAAACCCCAAATGGGTTGTAAAGACTGAAAAAACTGAAATGCAGACTTCAATACTGAAAAGAAGGATTATCCATGGGTAGAATTTTAGATGGGACATTTTGGGTGAAGAACTCCCCAAAGGACCTCATAGCACCATGTTGCAGGCAGTTCAGTCTCATAATCTAGTGACTTACCAATTTTCTTTGCAAGACCAATCCCATGAGTTAGCGTTAGTTTCCAAGTTTGAAGGCAAGAACATGGAATTTTTAATGTTGGGTTCTGTACCCAGAACACTGTGGTGTTTAATAAATGTTAAATGATCATCATGATTAATTGCTGTCCCATTTGTGTAGGATAAACAGTCAGTCAGACAAAAAGCATGCATTGAGGACTTGCTACATGCCATGCATTGTGCTAAGAAAGGCAAACAACCATTCTCATTTTCGAGGAGCTCATAATCTAAAGGGGAAGAGAAGAGAACATAGCAACTGTGTAGAAACAAGATATATACAGGATAAACTGGAAAGAGTCAACAGAGGGAAGAAATTAACATTAAATGGGATGAGAAATCATAGTTAAATGGAATCACAGAATGTTAGACTTGGAAGGTTCATCAATGGACATCCAGTTCAACTTCTATTCCCCAAAAGAATGCCCACTTCAGCGTATGTAACAAGTGGTCATTCAGCCTCAGCTGGAAGTCTCCTGCTGAAGGGGTTCCACTCCATCTTAAGGCATTGTAAGAATTAGAACCTGGTGATTTTAGGAACTAAAGCTCCAGGAGGAGACCCTGGGGTCATTTAAAGACAGATGAGAAAAACAGGGTCAAGAGAAATCTCAAGGTTTATAAAGCACTTTCCTCACTTTCCTGTGAGGGAGATACGAGAAGTGCTGTTATTCACATTTCCCAGATAAGAAAATTTGAGTTTAGAGAGGCAGGTAGCAAGCATTTGGTAAATTCTTGTTATGTGCCAGGAATTGGGGTAAAAACTCGGGGTAAAATTTCAAGCAAAAAGGAGAACAGGTCCCTGCCTTCAAGGAGTTGATGGGATAACAACATACAACAGGGAGTAGAGAAAGGGAGAGGGTAAAGGTCTCCGTAGAGGCAGCCAGGTGGTACAGTGGATAGAACAGTGGGCCTGGAGTCAGCAAGCCCTGAGTTTCAAAGCTGATCTCAGACACGCCTTAACAGTATGACCCTGGGCAAGTCACTTAAATTCTGTTTGTCTTAATCCATTGGAGAAGGAAATGGCAGGCCACTTCAGTATCTTTGCCAAGAAAACCTCCTACAGGGTTATAAAGAGTTGCATGCAGCTCAACAACTGAACAACAAAGATCCCCATACAAAGGGATAGTGGTGGAGTCCCAGGGAGTCAAAGCAGAGCTGAGATGAAGGATGGCCAGCCTGGGCCACTCCCCAAAATGCAAATGTTGGAAGAAACTCAGCACTGGATTAAAGGGGGCTGGTGGGGCAGAGGGATGTTGAATGAGGTTACATGGCTCACTCCTTGGTCATCTACCAAGTAAGCATCAAAGCCAGGGTTCAAATCCATGTCTTCTGATGGCCCTCTCACCATCTTGTCATCTGTCTCTCAAGGCAAACATGGTGAGAAATGGCAGCAGGCCCACAAAGCTCAGTGTAGATGAATTTTGATTTCCATGGTTCCCCAGACACATGGTTTCTACATTTATCAGGACCACTGGCTAAGAAATGAAATGCCTAATATCCCCCATGAACACCATCCAAGCCGTGATGTGAACATTGGCAGATACACTTTGTAGTCTGGCAAATCTTTCACCTTCCCATTGCTATGCTTGGCCTCTTCTGAGACAGGGTGATCAGAAGAGCATTTATCAAACCCTAAGCTAATTGTAGGTAGCTACTGTATATGTTCCAGAAAGAATTAAGGAATTTTTCAAGTCAGGAATTTCCATTTCATTCCAACATTAGGCAAAAAGAAACCACAAATCAAACCTTCATAGATGTGGGGCTAGAAGTGATCTTATAATCTAATCTCATTTTGGAGATGAAGAAGCTGAAGCCAAGACGAAGTAACTTGCCCAAGGTCACGTAAGTATTATGTGGCAGATCAGGAATTTCAATCCAGGGCCTCAGACTCCAAATCTAGAATAATTTTTCTTTGCACTATGATTTTAATTTAATGGTCCTAGTCAAGTTAAGTCAACATTAAGAATTTATGAAATACCTACTATGTTTCAACACTATGCCGAGAACTTAGGATACAAAGGAAGCCTTCAAGGAGCTGACAATCTAGTATAATAAGTTCAATAGTTATATATTTTGTTGTTGTTCAGTCGTGTCTAGCTCTTCGTGGCCCCATTTGGGATTTTCTTGGCAAAGATACTGGAGAGGTTTGCCATTTTCTTCTCTAGTCAGATTTGAACTCAGATCTTCCTGACTCCAGGTCTGGCATTCTATCCATTGAGCCATGTAGCTGCCCATAATTATATATAACAGGAACCAAATCCAAGAATCTAGCCCCTATCCCTATATGAATAGAAATTAAAAACAAGACAAAATTATAAAGTCTTGAAGCAAAAAGCAGTCATTTGTTAAAATGTGGCTACCTTGTCTCCATCCACACAGGTAGAGTCTCTTGTTACCCTGCTTTGTGGGAATGTGCAAATCCTAGGCCACTGACCAAATGATTTGTATTGAAATGGGGACTGACAGGGCAGGGATCGCTCCTAGACAGCTGTAACAACAAAAAACTTCCAAAGAACACTGTTCGGGATTTCTGCTGCCATGGGGGTGATAACTAGACAGGGAACAATTTTCTTTTCCCTTGCAACCGTTCCAAAGATGACAAGGTCTGCAGGAAGCCCAAGGTACTATAGATTTGTGTAGCTAGATTCTCACTGCTAGCTCATTGGATGTTTTCACTAATCAGTCCTGCATCATCAGTGAGCTCATCCAACAAATGGAAAGAAAAACAAGAAGAAAGCTACCAAGCTGAAAAGTCTTGAACCCTCTTCCACTTCCCAGAGCTCTTTCTAAGCTAGGCTGCTCCAGCAAGTGGATGATGGATAACACAGAGAAACAGCAGGGAGCCTCTCACTTAAAGCACTTTCTCTAAACTTGATTTGGTTCAGCCTAATTACCTTTCATTAAGTGATCAAAGTCTTCCCTCCCCCTGCCCCCAAGAATTTCTGAACTTTAAAAAGAGTCTGATTCACAGATATAGAGAACTCGCCCATGGAAGACACATTCAGAGTGATTCAGGGGGAAGTATAAAGAACAGAAAAATGATATAAAATATATATAGTAATAATGTAAATGGAAAAAGCAACAAAAGTAAACAAAATTCAATGCTGTGTAATTATAATGACTAAGACTGGCCTCATAAAAGAGGTGAAAAGATTTACCCTCCTTCCTTATTTATGAAGGTGGGGGACTATGTATGTATTCAAATGCGTGGTTGATTATATTGGTGAGTTTTGCTGAAATGCTTTTTTTCTCTTAATCTTTGTTATAAGGTAAGGTTGCTAGATAAGGGAATGGGAAGGAATATATTTGGAAACAGAGGTAATATAAAAACAAAAGATATTAAAATATAATTGAAAACAAAATTGAAAATAATTTTTAAAATACTTAGCCTACCTCACAAATCTGTTTTGAATAAAGTGCTCTATAAACATTAAAGTACTATATGAACTCTTCTGGGAATTCAATATCCTACCAGATTGCATCAGTTTTGATACCCATTCCACATCTGTAGCCTCAGGACCCTCTGCAACTCTGATTAGAGGGCTAAGTAGCAGAGTATAGAGTAGCTCCTCTCAAAGTCTTTATTTAAAAAGATCTTCCAGACTCCCAGCTCTTCATTTTCCAACAGCTTGAACTCCTTAGACTAAACTCCATCATGGCAGAGTATACTTTCTGTCCTAGGTTCTCTCCCCCTCCTTTTCAGCTTCCTTTTTTGGGGGGGTAGGGGGAAGGCAGGTCAATTGGGGTTAAGTGACTTGCCCAAGATCACATGACTAGTAAGTGTTACGTGTCTAAGGTCAAATTTGAACTCAGGTCCTCCTGACTCCAGGGCTGGTGCTCTATTCACTGTGCTACCTCGATACCCCCTCAGCTTCCTTTTGTGTGTTGTTTTCCCCCATTAGACTATAAGCTCCCTGAGGGCAGGACCTGTCTTTCTTTTTCCTATTTGATTCCCTAGTACTTAACACAGTGCCTAGCACTTTAAAAAAAAAAGTGGGTACTAGATACATTTCTTTCTCTGAAAAGTCAGTTGTTAAACCTTTATCAGCACACCCCTGTAAAGGATATTTTAGAATGGATTGCTATCTCCGTCCCTTGCTCCTTTTTATGCTTTTTTTCCCTCTAGTAGGATGTACATTCCTTGAGGACAAGGATTGCACCTCAAATTATGCATACATACATACATACACATATACATAAATGTATACACACATACATAGACATACACATATGTGTACACATACAAATACATATGTGTATGTATATTTGTGGCATTTAGCACCTGGTTTTGTACATAGTAAGTACTTAATTGCTTAGTTAATGTTTGTTGACAGATTGAATAGGTTTCTTCTCTTTTTGGTGGCAGGGAGGCAGATTTATTCCTTTGAGAAGAATTACCAAGCTCTACCTCCAGCTAGCCCTTTGGGGGTAATAGCTATATTTTATATTTGCTCTTTGGCCTTTCTTATGCTGGTCACATTAAAAAGGTACACTTTTTCCCTTATAAAAGTTTGAGACTTGGGTTGACACTCAGCTAAACTTTATCCCATTTAGAAACAGATAAATCAAGGATTATCTTATTTCTATGAACTGGTAGAAAGAATAACCAATCACATCACAGGTACTAAAATATCCCACTGAAAGGGGGAAAAAAGCTGATCCAAACTCGCTCAAGTCAATATCCAAAAGGTGAAAGGCATTTGCAGAGGTCTTGGGATCTTTTTTTTTTTTTAATCCTGCTGGGCAAATGTGTTATAAGAAATGGTGAATGGTTTGAAAGAATCAGGCCTACTTTCCATTTTCAACTATAATATTTGGTGCTTGAAAACTGCTTCAGGAACTATGCCCAAAGGGCGATCAAACCATACCTACCCTTTGACCCAGCAATACCACTACTAGGTCTGTATCCCAAAGAGATTATAAAAAAGGGCAAAGGACCCACATGTACAAAAATCTTTATAGTAGCTCTGTTTGTGGTGACCAAGAACTGAAAATTGAGGGGATGCCCATCAATTAGGGGATGGCTGAGCAAGTTTGTAGTATATGAATGTAATGGAATACTATTGTAATGGATGTAATGGAAGGTAATTGAATACTATATGCTGAACAGGAGGACGTCAGAAAAACTTGCAAAGACTTATATGAACTGATACAAAGTGAAGTGAGTAAAAGTAGGAAAGCATTGTATACAGTAACAGCAAACTTGTGTGATGATGAACTATGATTGACTTGGCTCTTCTCAGCATTACAATGATCCAAGACAGTTGCAAAAGACTCATGATGGTTAATGCTATCTACATCCAGAGAAACAACTATGGAATCTGAATGCAGATTCAAGCATACTACTTTCACTTTTTTCCCCACAGTTTTTCCTTTTGTTCTGCTTCTTCTTTTACAATCTGATTAATATGGAAATATGTTTTACATGACTGTGTATATACCAAATTGCTTACTCTCTTAGGGATATGGGAGGGGAAGAAGGAAGAGAGAAAGTTTGGAGCTCAAAATTTTATAAAAAATAAATGTTAGAGCACCAGTCCTAGAGTCAGGAGGACCTGAGTTAAAATCCATCCTTAGACACTTGACACTTACTAGCTGTGTGACCCTGGGTAAGTCCTTTAACACCAATTGTCTCTCACACACATACCCACATTTAATGGTAAAAATTGTCTTTGCATGTAATTGGGAAAAAATAAAATATTATTTAAGAGAAAAATGGAGAATTGAAAGAAAAATGAAAAAGTAAAATTATTTATAAGCTCTACAGGAACTGAAAGGGTTCAACTAATAATCATGCAGAAAACAGAAAAAAGTGAACTCAATGATTATGGTTGAGGTCATTCAAAAACATTTAAAGTTCCACCTAAAAATGCCTTTTCTCTAAATACTTCAGGAACCCCAGACTGGTTTTAATTTTTAAGTTGAGAGACAGCTCAGAAGGCCCAATGTCCTCAAGTTCAGATTTATCCTGCACAGGGAAGCAACAAGAAAAAGAAAGTCCTTGATGATACATACCTGGAAAAGCCCAGACATCTCCATTACATGGCCCAATTCTTCCTCTAGCTGTGCTGAGAGTCAAGGATTTCATTTGGCAGGGATGATTTCTATTTTCCAAGGAAGGCCTCTGTATCCTCACCTGGAAAATAAGAGGTAGAGGTGGAGGAGGAATGGAAGCTGGGTTAGATGACCTCTGGGGCTTCTTCCAGGTCTAGATTTATGATCTTAAGGGATTCTAAGCTTTCAGATGCCTTTAAGCTTCAAGGCCCTACAAACCAACTTGGTTAATTCCTGATGTGATGATAATAATACAAGGAGTAACCAAGACCAATTCATTTGAGTGGAAACAGGGAATTAGTTACTGGAGTAGTTCCCAAATGATTTTGAGCAACAATTCTAGTAGCTTCCTATTTTAGCTAATTATTCTTGCTAACTATATGCCAAGCTCAATTGTCTTACCCACTGAAAGGAAGAGTACATGTAATATTTTGTGCCCTCTAAATTTCAGAGTCCTAGGGCAAAGCCCTGCTTACCCCTCTCTAATTATACTTCTGAAAGGGTTTCCAAAATCCTTGAATTCAGGATTGAATCTGAGAATGGCAGATAAGACGTCATCTGACCTTCTCGTGGAGGATCAAGGGTACGCTCGAACCTGCTCCAACAGGCCGGATTGCTAAATTTTTAATGTGAGCATTTATATTTCTCTTTTGGTCTTGGCTACAAATCAGAATTTGATTTATGGTTTTCTTGGTTGTCTAGACTTAAACAGATGTTGATAATGTAGATTAAAGCTTTTAAAAAGTGGGTAGTGGGCACATTTTCTTTTTCTGGTGAGCTAGTTGTTCAACCTTTATCAGCACATGCTGCAAAGGATACTTTAGAATGAATTGCTTTTTCAGCCACTGATACTCTCCCTCCTTTCCATGCTAGTCCCACAAGGCCCTAAGGGTCTTATAACTCCATCCTTCCTTTCAGGATCAGTTTCTATGGGGGTGGAGGGTGAGGAATAGAGAAGAAGGAGGGGGAGAGGGAATAAGTAGCAGGCACAGAGAAGGAGGTACAGGAGAATTAGGTCCCTTTTCTCCCATCTGAGAGAAGTAATTCACTAAATTTATCCAAGCTCAGCTAGTTAGCAACATAGCTGGAAAATGATAACCCCAGGATGTGGAATTTTTGGAACAAGATTTTTAATTTATGCCAACCTTCCAAATTCATTCTGAGCACCTTGCAGTCAACATTTCCATCTGCTTTATAGACCCTAAGTAATGGAACCCCTCAGAGGCCTAGGCCCCCACCCTAATCGCTAGACCATATTGTCTCCCTTGGCCTCCTCCATTGCCATGAAGCTGTTTGCCAAATAAAACCACTAGGAGCCTGTTCTTTACCTTCCAATTCAAAGAGCAGAACTGCATGAAATGTTCACTTCCAGGGTCATTTTTATTTATAAACCCAAAGTCTTCAGCAAAGAAAATATGAAGGCCTGCAGTGCAAACCTTATTACAGCAAAATCTAGAGGATAATTTATTTACCCCATGCCTACATTCAATTGCTGTGTTTCATTGACTAGGCTTTTATTATCTGAAGAGCAAATCTTGTGGAGGTGAAACATTTATGACCCACATTAATTCAGTGTCCTTAGTCCTTATGTTTCTCAGCTTGCCTTGAGCCACAGGCATGTCATTTAGAAAATGTCTGGGAGAAGTGGGTTGAGGCGCTGATCAGTGGCAATTTATGGCAGGACTTCGCAAAAATCTCCTCAAATGCTGATGAATTCTCCCCAACACCTCATTGTCCAGATCCCCCGTGGCACAGATGCAGATGGGCTGGGGTGGGTCGAGAAGCCGCAACCATAAAAGGATGCTATCTCAAGTGGGGACTTTGTAAAATATGGTCATTCACCGATGCCTTGCATAGCTCTCTGTTTTCCTGACTATCTTGTGTTGCTATTATCCCCCTAAATTCCCAAATTCCTAACCATTGCAAACCTTCTGGCTTCAGACCACTTCTCAGGCCTCCTTTTCATGACTACTGCCTAACCCTAGGGATTTATTTATCCTGGCCCTACCTAAGGTGGTATTACCATTTCTCTTAGTTCATGGCCTGGACCATGTCTTTTTTGACCCTGGTGTTTTATCTCCCTCCAGGCCTATTGACTAGCCCTAATCATTAACTCTGCCTCAACCTCCCATGAGATAGGGACCCAATAATCAAGACTAAAAGGAAATACGTATACTAGGTAATGATGGTCAGTTGAGTTCTGCATCACTGAAGTGTAGGGGTCTCTCTCCTATTTTCCAGTTCCTTTATATGGAGGGGTATACTGTACAAAAAAGGAATTTAACATAATGGCCAGGAGAGCAGAAAGGGGTGAATGAAGTGATCACAAGACTTTGAGGATGTTTCCTACACAACATAATTGTTCCTTTTGCAAAAACCGACCATTAAAAATCTCACAAACAAATGTAGAGATAAGAAACACACACTTCACTGACTACAATGAAATAAAAACTACATTCAATAAAAGGACATTGAAGAAAGGATTTAGGTTAAGTAGAGACCAAATAACCTAATCCTAAAGAATTGACAGGTCAAAGAACAAATGACTCCATTAAAGGTATGGACAATAGTATGATGCATAAAAAAAAAAAATTTGGAGAAGCAGGTAGAGGATTTCTTATGGGGAAAATTGATGCCTGCAAACACTTTCCAACAAAATAAAGAAAGATCAGGTCAATGAATTGTGCATACAACTAAGAAAAAAATACGAGAAAACCAACACATTTAAAAGTTCGATCAAATATCAAAAGAAATTTGAAAATCACAACATGAAGTGCTCAATAAATGGTTCTTTGTTAAATGAATAATGGGAATGTCAGAAGGTGTCACAAGATGGTAACTCACGAAAATTAGCATCAAGGGGCCTAATTTAGGATTCTTCCTTATGTTTTTCATCAAAAGGAAATTCTCTAAGAAGTTATATATCCCAACAAGCCAAATAAGTCACCTGATAAGGAAAAAGAGGCTTAGAATATTCAACCACAGATCAGGATTACAAGGGGCAATTAGAAAATGACAGAATTTAAGAAGGATATCAATAAAGGAGTGTCCAAGTAGGACAATCAGAATGGAGAATGACTTTGAATCTATGTTATATGAGGACAGTTTGAAGGAGCTGGGAATATTCAACTTGTAGAAGGAAAATAGTCAGAGATGACATGATAGATGTCCTCAAGAATTTGAAGGGCTGTCCTATGGAGGAGTGGTGAGATTTGTACTTCTTGGCTCTAAAGGGAAGAACCAGAAACTATGCGTGAAAGTCACAAAGAGACAAATTTTTGTTCATCTGTCAGCAAAAAATTCCTAGCAATTTGAAATGTCCAAAAATGGAATGCACGTCCTTGAGAGATGGTGCGTTTCCCTTTCAGGAAGATAACCACTTGATGCACTGTTCAAAATATTATAAAGATTTCTTTTGGGTAGAAGATGGATTAGAATTTTGGATCTCAGTTTCTGTGATTGTGGAAAAAGAAATTAGTGGAGAAAGTAATAAAAAAAATTAAAACTACTTCTGGAGTAGAAATCCCTAGGGACAATCTAGAGAAGAAGATAAGACATTTCTATATAAGTTTTTATTATTCTTTAATCAAAGCAGACCAAGAAGACATCTTTAATTAAGGCAGATCAAGAAGACAAAGGCTTACCTTAAAAAAAAAAAAAGATAACCAAAACACATTCCAGATATTTTATATTTCTTACAGATAATCAGACAAATTACCCCAGTGTCTTATAGGGAATTCTTGGAATAATAGAAAATTTAAATATCTCTATTATTATAAATAATTATAAAAGTATAATTATTATATAATATATTATATTTTATATGTAATACATTATATATAATATATTATAATTATAATGATTATTATAAATAATTATAAAAATATAAAAATAAAAATTACAAATTTAAAATGTCTCTATTATTTTTTGCTGTTACCCAGGCTTCAGGGGAGAAGAAAGAAATAATTTCAGGTATGCCTCACTTAACACAATAGATTTGGTCTCAAAAAGCAATTTTTAAAATTTAAGTCACATTTAAACATACTAAGGAAACTTGTGGCACAATGGATAGAGTTCTGGGCCTAGAGTCAGGAAGACTCATCTTCCTGAGTTCAAATCTGGTCTAAGATACTTACTGTGTGACCCTAGGCAGGTCACTTTACCCTGTTTGCTTCAGTTTCCTCATCTGTAAAATGATCTGGAGAAGGAAATAGCAAACTACTCTAGTATCTTTGCCAAGAAAACCCCAAATGGGGCCATGAAAAGTCGTGAAGCAACTCAACAACAAAAGTGAAAGGAAGCTCATAATCAGAGAAATGCTATGGTTGTAGTCCTTTGTAAAATGAATACTCACCTAGGTGTTTTGAGTTTTGGCTTGAAGAAAAGGCAGACCTACAGTAAAGGCTTTCACTGTGGGAACATACAGACCTGGCCTCTCACAATAGCTGAATAGAGACTGGAGAGGAACTAGACCTTAGTATAGGGTACTCCCAAATGTGGAAACTCCAGCTAGTAATAAAGGTCAGGACCTACTCTGAAACTCAGATTCTTAGAGATTTTCCTAGGGAACTTCAACTTTCCTAGAGAACTTCTGGGTGTCCAGAGTCACTCAACCAACTATGTGTGTCAGGTGTAAGACTTAAACCCAGATCTTTCCAATGAAATGCTATTTTCTTACATATAAAGGGTTAAAATTCCTTCTCATTTTCCTTTTGATCCAAAGGAGAGAATTATTTTCAAGTTGACCCCCCCACACACACACACACATACACACAAATATGGTAAACACATATCCCAATGCTGTCATAAAACAGGATTCAATTGAGAAATTGAGACAACCAAAGTTTTGCAATTCAAGCATCTAGCAAAATGCAACCAACCAACTATCTTCAGCCATAGGGCCCAATGGCCTCCAATGCTTTACCCCTTGGCAAAGCCAGATAAGAGCAGAACAAAACTTGTTTTCAGACATGCTCTCCACTGGATTGATGGCTTCAACTGAAGCCAAATTGACTTCATCACCCATCTGATCTCCTGGCCTGTTGGATGCAACATCTGGAAGGGACGCACAAACTAGTGTTGGTCACTTTCATGGAAAAACAAATAGCTCCTATCTTGAAAGCTCAGGGAAAGGTGGTGTTTGTTTAGAAAGTGAGCTTTTTTTTTCTGATCTAGGGAAGCCAAACAGACCCAGGAACTTTCGACATAAACAATGAAGAAACTAAAATAAACCCTTAGAAAGAATAAATGATAGGAACATTTTTTTCCACATGAATCATATGTTAATTATTGTTCCCAAAAATGTAAACGAAGTCAATTTATCCTCTGTCAGCAAGTAGAGCATAGGAGGAATCTTGTACCTACCCAAGGATTATTGGATTTTTTTATTTTTTAAGAGATGGAAGAGATCTTAGAAATTCTCTGTTTCCCACTCCCCCCACCCCTTGACTACATTGTAAGGAAACAAAATTTATCCAAGGTTGCAAAAGTAGAGACAGGCTTTTACCAAAGAATTTCATAGAAACAAAAAGTCACAGTTAGAAAGTGTTAGAACTGGAAGAGATTCTCAAGAGAATCTAGGTCAATTCCCTCATATACTGAGGAAGAAACTCAGATTCAGACTTGCCTCAGGTTACACAAGTAAGTGGTGGAGCTGAGATATGAATCCGGATCTCCCTATTCCAAAACCAGGACTCTTTTCTGCCTGTCCTCAAATCAAGCCAATCTGTATGATCACAGAGATGAGGAAGACTGAAATTATTACCTGTGTGATTGAAGCAAGTAACAGTTTGACTTGATCTAGCATTTGCTTGCAAGGATACAACCTCTAGTTTTTTTTTTCTCTGCTAGTAATGATTAAAATGATAGCAATAAATGTAAAGTTTTACCCTTGGGTCCAAGAAGTGAATATGACAAGTATATGATGGAGAGAAAAGGGAGTGTAATTAGACAATGGTTTCCCGAAAAAAGATCCAAGAGATTTAGCATTCCACAAGTTCAATATAACTTGATGATGTAAAGTGGAAGTTAAAAAAATGATCACATAAATTGGGCTGCATTAAGAGAGGCACAACTTCCAGCAATAGGTAGCAGATTGTACCACTTTTTTCTTTTCTCATCAGACCCTATCTAGAATATTGTGTTCATTTCTAGGCATTTTGCTTTAGAGAAGACATTGATAAGACAAAAAATGTCCAGGTGAGAATACTGGTTAAGGGTCTTATATATATGTTATATAAAGAGCAGTTGGATTCAATTAAGTTCAATAAACATATACTAAGCACCTACTATATGCCAGGCACTGAAGCTGAAGGAAATAAAGAATAGAAGGGAAATAGAAGATTCACAGTGGAAAATTCTATTTGGCCAGGCTGTCATGCTAAAGAGGAATTCGATTTTTGTTTGCTTGTTTTTGGCATGAGAGAATAATGTTGGGAGCAAATGGTGGAAGTAGGAAAGGGGCACATTTAGGTAGGATGTAAGGAAAAGCATATAATAATGAGATTTATCCAAAGTGAAATTAACTGCCCCAGGAAATATAGGTTTCCCCCTCACCAGACATCTTCATGCAAAGGCACAGAGCATATTATAGTAAAGATTCCTTTGAGGATAGGGGTTAAACTAGATGGCTATTGCATTCCCTTCCAACTCTGACATTCTGTGATTGTGAGATATTACAGTTGGAAATTTGAAAAAAAAAAAACAACAACTAGCATTTGCTTCCCAAAAGTCTTCCTCCTCCTGCCCCCTGCCAAATTAATAATATCCCCAAACACATTGTATTCCTGAACTATGCTGTGTATCACTATTGGGTCAAACATGTATCAAGTACCTACTACGTGTCAGGTACTGTTCTAAAAGCTGGAGGTACAAAGACAAAAAAGAAATAATCCATGCCTTCAAGGAGTTTACATTCTATTGGGGAAGGATATAAGTATTTATAAAATATTTGCAAAGAAACACAAGGGGAATTCAAATTGAGGAAAAAATCTCTGGATTTGACTAAAGAAAGGTGATTGATGAGTTAGGAGAGAAAAGTTGAGTGAGAGACAAGTCAGATTTCAGGAATGAGTAGAGAAACAGAGGCAGCAGCTCAGGTGGCTCAGTGGATAGAGCATTGGGTCAAGAAGATTTGAATTCAAATCTGACCTCAAAGACTTACTGCCTATGTGATCCTGGGTGTGTCACTTAACTCAGTTTGCCTCAGTTTCCTCATTCATAAAAATGAGCTGGAGAAGAAAATGGGAAGCTACTCCAGTATCTTTGCCAAGAAAACACTGTTCATGGTCACAAAAAGGCAGACACGACAGAATTGCCTGAACAAAAACAAGAGAAATAAAAGCATTTCTCATTCTCATATTGGAACACAGAACTCTGACAGGATCTGTGCACTGTCCAAGGCTTCCTGAACTCCAAGACAGACAGACAGACAGAAAGACACACACACACACACACACACACACACACACACACACACAAACATTTTCTCTCCCAACCAAATACAATTTCTTTTCCCTTCTACTCACTCCCATCAATCTCAACTGGAACACAATATGAACTTAGGATGAGATCCTCTCTGTTTCTGTTACATTAATGGAAACTTCATATAATAAATGTCTAGTTGGAAAAGATTCCCTGAAAAAACAATAGGTAGAAAAGAATCTAACTCCACTTTAAGTGCTTCCTACTAACCTAAATAGCTAAACACCAAGATCAACTTTGTGCCCACTATTGCTCTCGTATCCAAGATCTCAGTACAAATCTCAGCAAATGTTTCTAATAAATTTGGACTTACACATATGTGTTTTAATAGAAGAGTACAGGGGAGAAAATATCCTGGAGACTTCACACATTCCAGGGATCCAACCATATTTGTCTGAGGAGTCATCCTGTCCCATGGCTTCTAAGTGAGTCTCTGGTGCCATTGGGGAAAGCTTTTACTTCAGAAGACTGAATGTCTTTGTGAACCCAACAGGCTTCTTTAGGCATGAGGCCAAAGCAAAAGGGATGGATGAGATCAGCACACACTCCAAACACTACAGAGTCTCCTCAATTAGTCACTTTAAGTGGGGCCTCCACATTTGCATGTATGATGAGATGCAGCTTCAGAGGGCCCAGGAAGAAGTAATTAAATATTCCGGAATATGCTCAAGATTTCAGTGTGAAATCCAAAACTTCATAAACACTAAGAAATCCTTTGCATTTTAGTTCATTCTTATTTTTCCAAACTTTTTATACTTTACTCTTCTCTACAGATTCTGCAATCCAGTTCCCCTGGCCTACACTCCATCTCCTGATTCAGTTCTTTGCTTTAGTACCAACCATCCCCCACACTTGAAATATTCTCCCTCCTCTCCTCTACTTCCTGTCTTCCTTAGCTTCCTACAAGATTCAGCTAAAATCCCACCTTTTCCCAGCCTTTCCATCATCTCCTTCTTCCTCCCCACTTCCCCCAAAGCTTCCTTCACTTTATCTTCCATCTACTAAGTATATATCTTGTACATATGTAGGTATGTACATACTGTCTCCAATTAAAATGTGAGGTCTTTGAAGGCAGAGATTGTATTTTTCCCCCTTTTATATTCAGTGCTTAGCACAGTGTATTTAGTACACAGTAAGTGATTAATAAATGCTTAATGATGAACTGACTTTCCCCAGTCATGGCTGCCTTGGACCACAGTGTGGGGAAACCCTCCAAGGTTAACACTTTCCAGGATTCCTTTTGAAGGTCATTCTGGAAAGAATCATCCCCATTGGGTTTGGGGAAGGGAATCATTCTGGGGGCTTGACTTCAGTTCTCCACAAATTCAAAGAAATTGACCATAAGAGGAGATGATTATTTCTCACAGCATGTGTTCCCACTTGGGTCCATTTAATTAAGCTAAAAGCATCATAGGTAGGTAATTACTCAATCAGTTATTATTTACTAAGTGCCAACTATGTGCAAAGGTTGTGCTAGGTGATGAAAAACAAAGATATCTAAAATATGGTCCTTAGCCTCAAAGAGGAAGTTGGAAAGATAGGGCACATGTATAGAAAAATAATGAGATATACACCATATGTGACTGATTACTGATGCAGGTGAGCAGTGAATAGAAGGAAGATGTTGCTGTGAGCACAAAGCTGCAATGGTATCGGGACCCATTCCCCAGAAGGGCTTGGCTTCAAGAAACCCCTAATGCTGCTCTTGATTTAGAGAGACTCTCTGTAAGTTTAGAGTCCTCAGTCTACCCTTCTCCAATGGCCCCTCTCTATTCCCAGCCCAACCCTGTTAACAGTAGCTCCTTCTAGCTTAGACTCCTTCAGGAACCTCAGCCCATATAAACCCCACAGGAGCTATGTATGATAGCAAGCTTCTCAGTGGTTCCAAGACCCCCTGAAGGATGGAGTTTCAGTTCTCAGACTGGATTTCCTGATGTGGGGATGATTAAGGCAGGTTTCTAACATTATTTAATGTGGTAGGGGTTGATTTTATTTATTTAAAAAAATTTTTGGTATGAGACTACTATCCAAGATGGTCTGGAAACTGAAAACTTCTGTGCTGGAAGGAAAGGAATGCTGTGTATGTGTTCTGTATGTATGCAACATATACAACACACACACTTTACATTACTGCTCCAACTCATTCTCTGAGAACAGAGAATAGTTCAGAATATCCTTCCCTTCCCTTCCCTTCCCTTCCCTTCCCTTCCTTCCCTTCCTTCCCTTCTTCTTTCCTTCTCTCTCTCTCTCTCTCTCTCTCTCTCTCTCCTTTCTTCTTTTATTTTTACATCACTTCCCAAGGATTCCCCTCCCCCACAAAAAACCTAAGTGAAACAAGCCACACATACAAGAAAAAGAAAAATAGGAAAACAATATTGTTAATTAAACCAAATCAACATATTAACCTACTTTTTCTAATTGGATCATAAATCTAGAAGTTAAAGAAACCTTTTCATTTTATAGATAAAGAAACTAAGACAAAAAGGGGATGTGTCACTTGCCCACGATCACACATCTAGTCATTTCTTCCAATCTGAGCCTTTCCATTCTGCCACATTCTGTACTGATGAGGGAATTAAAGTCTATACTGATAAAAATCACTTGCCTAAGGTCACATAAGTCATAAGCATGAGAACCAGGATTTGAACCTGGGTCATCGGACTCCAAATCCAGCTGTCTTTCCACCACCGCACTATCTACAATTTGCTCCAGCACCCTGGAGATCCCCCGCAGGCCTTCTCATCTCTCACTCTTATTCCTCCCAAAGTTCAGTAGCTTAAGCTGCTTCCTGGGCAGCATTTGAAGCTAAGGGCAACAGAGGCTTTCTCTTTTCCTTTTTAGGAGACAATGAAACCAGGTTTATGCCCTTAGGGAAGGATTTCTTCATAAATGTGTTTTCCATTACATTACACAGAGGCAGAGCAACATGAGGGTCATCCTCGGGTCTCCCTCTGGAAGCCTTTAGGATCTGTTTCCTCTAAAAGAGCAGCTCTCTGCCCTGATCATTTTCTGAGCATTTTAGAAATTGTGAGACTTACGACATGCTAAAGAGACGGCCAAAATCCCAAATCACAGCTCGCTCTTCTTTCTGCCAAGGTTTTTCACCGATTTGTCTTTTTTCTTTTCCTTTATCTTTCTTCTTCTCTCTGACAGTCATCTCCTTCAATCTATTTTCCCTGATAAACACACACATATAGACACATGTGTCTATATGTGCACATGTATGTATATTAGAATACACGTGTGTGATGAACACACATACATGTGTGTTAGAACGCATGTTGGAATGTATGTGCATGTCCACATATGCCTGTGTACATATATACATGCATATGTGTATACACACATAGGGAGAAAGATAGGTATCTATGTCTATCTATTTAAGTCTATATCTCTAGATCTATCAGTATCTATCTATCAATCATCTATCTATCTAATCTATCTATCTATCTATCTATTTTTTTTTACCTTGATATTCCATTATGATCTGGCTCTCATGAGAATTTAGATGGAATAAAGAGACCCACAGAGAAGCAAGGATTCAAGCTGTATCTCTGGCTCATCCTGGCTGTGTGACCTTAGGGGAGTAACTTCAGATCTCACTTGTCCCAGACACTCTCTCAGACTCTAAGTCAAGTTGTCAGCCTGCACTGAGGGAGAGGGCTTCCACAAGGGGAATTCCTTTCACTAATGAAATCCAAAGTCCTGACCAAACAATAAAACAGACTAGTGGAAAGAAGACAAGACGCAGTCATAGAATCCTCGATTTGGAGCTGGAAGGGACCACAGAGGCTTTCTAGATAAAAAAAATGGAGCATAAAAAGCCTCTGAGAGATTATGACTTGCCTATGGTCACACAGCCGGTAAGTGTCTGAGGCAGTCAAGTCCTGATACTTCACCTATGAACAAGTAAAGCACTTTTCTGAGCCTTGGTTTCCCTATCTATGGGGATAATAAGTCTCACAGGGCTGTTGTGAGGAAAATGCTTTATAAAAGTCTGCTGTGACCTATTATTAACTGCTTTATTTTCTTTCCTTGGGATGAATTGTGGGAAGATAAGAGAATAAGACCAGAAACTACCTGTCTCCAATCCCCCAATAATGCCTCAAAGTAAATTTTAGAGCAGCAGAAATAATTAAAAGCCAAGGGAAAGCAGTAGATCAGTCTAAGACCACTTGGGAGCACATAGGAAAGCTCTGAGTCGTTCAGGTGATGGTGTGGTCTGACTGAAGTGCAGATACCTCTGGGACACTTCAGAGTCAACAAACAGCAAACCTCAGGCAGCTAGTTAGGTGGCAGCCTTCCTTCAGGAGCTTTAGCCCCACTGTGACTGTGGGGGTTGGGCACCTGATCAGGAGAAAATTTGGGGGGCCTTCAGCTGGTGCTAGATGAGGGGCCCAGGCCCAGGAGTGCTGCTCACACTCTGTCCCACAGCCCACGAGGAAGAGCAAACCCATACTGGTGAGTGTGGCCACAGAGAGGCAGGGCCCTGTGGTCCCTGGGGAGAGCCCAGTCTGATTTCCATACCAGCACAGGCAAGGTGAGCTAACACCAGCAGCCACCTGAAAGACTTCAGGGAGCAAGAGAGTTTGTGGTGGCAGCAGTACTGGGGGCCCTGGTTGTGGTTCCAGGTCAGAGAGGTATACCTGAGGTCACTTATAGACCAAGGCAGGTATCCGAAGAGCAGCGACCATACCTGGCATTGGATTATGTCTTTGTCCTTCATTTTCAAAGAGGACCACGGCATCAAGGAGATGATGACTTGACTTGCAGTTGACTTTGATTTGATTGAGGGAGGGCTGTGCAAGGTCACTAGCCTCATTTTCTCCTCCAAAGTCATCAGGGTCCAGTGGCTAGATATTCATCAGGATGGCTGGAGATGGCCCAGGACACAATGGGAAACCCTGGTCTTTGACTTATAGAACACTGGAAGAAACAAGAGGTCAAAGGTCCCCAGATATAGCTCAGAAAACAGTAGTATGTAAAACCTGAAACCTGAGACATTATTCCTCACACACCCCTGAGAAGAGATTAACTCTAACACAAATTAGCAACCAAGAAGTAGGCCATTTTTTAAAATGATCAAACAAACAAACAGAAAGGACCCAATCAAAGACAGCTATGATGGTGAGAGAGAAGATCAAGGTTTAAACTCAGAAGAAGACAAAACAGCTTTTTATAAAGGTTCGCAAGCCCAAAAAGAGCTCTTGGAAGAACTAAAAAAAAAAAAAAAAAAAGACTTTAAACTCCAATAAGATAGATTGAGGAAAAAATTGGGAAAATAAGAGTAATGCAAGAAAAGCAAGAAAATTATGAAAAGAAAGTCAATCAATTGGAAAAAGAGATCCAAAAACTTACAGAAGAAAATAACTTCTTAAAATTAGAATTGGGCAAGGGGAAAGCTAATGACTCCATAAGACAAAAAGAAATAATAAAACGAAATCAAAAGAATGAAAAAATAGAAGTGAACATAAAACATTTTATTAGAAAAACAACTGACCTGGAAAACAGATTGAGGAAAGATAATATAAGAATTGTCAGACTACCTGAAAGTTATGAGCAAAAAAATTCTAGACACTATACTTAAGAAATTATTAAGGAAAATTACTGTGAAGTTCTAGAACTAGAAAGCAAAATAGAAATTGAAAAATTCTACCAAGCACCACCTAAAAGAGATCACAAAATGAAACTTCACAGGAACATTACAGCTAAGTTTCAAAGCTCCCAGATTACGGAGAGAATATTAAAAGCAACTAGAAAAAAAAATGTATTTTTTTTTAATATTGTGGAGTCACAGTCAGATTAGCAAAAGATTTAATAGCTTCTATGTTAAAAGACTGATGGGCATGGAACATAATATTCTAAAGAGCAAGGGAACTGGGTTTGCAACCAAGAATAACCTTCCTAGCAAAGTTGAATATAATGCTGCAAGAGGCGGAAATGGATATTTAGTCAATTAAAAGGCTTACAGACATTCTTGAGGAAAAGACCAAAATTGAACAGAAAAAATTGATTTACAAGAATCAGGAAAAACATAATAAGGTAAACATGAAAGGCTAATTATAAGGGATTTAATAAGGTGGAATTGTTTGATTCTTATATGGGAAAATGATATTTATAACTTTTTTTCCTTTATTTTATTTTTTTTGCTTATTGGAAAGGGGAAGGCAGAGAAATTGGGGTTAAGTGACTTGCCCAAGGTCACAAGGCTAGTAAGTGTTGAGTTTCTGAGGCTAGATTTGAAATCAGGTTCTCCTGACTCCAGGGCCAAAGCCCTATTCACTGTACCACCTAGAAGCCCTGATATTTGTAACTCTAAAGAATGTTATCATTGCTGGGGTAGTTTGAAAGAATATACATAGATAGAAGGCTTGGGATTGAGTTGATTATGATGGGAGGATCCAATAAAATCCAAAAAATAAAATTTGGTAGGGAGAAGTTAAATAGAGCAAATTATCTCATGCAAAAGAGGCATGAATTGAAGAACTGTTACAGTGGAAGAGAGGACAGGGTGGAGGAAAGGTAGTGTGGGACCCATATTCTCATTGGAAATGGGTCAAAGAGGGAATAATATATGTATTTAGTAGGGTATAAAAGTCTTCTTTACTTACAAAGGAATAGGAGAACAAGAGATTAGCATAAGGGAGGGACTTTTGGAAGGGTATACAGATTAAGGAGGCAGTGGTCAAAAGTAAATTAGATTTCTGAGAAGGCGTGGGTGAGAGAGAGGGAGAGGGAGAGGAAGAAGGAGAGGGAGAGAAAGAAGAAAGATAGCATGGAGGGAACTATACAACTAGTAATTATAACTTTTAGTGTGAATGGGATGAACTCCCCCATAAAACTGAAATAGACAGCAGAATGATTCAAAAACCAGAATGACAAAATGTTGTTTACGAGAGACACATTTTAAAATAGAGACATACAATAGAGTAAAAATAAAGGAATGAAGTAGAATTTGTTATGCTTCAGCTGAAGTATTTTCTGTTCCTTGGACTAAATCCATTAGGAAGAATTGTGCCTCCCCATTTCCACAGTGGCATTACCCAGAAGGCAGATACCTTTAGTGAAAGTGTCGATACTCTCCCTAATCCCATTAACAGATTTCTTTACCATCTGCTTTGAGTGAAATGTAGATCTCAGGAAATTTTAAGGCTATAAAGAAGGAAAAACAATTGAGATGACTGTGTTTGAGTATTTTCCATTGAAATAATACCTGGCCAGTAGAAAGTAGACTTCTACCTGAGCTAGAAGTATTCCAGCTAGCTGTTGCTTTCAGAGTTGTGTGGCAATTTGTGAAATGAATGGGATAAACCAGTAGAATGTAGGCTCTATGACAGTGGTTCTCAACCATCCTAATGCCACAACCCTTTAATACTCCTATGTGGGCATATCTGCATGTAGGCAGACCTGCCTAGAGACAGAGAGAGAAGCCGTGTCTTGATTCCTAAAACCATCGGAAATATGTGTTTTCTGATGGTCTTAGGTGACCCTTGTGACCCCTGTGAAAGGGTCATTCGACCCCCGAAGGGGTTGCGACCCACAGGTTCACAAGAACCATTTCATTCTGCCTTTGTGTTCTCACTGCAGAGCATGTGTGGTACATGGGATATCAGGGGTGCTTAATAAATGTTTATTGATTTAAACTGTATTGAATTACATTGCATGGAATGAAATAGACACTCCCTCTATTATAGACTCCAAGTCTTTTCAGTGACCATGCCCCACATTGAGAATTCTCTACCTTTTCATCTCTACTTCCTGGTTTCCCTGTCTTCCTTCTGGTCTCAGCTAAAATCCCACCTTCTATGAGAAACCTTTCTTGAGTTTCATTAACACCCATGTCTTCCCTCTGTTGGTCATCTCCAGTTTATCCTGTATGTATGTTGTTCATGCATTGTTGTTTGTGTGTTATATCGACCATTAGAAAATGAAATCCTTTAGAGTAGAGACTGACTTTGCCTTTCTTTGTATCCCCAGCAGTTAGGACAGTGCCTGGTATACAGTAAGTGTTAAATAAATGCTTATTGCTCATCTAGATATGATCTCTACATGACCATTTTCAGGTCAGGTTCTTTTTGCAAATGTGTCATGAGTGGTGATCATCCAGTACCCAGCGCTACCCCAAATGGTTGGTTTGATGTGGGTGTTAATATGGCTAGAATCAGTAAGCACTTATTAAATGCTTACTGTATGCTACACACTAAAATAAGTAAACTTAATATTTTATGTCACATTAGTGATTATATTGGAAAGATTACATGATAATATGATCAATAGCTTGGCATCAACTCAAATTCCTCTCAAAGCATGTGGTTGCCTGCTTAATTCAGGCTTTACTATCTCTGAAGAATGCACTTTGGTCTAAATCAGGGTAGGGAAACTGAGGCCTCAAGGGCACATGTGGCCCTCTAGGTCCTCAAGTGAAGCCCTTTGGTTGAATCCAAGCTTCAAAGAACAAATCTCCTTAATAAAAGAATTTGTTTTATAAAACTTGCACTCAGTCAAAAGGCCACCCCAAGGACCTAGAAGGCCACATGTGCCTTCATCTAGGATGAAAGATGGTTTTTGGAGGCACCAGATCTTCCAGAAAAGAATAGATTTAGTATGTGGAGAATGAGATCTAACAATAAACCCTTAGCTAAAGGGATGAAAGAATGGGAGACCGGAATCTGTTTTGTACATTTGTAATGGATACACTGGGTAACTTCCGGCCACATCACAATTCCTAGTCATTAATTTATTCAGCAGATAAACTGATACAGAAGGTCTGCTAAATAAATAGCTATATACTAGGCACTGTGGGACAATTAAAGATTGAAGAAATAGTTTCCGCCTTCTGGGGCCTCCTACTCAGAGTTTCAATCTCCAGACAAGAGATAATACACATTGTGTGTGTATAGATCCATATATGTATGCACAAATACTTAAGTGTATTAATATACGTGTACAAATGCATATGTCCATGCATACATATATGTGGGTCTGAATTTCCTCTTTAGAGAATTGCTACAGTCCCACAATGCTTTGGGACCAGAGTGACTTGTTCACTAAGAAGAGAGCCCTGCACCATGAGAGTCCTGAACCATGTAGCCTGACTCAGGAGGGTACATGTGGGTATATAGTGTGCTAAAGTCCCTAAGGTGGAATATTTCAAAAGGAATAATGAGAAAACTGGAAGTGAATGGAAAAGGTGACAAGGATGGACAGAAATGGCAGTGAACTATGGAGAATTCCATGGTTTCATTGAATTTGAGGAGAGGAGATGATCAGGCAAGGCTGTCTGCAAATGCTAACTTCTTTCGCAGACCACCCTTCAGACACTGATGCAACAGAACTTTGAAGACCTTGACTCTTAGTTACTCCAATGCTGGGAAAATGTTTCATCTTGGACCTTTCCCAAGACATCACAGGTCTAGAGCTAAGAGGCAGCCTCATAGTCTAAGTTGTAAAACTTTTTAGCATTTGCTCACCAGTGAGTCATTATACCCTTTCTTCTCCTTGCTTGATACAAGTAGTTCTGTTGAACTGCTTGTATCCCTGGAGGTCTGGGAGGAGGCAGCCTTGGGAAATGGGTCATGGAACTGAGGTTTCCTGCCTATTTTTAGCTCCTTGCTGTCTTCTTGGGATTCTCTTTCCTTTCCCCATTTCTCATTCCTGCAGTCTTTTGGGCTTGTCCATCATACCAACAAGAATTTGATCATGCAAGGTGGCTAGGTGGCACAGTGAATAGAGCACTGGCCCTGGAGTCAGGAAGACCTGAGTTCAAATCTGGCCTCAGACACTTAACACTTACAAGCCGTGTGACCTTGGGCAAGTCACTCAACCCCAAATGCTCTGCATTCCCCCCTCCAAAAAGAAAAAAAGAAAAAAAGAATTTGATCATGCTCAAGATTAAATCAGCCCTGGCACTCATCTCATCAGTACCATGTACCCCTGGGACCCCTGGGAATGGAAGCTGGTGCAGAGAGCTCCTCCCCAAACCTCCACATTAGAACTGCCCATGAGCCAGCCAGCCATATTTTCATTTCCTAAGTGGCTTCACTTTTTTGGACTTTAACATCATGACCCTGCCCGATACTTAACCCCCACCCATCTTTTCAGCTTCCTTTTGTCTATTTTCTTTCCCCATTAGACCATAAGCTCCTTGAGGGCAAGAACTGTCTTTCTTTTTTTGTATTTGTATTCCTAGCACTTCCCATGGTGCTCGGCACATAGTAGGTGAACTTGAATGTGTCTGTATATGCATAGAAGGGGGGATATGCAACAACTCAGAAGCCAGAGGCACAGGCACGGTGACAAAACCCAGCCCTTACACGGAGATGACAAAAATGTTCGCTTTCTCATCTAAACCTGCCTTTGCCAAGACTGGTGACACCGCCCTAAGCCCAGTGACTTCTTCCTCTGCTCTCCAGTCAGAGTTCTTTCTGCTTAGGATTCCCTCTTCAGCCTGACAGATGAGCTCCAGAGGATGTGTCAGAACCCACTCCCATGGTGCTCACATCACAAGCTCTCTCTGACGAGCTCAGGAAGGAGCTGGGGGTGAGGAGAGACAGGTTGCCAGCATCTCCAAGCATGTGAGGCCCGTCTGAGCTGCCATCCCCTGGTTTATTTAAGCCCCCTACTCATTTGCTATTGTTGAGCTAAACAGAGAACTGAATAAATAAATAAATAAATATCCCACCCATTGGGAGGATAAAATGCCTCAGGATCTTCATGGCAAAAGGGAATAAGCAACATCCACCACAACCATCTGAAACATCCCTCTATCTGGTAAAAAGACTGAGTCAATGTTTCAGGCCTTGGAGGTATCTTCCCCCCGCCCCACCATAAGACAGAGGTGTGTGCGCGTGCACACACACACACACACACACACACACACACACACACACACACATGCACACAGGTACACAGTACCCCTAAAACCATCCTCTCAAAATTGCCTGATAAGCTTCTGTGCACATCTGCTGGTAGAGGCCATGTAGAACATTCCTCTGCTGTTTGCAGCTGAGTGGTGCATGGTGGAAGAAGCAGATGGCGGTACCTGACGGGGCTGTTTTATAAGCTCTGGAGGAACGTTCCTCTTGGTCTGGAGTTAGCTTGAAGGCTGGGTGGGGGTATTGGGAGCTTGCGATTTTCTCTTCCCTCTCCAGATGCCCCATTTTCTCCTCCTTTATCCAACAAGCTGAAAAACTTTGGGCATTAATGGAATGAATGCTAGGGATGGTACTCAGGATCAGAGGCTGGGCCTAAAATTCAAGCATCCCCACAACGACGCAGAAGCCCTCCGTGATTTGGCCTCATCTTCCTTCTCTAATCTTGTTTTTCCCCTTCCAAAAACAACAACAACAAAAACAGCTAACATTTTTATAGCACGTTAAGATTCACAAAGCACTTAACAATGTTATTATGTAGAGGTAGCTGGGGACAAAGCGGACGACTGGGTCTGCAGCCAGAAGACCCGAGTTCCAGTCTGGTATCAGATACTTACTGGCTGTGTAATCTTGAGCCAGTCACTCACCTCTGTTTGCCTCAGTTTCCTCATCTGTAAAATGGGGATAATAAAAGCACCTACCTCACAGGGTTGTCGTGTGGACCAAATGAGATAATACTTGTAAAAAATGTAACTAGCACAAGGGCCTGGAATACCTTCTGAACCCTGAAAGGTGACTCCTATTATTACCCTCATTTTACAGATGAGAAAAGTGAGGCAAACAGAGGTTAAGTGACCTGTCCAAAAATCACAGTGCCCAGGTAAGTGTTTGAGGCCAAATTGGAACTCGGGTCTTCCTGACTGCAGGCCCAGTGTTCTGTCCACTGTAACACCAGCTGTGTGGCAACTTTAGTCGATGGGAATGAATTATATTTCTAAGTGCCCAGCCTCTCTTTGGAGGTTAGTGTTGAAAGCACCATGTTTTTTAAACCAGGAGGCAGGAGCCCGTGTCCGCATGTTTGGGCAAAGCTCCCAGAGATGGGAAAGTCTGCCCACAGCTTCATGACGGGAATCCGGGACCCTTCTGCACATCATCCCCTAAGCATGAAACTAGACCGGAGTTCTGTTCTCCCTGAGCCTCAGGCCTTCTCTTCCCTCCCAGTCTGATTTCCATCTCGTCAAGGAACTCGGTCAAACGCTGTGACATCTGGAAGAGTCCCAGGCCGGGCATAGTCCCTGCCATTGAGGTAAGCCATTCAGCGGTTGCAGGATGCATCAGTTAACAAAGGAAAATGGACGGTGAGGAGGTTTTTTCCCCAGCTGTGAGGGAGTGAGGAGGAAATGTGAATCATACAATGCTCCCCCCAAAACAATTCAAGGAACTCTCTAAAGGAAGTGACCAAAATAACTCGAGGGCTTGTCGCTCATGCTGGAGGAGTCAATAGACCAGAAGCTGAGATCTCAGTAGAAGGGGCTGGGAGCAAACTGGGGGAGGGGAATTGGGAGGTCACCCATGGTGGGGGTGAAGTTTCTGTGAACAAAGATTATAAACTTTTATTGCCATAGAGTTGTCTCTCAGTCCCAGGAAAGACCAGTTTATGGTTGAGAGCATGGATAGGGGGCGGGAGTGGGGGGATTGCCTAGGAAATTGAGTCTTTCCTTGGGGGAAGTAGGTCATGTCATTTCTGTATTGACTTGTACTAGAGCACCTAGGAGGAAGGGCCAGATGCCCAGGGCATGTGGCCACAGGGAAAGAAGCCTTTATCCAAAAAAGATTTGACTACAGAGAAATCTTTACTGATGAGGACTCTTGTGTCTGTTCCTTTTTCCTCTGCTCTGCCAGAGTCAATTTAAAAAAAAGAATCCCTCTGAGCAGTGAGGGAGTTTTAAAGTCTTTGGGACCCCAGCTAACCAAACAACAAACCTAGGAGAGGATAAACAGTCCTCTGTTATCGCACTCATTACCCTTAGCTTCAAAGGATTCAAGAGTGTTTATACAAAGAACACGAGAATTCTCTGTGTTTATTTTAAAGCCTGGACTTTAATAAACAGTCTTTAAAAAAAAAACAAATAACACAAGGGGGAAAAAACCTCCAGCTCTCCTTCTTTGTTTTACACATCGTCAAAACATAACACTCCCCTTGGCATTGGCTTTAAATACGTTTTGTTTCTTTGCAAAAGTTCACCATTTATGAAATAGGGAAACTTTATTACCTTTGATCTCCCCCACTGGCCCCTGCCTGGGTTTGGTTCAGAGTTCTCTGAAGCTAAGTACAACCACATGTGATGAGAGCTGCTGGTAAGCGGCATTGGCTGCTGGTGAAGTCAAGATTGGGTCTGGAAACACTAGAAAGGCCAATGATGCCAAGATGAAGGGTGTGCCCCCTTGCTCTAAGGAGACCTGTGCCAAATGCTCCCTCTTCCATGGCGTCTTCCTAGTTTACCTCTAATTGTGTCTGTATGGAAACTTGATCTAATCAATCAAGGCCAATTAGAGATGAATCCACATCAGCAAACTACTCTTTCTAATCCCTCATGATGCTGCCCACATTCACCATCACTTGGAGACCTCTGGGAAGTGTAAGGAGAGAGGAAAAAACACCCGTAATCAGAGAGTCTAATGCACAGGTATCAGCTTCCAAAGGAAAAATTGTAGTATTATATTCTATAGGAAGACAGAAGAGTTAGTTATTCCTCCCAAGGAAACATTCCTCAATGTCTTTCTCTGGAGGTATTATGTATGGCTGAAGATTGATGACAGGTAAGTAGCCAAGAGGGTCATTCCCTTTTTCCCTGTCATCAGTCATTTAGTCCATTTTAACCTATCAAGGCCTCTGTAGACCAAGAGTCTGGCTCTGAAGTCTGAGGACCTGGGTTCAAATCTTGCCTTTGATGTAGCTTGAGTCTATCACCTCTTTTCCAGTAGGTGAGTGCATGTTTCGTTGTTAGTTTCTGTGTATCTTAGGGGTCATTCAAAATAATCCAGAGAATCCAGCCTCACACTGGCTATCCGCTACATCTAGAATCTTGAGCAAACTCTACTGGACCTCCATCCTTCATCTGCAATACAAGGGAGACGGACTAGATGACTCCTAAGGTTCTATCTTGCTCTACACCCGTCTAGGAACATCAAACTGAATGACGAAGGAAGGAAGGTCTTATGGAAAGCACACTGGTCTGCTTTCCAATGGAGTGAGAGAATTGCTTTTTTCTGAGTTATTCAAAAATAAGAAACCCGTTTTTCTGCTATCGCCAGATGAAAATAGATTTAATCCAACTTCACAAACATTTATTGAATACCTGCTGATGCATGGATATGGATTATATAGGCTCTTGACAGCCAGGCGAGGGCATCTGAACTTTTCCCAGTAGGTAACTGGGAGCTAGTGAAGATTTTGGAGCATAAGGAACAACCAGATATGGGCATAAAGTGATAGCAGTATGAAGGGTATGTTATAAGAGAGAAAGAGGTCAAAGACAGGAAGACCTGTCAAAGCCTTCTTCTGATGATCTGGCAGATAGTAACTAGGACTGTAGCAGAGGGAATAGAGAGTAATGTATGACTTCCCAGACCTATTGACTGCCCCAGTCACCCTTAAGGGCAGAGACTAGTTTCCTTTTGCATTCGTATCTCTGTTACTCAGTCCTTTCTGTTGTCTAACTCTTCACGACCCCATTTGGGGGTTTTCTTTGCAGATACACTGGAGTGGTCTGCAATTTTCTTTTCCAGCTCATTTTATAGAAACTGAGGTAAACTGGGTGAAGTGATTTACCCAGGGTCACATAGCTAGTAAGTGTCTGAGACAACATTTGAACTCAGGAAGAGTGGCCATAATAGAAGAATTTTGTAATATCTTAAAGAACCATTTTTTCCTTGTTCATAAGAGAAAGAAAATAGAGATAATAGGATGATTTTTTAAAATTTCAAAGTAAATTATAATATCTATTATGATTATTTTTATTTAAAGTATATTTGCACAGACAGGAGTAATTATAGTAAAATTAGAAAAACTATTTTAAAATTATTTTTAAAATTCTTGTCAATTGCTGTACCTGACTAATGAATGTTTTTCATTCATCCACCCATCCATTCATTTATTCATTCGTAGGAGGCTATGTGAACAACAGTGCCATTAAAGAAAGGTGAAGTTGCCCATTTCAGAGAAAATATTTTGGTTTGAGAGGCCATCGGGAGACAGACATGTCTGTCCCATAGGTAGCTGGAGATGTTGATCCCTAAAAAAAGATAATGGCTATCTATATAGAAATGATAGTTGAAACCATAAGAATGTTGATGCCAAGGTGGATGTCAATGATGATGAGATGCCATGTAAGGAGAAATGGCAAAAGGAACAAAGGTGGAAACTTGGGAAGCATTTACCTGAAGGGGCTGAGAAAAGAATAAGGATTTATTGAAAGAGGAAGGGAAAGGAAAGGCTACTCGCTAGGTGGCCAATTGGGTATAGCACTTGGCCTCCAGTCAAGAAGACCTGAGCTCAAATATGACCTCAGATACTGCCTAGCTATGTGACCCTAGACAAGTCACTTAACTCCTGCTGGCCTCAGTTTTTTCATTGGTAAGATAAGGATAATCATAGCATCTGCCTCCCAGGGTTATTATGAGGATCAAATGAGGTAATAATTAGTAAAGTATTTAGCACAGTCCCTGGCACATAGTAGGTTCTATATTTTTGTCGTTCAATTGTCCGACTCTCCATGACCCCATTTGGGGTATTCTTGGCAAAGATACTGGAGGGATTTGCCATTTCCTTCCCCAACTCCTACATAAATATTAGCTATTACTGTTACTATATCGTATCTCTAGAGTTGATGCAGAAGAGAACATCTAGAAGGAAGGAATGGTCACCAGTGTCAAATGTCATGAAGACATCAAGAAGGATGAGGCTCGGAAATAGAATGTTGGTTATGACAACTCTGAGAAGTTTTGAAGAGCAGAGTAGAGGAATTAATAAAGTGCTGAGGGGATGGCTGCTTCAAGGAACCAGTATAGTACAGCAAAGAGATCATTGGCTTTGTAATCAGAGGACCTGGGTTCAAAGCCTGCCCCTGATCCTAATTTCTTATATGACAATGAGTCAATTATTTAATCTCACTGGGCCTCACAGGTTTTGCATTTGTTCAATAGTTGGGTGGAAGAAGGAGGTTAAAATAGATCCTCTTTCAATGGATTTGTTCCACCTTCTTTCCTTCTCCAATTAGATATCTTCTCCTATTAAGATGTAAGCTTTTTGAGGGTAGTGCCTGGCACATGGTAATTACTTATCAATTCTCTGAAGTCTCTTCCTGGACAGTATCTACATCATCTTATACATATGACATTCAGAAAATAGGAATCCAAATTCATGATTACAGTTGCAGATATGGGAAATAGTTGATAGCATCAGGAAAGAAAGATTTTGGTATTGTAGGACATGGAGAATGAGATAGGCAGTCAATAAAAGAGGTGAATAAAGAGATTTCCAGAGGCCCCTTCCTGCCTTGAGAGAGGAACAGTGAGCTCCATGGAGTTCCAGAGGAGAAACCTCCTCTAATGCCCTTGGATTGGTTTGCATTTCCTCCTTTGTACTAATTGCATCAACAACACTTGGAAACATACTGTTAAAACATCAGCTGAACTATAATAGCTTCCATCTTGCTACTGACCCATCATAGAGAAGGCTGCACTACTTAACACACACAGGAAAACTGCTTGCATATGTCTTGTCAATGCTTGGCTAAGCTCCCTTTAGCTTGCTTCTGTCCCTTTCATTCATGATCCCAGATGTAAATTTGGCCCTATAGTGACCATGAAAGCAGTAGACTCCAACCAGAAAGGAGGCTAATGGTTCTAGAAGACTTCTTAGACTGTGCTACTAGGAGGAAGAGTAAAACCTCTCTAGTAGTTGCCCAAGATGGAGCATGCTGTATTATTGGGCCAACTGGAAAGTGTTCTCCACCAGATCATACTCCCCTTCAACAGTGGGAGTAAAGATAGTGGTACAGCTAAGATAAGCATTGGCAGCGGTGTCATCAATGACCCAAAGGACAATGGAAAAATGTGAGGTAGGTGCATAGAGGTGGCTTAATTTTGCAAAAGATGAATTGGCATCTAGAAAAGGCTTAAAACACTTGAAGAATACACATGAACAGAAAAGGCAGTGGACCAGCCATGAAGTAAGAACAAGAGAATATGTGAACAACTCCAGTGCTACATTGGTCTCCTCAAGATATTAAAAGAACCAAAAGAAAGCATCCAATGCACTGAGTCAATCTTCAGTAGAACATTTCTAGCAGGACATTGACAAGAATCACGGATGATGGGAGGAGGGATCCCAAGCTATTTCCACAAATTCCAGTAGGTACCAGGTCTAGTCCCACCTCTCCTGAGCTGAAACAATCCGAACTTCACTGTTTTCAGATCCAGTCTGCATCTAAGAGGACAAAATCTTGCTGCAGGGGTTTGAACTCCCTTATTTACTTCAGTGACTAGTTTTTCCTCGATTCACAGAGTTTATTGAAGCTCTGTGCTACAGTGATGGGCAGTTCACCAACCCACACCTACTCTGGTGGCATCAGAACCATCTAGCACTCCTAGCCCTCAAGGGGTTTTCACAATTTTAGGCTCAGCTCTAGTGTGGAGCCCCTTTGACCTCCTATTCTAGAAGATATAATTTAGTTCAATTCAAAATCATTTATTAAGTGTTAGGTCTCTGATACTTCACGTGGGGAGGAGACTCCTAAAGAGGGTCATTGATACTCCACCTGAGATGGACGGGTTGAACCGATCCTCAGCTAACAGGAGTTCACGTGGTAGATCACCTGGAAGCAGAAGGAAAAGGCTGCACCTGCTTACAATAAGCAGGATAATTTCTCTGCCTTCGGGGTGAGACACATTGGCTTGCTGTGGCTAGGGCATGGCCAGGGGAGGGGCCCTAAGGGGCCCTGGAGAAAGGACTTAAATAGAGGCTACTGGGAGTAGAGTGCAGTTCAGTGGAGCCAGGCCAGTCAAGTCCAGCCAGGCCAGTCCAGTCCAGTCCAGCCACACTAAGATAGAGGATGAACTCTCAATAAAAGCTAGAAGCAAGTCCTGTGTCCTGAGTTTCTCTGTGCAGCTGTTTCTCCCGGAGTGGACCGGGAGCCAGGGGATGCCTGAGGCCTGTTGAGGTGGGTATAGGTAAGCCCTATACATCCTGACCCAAAAAGATAACCCTCACCTGAATAAAAAACCAGTAACAATTAAGTAACTACTGTGCTAGGTAATGAAAGCAATACAAAGTTCAGATAAAATTTCTTGGGGCTTATAGCCTAATGGTGAGATACAACCCATAGGCAAATAAGTGTAATTCTAAAAAAATTAGACTGGGGATTAGAGGAAGGGAATGGTATGTGAGGTTCTAAGGATGATCAGTCATGACCAACTGGGAAGATCAGGGAAATGGAGGAAATGCCATTTGAGTTGGACTTTGAGTAGGAATTTAATAGTCAGTGAAAAGCAGGGAATAGCCCTGGCAAAAATCATGAAATGTGGGGGTAGAAGGGAGGAAACAAGGCATATTGTGGAGAAGGTGCGTTACCTAGATGAAGTATAGCTGAAGTTTAGCTGAAGTATAGAATATGTGGAAGGGAATAATATTTAATACTGCAAAAAAAAAAAAAAGGTGGCACGAGCTTGTGGAGAAAACTGAATGTCACGTAGAGAGACAAAGGGAACCTGAAGCATTTAGAGCAGAGAAGTGACATACCTAGATCTATACCTGAGAAAGACAAATAGTAGAGATAGTTTGGAGTTGGGAAGGGGCAGCTAAGTGGCACAGTGGAGAGTGTTAGTCCTGGAGTCAGAAAGATGCATCTTCCTGAGTTCAAATCTGGCCTCAGACATTTCCTAGTTGGATGACCTTGGGCAAGTCATTTAACCCTATTTTGCCTCCATTTCCTCCTCTGTAAAATGAGCTGGAGAAGGAAATGGCAAAAACACTCCAGTATCTTTGCCAAGAAAAACCCAAATGGGGATGAGAATATAAATAAGTTTTAAGAGAATAATTTTCTGGCATTAAGATATCTGAATTTATTTTTTAAATCATGCTAAAAAGTGAGCCTCCTGGTATCCCTCTTCCCCCATACATTACACTCAGGAGTCTACCAGTGCTAAAATCCTAGTCCCTGATTTTGAGTCTACAGATTGGCCTCCCATTTCACCATTAACTAGATAGATCACCTTGGGCAAGTTACTTCACCTCCTGGCCTCTGTTCATTCACTTGTAAAATAAAAGGTTGAGTTAGTTGACCTTTCTGGTACCCTACAGCTATATTGGGTAACAAGTGTAACTAGGTGGAGCAGTCTGGTTCCTATCAGCTGGCAGGACCCTGGAGGCATATAGCTTTCAACCAGCACTCTGTTCACCACTGCCAAGTAGCTATTATCCCACAGATTTTTATCTAGGTGAATGACTCATTCAAACTCTGGCTCTTGGCATCTACTTAGTATGGCATCTACTTAGCCATATGCTCAACCTTTCCCTTCTTGTTGGTTTCATTTATCCACCTTCACTAAAGGTCCATAAGTTAAACACACAATTTAAACAGATTAATAATAAAGACACAGTAAAAACAGAAACATTAGCTGCTTATAGCATAGAATGCACGTTCTCTTCAATAGCTTTTCCCAAGACAGAAATTACTTTTAGGCTGAAGTCATTCTTCCCATCACATCAAGGGAGCAGTAGAGAGAGCTAACCTGAAATTTTAGTATCTTATTATAGACTTCACATTTTCCCATGAAATGTGCACACAAAGTTAATTCATTACTGGGTTAGAGAGCCCTGTAGAAACTTTGCTCATTCTCAGTTTCAGCTACCCAGGCAAACTGGGACACAGGGTTGCTCTTGTATGGGGTCTTGTATGGGACCCCAAAATCCCTTAACCAAATTTTATAAAAACTTAAGAGGTGTCTCAAGGTAAGAACAGGAAGCTTTTATTCAGTTCTCACAAGAAGAGGGCATCACTCC
The DNA here is from genome assembly GCA_028646575.1 of Pseudocheirus occidentalis. Lineage (NCBI taxonomy): Eukaryota > Metazoa > Chordata > Mammalia > Diprotodontia > Pseudocheiridae > Pseudocheirus > Pseudocheirus occidentalis. Next base: position 54,016,198 of record CM053597.1, read on the forward strand.
TATTAGAATGAACTAGTGGAATGAGGAGCGTTACAGAAGACAAAGCAAGATTATATACCCTAGCACAAACAAGCCCCCTCCCACCACTATCCCTTAGCCCCATTGACTGGGAGGTGGGCTTACAATCTAGGCGCAAAAAAGACAAAGAACAAGGAAACAGGGTATAGCCAATCCAAGAATACATATCCTTATTTGGCAAACACTAAAGCAAGAGAGGGGCTGGGTCCTGAAAGACTCCTAAAGGGCTTAATGCTGATGTGGCAGCAAGGGAAGGGAAGGGGTGAAACTGACTCAGACATGGAATCTTATTAGATTTTAGGATATAGTCTTAAGAAGTTTTCACCTCTCCCACTCCCTCTTCCAGGGTCCTGGAACCTATCTCTCATGTCCCTCTCTGTCCCTACAATACAGATCATAGCTCAAGTACTACAGAGATTAATGATCATGTGGTTCCACCTGAGTGTCAAATCATAGGCAGGGAAATGAACTTTCCTCAGTTCCACTGTCTTGGAGGCTCTTATGTTTCACTTTCAAAGTCTACACATAGTCCTGATATCAGCCTCCTCTATCTGCTCATCTGCACTGAACCAGGAGACCAAAAGGACAAATGAAGTTGTTTCAGAATGGCCGAGTATTGTAGAAGAGACTAAAAATCCTTCCCTATCTGTTGGCTTCTTCTTTGCTGCCCATAAATATGCTCAGGTCTCTCTCCTCCTCTAGAAGTTCTCACCTGATTGGACCATCCTACCCAGCAAAATTTTTTTTTAATCTCTCCTTCCCTTTTTGCTAAGGAGCTAGAAAAAGTCATCTATGGTTTATGCTTCCATTTTGTCTTTTCTCACTCTTCTAACCCACTGAAATCCGGCTGTCAGCTTCATTGTACAACTGAGCTGCTATCTTCAAAATGACTAGTAATTGCTTAATTGCCTAACTGAATGACCTTTTCACAGTCTTCATCCTGTTTGGTCTCTATTTTGGCATTGAATACTGCAGGTGATCACCTCTTTTTACTGAGTGCTCTCTCTTTTCTAAGGTTTGTGATCATGCTCTCTCCTGGTTCTGTGATTGATTACCTAGCCAACTGCTCCTTGTTCTCTGGTGGATCTTCAACCTTATCACACCTAACTGGAGGGAAGGGGTTCCCAAGGCTCCTTCCTGGACCCTCTCCTCTTTTCTCTCAATGCTAACTTGATTGGTGATCTCATAGGTTCTTGTTAATTCAATGATCATTTTTATGTAGATTCCCAGGTCTATAAATCCAACCCTAGAATTTGTCCTAAGCTCCATTTCCATATCTCCAATCAGGCTGGAGACAGAAAAAAAGATTCCCTGTAGGCATCTTAGACTCAGCAAGTTAAAAACAGCACTTCAAATTCTCCACTATTCTCCACTTCCTTATTACTCTTAAGGTTATCACCAATCTCCGATTCTCCTTGGGGACATGTAAGTGGTGTAGTGGATAAAGTGCTGGGCCTGGAGTTAGAAAAACCTGAGTTCAAATCCAGACTCAAACACTTACTAGCTGGGTAACCCTGGGCAAGTCACTTAACCCTATTTGCCTCAGTTTCCTCATCTGAAAAAATGAGCTGGAAAAGAAAATGGCAAACCACTCCAGTATCTTTGCCAAGAAAATTCCAGATGGGGTCATGAAGAGTCAGGTACAAACAAACAATTAAAAAAAAAATCTGTTCTCTTAGGTTTGAATTCAGCTTCCTCTGACCACATTACTCCTTATTCAATAAACTCCAATGGTGCTATCTTATTTTCAGGATAATACATAAAATCCTCTGGCTGACTTTTAAGGCTCTTCATAATGTAAATCCCTCCAATCTTTCTATTCTTCTTATACCTTACTTCCCTGATTGTCCCACATGCTTTGCAATCCAATGACACTGACCTCAAGACATTTCACCTCCTGACTCCAGGCATTTTCATTAGCTGTTGCTTATGCCTGGATCTTTCTCCCACCTAATGTCTGTTACCTGGTCTCTCTGGCTTCCTTCAAAATCCAGTTCTAATTACATGTTCTGCAAGAAAACTTTCATGGTCCTTCTTAACACTAATGCCTTTCCTCCCTTGATTACCTTCAATTTATCCTGTCTGTATCTTGTTTGTTATTAGAATGTTGTCTACCCCATTAGACTCCATGCAAATGTTAGGTCCTTTGAGATCAGGCACTATTTATTGCCTTTCTTTGTGTCCTTGGTTCTTAATACAGTACCCGATACAGAACAGGTCCTTAAAAAAATGCTCGTTAACTGACTTTTCACTGTCACTCATCCCACACATCCAATCTCTTGTCATTTTGTGCCAAAACTTTGCCTTTTAAACTGTCCTAGCCTTTCTTGTATATGTTCCTTTCTCTCCATTCACATGCTCTCCACTCTGATTTAGGACCTCATGACCTAATGACCACAATATTGTAATGGCTTTCTGGTTGTCCTTGTTTCATGTCTCTTCTGAGGCCGACACACCTAAAGTGATTTTCCAGTACATTTCTACTGAAGAAAAATGACTGTACTAAAAATTACAGATAATATGCAATCAGCTGGTGGCTCTCAGCTCAAATCCTACATTTGGCAAGGGGTCTCTCCTGGTTCCCCTTTGTGGGAGGGGAATGCTAGTGCCTCCCTTCTGGGATTACCTTCTATTTATACTGCATATAGATAGTTGCATGACCCCCTTCAAATGCAACCTCCTTGAGGGCAGAGACCAGGTCTGCTTTTCTGCGTATCCCTGGGGTGTAGCACAATACTTTGGCACATTCTAAGTGCTCAGTAAATGCTTGTTGACTGAATGAAGGATTAGAAATTACAATGTAGTGTTCTAGTTTGGGAGTTCTGCCAAGCCATGTGACCTCAAGGAAGTCTTTTGACTTCTATGGACTTCAGTATCTTCAAAATTCTGCAAAATCTTGGACTGGAGGATCTCTCAGGTCTCTTTTAGCTCTAAAGTTCTATGATTCTCCACTTCTACCCATCATTATGTCCATAGAGAGCCATTTCTCACAGGAACAATTTTATTAAAAACTGTAAAGATTCATTTAGAAGTTCTCTAGGTGACCATCTGTGGTACGGAAATATTTTAGAGTTGCAAACTTGTTACCAAGCCCATTTTCCCTCACAAAGATATATGAAGCAAGGCACAAGATCCAGGCTACAATATTAACACAGGGATTTTCCTGGTTTATAATGCATTAGTTAGAGAACAGGAGACCAGAAGAAAAATGGTGTTTCTGATTTTTCTCTATAAGATCTTCATTTGGACACACTGCCCTCCAGCCCCCCAATTATCTATGCACTGCAGCTGTTTTGTCTGTACACAAGAATGATCTTATTTAGGTTGGACACAGATGAGATCTGCAAATGTTAATCTTGCTAACCTAGGGAAAACCAGTTCAAGAATATGCCATTCTCTTCCCTTCTCCCTTGACCTAAGTAGCCCCAGATCATGACACTTGGCTACATTCTCCACTTGTATTCCAAAGCTGAGGAGTGTTGCTGGAAGAAGTTACCTATCCATTAGAATGTAAGCTCCTAGCAAGTAGGGGTTATTTCATTCTGTGCAGTTATATCCTGAATGCCCTGCCCATTGTAGGTGATTAATAAATACTTAATTGACTGAATCATCTGAGTGGGTCCCATGTAAAGCATATTATCTAACCTAAACAAGGCACTCACTCATTGTTACATGGCTATCATTTTCTTCTTTCTCCATTGATTCTGAAACATGCCATTCAGTGACTGTACCAAATCTCTTTGGAGTTACTCTATCATCAGAAATCCCAGCCATACTGCACACTTTCCTCCCAGGACACTTTCAGGCCTGGTCTAAATTCCACACCAGCTGCCTGACTCCCTGGGGATAATAATATGCCTTCACTTATTCCTCAGTGATGCACTTATTCCCAACCCGTCATATTTTCCCCGTCCCAGGGATTCTGAACTCTGAGCTGTCATTGTACAAACTCCATTCCTCATCCTACACTTTCTGGTTCAACTCTATACTGACCCCTTCCCTTGAGTGCCTTGCCCCTTTATCTTATCTCCAATCTTGCCCTGCCAAACCTTGCATTAATCCTACCATCTGCTGCCTTCACTCCCACTCATGAATGAGTTATTCTAATTAATAAGCTAAGCTAATGAAACTAGAGAAAATCACAAAACATTACAAACTGGATCCACTATATATCATGTTAAATATTCTTAACTGCACCCTTACTTGCAAGGCAATCCTTTTACCTTCCTAATCAGTTCACTTTCTTACTCACCACATTGACTTTTCCAAACTTTTTCATCCCTCCGCAAGCCTTCCAAGCCTCTACTTCCCCTCACACTCTCAGTTGAGAATCTTGCCTCATATTTTCTAGAAAAATTGAGACCATTTGCCAAAATTTCCCTTTTCTTCCTTCCTCTTCATCTCATGTCACTCAGATGCTTTCCCCCACTACGTCCTCACAAAGTGGCTCTTTCCTTCACCTAGGATGACCTCTCCACATGCACAAGTGATCTCATGCCATCCTGTATTCTCCAACAGATGGTCCTCTCTATCATCCCCACACTCTCACTAATCTTCAAAGTTTCCCTCTCTATTGGCTGCTTTCCTATCACTTACCACCATGACTATGTCTAACCTGTCTTCAAAATACTGTCGCTTTCATTCATCCATCCCCGTGAGCTAGCATCCTTTATCTTTTGTCCTTTTCATGGCTAAACCCCTTGAGAAGGTCATCTGCCCTCAGTGCCTCCACTCTTGTTCCTCTCCTCTTCTTAACTCTCTACAGTTTAACTTCTGATCTCATTGCCCAACTCATAATGCTCTCTTCAAAGGGACCGGTGATCTCTCTTGCCAAATCTAAATGGCCTTTTATTATCCTTATGGACTTCTCTGCGGCCTTTGACACTGTTGTTCACCCTTTCCCCCTTGGTATTTTACTCTGCTCTCTAAATTCCTGTAGCAATACACTATTATAATTCTCCTTCCTTTCTGACTTTTCATTTTTCAGTATATTTTGCTGCATCTTCATCTGGGGCATGCTTCTTTTGTTTCCTCTATATAATTTCATTTAGTGATCTCATCAGCATCTTCTCCAGCAAATTCACTTATTATCTTTATGCAGATGATTCCCAGCCCTCACCTCTTTCCTAATCTCCAGTTCTGTATCTCCAACTGCCTAATAGACATCTAGAATTTGATGTCCCACAGATATCTTAAACTCAACATAAAGTCATTATATTTTCCCCTAAATTCTCCCCTTTTTTAAACTGCTTCATTATTGTTGAAGGTATCACTATCCTCCCATTTACCCAGGCTTGAAAATTAGATATCATCCTCAACTCCACACTCACACTTATCCCACATATCCAATCTGTTGGCAAGTTGGTTTTTTTTTTCAATTTCCACATCTCTCATATATATCCTCTTCTTACCACTTGTACAGCCACCATATTGGTATAGTCATGCATCATCTCATACCTGGACCATTGTAGTAGCCTGCTGGTTGGTCTCCCTGCCTCAGTCTGCCCTCATTCCAGTTCATCTTCCACTCAGTTCTCGAAGTGATCTTTCTAAAGTGCACATCTGACCTGCATTCCCCTATTCCCCTAAACTCCAGTGGCCCCCCAAGTATCTCCAGGATCAAATACAAAATTCCCCGTTTGACGTTTAAAGCCTTTCATAACCTGGCTTCTTCCTTCTTATTCCCACATCCTCCAAGGATCCAGTAACAATGGTCTCCTTATTGTTCCCCAGACCAAACACTCCATCTTTGGACACCAGGCATTTTCATTGGTTATCCGATATGCCTGGAATGGCCTCCTTTATCATTTTTTCCTTTGACTTCCTTCAAGTTCCAGCTCAAATCCCACCCTTTACAAAATGCTTTTCCCAGTCCCCCTCAATAATAATGTTTCTGAGATCACCTCCAAATTATCCCGTATTTATCTTGTTTATACATAAATATTGCATAACACCTCCCCATTAGAATGTGAGCTCCCTAGTGACAGAGACAAAGTTTTTGATTTTCTCTGTATTCCCAATGCTTACATAATACCTGCCACATAGGAAGCAGCTAATAAATATTGATTGGCTCACTGAGGAACTGACAATATCTGCTCAACCACATTATTCATGGAATGCAGGGTTTTGACCAGAGATTAGAGACTCAGCCTAAGTACCAGACACCACTTTCATGAAGCCAGTTCTGATCTCCTCAGTAAAAAAGGTTTTTCCTTCTTCATATTATCTTGAATTTATGTATTTGTGTAGATATTGTTTTCCAAGAATGGAATAGAGAGCCCTTGAAGGTGGTGGTAATGATGATGATAATTAGCATTTATAAGGCACTTTATGATTCAAAAAAGCTTGACACATCTCATTGAAAGGCAGACGCCATTGTGTTTTGCCTACAAAATAGGAAGTTGAGGCCAAGTAGAATAGGGAAAAGAGAGAAATATGGGGGAAAAAAAGATTGAGGAAAATGAGGAATGGACAGAAAAAGGAGACCCCCCCCCCATTGAGTTAATCAGGGTATATTTTGGAGAGAGAAAGTTGGGGAAGTTAACTTTGGCCATACACGTAGGGAAAAAAAGTTAGTTCCAAGCATGGGAAACAAGGAGGATTAAATAATAGTATGAGGCAGCCAGCTGGTATAGTGGATAGAGCATTGGGATCAGTGGAATCAGGAAGACTCATCTATATGAGTTAGACTCTGGCTCCAGACACTGGCTTGCTGTATGACACTTGGTTAGTCACTTAATCCTGTTTGCCTCAGTTTCCTCATCTGTAAAATGAGCTGGAGAAGGAAATGGTGAACCACTCCAGTATCTCTGCCAAGAAAACCCCAAATGGGGTCACAAAGAATCGGTCACAACTGACTAACAAAAGGTATCAGGGTTGGGTAAAGGCTGTTTAGGAGGGTCGCCTCAGGCTGAAGGACCCTCTTTCCTCAAGGACCAAAGGGTGAGTGGCAATGTGGTGTAATGGGCAAGAGGATTTTGGACTGACTATTGGCCCTGCCACTTAGCTGCCACCAGTTGGGCTAGTCCCCATCTCTCAGCTTCTTCCTGTGAAAAATGAACAGGTTAGATGAGATGATTTCTACAATCTTTTCCAGCTCTCTATGCTATGAATAGGGGTGAGACAGTGTGTCACTAAGAAACCAGACTTAGCTGCTCATTTGGGCAACATTGAACTCTATAACTAAATTTTTTACCTGTTATTTTCAAAACAGCTGACAGATTATGCGTTGACTGGTGTGGCTAACAAAAGAGGAGGGATGCTAAGAAAACCTAGTGGGCAGACCCGTATTCAAATGGCCATTGTCTAAACAGAAATCTCCAATTCTGGGCATTAAGGAGTGAAAGGCCTAGTGGTTAGTACAGGAAACTGCCACCACAGGGGAACTCTTCCTCTTGACTTCTCTTTTCAATATTTCCCCCACCAGGGACCAACCAGGACACATCAAGGATTTAGAGGAGTCTCTCCCATGACCACCAGGGGTTTTCCTCCCCAGCTCCTATCTCTTTCTACTTCCTCCACCCTTTCCCTTGAGACCCAGAGCCCAAAATCCATCTAAGTAGTTTGACTGACGATGACACAACCTGGAAAAGATGAAACTGAGGCTCATTAGGTCTTATCATCTGAGAATTTAAAACTCAAAATTTTTTTAAATGAATGTTAAAAACAAATAAATGAATGAATAAACAAATGAATTAATGAATCAGTAACCGACTGTTGTTTGTCCTTCATTCTCAAAGAGGGTGAATGAATAGATAAATACATAAATGAATGAACAAATAAATGGATGAATAGATGAATAAATAGTTAAATAATAAATTACTGGATAAATGAATGAATAAATAAATAAATGGGTTAATAAATAAATATTGAAGAGGAGGGGGAAAAACTATCAATATGGGCCCTGGTCACAAAATTTAACTAAAACAAAGTCCCTGCTCTTGACAAAGCTTAACAGCTTTGTAGTTTACAAGGCCCCTCACATGCATTTTCTCATTTGAAGAACATAATGAGCATATAATATAGGCAATGTGTATCTCATTATTCTCAATAATGGAAAAAGATGAGACTCTGAGAGACGCCATGATTTGCCCAAGCTGACACCACGGAGCCAGAGTTGGAGCCTACGACTTCTTTTGAATTCCACTGGAGACAGGCCAGGACCCTGCACCCACCCATGGGCATCCGGGCCAACTCCTTGCAGCCATCACCCTAGCAGCAACATTTACAGAGTCAGCAAGGCAACATCTCCCAGAAGTGCCACGGTCATAACTACCAAAGACCCAGAAAAGAAAGTGTTTGCCACCAAAGTCGTTGGCACTAAACAATGGCTCAACATCAGAACCACCTATGACTTTATTAAGGGAAATTGCATTAAAGAAGAGGCATTCTTCTCTGCTTTTGCTGCTGCACCCTAAGGACCATGGAGCCTTTCCATCTGACTTGCTGCTAAAATCTTCCAAAACTATTGTTTCCCCTGTTAGAATGTGAACTCCCTAAAAGTAGGGGTTGTCCTGTTTTTCCATTTGTATTTCCAATACTTAGCACAGTTCTTTGCATATAATAAATGCTTATTAAGTATATTTTTTATTCATTCAGACTTAAGGTCTGATGTACTTTTGACTTCACAATAGCTGCCTAGATTAAAAATTTTTTTGTAAGTAAAGTTTCCAGCAAGACAAATAAAAGTCTTAGCACACCTCAATATGAATAAAGATGGCAGATGTGGTGTGCTCTTACTGGCTATCCTTTGAAGAAGACTGGTTCGTTCTAGGTTCCTCCCAGCCCCTGCATGGTACTGGTGATTACTAATATTTACCATTATTTAAAATGATGATGACCATCTTCCCTTCATATACCCTGATGTGCTAGGATACATATCTCCAAAGTCACTCTGAAGGAAATGAGCCACAATCAAGATGATACAGGATTCCGATGGTAAGTGTAGGAAGTACTGAGTCTCCTCGGCTTCCCATTATGGCACCCAGCCATTTGATGACTCTTCATATCCGGAAAAAAAAATGGGAAAGGATAAAGACAGAAAGACTGAGATCTTAAGGGAATCTGTCCAACTGGGGCAGGAAGCATAGTGTGCTAGCAGAAAGAGAACTGGATACAGAGTCAAGAAATCTAGGTTCTGGTACTGTCTTTGCCACTAATTAGTTGTGTGAGAGTGAGAAAAACACCTTGGTTTGCCAGGTTTTCAGAAATGTCAAGTGAGCCATGGGGATTAAACATTGTTATACCTCCAAGGTCAGTTGAAAGCATGCTAACTCTGAAGTCAGAGTACCTGGGTTCAGAACCTGCTTCTGACCCTTACTATCTCAGTAACTTTGGGCAAGTCACTTGCTGGATGTTTCCTCACTTGCAACACAAAATGGATGGACTAAATGGCCAGTGAGGTTCCTGACCACTATACTGCTGTCAGTCTGTGGTCCTATCCAGAATATTCCTTGCCACCATTTGTTCTGAGACTCCTCAGTCCAGTTAGTAACAGCCAGGCTCACTTTCCCAGGAGGCAATGGATGTCTGAACCTTCATGGCTGGTGATTCATCAAAGGCTTCCCTGAGAGCCAACAAGAACAAAAGGAAGATGAAACTTAGGGTTCCACAGACTTTCAGAATTTAAAAACTGCAAAGCTCTTAGATGAAAGACTTGTGCACAAGCAAAGATGACATATAAATCAGAACATAAGAGGGATTCCTTTCATGTATGGGTTGAACCCAAGGGACCAATAAGGTCCCTCCCAACTCTTAAATTCAGTGATGCTGTGAGGTGCATCAAAGTAGCAGAAGGTGCTGAGGTCAGATGAGAAGAAAATCTCTTCCACTCTGTCTGAACTGAGCCTCAGGGGATAGCTAAGATGTCGATTCCTTTTCACTTTTTTTTAAACACAAAAAACATTTATTAAGCACTTCTCACTGGGAATTATCCTGTTTTATAGCCTCTGAAAGAAAAACAGAGGAAGAAGATATGGAGATGCTCTTGAGTTTACAATTTAGTAAGGGATCATAAGATGAGTTCATATCTCTTGTCTCATCTATTGACATTCTAACTCTTTCTCAAGGCAAGTTCAAATGCTACCTCCTCCATGTTTTCTCTCATCCCCTTAATGAAGACTGATCTTTCTCTTATTGGTGCCATATCATTGTTCTTGCACACTTTTTAATATTCGGATCCATATTATATTTTTCTGTAAACATATCTTTCTCCAAGGTCTTTCAGATCTTCAATTCTGCTCTTCTAGGAAGCTTAGAATTTTGCTTCCTTGTTCATCCTATGGCTTCTTCTCCAAGGCTATCCCTAGTCATTTTGTGCCTGGAGCAAGGGGAGCAAAACACTCTCTCAAATACCGCTGGAGAGACTGGCATGAGTAGAGGAAAGGAGAGGAAGCACTATCTAATAGCTAAAAGATTTATCTAAAAGATTCCTACCAACTATGTGCTAAGCTTAGTTATTTTTAGCTACTAAAAGACTTTGAGGCCTGTCAGCACCCTCTAAATTTTTATGCCCTAGGGCAAAACTCTAGTCATCCTGCCCTAGTTATAGCTCTGTTTTTGTCTCAAGAAAGCCTCTGGCAAATCACCAGTTATGAAGGAGTAGGCACCCTCTCTAGGAAAAAATGAGTCTGGTTGTTACTAGCCGAATTTGGAAAGCTCAGAACAAAAGATAGGAAGGAATATACTGCTTCTTCGAGAACCTCTGACAGCTGCAGGGACTCACCCAGGTATATGCACAATTAATAGGCATCAAACTGGGCAGGAACTTAGATGTCATCTATTCCAAGTGCCTCATTTTACATGTGGGGAAACAGAGGTTCAGAGAGAGAGCAACCAGCTCCAAACCACCAAGCAGAACCAAGATTTACTGAATCCCATTCCAATTTTCTTTCTACCACACTATGTTCCCTCCCATCTTCTGCATTTTAATTTGAATGTAAAGTTCTCATTTTTACAGATTAAAAAAGTCCACTTTAATTAAAAAATATACATGAACTCCAGGTTATAGGAGGTCAGGAGCCTCCAAACTCTTCATATAATATCCATTTTCTTCTGTAAGGGTCTGCAAACATCATCTTTGGTTATTTCAGGAACAGGCACAATCAGTTTATTAAACAATTAAATGTAGTATCTGTCATCTAAATTTATATTGCAAGCCAAAATGTCGTGAAGGGGCCTTCTTATTGTTAATTTCAAAATACCTCCATTGGAGAAGCAACCAAAGACATCCTACGCTTCCCAAAGAGACTGCTGCAGACTGAAAGATCCTATACAGCCCCAGATGTCTCTGTTCCTTTGCTATTTAAAGCATCTTGGAAATTAGGATCACTTGTAGATTTACTGTTGAGGCTTCAAGCATGTGACATTTCAAAAGTGATTTATTTTTCCCCATGGCCTTTTTTGAATTTTTTAAAAGTCGATTTAGAGGGGCTCTTCACACATGCATCACCCAGGGACTCCAAGTTACCCTCACAAACGTGCTTCTCTACCTCCATTGATTGCCACTCAGTTGCTACACTTTCTGACTCTGATTTTCATGGATCTCAGTTCAAGCCAATGATATTCCATTCCCTGGAAGGCAATCCAAACCAGGACCAATGCAGCAGCTTTGAGCTATATGATAATAATCATGATAACTGGCCCTCGTATAGCACCTACTATGTGCTAAAGGGTTTACAAATGTTACCTCATTTAATCTTCAGAATAGCCCTGGGAGGTGGTTGCTATTATTATCCTCATTTTTAAAGCTGAGAAAACCGAGGCAAGCAGGTTATGTGACTTGTCCAAATAACAGAACTGCTAAGTGTCCAAGGGGGTCTTTCTGATTCCTAACCCTGTACTCTATCCGCTCTGCCACCTAGTTAAGTATCTAGGTTCCTGGGTTCTAGTTCTAGTTCTAGTTCCACCATATGCTAACATGGGCAGCTAGGTGGAACGGTGGATTGAGTGCCAAATCTGGGGTCAGGAGGACCTGAGTTCAAATTTGACCTCAGATACTTCCTACTTGTGTGACCCTGGGCAAATCACTTAACCCCAGAGAAGGAAATGGCAAACCATTCCACTATCCTTGCCAAGAAAACCCTAAATGAGGTCACAAAGAGTCAGACATGACTGAAAAATGACTGAACAACAACAATTGTGATCCCCTAAAGTTAAAGAGGCTTTGAAACTTCCTGGGACTCAGTTCCCTCATCTGTAAAACGGGGCAGTCAAGGTCCTTGCCAGCTCTCAAGCTCTGTGATTTAAGTCTGTGATCCAATTGTAACTCGGGGGATTTTCTACAACAAAATAATAACAGCTAGCATTTATATAGCACTTCAAGGTCTGAAAAGAACTGTATAGATGCCGGCACATTTGGTCCTCAAAAAATCAAAAACCCTGTAAGGACAGTGCCATTATCACCCTCATTTTTCTGATAAGGATGCTGAAATCCACTGAAGTTAATGATTTGCCTAGGGTCGCAGAGGTAGAAAGTGACTACAGCAGGATTTGAACTCAGGTCTTTCTGACTCTAGGCCTAAGCTCTATCCTCTACCCCACCCAGCTGCCTAAGAACAAGGTTAGAGTTGGACAAATAGATCTGCATAGAAATGATAATTGAAACAATGGGAGCTGCTGATGTCACCAAGTGAATAAATCTAGGAGAAGAGTAGAAAGCTTGGGACAGAGCCTTGGGGGACCGCCATAGTTAGTAAGCATGACAGGGATAAAGATCTAGCAAGGGATATTGAGGAGAGGGCATCTAGAAGAGGGTGATTAACAGTGGTAAAGGCTGCGGAGAGGTCCAGAAGGATGAGGACTGATAAGAGGTCATCAGCTTTGGCAAACCTTAAGAGTTCCAGAAATGCGATTATTATTAGCGGAGGACTTTTGTTGCAATCAAATCTCTTTATTTTTGTCTCACTGTCACTATAAAATGAGGGTTGGAAAGTGTTTGAGCCAGAGTTCTCTCTGATCAACTGGGAAGCCCGGCTGGCCAGAATCTCTCCCCTGAAATTGCTTGTAAAAATTTAATAAACGTGTCTGACATATTTTAGCCAAAACAGAAGGTAAAGCCTATTCATTCCACATCTGATGTGGCAAAAAATTCTCTACCCTTGGAGTCAAGAGACCTAGATTTGAATTCCAGCTGTGACACTTACTAGATGCTAAGTGACATTCAAAGCACCTCACTGATCTGAAGAGTCTCTTTCCTCATCTGGAAAATGGGTTTAACAATTTTTATGTAACCAATTTCTAAGGGCTGTGGTGAGAAAAATACATAATAAACCTTAAAGTACTACATAAGGGTGAGTTATTATTGCTGTTAGTATTGTTTTTTGCTAAGGGTTCAGCATCCCCCACTAAAGCATTTTGTTGATCCTCCACTGTGACTCAGTCAGTGGACAAGCATTTATTAAGTATCCACCATATTCTTAAATACATTAAGTACCTAGCACTGTACTAGTTATACAAAGAAAGTCAAGATCATGTTCCCTGCCCTATGGTGCTCACATTCTAACGGAGGAGACGACAGGCAAACTTTGTACATACAAGATAAATAGAGTAAATGGAAAGTAATCTGAGAGGAGAAGGCACCAGATGAGGCAGGAGGAAAGGCATCCTGCAGAAGGTGAAATGTGAAATGAGTCTCAAAGGAAGGCAGGAGATGGAAGTGAAGAGGGAGAGCATTCCAGGCACAAGGGACAGATGATCAGTGTGGAAATGGAATGCAAAGTGTGAGGGACAGCATAAAGGTCATTGTTGCCAGGCTGGAATAAATGCAGGGACATAAACTCTAAGACGAATAGAAAAGGAGGAAAGGCCAGGTTGGAAGATCTGGGGTTCACAAAACCTGAACTAGAGAACACAAGCTCTGACTTACTGTTGTGGTTGCTCATTGACGTCACTGGGGATGTCTTGACTTGGGCATGGATTGGATTTAAGTGAGGCAGAGTTACACAAGATTGTCAGCCTCACTCTCTCTTCCAGCCATCTCCAATCCTCTTGACTTTAGTCATGTGACTGGACTTCAGTGACTTGTTTTATACTTGAAAATTGGAAAAGCATCAAGCATGGACTACCTGTTGCCTGAGAAACCAGCCCAAGTTCAGGAAGGCTGGAGAGTGGGTTGGTTATAAGGTGGTGAATTTGGGGGACACCATAACTCTTGAAAACTCAATATACTTTGGTGGAAGGATGGCCCCCAAGGCAAGTTTTGTCTATCTCTCATACATTAAGACCTACAGTGTTGGGGTGGCTAGGTGGCACAGTGAATAGAGCACTGGCCCTGGAGTCAGGAGTACCTGAGTTCAAATCAGGCATCAGACACTTAACACGAAAACTAGCCATGTGACCCTGGGCAAGTTACTTAACCCCAACTGCCCTCCAAAAAGAAAAAAGAAAAAAAATTTTAAAAAAAGATCTACAGTGTTGTGTTACTGGCAAAGAAGGCAACATGTTATCTAGAAAGAAAAGATTCTGGAACCCGAGAACTTGAATTCAGATACTGTCTCTGGTGCTTACTACCTGCATGACCTTGGTCAAATGATTTAACATAGATACTTCTCTCAGGTTTCTCCCAGCTCTGAATCTATGATCTTATGATTCCAAATTAGAAGTCCTGGTCTCTAGTGAGCCCTCTGTCACTGGACAGCTATGTAACCCTAGATAACTTATCTGTGCCTCAGTTTCCTGCTTTGTAAAAAAAGAATAAATAACCTACCCATAGTAGACAAAGGATATTGTTAGGCTCTCATGAGTTCATGAATGTGAGAGCCCTATAGAAGCTATAAAGTGCTGTATAAGTAAGGATTGTTTTCACTTCTTTGTTTCGTTTTAATGAGATTGCCGCTGGTACCTCTGTCATTGTCAGTGTCTGTCCTCTTTAATCATTCCCACTCCTATGCCATCTCAGAAGCGATCTGTCACAGCCAGCCTCAGAAAGACAACTGATTGCTGCTCTGGGCAGGCTTGGCCTTGTTAAAGGCAAGAGAGGGACAGGCCTGGAGACGGTGCATTTTCCTAATGCCTTTTCCTCCTCCTGGGACTCAGCTGTCATAGTGTATCACGGCATATAGAGATGAGCACTTCCTGGTGGGGGCAGGGACTGTCTGAAGCTAGCTTTTGTTTTCTGTTAGGAAGGCAAAGCAACTGCCTCA
Organism: Pseudocheirus occidentalis; assembly: GCA_028646575.1. NCBI lineage: Eukaryota > Metazoa > Chordata > Mammalia > Diprotodontia > Pseudocheiridae > Pseudocheirus > Pseudocheirus occidentalis. The sequence continues at coordinate 54,031,356 of CM053597.1, forward strand.
TGATTTCCTGAACCTTATTCTCTAGGGCATCATCTTTGTAGGAAAACACTGAATTTGGGGAGGAAATGTCTATGCTAAAATTAAAAAAAAAAAAGGTGAAGCGATGCAAATCCAGTACTCACTCCTTGGGTTTAGAAAATTGCAGTGCGTCAAAGCTACCTGAAATCTTGTATGTTTTGAAACAGCTCTGCTCACAGGAAACAAGAATACCTAATACTTTCTGGGTACTATATACTTGACACTGGGAGAAGGGAGGAGAAATTGGGTTTTGCTTTTTTTTTTTTTTGGAGGGGGGAAAGCAGAGCAGTTGGGATTAAGTGACTTGCCCAAGGTTACACGGCCCAGAAGTGTTAAGTGTCTGAGGCTGGATTTGAACTCAAGTCCTCCTGGCTCCAGGGCCAGTGCTCTATTCACTTCAGCCACCTAGCTGCCCCAGTGAGGGGAAATTGGGAAGGGAAGGAAGGAGTGTCCAGATATGAAGAATTAAGTCTAGTAGAAAGAATAAGGCCTATAGGTGGTATGGGTCCTGGAGTCAGGATGATTCAGCTTCCTAAATTCAGATCCAGCCTCAGACACTTACTAGCTGTGTGACCCTGAGCAAGTCGCTTAACCCTGCTTGCCTCAGTTTCTTCATCTGTAAAATTAGATGGAGAAGGAAATAGCAAACCCCTCCAGTATCTTTGCCAAGAAAACCATCATAAAGAGTTGGATACAGTTGAAAGGACTGAACAACAACAAAGTAGGAAGAGCTCATTGATGTCAAGACTGAAGATCAATCACAAAGCCTAGTACTAGGTCCTGGAAAGGTAAAGAGTGGGGGTAACATCCATCGGGACAGGCTTCTTCAACTAGGCGACTTGGGAGCCAAGGGGTCTACAGTTGTTTTGATTAGTAGAGTCAATTAAATGGATTGGAGCATTGTATTTATGGTGAGGTCAAGTTACATTGGACATCTGGAGGCAGTGAAGCACATTGGAAGGAGTGCTGGGTTTGTGACCAGAATGCAAATTCTAACTGCAGTATCTACTACCTATATAACCTTGGAGAGTCTCAGTATCTTGAATTGTAAAATGAGATCTGGCTTCGGAGGGACTTTCTGTTTCTAGATCTTTGATCCTCTGAGCCTGCTAGAACAGGGGTGATGAAGAGAACCCTTATTTGCTAAACGGGGGCACCTTCCATGTGCTTTACCCCATCTGACTCTGTCAGCCTTTGAGGCAGACACTGAAGACCAGTCAGGGGCTCTCTGTGTCATCCTAGCAAAGTGTACGACCACCCGCAGAGTCAGGAGCATATCCAGCTCATAGGGAGGGGGGTCTTGGTCCAACAAATGGAGGTTCCCTGATTACTCCAGCTATACTCCCTGGACCCCTATAAAAACCAAGTAGCTTCATATTCAGAATCATATTCAGCTTCCATAATCTACAGACCTCACCCTCAGCAAGGTATCTTATAAATTATGTTTATTTATTTATGTATATATACACTTATACATACATTATAATATACATTATGTATACATTTATATATATGTATACACACATACACACATATACAGTTACACCAGAGTCTGGGTGAGATAATGTCCTTAGCTCAGTACAATCCAGCTGATTGACATTGTTATTCACACATTCTTCAGTCGTGTCCAATTCCCTGTGACCCCATTTGGGATTTTCTTGGCAAAGATACTGGACTTGCCATTTCCTTCTCCAGTTCATTTTACAAATGAGGAAACTGAGGCAAGCAGGCTTAAGTGACTTGTCCATGGTCACATAGCTAGTAAGTATCCTTAGGCGATGTATATGTATGTGTATGTGTATGTGTGTATATATACATGCATACGTATGTTGCATTGTATGTGTGTTGTGTGTACGTATGTGTGAGCACATGTATAGGTATGTATGTGTATGTACATGTGTGTATGCATGTGTATGTGTGTGTATATGTATATGTATATGTGTATTGTGTGCATATGTATATGCATGTGTGTATGTATATATGTGAATGTGTGTATGTGTGTGCATATATGGACATGTGTGCATGTATGTGTGAGCGTGTGTGCATGTGTGTACTGTGTATATGTGTATATTGCATGTATATGTATTGTGTGTATGTATATGTGTGAATGTGTATGTATATGTGTGTATATTGTATACACATATGTATATATGCACGTATGTGTGTATATGTGTGTGCATGTGTGTATATGTATATGTGTAATTGTGCGTGTATATGTGTGTATGTATACGAATATGTGTATGTATAAATGTGTGTATATGTATATTAATGTGTATATGTGCATTGTGTGTATGTGTGTGCACATGTATATGTGTGCATATGTGTGCGTGTGTGTTGTGTGTGCGTGTGTATGCATGTGTGTATGTGTGTGCGTTTATTTATGTGTAAATGTGTATGTGTATGTGTATGTATATATACTGTGACCAGCACAGTTGCGTGGCCTAGCAACCAGCTGATTAAAGAGAGAGACAGGGATGTATTTGATAGTCTGTTTATTACAGAACCTTTTCATACGGACCCAAGATACAAGAAACTTATGAGGCTTATATTCCTATAGCAGAAATTCCTACATAACAAGAATGAAAGGACCCTCCTTTGGTCTCAACCACTCCCTACCCCAGCCTAAGGCTAGTTATTCATTAAGACTTTATCCTAGGGGGCGGAGCCAAGATGGTGGCGTAGAAGCAGCAAAGCACCACAGCTCCCACACAAACACGCTAAAAAAC
>CM053597.1:54034599-54056529 GCA_028646575.1 Pseudocheirus occidentalis
AGCACACACTGAAGTTCACAAGGTTCAGCACACCTCAAACCCTTCAGGACTTCTCTTGCCTGGAACTCAAGGATCAGCCAGGCTACCAACAAACAAAGTCCCATCCTGTTCATGTCTTCAGTCAGCCACTGAGCCCACAAAATCTGTCTCTGAAATTCTCCTGCTTATAAACACTGGCCTTCTCCCAAGTCAACATGGTTCAGGGGAGTGTCTCAGTCAATGGCATTCTTCCACTCTACTGGGAAATTCACACCTTTTCACCGGGGGAGGGGGGGAGAATTCACACCTTTTCACCAATGGACAGAGTTCTATACTTAACACTAGGTTACTAGGATCTACTTAACATCTGATCAAACAAATTAATTACCATTACACTGTCTCAAGTTGTTAAGCCACAAAGGGCAGAAGATATGTAGAATGATAACAGGAATGGAAGGATCAAGCAAGGTTTTCTGAGGAGTTGGGGACATGGACGTTTTTTGTAGGGAGCAGGGGAAGGAACCAGTAGACAGGGAAAGATTGAAGATAAATGATAGGCTAGAGATAACTGAAGGGGCGGTCTTTTGGAGGAGATGGGAACAAAACTGAGAGAATCAAAGGATAAACAAGAAATTACCCATAGGAAGCTTGCAGCCTAGTGGGGAGGTAAGATGAAGTTCAATCAGAGATTTGAGCAAAGTGCTTTGGGAATTCAGAGAAAGAAGAGATCATTTCCAGCTAAGGGATCAGAGGAGGCTTCTTGGAGGAGTTGATATGTACATTGAACCTTGAAGGAGGAAGAAACTGGATAGATGCAGTTGGGGTGGCAGTGGGGCTGTTCCAACTGAGGGAAATAATGTGAACAGAAGGACCATTGAGTCATTGGACATGGAGTGAGGGCAGCGTTAAATAGTAAGTTACTCAGAGAGGTTGGTTAGGTCGAAATCATAAGGGGTTTTGAATGCCAGGCTCAGTAGTTTGATCTACATCTGGGCTACACTGGAGAGCTGTTACAGAATTTTGAGTGTCAGGGTGAAATAGGGTCATAGATTTAAAGCAAGAAGGGATTCTAGAAGCCACCCAGTCCAGTCATAGTATCTTCCATGAGGTCCAGAGGGATGCAGTGACTTGGCGGAGGTTCCCAGTTAGAAAGTGGCAGAGCTGGGCTCTCCCCCAGGCCCCTGCTGCCTCCCTTGGAGACTGCTGTGTGTGGCCACAGTGTAGAGGACAGACAGACTGGAGGGAAGTGTGCTGTGTGTGGCCACAGTGTAGAGGACAGGCAGATTGGAGGGAAGAGGCCAAGGAGGTCTAGGCATAAGGGGTTGGCTCTGGACATAGACACCGAAGGAGGTTAGGGAAGAGTGTTTAGAGACTCCAGATTTAGACTTGACAAAGAGGTAGGGAGGAAGGCAGAGCCATGGAAGGTGGAGGAGTACTGATATATCATGGAAGCAAAGGCAGGGAAGAGTGTGAGGGAGGAGGTGGCCGGCAGTGAGAGGTCAAAGAGAAAAGACCATTGGAATTGGAAACTACTAACACAATGTGATAGAACGGTAGAGCAGTTTGAAGAACAGTGGGGCCTGAAGAAGGAAGCAACGGCAGGGGGGAGGTACCCACTGTCACATTCTCCTTCCAGAAGGGGAGGTGAAGGAGAGTTGGGGGCAGTCTGGAGGAGGGCCTGTGTGCTGTTATTTAGTTATGACTTTATCCCAGGTCGTTTTCCCTATTTATTTCTATTTTACTTTTACTTCCAGATATCCTACTGTGTCAGTTTTTTGAATATTTTGGAAACTTTTCTTTTAACAAGAATTCTATAAATATTCGAAAGGTAAGTATATATGCATTGATCCTCTGTTATTGCTGACCTTATATGTCGCATTGTCAGTTGTTGAAATATTATGTTTTAATACACAAAACAGATGTGTAAGCATGGTGGTGCTAAGTACTAGATAGCATTATTTAAGTTATGCATTTCGGGTGTGCTTAACGAGATTCAGATTAATAGGTCTGTTTCTATTAAGTATCCCTTAGGTACTTAGAAATACATAGAAATATTTTTTGCCTATTAACAAGAAAGTCATCTCCTACCATTCACCTTTTTTCTTCCTTCTCAACTGTCACATCCCAGGTAGATTGTTATAATTTTTAGATTTCCTTACTCATTGATTGATTCTTGGAACTCCCCTGCAGAGGTACCGATATCATCTCATAAACATAGTTTGTTATCCCTCAAAGAAGCATATAAAAGGAATTTCCATAAAGCTAGGGTTTTTGTCCAGGTTACTGCATTTAGTAATTATCTCTATGCAATAAATTTTATATTTAGTATAAAATTGAGTCATTGGACATGGAGTGAGGGCAGCGTTAAATAGTAAGTTACTCAGAGAGGTTGGTTAGGTCGAAATCATAAGGGGTTTTGAATGCCAGGCTCAGTAGTTTGATCTACATCTGGGCTACACTGGAGAGCTGTTACAGAATTTTGAGTGTCAGGGTGAAATAGGGTCATAGATTGAATTGGAATGGCATCTGTATTAATGCATTTATTAAGTTAAACAAAATCTTGTTCTTAAGCACTCCATATATGTATGGTTTTTTCTTTTAAAAATTTTTATAGGGAAAGGAACAAAACAAGCCTGACTCTTCTCCTATATACATTCAAAATCCTTTTGAACCCACTCTTAATGTCAGCAGAAATGTTAATGAAAGTCAGCTGGAAAGATTTGTACATCTGGCCAGAGAAAGTGCTTGGATTTTACAAGAGGGCAAAGGTCAATCTTCAAAATCAAGTAACCATCCTTGGGGACTGGCAGCCCTGCTGCAACCATCTGTATCCAATAAATTCAAAGCCAAGAAGACAGGGAGAGGACCAACAGGTGAAGCAGTAAGAAAGTTGTTAGAGTCCATAAAGACTGATGCCACAAAACGTCCCACAGCTGCCAGGGAGAAAAGAACTCTTAGTACTCAGTCATGAGGCCTACTTACTTTCTTTTAAGAATTGATTATGTCCAATAAAAATGTACTTGAAATACCGTGGAAAAACTGACCCCAGCCTCCTACAAATTCCGACTTTGGTTTATTCCTTGATTCTGACCCAGCTCAATGTACCTGACTTGGAGCATTGAGACCTAACTTTTATCTATCAACTGTGTGAGGCCAAAGCCAAATACTGTTCATAGAATGAAACAAAATGACAAAAAGGAAAAAAAGGTTGGGGAATAAGAAAATGAATGAATGACAGAGGGATGATGCTACCTTCTATGAGTAAAATCGCAACGTAAAAAGCAGTTCGTTGACTACAATGCCACCTGTCTTATTGATTGAAAATTATTTTAAATTTCAAGACTTCCAACCATGTTCATGGCTATTTTTGATACACTTATACTTGGCACCTTAAATGTAATAAAGCATTTAGGATTGTTAAAATTTAATAGAGTGTTCATTTTAATAATCACTTTAAAATGAAATAAAAGAAATGGGTGCTGCTTTTCATGTTAAGGAATGAAGAAATGACTGAGGAATGAGAATAATAAATTATTTAGCCACTAATTGATAAGTATTCTCAACCCAGATGTAGTTGTTTTTGGTGTGTTGTTGCTAATCTTTTTCAAATTATGATACCACATTACTTGCTCTTACTTTTCAGAATCAAAAGAATAAAACTCACCATTATATTCATTCCTGTCTGCTTTTGAGAAAACTTTTGTAGAAAGTCAAGTGTTTAAAAATGCAGCTCCTACTACATTCCCTGTAGCATGATGTCTGCTCTTTAATCTCTCTACCATGCAACAATCCTGAAATCCAAGGGCTTTCGAAATTCCGAGTGTAATGAAAATATTTTTCCATTTAAATTGTGAATAAGAGACTTAATAAGCTCCATTAGGGGGAGAGAGCACATGCGCACGAACACAATTTCTGTGGAGGAAAAAATCTGTCCACAGTAGAGATGTACAACTGTGCTATTTGGTCTCATGTTTGAAAAGAACAAACAAGCAGCAAAATTGTTTTTATGTAGACAGAGCCAGTAAGTTTTCTAGTCATTTGTTTAGTTTGGGGTCGTTCTCTGGCAATTGTTACTGTAAGCTAATAAGTTTGTTTTTTAAACAGAAATCTTTAATTTACTAAAATTTTTTGAAGGATGTGTTTGAGTGTGTGTTGCTTTGACCATTGAAAAATTACATTTGACATATCCTTCTTAGATCATTGATGTTAAGTCCCTTGTATGTTTTCCATTTTGTAATTAATAGGACAACTTTGACTACTTATTTCTTTTTAATCTGTCTTTTCTATTTAGCAATATTTGGGATTCCTTATCTCAAAATAAGGAGTAATTTCAATCAGTATAGAGCAGCAGTTCTCAACCTGTGGGTTATGTTCAATTTAAATACATCCTGCATATCAAATATTTACATTACAATTCATAACAGTAGCAAAATTACAGTTATGAAGTAGCAACGAAAATAATTTTATGGTTGGGAGTCACCACAACATGAGGAACTGTATTAAAGGGTTGTGGCATTAGGAAGGTTGAGAACCACTGACTATAGAGTATAGTATAGTACAGTACAGTATTACAGATAATAGTGTGCATTCTTTATCTCCTGTACCAGCTTATAGTACCTGTTACTGAAAACACAGAGGAAGAATGTTTTTTCCCCTTCTTTTCCTTAATTAATAGATATTAATGTTGTTTTTGTCATCTCATTCTGTAATTTTCACCTGCTTCGATTTTTGTGAAATTACATAAAAATGAAGAGATACGGTATGGTAGAAAGAGGGCCAGGGTTGATCTCAGGGAATTGGATTCAATTCCTGCTTCTCTGTGCTAACTATTTGACCTGGTATATGCCTCTTAATCTCTCAGTGAGCCACATAACTCTTGAAGATTATTAATTTACAAAGTATGGAACTCCCCTGAGCACTGATCCAAAATCTGATTGCTTACTGTGTACTTCAACCTGGATGTCATACATCTCAAACTCATTTCTGAAATAGAATTCATTATCTTCCTCCTTTAAGCCCATCCCTCTTCTTCACTTCCTTATTTCTATGGAAAGTATCACCTTCTAGTCATCCAGGATTTCAATCTAGGAGTCATTCTCAACCCTTCGCTCATTCTTATTCAACCCCATATCTGCCACACCCATCCCTCCAAATCTAGTCAGTTGCCAAGTCTTGTTGATGCTACCTTCTCATCATCTCTTAAAAAATCTCTTAGGGGTGGCTAGGTGGTACAGTGAATAAAGCACCAGCCATGGAGTCAGGAGCCATGACCTCAGACACTTAACACAAAATTATCTGTGTGACTTTGGGCAAGTCACTTAACCCTAACTGCCCTACCTTCCCCCCTCCAAAAAAAAAAAAGTCTCTTAGTTCTACTCATACTACAACCAGCTTAGTTACCTCAGGCCCTTACTATTTGCCACTCACTAGAACTTTTGCATTAACTTCCTAATTTGTCCTCTTGTATCCAAACGCTTCTCTTTCCAGTACATCCACTCATATGTGACTTTGACCATATCTCTGAAGCTCAAGAAACTTCAGTGGCTTTCCACGGCTGCTAGAGCCTTAGAACCTAATAGACTCCCTTTGCCCTTGAGAGCCTTTCCTTTCTTGCCTTCAGCACATTTTTCCAGCCTGATTTCTCACAAACTGTACTTCAACCAAACTGACCTACTTTCCAATATCTCATCTTCATCTCCGTGACTTTTCTCAACCTGTTCCTCATGCCTTGACTGCTTTTCCTCCAAATTTCCACCTTTTTGAACCCCCAGATCCTTTTAGGGATTGGCTGATGCCACCTTTTCTACATTTTCTGTAATTTCCCCAGTTTTTAGTGTTCTTCCTTCCAGTTGTATGTATTTGCTTTGCATATGTACTCTATTCTTATAGGTGAACCTGAATTCCCCCAGTAGATTGTATGATTTTTTTAGGGGAACTGTTTTCCTTTTTGTCCTTTGGGTCTTAGTACCTGGCACATAAGTAAGCCTCTAATATGTGCTTGTTGATTGGTTGGTCTGCATTGATGGAGAGGGTTTCCGCAAGAGTTAACCACACAGATGAAATCATTGTTTGGAACAAAAAGCAATCGTTCAGCACATCCAGAATTTGGTCCCTTATTGTGCTTGCTAATGGGTATATTCCTTATTCTTCTGTATTAAATTATTTAACTAATATAAGTTAGTTAAAAGAAAAATGGCATGCTCAGTAGGCTCTCTAAGCTAGGCTTAGAGCACCAGAGATGGAATGAGACCTAAGGTAGAAGAGGTACACCAGGGCTAGATTGTGAAGGCCTTAACTGTCTGTGTTAATAGAGTTTTAGATTTGGTTCATTAGACCATAGGGAGCCAGTGCAGGATTTTAAGCAGAGAAATGACAGTAGTCAGATATATACACAAAGTAGCTAGATTTGGCTGTCAAACCATTGATGTGCTACCTGAGTCAGTAAACATTTATTAAGCACCTACTGTGTACCCAACACCAAACTTAAGCTCTAGGGATACAAAAAGGCAAAATAGAATTCCTACCTACTAGGAACTCTCAATCTAATGGCGGAGATAATGAGCTAATACAGAGGTACAGACAAGCTATGGGGTAAATTAACAAAACAAAAGTTAGAAATGAGAGGAATTGGGAAAGGCTTACTATAGAAGATGAGATTTTAGTTGGAATTTGAAGGAAGACGGTAGGTGGACAAGACATGGTGGATAGCCAGAGGAAATGTCCAGAACTGACCAGTGGAGTGTCTCATGGAAGCCAGTGTCACTGGATTAAAGAGTATGTGGTGGGGAGTAAGGTGAAAAAAGACTGGAAAGGTATGGATGGGGGTAGGTTATGAAGAGCTTTGGATGCTACCCAGAGGATTCTGTATTTGATCCTTGAAGCAAGAGGGAGCCAGTGGAGCTTATTGAGTACAAGTTTGACATAGCAGTCCTGTGCTTTAGAAAAATCACTTTAGTGGTTGGAGGATGGATGATAGTGGGGAGAGGCTCGGTGCAGGCAGACCAATCAGCAGGCTGTTAACGATAATCCAGACCTGAGATGATGAAGGCCTGCCACGGTGGTACCAGTGTCAGCATCAGGAGAGGAAGGGGCATATCAGAGAGGTGTTACAAGGGTAAAATCCACAGGCCTTGGCAACAGATGGAGCATGACAGCAGAGAGGGATGGGCTGAGGATGACTCCTAGGGTGTGAGCCTGAGGGATTAGGAGGATGGTGTTGACCTCTCTGGAAGATAGTTGGGGGGAAAATAATGTGTTTTGGACATACTGAGTTTAAGATGCCTACTGGACATCCAGTTAAAGATACCTAAAAAGCAGTTGGAGATGAGAGATTGGAGGTCAGTAGAGACTGAGGCAGAATCTACCTTGGAGCATTAGAGATGACAAATCTGTGGAAGCTGATGAGGTCACCAAGCCAAGTAGCAGAGAGGGAGAAGAGAAGAGCCAGGATAGAACCTTGAGGAACACCTATGGGTATAGGGCATGATCTGGACAAGGATCCCCCAAAGGAGACAGAGAAGGGGCAGTCAGATAGGTAGGAGGTTTGATAGGTAGACAACCAGGAGAGAATGGTGTCCCAAAAACCACTAGAGAAAAGACACTTTCAAGGATGAGAGGGTGATCAACAGTGTCAAAGGCTGCAGAGAAGTCAAGGAGAATGAGGACTGAGAAAAGGCCTTTGGGTTTGTCAATAAAAAATCATGGGTAACTTTGGAAAGAGCTGTTTGAGTGAAATGGTAAGATCAGAAGCAGGACTGTAAGGGGTTAAGAAGAGAGTAAAAAGAAAGTGGTGGCATGTAGATTGCCTTTTCACAAGTTTAACCACAAAGAGCAGAAAAAATCTAGGACCACAGTTAGTAGTCAAGGATCAAGCCATGGGTTTTTGAGGAAGGGAGAGACAATGGACATGTTTGTATGCAGTAGGGAATGAGCCACAGACTGGGACGGGAAAAAAAGAAAGTGAAAAGGGAGATGCCAGAGGGGGCAATTTGTTGAAGGGGATAAGATGGAATGGGATCTTTTAAACTAGTTAACCATGGTAAGGAGTAAAGGTACCTGAGAAAAGGGTGAAGGTGATAGCAGCAAAAGGGGCAGATGGTGGAAGTGATCCCTTAGGAACAGTAATGTGACAACTGGGTCTAGAATGGACTGGATTTCTAAATTCCTTTTTTAGCAACTCCGGTTGTAACAGGTAATTATTGTTCAGTCACTTTACAGTTCATGTGTTCTCTTTAATTGTAAGATTCAGGATCCAAACCTTTACTTTTAGAAGGGGTGCTGTGTGTGTTCAGTTGATTTTCAGTTTTATCTTGATTCTTCATGACCCTATTTGGGGTTTTCTTGGCAAGGATACAGGAGTGTTTGCCAGTTCCTTCTCTATCTCATTTTACAGATGAGAAACTAAGGCAAACAAGATTAAGTGACTTCCCCAGGGTCACACAGCTGGTAGAAGTGTCTGAGGCCAAATTTGAAATCTGGTCTTTCTGACTCCAGGCCTGTTGTTCTCTCAACTGCACCACCTACTTGCCCCATCACAGGTACTACCTACCACTTCAATAGATTCTCATAGAGAATTTCACACTTAAGGCTTTTTCATTTTTTTAGTTTAAAGCTTTTAGCAAAAAAGTATCAGGTCATGAGTTTCATATAATTTTATGTAGTTATGTTGATTAGTCTGTGTAATGTTGACATGGCAAGAGATGAGTGTGGGGGTGAAATGTCCAAAATTTTTTTCTTGTGATATTAGGAAGATTTTCAGAAGTTACTGAGAACTGTATTTTAGTTTGCAAGCTGCATAATATTACTTGAAGATCCAAATTCCAGTTGAATATTATAAGCATTACATCCCTGCTATGGAATTTCCATGGAAAAACTCCCAGAAAATGTCTATTCTTGATAGAACCTTTCTTATATATATATAACTAAGGATGTAAAATTGCTACAAATTATTAAGAAAAGTACTCCTGTTCATATTTTTAACATGATTCCTCAGTCAGCTAACACTTATTAAAGACATCTTGTGCAGGAGGCACTGCGTTAAGCGCACAGTGGAATCCAAGCTCCAATATGCTGACATTATTGATTGTTCCTTTCATGGCAACACTCTTTCTCAGAATTTCAGAGCTGCAAGGTACCTCAGAGGCCCTCAGGACCAACCTGCGTGAATGAATGAAAGAAAAAGCATGTGTGTTTATGATGTGCTCTAAGCCCTGGGGACACCAATGGAGAAGTTTGAGTGTCTCTGTGCCCATGCCACTCTCATTCTAATGCTAAAGACAACACTCATGGAAGGCTTTTGCAGCAAGTCAGATGGAAAAGTCCCATGGTCCTTCAGCTGCTGCTAAAATTGACTCTTTTTATATGTCATTTCCACTGATAAAAACATTTTCTGACATTGAACCCTTTGGCACTGTAAAGGCTTTTGGTGACAAAAGCTTTCTCTTGAGCCATCAGCCCTTGTGGCTGTAGCACCTGGAGGAGCAATTGCCAAGTTTAATCTCCAAAGTGTTTGCTTCACAGCTAGGAAAGAAGCAGAGCCGGTGGTCTGGGTGGCACTGCCACTCCTGTGGCTTTGGACGTATGTGGGGCAGTGGGTCAGTAGTTGGTGGTGCAGTGAAGATGAGCTCTTTCCCCATTCTGATGGCTCCCTTCAGTAGTAGTCTTGGAGCTTGGACAGGAAGCAGGAATCCCTCTACCCAATAACTAAATTGTGGTTATCTAGGCTTTGCTTGCAGACTCCTAGAGAGGTGGACCTCGTGACCTACTGAGGTTGCCAAGACATGATTTTAAGGATAATTGGGGAAGTATAATGGGTAATAAGCTGAAAGGAGAAGTATGGTATAGTATGTATGAAAAGCATTCATATAAGCTAATCTGACCTGTTTTATTTTATATGTATGTATATGTTTATTATGTATGTTATATATATATTTGAATACTAGTAACTGAGATAGCACTTAAAGGTTTGTAAAATGCATTACATTATCTCCTTTGCTCTCAGAAATTCCAAGTGTATTAGTATCAGTTGTACAAATATAGGGAAAACCAGCCAGGAACAAAGTTAGAAACCTTGACATTTAAAATAATTTCAGTTGTCTGTTCCTGTTTACTCCATCCCCCAAACTGAATGCTGTATTTGTATATCACTGTACAAATGATAAAGTACTTTCTTATTTATTGTTTCTCTGATCCCTATAACTGTGAAGTAGGCAGAAGAGATAGTATTACTTCTCTCCATTTTATCCATGGGGAAAATGAAATTTCTCTTAGTCCCATGACTAGGAACTGTCAAAACTAGAGCTCAAAACTAGGTCTTACAATTTTTTTAGTCTGTACCACGGCACTATGTTCTCTTAGAAGTAATTGGTGGATAATAAGATAGGTTTGTTGTGAAATGGGGAAGTTTAACTTTTCTGGATGAATCTTATAAAAATGTGGTTGTTGAAACACGAAATCATATTGGTTTGGCATAAATTTCCACAACAGTAGAATGTCACTGACCAAATTCTTACTTTGTTCTGTTCTTTTAAATACTTCTCTTTGCTTCTTTCCTCAGCATCAGAAAGCTTTTATTAAATACATATTTGTGTCAAGCAAAACATTCTTCCATCCCCTTCGCTTCTTGAACAATAGTTAAATTTAGAGAGGAAGCAAGGGGTGAGGTCATAATTTATTCTCTTAGGATCTCCTCTGTTTCCATGATTCCTGAACCTTGCAAACTGTCTTTAGAACATCTACATAGGCTTTTATAGAGCTGGTGGTAGCCTTCTCTACTGGAGAATGCATTATTAGTACAAAGTGATTTTTCTTGTTGTACATGATAATTTAATTTAAAATAAGTCCTATGTTCAATTATATTTTTGTTTCTCCCCCACTCTTTAAGAAATAGTGTAACAGTAAACCCTGGCACTTCATTTATCCCAAATCGGCAGGGAATAAGATTTCCATATAAGTAAAATTTTCAGATACTATCCAATCTTCAGCAGCTCTCTGTACAGATACCTTCCAATTCTGTTATCCACTCAATTGAACTAATATTTATTAAGCTCCTGCTATGTGCAAGCGACTTTGATAAGTGTTTAGTCTACAAAGACAAAACTGTCAGTCAGCAATAGTTTATTAAAGAGCTTACTCTGTGCCAATTTGTAGAGTATATGGGGTATTCAGGAGGAGCTAGCGAGGATGTGGGGTATTCAGGAGGAGCTAGCACCTCTCTGGGGGGGGGGCTCACCAAGCCTTTTTCAGGGCTGCTCATCCACCTTTGGTGTCCATTTTTTATTCAACTGTCACCTGTGGGTCCAAGAAGCTGTAGCATGTGCAGCAGCAACATTCTAGTAAACTGCCTCAGCAGACAGTCTAAAAGGGTTGAGGGTAACTGATGGGCCTCAAGCCCATCAGTAAGTTAGGGGGATGTCTACCTCAAGCAAGTGGAGACTGTCCCTTGTGGAATGGGTGAACGAGAACAGTTTGTTCCAATGGCCATGAAAGTGACTGAAGTAGGCACTGGAGGGTTGCATCCCAGGCCATCACCTATCATTGTGACTTTTGTCCTGCCACTGAACTGTGACGACTCTGGAAGAGGGAGTGAGGCCAATAACTATGCTGTTCTGCCTCCCTTAAATCCAATTCACAAACAAGTCAAGACATCACCTCGTGATGTCACTGATTTTCTTCAAAAACAGAAGACGATATATATCACACATGGGGATTACGGATGACCTCCAGCAGCTCACATTCTAATGGGAAAGACAACCTTCAAGTAACCACGTACACACAAGCTATTTTCAGAATAAATGGGGGGTTCTTCACCCTTTTTTGTATCATGAACCCTTTGCAGTCTGGTGAAACCCATGAAACCCTTTTCATAATGTTTTAAAATACACAAGATACATAGCATTACAAAGAAATCATCAAAATGTGCTTTTCAAATATATTTTAAAAACTTTGTGGACCCCCAATCCACAGATCCTTGTCTGAGAGGGAAGTGACTTCAGTGGAGGAAGGGAAACAATAAAAACCTGTCTGATTCTCTCCTTCCCCCATCTCTGCACACTGACTTCCTTGGTTTCTGGCGAATCCCAGTTAAAATCCTTTCATTCTAAATTCCTGTCCCATGAAGGCATTTCTTCAAGAAACTTCCCCAAACCTTTTAAAATGCTACTTCTTTTCCTCTGAGATTGCCTGCCAGTAGCATATTCGTACATAGATATTTGCATATTGACCCCCCCATTATCATACATCATACAAGACTATGTACTTGGGATTAGGTACTGTTTTCACCTTTCTTTGTAGACACATGATGGTTGGGAGATGGGAGTGTTGTGTGAGAAGAACATTAAGTATGACTACCTCATGGTATGTGAAGAGAAGTAAAGTATAAGGACTGGGAAACTAGGAAGAGGCCAGGTTGTGAAGAGTTTTAAAATATCAAATGGAAGACTTCATAATTTAATCCTGGAACGTAGTATAGGTGGGGAGTAGGATGGTTGGGGGAGTAGGCATGGACATACCTATGATTTAGGAAGATCATCTTGGCATCTAAGTGCTGGATGGGCAGGGGGAGAGGATTGAAGCAGAGAATCAAATCAGGCTATTTAAATAGTCCAAGCAAGAGGTAAAGACCTGTAATATGGTGGAGTCTATATAAGTGAGGAGGAAGGGACAGATAAGAAAGGTGTTATGCAATGAATAAACAACAGATTGGATACGTAGGGCAAGTAGGACAGAGAAGTCAAGGATAACTGAGGTTGTGAGCCTGTGTGGGAGAAGGATATACCCTTGACAGCAAAAGTAGTCTTTAGCTTTGAACTGTCATCCTCTGGGGAGTAGGAAATAAAAGTATGTGCAAAGTAATTTTAAAGGGGAAGGATGCTACCGACTGGTGATGGGTGGAGAGGGGACAGCAGTAAATATCTCCCACAGGAGGTGAGAATTGAGCTGGACTCTAAAGGAAACTAAGGACTCTTAAAGAGATGAGATGAGGCTATGTCCCTTCTTTTCTGTTCTCCTCTCCACCAGCCTCATTCAGGTCTTTACCACTTTATTGCTTGAACTAATGGCATCTCCTGACTGCTCTCTTTGTCCCTTGTCTCTCTCTTTCCCTACAGCAAAGCCAAGAAATAGTCATCCAACCTTTGTTTAAAGATGTCAAGTGAGGGAAAACCCACCCTTTCTTGAGGCAATCCATTCCACTTTTGAATAGTTCTAACAGTTCAGAAGTTTTCCTTTACCTTGAGTCCAGATCATCTCGGTAAATTCTGCCTACTAGCCCTGCCCCCAGAACCAGCTAGTAGAACTAGTCTGATACCTTTGCTACATGGAAGCTCCTCAAATACTAGAAGAGAACTGTCATGTGAGAGTCTTCCCTTCTCCAAGGTAAATATCCCCAGTTCCTTTAACCAGTCCTCATGATTGGCTCGATCTTCACAGGACTTCATCATCCTGACTGTCCTCCACTGGCCACTCTCCATCCTTAGTCAGTGTCCTTCCTAGTATGTGGCACCCAACACTGAATACAGTATTCTAGGTGAGGGCTGTACAGGTACAGAGGAACTATTATTTCCCTAGATCTGGACCTTTATGCCTTTCTTAATGGACTTTAAAATTGCATTAGTTTTTTGGACTGACTTATCACACACCTGAGTTTGCAAACTTGAGGATATTTTCTAACAAATTGCTGTCTGACTGTCCCCACCTTAGGCTTGTGACATTGACTTTTTGCCCCTCTCTAAAACTTTACATTGGTCCCTTTTAAGTTTTGCCTTATTACATTTGGCCCTGTGTTCTGACAACTACTTGCCCCACCTACTTTGCAGTGATTTGCTGGGACTTAAACTTGGGTCTCTTGACGTCATGCCCAGTCTTACTTCCACAACCGCACACTGCTAAAGAAAATAACATGTAGCAAGCATTCCTATGGTGTTCTTTCTGGCTCCCAATTTTAGTTATAGCCAGCTTTCACTTCTAGCTTGTGCATCCTTTAGTGAGGACTTTGTGCGTACCGAGTTCAAAGTATTTAATTCATGCTATGTGTGAATAACTACCTTTTAAATGCTAGAATGGTTTCCCTAGAAGGTTAAAAACACAGTCTTTCTCCCAACCAAAGAGACACCAAAATACCTATGAAATTAACCAAAAGACTCATGTCTGGGCTGACGCTCCATACGAATGTATCCTGGGAGATGTACTAGCTTTGAGAGGAGTTTTATAATTAGTTTCTATTGCAACACTTATTGCTTATTTACAGTGATGGAATTTTAATGAATACCTGTTTCCAAATAGCCAGTGGAAAAAAAAACTTAGGTATTCCAACATTACTAATCAAGTCAGTTATTTCTGTTTTGTTTGCTTTTTGCCTCTTTTTTTGTTTGTTTCATTCAAAACTTGGTGTCTGTAGGGAGAGAAACAAGCTTCTATCTTTATATGGATTTGTTTCCAATTCCATTTTTTAATTTCCTCTATATTTTCCCCAGCACCGCCTCATTGCCAGACACATTTATTCTAAGACTTGAATATTTCAGGGAGTCTTGGAAGCTGAAATGATGCTTCTCACTTTGCTGTACTGCAGCACTGCCAACTTTTCTTCTCTGGGCCTTAAAATAAAAATGGATTTTTAGCAATATTTGATTCTTTGGATTCAGAAATGTTTAGTAATTCTTATGTCCTTTGCATTTTCTATTATCTAGGCAATATTAGTGCTCCCCTAGAAAGATAAAGGCTTGACCATTCTGATTAAATATATACACCAACCTAAAATATTCATGAAGATGAATAAAACATGTATAGCTTGTTTTAAGGGGAAAATATTTTAAATCATTCATTTGGGGGAGATAAATTATAGTCTGCTCTAAATTCTGTTCAATTCTAATCTGTTTTGCTTTTTTTTTTTAAGTCTTTATAGGGCTGCTTCCTATTTTCCAGTTTCCAAGATCCTTTAAACTTCACCAACTCATAAATTTAGGAAAACTTCAAAAATACATTTTAGTTTTCTGATTCAATATCGGCTCTGTGTTGTTCCCTAAGGCTCAGAGAACATCCTTCAAGAGACCAAAGAGAAAGGATTTGACTTCATGTTTTTAATTCAAATGCAACTATTCTCCCTTCCCCACCAATAACATTGATTCATTGCTTGTGTTTTTTAGGGCATCGCTTATTCTTCAATACTTCTAGGATGGTTGGTTTATTAAAGAGTGGGGAGAGGGAAAATAACAGGGAGGGGGAGGGAGGAATGTAAGAGAGATGGGAGGTGGTACTCCCTACAGTACTGAGATCTCAGCCCCTCTATAAGCTGGGAAAACATCTTTGAGAAGTTGGTTACCCTATGAAATTCTGGTGAGGAGATTAAGTAGTCACAAAAATGAAATATAATTTATGAGACAATCCTATAGATTTCCTTCATAAATATTTAAACTTCTTGTCCTAGTGTTGAGGTTCAAAATGAATACTCAGGAAACGTCACATTCCTCCTCCCCCAAAGTCATAGGTTATGATTTATTAATATTTCCACAAAGTAAATCTGCATTTAAGATAAGCAGCTAAATGAATCTGTGAAGCAGGTGTCAGAGAAGAAATCCTAGCCTTGGTTAGGTAAGGTATTGAAACTGAGTATCCCATTTGCCTTTGAAAGAAAGGGTCTGGAAAAGGGGCTGAAAACAGAATGACCTTGCCTGGTGGCATGGATAGCCAGGGAGCATTTTCTCCATTGCTTCTAGGCAAACTGTCGAGTTGGAGAGTTTAAAAAGCGAGTTGGGGAGAGGTGGGGGTAACTGAAGGTGGTTGGGAGACTGTTCCATGCCCTGTAAACAGTGAGGGCCCTGATTAAAGATTCTAGTTAATATTAACACTAATACAAATAATAATAATAATAATAATAATGATATCTAATATCTCTATAGGGCTTTGAGGCTTGCAAAGCATTTTACAGGCAATACCTTATTTGATCTATCTAGTAAAGCAGAATCTCCATAGCAGTTCCAGTAAGTTAGCCTTTGAAGAACTCGATTTCCTTGTCTTTTATACATGGGAATTTGTATGGCTTAGGATGACTAAACAAATTGTAATGGAATATTAATACACTGTAACTAATGAATATAGAGAAATCGGAGAAACAAGGGAAGACGTAAATCGGTTTCGAGTGAGTGAAATAAGCAAAACCAGAGAACAGTCTACACAGTGACTATAGCAATGGACAGGGAGAGGAAAAAACCTTCAAACAGAATACTGTGACCAAGCTTGACCTGGAAGAAGGCTGGACAAGTCATATTGAGAAGAGGTGGGAGACTATGGGTGTGTAACGCTGCATACACTATATCATATTCAACTGGTTTTGATATTTTTACTAAGCTGATTTTTTTCCCTTTTTTTTCCTTCAGAATTCTTTGTGACCAAGAATGACTTTGGGTAGGGAAAAGGAAAGAGATATACTGGAAATAAAGGAGATGTAAAAACAAAAAATACCATTTTTTTTTTAAAATGAGGGAATTTGGACTACATAATCTCCAAGATAGATCTCTTCCAGCTCCAAAATACTATGATTCTGTAGCTCTACTTATATATGATCAGTCAAAAAACATCTAAGTGAGGCAGCTAGGTAGTGAAGTAGGTAATGTATTAAACCTGGAGTCAGAAGAACTGAGTTCAAATCTAACCTCAGAAAGTTATTAGCTAGGTCACCCTGGGCAAGTCACTTGACTGCTCTGTCTCTGTTTCCTCATCTATAAAATTGGGATAACAGCCCCTACCTTTAAGGTTGTTAACAAGGATAACATGAGATAATATTTATAGAGCGCTTTGTAAACCTTAAAGCGCTACATAAATGCTGTTATTATTATTATTACTAACAATAATAAACACAGAACTTAAGGCTGTCAACTTGGTAAAACGCTGTAATCTTCATTACAGACCTATGAGGCACTTCAGGTGTTAAGTTTCCTTTCTACAGATGGAAAAACGGAAGCTCCGAGCAGTTTGAAAGACTTGCCCAAAGCCATGCAGCAAGGAAAGGTCAGAGGGGCCTTTGAACCCAGCCAGCCCCTGGAGACTCTGGGTTAAGCACTACCCACTGTGCCCCTGCTGACTCCCGGGGACAGAAGCCTGACCCAGTGGAAAAGGCGCTCTCAGGTTATCCTGAGTCTGTTGCTTTTAGCTGAGTGTGGTGAGGGGTCTTATCTTCAGTTGTTGGGATTTTTTGAGCAATGGCAGGACTAATATAGATGCAGAACCCTGAAGAAATCCAGAAAGGAAAGAGTAGTTCTTATACCACTCATCATTTCTTCTCCTTTCTTTTTTTGTTCATTGTAATAATAGTTGAGCCAGCAGGCTGTGCTGGAACTGTGGGTTAGAAATCCTGTTCACTGGAGAATTGGGGTACTCCTTGCAAACATAAAGGAAGAGTTAATCATGTTGTCTGG
Source organism: Pseudocheirus occidentalis (assembly GCA_028646575.1). Lineage (NCBI taxonomy): Eukaryota > Metazoa > Chordata > Mammalia > Diprotodontia > Pseudocheiridae > Pseudocheirus > Pseudocheirus occidentalis. Next base: position 54,051,987 of record CM053597.1, read on the forward strand.
CTCCAAAGCAGTGGGGTCATGGGGCTTTTTCTGCAGCTCATTACAATTATAATTATTCTCATCTGTGCTCAGATGATTTAATAATAAGCCAAATCTGAAATCTAACCTAACTATACCCTTCTCTCAATCAATCCAGAAGAAAAAGTCTTGCTTTCTACACACAGGTAGGTTAGGAGTAGAGGTAAAGGGGGCCTCCATCACTGGGACCTCAGAATGATAGAACTTTGAGAACTGGAAGTAACATCAGGGGTGCCCAATCCAGCCGTCTCTCATTCCTCTCCTGGCTGTACATCTGTTACCATGCTCCTATAAAGAAAGTTTTCCACCTCCTCTTTCAGCTTTATTTTGTGTGTTGTCTTCCATCCTATAGAATGTAAGCTCCTTGAGGGTAGATTCTATCTTTTTAAAAAATTTGTATTTATGTTTCTGATGGGGTACTGACCCAGGGCCCCTGCCAGACACACACACACACACACACACACACACACACACTTAACTTTCCTTGGTTTTTCCCAGATGGCCCTCAGGCCATCTCTGGCGTTTGCCTGAGGCATTGAACCATCCCAAGAATTCTCTCAACTGGCTTTTCATCATGGTCAAAGCCCAATCTCCCAATTTTCTGTTATCCCTGACTTAGCCCAGCCCTTCATTGTCTATTAACTCTGTATCCTCCCTCCCACTCCCCATTCTCACCTCCCAGCTACTTCCCATTCTCTCTTGGCCCTGTGGTCCAGATCCATCTTACCTCCATTAAGATACTCAGATTCCTTAAGAGTCTAGCTAATGGTTCAGATTCAGTCTGGCCAATATTGTGTATTTTTAGAATCATGCCCACCCTGACCAGTGTTCTAATAAACACTGTTGTTTTGGGCTGAAAGGAGGCTCGGATGGAATTCATCTAAGGCAGGACTCTTGTGTCACTACTTTGGGGTCCCAGCACCCCTAAATCTCAACATTCCCAGTACTTAGCAGCATAGTTGGCACAGAGCAATCTTGTACCTTGGGGCCCTGTTTTTCTATATGCTGATTGCTTCAGTCACCCACTACATCTAGGACCAGCTGCTGTCATGCTTCACTCCCAGGCCATCTTCTCACCACTTGCCATGCCTTGTCACTATGGGTTCTTCTCCTTTTCCCTCCTCCATATGGAATGACTCACTTCTACTTTTCTGCACCAATATGTCAGCAGTCCCAAAGAGGCTCCCAGTTTTAAGAGGGAATGTTTGTCCATGTGAACTACAAATCCCATGATGTCAATCAGTTCTGAAACCCCTGTTATCCCGGACCCCATGATGTTACTTTTGGATGGGAAAACAGTAGTATTGCTCACTGTGTAAAGGATCTTAATGATTATAGGATACTGACGTTTAAAGAGTGCTGGCGGTATTTGAGGTTCTTTAGTAACATAGAAACAACTAAAAAGACCGCTGAGTCAGCAAGCACAACTGGATGGAATAGAAAGCTCCCATTTGGCAGAGCTTCCTCCTCTTAGCCTCTGTACCCTGGGTGAGCCCCTCCCCAGTGGGACCCCGTGGGGCCCTCCCCCTCCACCTGAGTGTGTCTAAGTAAAAAAGTTGACTTAAGTGCTTGTTTCCTGCCTTCAATCCTTGCCAAGTTTTGTGCCACTTGGTCCACGTGCAATCCTTAGTAGTTACGGGCCTGAGGTAAGTGGCAGCTTCCTAAAGTCATTCTTTCGGTCTGTCTTAGTACATGGTATGAGTAGAGGCTGGCTCATTGTTCTCATTGCCCAGTCATTGTTAATGGTCTTTATCCTCTTAGACTAAAATTTCTAGAGAGCACAGAGACTGCTTATTCTTCAGCATGGCTTTCTGGTGCCTGGTGCCATGCTAGGCACCCTGTGCTGGGCATTGGGTTATCCACCATTTGTTCTTATTTCTTTCTAGTCCAAGGCAGAGACCATATGTATGGTCTGAGTGACATTTAGAACACCACAGGGCCAACACCTGGAAGAGCTGAGGATGAGGTGTTTGAATGAAGTCTCTGAGAATAAATCCTTATCATTCAACCTTGTCTTTAAATTGCATTAGCCTTTGGGCAGTTCTGAAGCTCTATTTAGCTGGGTATTTTTCTTCTAAATATTCTTCTGTATTTTTCCCAACTGGGAAGTACCAATGTGGAAAAGGATCTGAGTTTGTGTAAATTGAGTAGCTAAAACACAGTTTACTGTTTGTGCTATGGTTGGAATCGTTAAAATATAGACAATATGCTTTCTGGCATTTATGCCAGAAGAGACCATGATGAGGACACGCTATCAGTTGACTTTAAACACAGCTGGCTTGCAGTATGATTTCATGAGGACCTGGGCTCAGGGAGAGAAACTCATAGGGATGTTAAAAGAACCTTCAGTAATCACAAGACTCCAGAATTCATCTGGAAATCTTCCCAGAAGTGGTGGAGTCTCTCTGATTCCTGCTGGGTGAAACGGTCCTGTTCCCCTCTTTTTTACTTTGATATTGGGGGGAAGCTTGTTAGACCTATTCTACAATGATCTCTGCAGTTGGTCCATTGACAAAAGTGAAACTGAGATTTTAGATTTTTTTTCCCCTGGAATAGTACAGCTATTTGGGAATTTTAATATCATATGTATGTATGTACTGAGTACCTATATACACACACAGAATGTCATATATATTATATATGCACATATATGCATACACTTTCTATTCAGGTAGCATGTTATAATCTATAATAGGAATTTGAATTTCTTTGCTTTACAAAGTATAGGTCCAACTATGTCACCTCCATTCTTAATAAACTGCAACAACTCCGTATTACCTTCAGGATCAGATACAAAGTCCTCTGTTTAGCGTTCAAAGCTGCCCACACACATATTTCCTGTCTTCTCATGTCTTAAAACTCCTCCGGGTGAGCGAGGTGCGCCCCTCCCCCCCCCTTGCACACATAAACTCTTCCATCTGGTGACACTGAGCTTTTTGCGGTTCCATGAACAAGACACTTCGTCTCTAGGCTCTGGGCATTTCTCTAGTTGTCCTCCATGCCTAGAATGTTCTTTTTCCGCATCTCTTTCTGGCTTCTTTGGCTTCCTTGAAGTTCCAACTAAAATCCCACCTTTCCAGGAAGCCTTTTCCAACCACTCTTAATTCTAGTGCCTTCCCTCTGTTAATTATTCCCTATTTTTTCCTTTCTATAGCCAGTTGGCACAGTGGATAGAGTGCTGGCCCTAGAGTCAGAAAGACGAGTACAAATCTGACACCAGACACTTCCTAACTGTGTGACCCTGGATAAGTTAGCCCCTATTTGCCTCAGTTCCACATCTATGAAATGGGGACACAGAAAAGGAAACAGCAAACCACTACAGTCATTTGGCCAAGAAAATCTCACGGCAGTCCATGGGGTCACTGAGAGTTAGACACAAATGAACGACAATAGCTTGTTTGTACCTAGTTGTTCTCTTGTTGTCTCCATTAGATCATGAGCTCCTTGAGGGCAGGGATTGTTTTACAGCATTTCACAGCATAATTGTTGCACCCTGGGGTGGGTTTTTTTTAGTCCAAGAAATGGTTTTTAACCTTTTGTCATGTAGTAATTGCATGGTGTAATTCTGTTCATCACGCTGCTTACAGCTAAACAGCAACAATGTATTCACCAGTGACATGTAGCTCTCCTAGACTTCCCAGTGCATACACATTGTTAGTATTCAGTTTTACCATATGTTCACGAGTATTCCTGTATCCTAATCTTGCACCAAAGACAGTTTAATAATAAATAATTTGTAAGTAATACTAGCACAGTTTTTAAAAAGGATTCATACTGGGGCAGCTAGATGGTGCAGTGAATAGAGCACTGGCCCTGGCATCAGGAGGACCTGAGTTCAAATTTGGCCTCAGACACTTAACGCTTACTAGCCATGTGACCTTGGGCAAGTCATTTATTCCCAATTGCCTTGCCTTCCCCCTCCAAAAAAACCCCCCAAACAGAAGATTCATCTAATGGTCAAACCCCACTTTGGGGGCAAAAATTGACATAAAATCTTCAATGATCATATGGTGAAGTACAATACTTTTCTTTGTATCTCCAGCACTTATCATCATTCATTTTCATGAGATTTTTGAATTACAAATTTTCTCCCCGTCTTTCCCCTACCCCAACCCCAAAACAGTGATCCCACTGTAAAACCGGTCTCCTGATCTGCTCTCTTACTTTCTGGTAGGGCAGGGAAGGTCTCCCTGCCCCAGCCCCTGTATATCTTAATTCCTAGTTGCAGGTATTGCAGAGCTTTTAATTCTAGATTCTTTCGATTCCTCCCTTGTCACCCACCCCCACTGGCAGGACAAGCAATTTAATACAGGTGTGGATGTGTGATTATACAGGACATTTTTATAGTGGACATATTGTGACAGTGATCATATGTCCCTCCTTCCTATCCCTCCCCCGCCTTGTTCTGTTCTCTACCCTGTCCCTGTCCCTTTCCTGAAGTGTGTGCTTCCAGTATCCCTCCCCCAGACCCTGCCCTCCCCTCCGTCTTCCCCCCTCTCATCCTCATGCTCCCTACTCTCCTGTG
>CM053597.1:54056629-54084018 GCA_028646575.1 Pseudocheirus occidentalis
TTGAATGAGAATAATTGATCTTTACATTTTAAACCCTAGACCAAGGGTGCCTACCCTTGAATCCATCAACTTGGTACAGAAACACACACACACACATACACACATATAACACATAACTGCATTCCAATATAATTGCTTTCCTCTGTAATCTTGTCTATTTTATTTTATCCATTTTAAAGCATCATTGGGGCAACTACATGGCACAGTGAATAGAGCACCGACCCTGGAGTGAGGAGGACCTGAATTCAAATCCAATGTCAGACACTTGACACATTCCCTATCTGTGTGACCTTGGGCAAGTCACTTAACCCCAACTGCTTTACCTTCCCCCATTAAAGAAAAATAACATTCTTCTTAGGAGTCCATAGACTTGTCAAGACTGACACACACAAATTAAGAAGCCTTGGTTTAGAGTAAATGAGGTAAGTTAGAACCTGGGCAGGACTGGAACAAGCAGGGGACTTGGGCTAGATGCTGCAGAGATCTAGGCATGCTACTCCCAGTTGTTCACAGACCCAAATGATGCTCTTGTCTGCGCATGTGTGGGATTGACTGAAGGAAACCAAAGAGCTGGGGTGCTTGAAGTCACATTGCCCCCTAATGGTTTATATCAAGATTGTAGTAGTAATTAGTCCATTTCCCTGGCTATGGGATGCCTCTGGACTTTGTTATCCCCCCACCTCTCTTTAAATGTCCTGTGAGCCATAGTAACATATCACAGTTGCCTCTCGGGAATCTCAAACTGGATGCCTTGAACTTACATGCGTGTCCTTTTCTCTCTGCTCATATAGCTATAACTTTAATCAGGTCCTCATTATTTTGTGCCTGAAAGGCTAGAATGACCCACTGACTCACTTCCCTGCTTCAGGTCTCTCCCTACTATACTCCATGCTCCACAAAGTCTCAGTGTAGGTCTGTCGTGCCATCCTCTCCCTTCCCCACCCCTCACAATGATCTCCAGTTTCCTATTCCATTATCAGACATAAAGCCTGCCATTTGGCACTTAAAACTCTTTATACCTGAGCCCCTTCCTACCTTTCTAATCTTTTTGACATTGAAGTCCTTTCCACATACTCAGTGATCTCATTGCCCTGACCAATTTGCAGGTTTTTGCTCTGATTGTCCACTCTGCCTGGAATGCTCTCCTTCTTTCCCTCTAGCTCCCAGCTTCCCTGTCTTCCTGCAAGATTCATCTCAAATTCCAGCTTTCAAAGGAGGCTTTCACACTGCCCTTACGCAGTCGCCTTTCTGATGACTGTTGTCTACTTTGTATATATCTTGTAGGTACTTAATTGGTTGGGGTTTTTTTTTTTTTGCATATTTGTTGCCCAGATTAGAATGTACACTCCTTGAGGGTAGGGACCTTTGCCTTTTCTTGTATCCTGATAGCTTAGCACAGCGACTGGGATATAGTAAGCTCTTGATAAATGCTTGTCAGCTGACTGCATGAATGATCATAGCATCATAGATTTAGCATTGAAAGGGATTTCAGAGGTCATCCAGTCCAACCTCTTCATTTAACAAATGCAGAAACTGAGGTCAAGAGAAATGAAATAATTTACCCAAGGTCTTACTGGTAGTAAATGGTAGAGTTTGATTCTGACTCCAAATCTAGAAATCCCCTTTGAACCACACTGTCTCTCAGACATAAATTCATTAGCAAATGATGGTTTTAATCTATTATCTTTGGTCCACAGGTCCAGAAACTCTCACGTACATATGAACAGTAGCTGTGAAAACACATTGGCACAGAGGCATTTCTGTTTAGTCATCTTCAGTCATGCCCACTTCTTTGTGACCTTCTTTGGGGTTTTCTTGGCAAAGATCCCTGAGTGGTTTGCCATTTCCTTCTCAAGCAGCTCATTTTACCCATGGGAAACTGAGGCAAACAGTGTTAAGTGACTTGCCCAGGGTCACACAGCTAATACATGTCTGAGGCTGGATTTGAACTCATGAAAATAAGTCTTTCTTTTTTTTTTTGCTTTTTTTGGAAGGCAGTTGGGGTTAAGTGACTTGCCCAAGGTCACACGGCTAGTTTTTCGTGTTAAGTGTCTGAGGCCGGATTTGAACTCAGGTACTCCTGACTCCAGGGCCGGTGCTCTATTCACTGCGCCACCTAGCCGCCCCTGAAAATAAGTCTTTCTGACTTCAGGTCTGGCACACTACCCACTGCACCACCTAGCTGCTATATGTCTTAAGGACAGCAAAGCTTAAGTATAACTTAAGCAAAGTATGATTTAAAATTTAAATTATTATAAAGTTAAAATTTAAATTTAAGCAGAATTTTTAAAACTTATAATTGCTTCATAGGAGCAGTTATAGAGCTGGGAGGGTATTTTGAGGTCATCAAGTCCATCTTACAGATGAGAAGACTAAGGTACAGAGATATTATCAAGGAAGTCACCCACACTGTACTAGTCAGGGCTGAGTCAGAATTTGAACTCAGCTCTTCCTCATTTGAAGTCCAGCTTTCTACTCACTATTCCACACTGCCTTAGTGGATCTAAGAGGGTCTTCTTCTTGCTTCTAATACTGACTTGCCCTGATTTACAGCAAATCATTGAACTACTCTGAGTCTCAGTTTTCTAACAAGTAAAATGGGGACCATATGGACCTACCTTACAGGGTTATGGCAGGGCCTCATGAGATAATGTTGGCAAAATGCTTTGTAAACTTTTAATGAAGAGTGAAAATCAAAAAACAGACTCAGGAAGCCAGGATATTAAGAAGAAAAGGCTAGGAACCCAAGTTTCCAGTAGGACTGTAGGATACCCTGCCCTCGCCACGGTGGCTCCCCAGGTGGCATCTTTCCCTCATATATCAGGACCAGCAGCCTGCTGGGAGGGCATAGCTGCAGCCTTGGGTAAAATTCTTGCAAAATGGAGGAACAGATCATCTATAAAGCAAGAAGAGAAGCAGCTGAAGCATGACCCCAGGGACCAGGACATGTTCTTCGATTTACCAGCTCCCCCCATTCCATATGGGGAGCTTTCTCCTTCAAAGTTGCAAGCAATTTGACTTGCCCTGATTTTGTTTTCTAATTGGTAATATAATTTTACCCCCTGCTGAATAGAACTGAAAGGACCCAGGCTGTTTCTGCTTGAAAGTGTATTTTTTTAAAATTGTGCTTTGGCTCAATTGCCCCAGAATGCATTGCAGGGAGTGGTTCCCTTGGCCATGAAAGCAAATCATTGCATATTCTTTAACTCCAGTCTTGCTCACTGGCTTTTAAGAGACCTTTGAGAAAGCAGTGACTTTGAAAATGATCACTTAACAAACTATCATAGCCCAGCAGAGGGAGCTCAGAAACCACCCCCAGGATTTCAAAACTGAATTTTCTATCTGGGGCGATGCAGAATACATGTAGTTCATCAGGGTACCTCTAAAATGTGTTTTCTTTATACAACCTCTCTCTTTAATTTTTTTCATTTTAATATTTAATTTTATTTATATTTGCATCTAATTTATATTATGTTTAATTTCTATTTATTTTTATATCTTTATTTTATTTTTATATACATTTATAATGTTCTCTCCACCCCCACTGAACAACTTACATGTATAGTCCAGCAAAGTACACCCCCACATTGATCATGCCCCCAAAGTATGTCTCTCTCCATTTTAAATCCATCCCCCTTTGGTAGGAGGTAAACACTGTGTTTTATCTTCAATCTTCTGGATTCATGGTTTGTCAGTGGGTTGATCTGACTTCAGAAGTCTTTCAAAATTGTTTTTCTCTATAATGTTGTCACTGTGTAAATTATTCTAGTTCTGCTCACTTTGCTGTGCCAATTCATAGAGTTCTTCCCAATTTCCTTTGAAATGGTTCATTTCATTATTTCTTATGGCACAATAATATTCCACTAAATTCATATGCCAAATTTGTTTAGACATTGCCCCCTTAGCTCTCAAATTTTTGGTTACTATGAAAAGAGATGCTCTAAATATATTTGTTTATAGAGTCCCTTCCCTTCATTCTTTGATCTCTTTGAGGTATGGGTTTGGCAGTGGTATAGCTGGATCAAAGGGTGTAATCATAATAACTGGCATTTGTATAGTATTTTAAGTTTGCAAATATTATCTTTGCCAATATAGTCCCATTTGATGCTCTCAACAACCCTGGGAAGTAGGTGCTATCATTCCTATTTACAGATGAAGAAAACTGAGCCTCAGACAGTTAAGGGACTTGCCTAGAGTTCCACAGCTAGTGTCTGAGGTCTTCCAGACTCCCCTGTACCATCTAGCTGTATACACTGTTTAGTAACTTTGGAAGCATAGTTCCAAATGGTTTTCCAGAATGGTTAGGCTGGCTACATTAGTGTGCCTGTTTTTCCTCATTCCCTCCGGCATTTGTCATATTCTTCTTGAACTCTATTGTATTTTGTCAGCACAAGAGTACTTTGTCCCTTGCTTTGTCCTCTTCTGCCTGATGACCAGCCAAGTTTAGCTTTAGAGGAGGGGCCAAGTCATGCATAGGATGATAGATTTAGGGCTGTAATAGAGACCATCTAGTTCAATATCTCCCTCAATTTTACAGATGAGGAAACTAAGGGATTAAATGACTTAGCCAAAGCTGTAAATGGCAGAGCCAGGATTCTGAGCCAGAGAGTCCTCTGACTCCATCCCTGGAGCTCTGTCCACTGTACCTAGCTACACCTTGGGTTGCTTTTCAGATACTCTTGTGAATATCTACTACTATGGGTATCCCAGAACAAATTCCTGGCTCTTTGAACAACCACTCTTTGGAATAAATGAATGGGGTTTCTGAGAGACTTCAGAGAGCCAGCACACTAGGAAGAGACTGAAGTTCCTCCTTGGATCACTTAAAAAACAAACTGGTTCTATTAACTCTTCTGTGGGATGGGGCTGGGAAAAGAATCATGGCTGGCCTCCATGATGTAAGTTCTGACTTAAGGCTGTGTTGGAATGCTGACCCTTTCCCCAGGCCCTCAGTAACACAGCTGAAGATCTTCAGAGAAGGCAGAACAGACATTCCAAGGCTGTCCACCATGGCAAGATCTTCCAAGTCACGGCACCCAACTATTGATCTCTCTGCCACGTTTATGACAACAGAGAAATATTTTGGCAGGGAACTATTCCTCAAAATAGTATAAAGACCAAACTGAGCAGACTCAGTGAAATGAACTGCTAGCAGCCCTACGTCTCCAGCCCTGGTCCCATAAAATTCATCCTTTCCTGGGGGTCAGCATGGTGTAGAGGACAGAGTAGTGGATTATGGATTTGGAACGACCTGGGTTCACATCCCACCTTTCACACTTGGAAGCTGTTCAAACATGGACAAGCCTCTCTGAGTCTCAGTTTTGTCATCTGTAAGACAGGCATAATTATGCCCATAGAACAGAGGTTCTTCACCTGTGGCTGTTGGACCCTCAAAAGATCTAATGATGGATTTCAAGGGGTCTATGGATTTGGATGAGGAAAAAAAGTTTTCGTGTTTTTTGCTAACCTCAAGTTGAAATTTAGCATTTCCTCTCATTATAAATGTAAAAGACTAAATCCGAACAGAACATGAAAAGGGTGGATAGGCTTTACCAGACCACTAAGGGGACCATGACATAAAAACCTATGTTCTAGAGTTGTTGTAAGGCCCAAATGAGATTATGTAAAGCACTTTGCAAAACTTCAAGTGCTATATAAATGTCAATTATTATAATTAGTTCTGCTGAGATTATTTCTTGCTAATTTTTTTGGGGGGGAGTGTAAAGAGAAGAGAACAATTGTATGAACATACTAATTCCAAATAAAGAAAATGTGATTCATTTTCCCATGTAGCCCAGGGAATTTCCCTTGCTCCAGAATTCTTTTGGACTATGAGGTAAGCTCTTGGACAGCTTGATGGTACAGTGCATAGAGTGCTAGACCTGGAGTCAGGAATATTTATTTTCCTGAGTTAAAATCTGGCTTCAGACACTTACTAGTTGTGTGACCCTGGGCAAGTCATTTAACCAGGGGTGGAAAATCTACAACCTTGAGGTTACATGTGGCTGTCTAGGTCCCCTCTGGGCAACATGTGGTCTTGAGGCCATAGGTCCCCCACCCCTGTGATTTTGCCTCTCTTTGCCTCAGTTTCTCATCTGTAAAATGAGCTGGAGAAGGAAATGGCAAACCACTCCAGCATCTTTGCCAAGAAAATCCCAAATGGGGTCATGAAGAGTTGGACACAACTGAAGAACAATTGGACAATGAGAAAAGCATGCTGTTGAAGAGGCCTTCTCATGACTGAACAAAATAAATATATGTCCCCCTGTGATCTTTGTCAGTAATCTTCCGGGACTGATGAACTTCCTAGGATCGTGGATTTTGAGATCGAAGGGATTAAGTCTAGGCCACGTGCCTCATTTTTCAGATAAGAAAACCGAGGCCGGGAGAGAACTGGAAGGGTGCATTTGGGTCAACGATCTCATTTTACAGAGGGAGAAACCAAAGTGCGTATTGGCAAAGTGACTTGCCGATGTCCCATAGGTAGTAAGTGGCAGAGCTCAGATGTGACGCTGGGTCCTCGGGGGGCCTCTGGGTCCTCTGGGTCCAGATCCTTCATTCTTTGCCCTGCACTCTGGTAACTAGGCAGATAGCAGGCAATGAGGCCGGAACTCAAAACCTGCCCCTCAGACTCCACATACAGTGCTGCTTTTCCTCCTGTACCTCACCACCTTCGACTTCCTAACCACAGACAGATCAAGCAGAGATTGAAGGAAATCACAAGAACAAAATTTTAGAAAAGCTGGTGGATTTCCTCTTATGAAAGGTGACAAGTGTAAATATGTTTTGGAGGCAGACGTGCAATTGAATGTTCCTCACTCCTTAGCCCAGTGAAATAGCTGGTGGGAACTTTCTTGGTGAGACATTTTCCTTTTGTACAGTCCCTTGCTATGTAGGGAAAGTGGGAAGGCTTTGAGTGAAGTTGAAATTATTTCATAGAAACTTCCTGAAGGCACCAAAGGAAAAAAACACCAGATAAGGAACGCAATAAACTCATAGAGCTGGGGAGTGGGTGGGTGGGAATAAAAGGCTTAGACAGTACAAATTAGTTAAAGCCAAATGTTGGGGGTCTGAGCAAATGGAGTTAATGGTAACAAAGATATCTGTAAATGGGGACACAAGCCAAGGGCAGAAATGAATGTTTCCTATTTAAAAAGAGTTTTATTAGTGAGGAAAAAAAGCCTAGGAAAATGTTACCCTATCTGATGAAAAAATCAGGCCTCCCTTGCTACTATCTTAGCAATGTGGCAGTAAATTAAGGCATAAAAATGGTCATAAATTATGCATACATATATATTTCCCTTATTAAAAATTTTTTTTAGATTCACTAAGTGCAATCTAGGAGTTGCAAAGAGTTGATGCTGTTGACCCCAATTACGTGCTAAACTTACTGATGTGACCATGAAAACTACTAAGTCTGTGTCAGCACTGGGAATTCTGCAAGTAGGAAGGCCCTCTACTCCAACAGATCTTAGTCAGTCTTTGACTTAGAAAAGGAATCCTAGGGAGTTGCCTGAGGCCTACAAAAGTTGGGACTTGCCTAAGTTCACTTAGATAACAAGCATCAGAAGCCAGATACCTCCTACTTAAGAGCCAGTACTTTACCCACTACAGTCTTTTGGGAGGGAAGGAAGAAAAATGGAAGGTGGAGGAATGGAGGGGAAAAAGCAGTAAGGGAAGGGAAGTAGGGAAGAATGGAGGGAGACAGGGAGGGAAAAAGGAAGGGAAGAGGGAAGTGAGAGAGGAAAAAAGGAAGGAATAGAATGGAAGGAAGGAGGAAAGAGGAGGAAAGAAGAAAGAAAAAGAAAGAAAGAGAAAGAAAGAAATGGAAGGAAGGAAGAAATGGAAGGAAGGAAGGTAAAAAAGAAAGAAAGAAATGGAAGGAAGGAAGGAAAGAAAGAAGGAAGGAAGGAAGGAGGGAAGAGAAGGAAGAAGGAAGAAAGAAAAGGAAGGAAGGAAGAAAAGAAAGAAAGAAGGAAAGAAAGAGAAGGAAGGAAGGAGGAAAAGAAAGAAAGATGGAAAGGAAGGAAGAAAGAAAGAAAAGAAGGAAAGAAGGAAGGAAGTAGTGGAGAGAGAAAGGAATGAATGGAAGGAGGGAGAGAAACAAGAAAGGAAGAAGGAAAGAAAGAAATGAAAGAAGGAAGGAAAGAGAGGAGGGGAAAGAGGGAAGAAAGAAGGAAGGGAGAAAGGGAAGGAGGAGGAAGAAAGAAAGAAATGGAGAGAGGAAGAAATGAATGGAAGGAGAGAGGGAGGGAAGGAAGAAAGGGAAGGAGAAAAGTGGAAGAAGGAAGGAAAGGAGGAAGGAGGGGAGGGAGGAAAGAAGGGAGGAAGGGAAGAAGGGACAGTGGAATAAAGACAGAAAGAAAAAAATGAAGAAAGGAAGGAAATAACTTTTATTCCTCTAGCCTGCTGCATCCTTGCCTGCAGAGCTGGTGTGAGAGGGGATGATTCCCACCTGTGGGAACATTGCCCGGAATCTCTGGCTCAGGCAGACTGTCCTTGCATGCAGCTTGCAGCCTGGGGCTGTGGGTCCCTCAGACTTCAGAAAGTTTGAGGCAAAAGCTACTGTGCCCTCACAATGACATCTATCCTGATGCTCAGCATGTCTGACTTCAGATCTCTAGATAAGATATTACTGGTGAAACCAATATGAGCATGGGACATATTCAGTGGTGGCATAGAAATAGCCTCCACCAGGTATTTTTTAAATGCAGATATAAGATGTGGGAATGCAGAGAAAAGGGGGAAGAGAAAGGATGAAGGTGATACCAAAACCTTGATCAAAGAATGAGGAAATAGATTGATGAAATAGGTTTTTAAATATGCTGTAATGAGCTTGACACTCATTAGTCTACCAGAGACTTACTAAAAGGGCAGAGAAGGCCATGTATTCTTGGGCTGGTACCTTGCATTGTTATTTTCTCACTATATTATAGGAACAGGGTAGCCTAATTGGCATCCTTGGCATAGACTAGCTGGGTTAGAGCATTGTTTACAGTTGGCTTTAGCTGGAAGAAAGCACTTGGAAATGCTGGTTTGCTTTACAATTTTTTAGCTCATTTCTTGGGCCTAAAATATGAATGAATGAATGGAAAAGCATTTATTAAGTGCTTACTATATACTGGACATGGTCCTAAATACTGGAAATAAAAATCAAGCAATTAAAGTAATCCCTGCCCCATGGCACTTATGTTCTTATAAGAGATGCCAACATGTAGAGGAGAGTGGTGGCCCAGGAAGAGTTTTGAACAGGAAGATCAGAGGAAACAGTGATTGAAGATATGAGAGAAATGATTGAAAAGTCAAGGCTGAGAATGATAATGTTGATTTGACTGCTCCCTTGCTGCTAGAATTGGAAAATGAAGGAGAGTGAGGAGAGGTCACTAGTTGATCAGCATAGAATAGAGATGGTAGCAAAGCGATGTGTGACTTGAGACTAGGGAAGAGGAGGCAACTATTCTCCAGCCAGAGCCTAGGATCCCTGGGGCAGGAGCTTGATCTGGGTGAGAGGTGGAGACTGGTGAGTGGGCAGCATGGTTCCTGTCCTTATTGAACCTCACGTTTATGCTTTCTGCCTTGATTTATTGTCCTTCATAAATGACGATGGCCACATTGACCCATAGCTTGTAGTGCTGGACCACACATTTTTTCCACAGATGATAATGTGTTGACCTGCGGCATCATTTACCCTGATCCCTGATTCAGTGGATGGAGGGGGGGGTCGGGAGAGAAAGAGAGAGAGAGAAAGAGAAAGAAAGAGAGAGAGAGAGAGAGAGAGAGAGAGAGAGAGAGAGAGAGAGAATGTGTGCATACATGTGTGTATGTGTGAGTGTGTGTATGAGTGTAACATTTATGAAATGACTGGCTGGGAATGGGACTGTTCTGTGGCCACAAAAAGTTTTTTGTTTTGTTTTTCCCTGTGGGAACTGAGCTCATTCCATTTCTCCCCAAGCCTGCTCCTCCCTCTGACTTCAGTGTTTCTGTCAATGGTATCATAATTTACCCAGTCATGGGAAATTGAGATCATGGTATTATCTGTGACTCTGCTCTCTCTCCCTTATCTTTTTTTTGTAATAAATTTTATTTGTTTTCTTGTTTACATCATTCATTTTCATGAGATTTTTGAATTACAAATTTTCTCCCTGTCTTTCCCCTACCCTAACCCCAAAACAGCGGTCCCACTGTAGAGCCCCTCCCCTGGTCTGCTCTCTAACTTTCTGGCAGGGTAGGGAGGGTCTCCCTACCCCAGCCCCTGTATATCTTGATTCCTAGTTGCAGGTATTGCAATAGATTCTTTCGGTTCCTCCCTTGTCACCCACCCCCACTGGAAGGACAACCAATTCCATACAGGCTGTGTAGGTGTGATTATACAGGACATCTTCATAGTGGACATATTGTGACAGTGATCATATGTCCCTCTTTCCTATCCCTCCCCCCTTGTTCTGTTCTCTACCCTGTCCCTGTCCCTTTATTGAAGTGTGAGCATCCAGCATCCCCCCCAGACCCTGCCCTGCCCTCCGTCATCCCCCCTTTCATCCGCACTCCCCCTATTCTCTTGTGTGGCATGATACCCAGTTTCTCCCTCACCTCTTATATCTAATAAGTTGCTAATTCCTGTTGACACCATGCCAGCCTTCTCTTCCTCATCCATCCCTTCTTGTCTAATTCTTGTTGCTTCCGCTGTAGCATTAGGTCCCCGACCTGGTACCTGGTACCACTGCTATCTGATGTGTCTTCCCACTCTCACTCTCTTCCCTCCTCAATCTATCCTTCACAGAATGGCAAAATCTTAGAGTTTAGAAAGGACTTCAGAGACCATCTAGTTAAGATTCTCCTCTAAAACTTTCAAGCTAAGCAATTAAGGAGCCGGCCTTTGCTTTAAGACTTCCATGGAAGGGGACCTCCCCTCTCCCCAAGGCAGCCCCTTCCATTTAGGGTTAGCTCTAATTGTTAGGAAGGTTGGGTCAGGCCTCATTTCATCCTTTGCAGCCTCCTCTCATTGATCTTAGTTCTGTTTTTAGGGGCCAAAAAGAACAAGCCTAATCCCTTTTGATGTTACAGCCCTTCCTTTACTTAAAGACCATATTCCCAGCTGTTTTTTCTCCCCCAATCTTCTCTTCTCCAAGTCAAACTCCCAAGTACTTTCACCTGATACTCATATAGCATGGGCCTTAGGACCTTTGCCGTCTTAATGCCCATCTCTAGATTCTTTATGGATCATTAATGACCTTCCCAATACTGAAAACAACTTCCAGATGTCATATGATTGAGGCAGAAGACAGCAGATCTTTCAACTATTGCTTATTAACTATTAATTATTAACCATTGATCATCATGTGATTCCTCTCTTCAAAATCTTTTAGTGGCATTTAATTGCCTGCTGAGTAATGTTCTGATTCCTTTCCTTTACCTTTCTAGTCCTCCCCAGTGTTGTATATTGAACAGAACATAGGATTTGGAGTCAGAAGAACTGAGTTCAAATCTTGCCTCTATCATTTCCCCATTTTCTATCAGCTGCTCTGCTTAGACTAGATTCCCTGGAATAGCCTTAACCTCCCCTCCATAAGATGATCACCTGAGATCTTGTCACCATGAAGAATGACTCAGGTTTTGATACTCTATACTTTCTCAGTGCCCCCTAAATTGCCTTTTTCTGTTTGAAGGGCTTTAAACTCCTCTCAGTGCCTTCCTTTATAGAGAATTCTGGCTCAGAATCTTCTTGGTAACTCCATTTCCTATCAGCTTCTCTGCTTGGTTCTCTCTTCAATTTCCCCTATTATATTGTAAGCTCAATGAGGGCAGGGACTGTCTCTTTTTCTTATTTGTATCCCTAGCTCTTAGCACAGTGCAAGGTACACAGTAGGTGCTTAATAAATGTTTTCTGAATTTTTAAAATGACATGTTTGACCTTGGGCAAGTCACTTAAGCTCTCTAAATCTTAGGTTTTCTGTATATAAGTTGTGCTAGTTGGCTTTTAAAGCCATTCTTACTCTAAATCAGAGGTTCCCAAACTTATTTGTCCTACTGCTCCCTTAAAAACAATTACTTGATGCCCCTCTGAAAATCTACTTTAATTAACCCTTTAATGTTTTTTAAATTTTATAATTTTGAAAAAAATATAAATTTTTTTTGGAAAAAATGTCACATCTTGAATTTTATTATTTATTGTAAATTTGTGGGGTTTTTTCTGCATTGAAATTTTGATGATGCAATATTGTATCATGTAACTGAATAGAATCATATTGTAAACAAGTCATTATACACACACATATTCCTGACACATATACACAATATTCCTGACAATGTGTGATGATGCTTGCCTGCCAACACTTGCTTGTTAAGACCTGTTGGTGGATTTGACTACTGAAAGGGTATAATTTGCATTTTGTGTGTTTATTTGGAAAATAATGTAATCACTATGACTTTAACTCTGTTACACAACAGATGAAACATATGAATAGTTTTTCAAAATTCCCTTCTCTTTTTTCCTTATGCTTCCACTGCCCCCTTATTTTTATTCAACATCCTCCCCCCAATTGTACCCAAGGCTACTACTATCCCCCTGGACCATTCCTATGCAAATATATGATTCTACTATCCTCTGGTTTTATGATCACACTACATTCCATGTATTTGATGCTCCAGGTAGTCTAGACTCTGCCATCCTTTGTCCTTTCCTGCTTCCATATCTTGTTTATTCTGTTTCCCACCCTGAAATGTCTTCCCTTCTGCTCCTGCCTGTTGAATTCCTACCTAGACTTTAATACTTACCCAAATTTAATGATTTAATTAATTTAATAATGCAATTTATTTAATAATTTAATTTAACTTTAATACCCTACACAAATATCACATTTCTAAGAAGTTTTCCCTGATCCTTCTAACCAGTAATGACCTTTCCCTCCTTGGAAAAGACAGTGCACCTTTTTATTTTTTGGCCCAGACTTATAATTTCATCAGGGAAGGGAACCCATAGTGTGAAACCCCAATTAACTCTTCACCAAGATGGAGATTATCCAATTATCTGTAACTTACAATCTTTTTTTTTTTTTTTTGCTTTTTGGAGGGCAATTGGGGTTAAGTGACTTGCCCAAAGTCACATGGTTAGTAAGCGTGTCAAGTGTCTGAGGCCAGATTTGAACTCAGGTCCTCCTGGCTCCAGGGCTGGTGCTCTACTCACTGTGTAACCTAGCTGCCCTGTAACTTACAGTCTTAAAGAGTCACCAGGAACAGTGACTTACTTACTTACTTAAGGATTAATGACTTACCCATGGTCACTCAGCTAATATGTGCCAGAAGTAGGATTTGAATTCAGGTCGTCCTAACTCTAATACCAGACTTCTATCCACAGTGATACACTGCCTCTATTTTGTGCACGTACAATATACCATTTTATATTATGATTACTCGAATATACATTATATCTCTATCTCTCTAAGCCTCATATGGGTAGCAGCCATGTATTAACTAAACTTTGTTATTCCCTGATGTGTCACATAGCACTCTACATGGTAAGTGCTTAATAAGTGGTGTTTAATTGAATTGAATCCATGAGCTAGCTGAAACACATGGAGATTGACCCTATAACTTTTATTGTTACCATGCTGATTACGTTCCCATTTTACCAAGGTTATAGTGAATTCTTAATCTTATACATCTCAGAGCTTTAGTTTCCTTCTTTTCTCTGGACTTTATCTCATCTGAAAATTTAATGAGCATCCTTCCTATTTCTATTGTCCAGGTCATTGATAAAGCTGTTAAATAATCACAGGGCCAAAGACGGACTTCTAGAAGGTTCAATACTCCTTGGGGCAATTTAAACTTTCAGTACAAGGAAATATGTTCCCAATTAATGCTACTCTAAGAAAATAAGGTTTGCCCTTCACCCACAAGTTAATAAATTGTCCAGCATACCTTTCCTCATGGTCCCATAGCTACTCTGAAGCAGGATAATTCCAAATTTGATTAGTCACTCAATCACCAAGCTCTTACAGAACATTGAATATGAACCAAGCACTACGTTTGGTGCTATGAGTAAAAATACCAAGGATAAAACAGCCTCTCCTCAAATGGAGCAGAGGAGTCGATGAGGATATATATCAATTAATTAAATAAAGATTCATTTAGTAAGTGCTTGCTGTATACCAAGAGCTTACATTCTAAGGAAGGAGCAATCATATGTGTATGTATATATATGTTTGTATGTATATATGCATGTGTATATATGCATTCATATATTTATATGTGTTTGTATGTATATATTCATATATTTATATGTGTTTGAATGTATATATTCATATATTTATAAATATGTGTATATGCACATATAAAACTATAAAGAGAGAATAAAAGTACAGATATCTATGCAACCATACGTGTTCCAAAAGCCTTAATGTAGTTCCAAGTTTTGAGGATGCTTTGTGAAAGAATATAAGGAGATTGGCCTAAGATATTTAGGAATAGAGGCTATGAGCAATTTGGGGGGTGATCAGTAAAGGTTTCCATTAGAAGATAGTACTTGAGCTAAGTCTTAAAAGAAGAGAGGGACTTTATTAGTTGGAAGTGAAGAGGAAGTACATTTCAAACATGATCAAGAGGCAGTTCAGATACTCCAAGGCAGAATCTCTTAATCTGAAATAAGTGAATTTATCTTTAAAAAATATTTTGTATATTGATATGTTTGATTTCCTTTGTAATCCTCTGTATTTTACTTTCTGCATTTTGAACCATTATTCTGAGAGAGTCCACAGGCTTCACCAGATTGCCAAAGGGATCCATGATGCAAAAGAGGTAAGAATCCCTGCTAACTATTTGTGGTAAGTGAATAGAGCACTGACCCTGAAGTCAGGAGGACTTGAGTTCAAATTTGGCCTGATACACTAACTAACTTTGTGACTCTCTGTAAGTACGTCCCTTAACTTCAATTACTGTCCCCTCCAACCCTCCCCCCCCCATATTTGTGGTATAGCAGATAGAGGCTAGACTTAAGAATCAGAAAGAACTGAAATCATATCCTACCATTGACACTAGTTGTGTGCCCCTGGTTAAGTCATTGAGCCGCTTTGTTCTATAAAATAGGGACAATAAGGTTCCTAGTACTCATCTCCCAGGTTAATGAGAGGATCCGAGGAGATATAGTATGCAGGAGCGCTTGACATACTTTGCCCATGGCTGTCTAAATGTCTGTTTTGTTCTTATAACCAGAGATGTCAGCCCTGTTTGGGTGAGGCTCCTTCAGCAGCTTAAAAAGGCATAGATGCCCCGGATGTTATCCTAGCTGCATTGCTCATGGGATGCTCCCCTAGTAAACTCTCTCTGTATGAGCAGTCCACTTACAAGAATCATTATTAGGCCCCCTTTTCTGTGGTTATTTTCTAATCTCTGTTATCAGAAATTACAGGCATTGCTTTGGGCAGATTAAGTCCCCAAGCAGGCTATAACTTCTGATAGTGAGCCAGCATTCACTACCTTATCAGCTCTCACAGTGGATAACTTCTTCCTAAGAGTGGAAATGACCAAGTCAAGGAAATACAGGAAAGTTTACAGAGTAACTGGCCATTTTTCAGGGTGCCCAATTCCTATGAGCTGAGCAGCACAACCAGACTCAACCCAAGCTGAACTCCGTACCTGTTAAGCAGCCCCTCTTCGTTGCTCCCTCTCAGAATTCTTGTTTTCTTTCAAGGATCAGTTCACATGTCATCTCCCACTAGTGGTTAGCACTCTGTGCCTTCTCAGTTCTCTTTGTACTATTTATTTCTAATTGTGGGGGCAGCTTGTGGTGCCTGGAGTAAGGAAGACTGATCTTCATGAGTTTAAAATTTGACTTCAGACACTTGCTAACTGTGTAACCCTAGGCAAGTCACTTCACCCTGTTTGCCCCAGTTTGGTCATAAAAACGATCTACCTGTAAGCTCATGAACTAGCTCAGAGTTGGGGCCAGCTGGCTTAGGAAAAACCCACAAGCAGGAAGCAGCATGGGGTGATTCCAATGAAAGAGACTTTCTGTTCAAATCTTACCTTCACTTCTTACTAGTCTTGTGATCTTGGGCAAACCTCCCTAAGACTCAGTTTCCTCTTCTGTAAAGTGAACTTATTGGACTATTTGATCTCCCTTCCTGGTTTTGAGCTCTGTCATTTTATAATTCACAATAGGCATTCCTAATGCTTCACTTTAGATAGCAAATCCTTGGTTTTAAGCTGCTTGTAGTTTTCACAAGTGAGGACCATTTATATCCAGATGGTTCTCCACAAGAGTTCTTCTCTAATCTGCCAAGTGACCCTAGGTCCTCAAAGATTCTGCCAAGCCCTTTTGACTGACTGTGTTTGAGGATCCCGTTGAGCTAATTTTAGAAAGGCTCATTACTAACCGGTTGGCCAATAGGTGATATTTCTTTGGTAATGGAAATGTTCCAATGAAGACCAGTTCTTAGGAGCATGAGCACTGTGCTCTGTCTGATGCCATTCCCCCAACTGGATGTTTGGTGAACCTTTTTCCAGGAATGTGTCATGGAGGGTCCTGGTGTCTACTTTGGAGCATACCCAGATCTTCTTTGATCATTTTCTATCTACTTACTATGTGGCCAAAAAAAGGGCCTTTTGATTGGCTGCTGAGCCAGAACTGAGTGGGCATATAAAAGTCCCAGTGACTATACTTCACTCGTTTCCTTGGCAAGGACTGTTTTGAGTATCTAGATTCAGGGAGAGCTAGAGCCAGTACTTTCTTCATCTAGACCTACACAATGGTGTCTCTGTTCTTTCTCTTTGAATTCATTCTTTCTTGCTCTTAGATGAAAGAATATTGGACCTGGCTATGATCTTATGAGCTTTGGAAGTTCAGAAGAGTGAGGGAGCAGTTCCATGAACTGGGCTCCGTATCAGTATTCCAGCAGCTGAACTTGATGAGATGATGGTGCAGTTCTAAGGAGCCTGTGACCTGAGGGGGCTGTGAGTGCTGTGTCTTGTAGCAAGGGAGGGGCTTGGCCGGAAGTTGTGATGTCTTTACAAGTGATTTGGTGCGGAGAATGCCTTGCCACAACCCCTTCAAGTTTGAGACATCTGTTCCCAGGGACTGCAGTGGTTTTGGAGAGGGTGCCCTCTTTCATTAATGGGAAATGGAACTTTGGAACTTCTTATCTTGCTATATCTTCTCGGAATATCCCTTTGTAAAAGCCAATTGATATTAACCATTTAAGTTGATAGCGGAGTACTAAAAGCTAGATTAGCTGATAATAAAGGGAATATTATTATTATTAACTGCAACTGGCAATTGATATGGTGAGCACACCAAAATGGCGACTCAAGTCAATAGCACATGAAGAACCTCACTACCTCTTAGGGATATCCGTAGTTCCCTGAGAGAGAAATGTAGCTGGCTGCTCTCTGGGAATCCAACTTGCTACTGTAAGTGGGAGTTAGGATGAAGATCCCAAGAGACTATAAAGGGCAATGATGATAACTGCAGAAAGAAATAAGAGATACAAGAAGGTGCTCAGTTCTGTGCAGCTTCCAAGTTCTATAGTTATGTTGGCAGAATGGTGTCGGGGGTGGCAGTGCTTTATTTTCAAAGAGGATCAGTGACATCATAAGGGTAATGTCTAGACTCGTACATCAGTTGGATTTATGTGAGGCAGAATGATAGATAGGCAGGGCAAAAAAGCTATACATATTATTAATTTGCTTGTTATTATAATAGGTCTAATATCTATCCAACTACCAGCAAGTTGACTCACATACTCAAAGGGAAGTTG
This sequence comes from Pseudocheirus occidentalis, assembly GCA_028646575.1. Lineage (NCBI taxonomy): Eukaryota > Metazoa > Chordata > Mammalia > Diprotodontia > Pseudocheiridae > Pseudocheirus > Pseudocheirus occidentalis. Next base: position 54,074,377 of record CM053597.1, read on the forward strand.
CCTTCACTCTAGGTAGATCTTTACGGAAGATGTTTAAACTTATAGGAGAATAAAAGGTTCTGGTGGCACAGGATGAAAAGGAGTAGGTGGCTGCCATCCATGCCACTGGGGAGTGTTCATCCCGATGAGATCACAACTCATCCAAAAATCAAAATATTTACAAGACCAACAATCCCAGTCATTCTTTGATTGGCTCCAGGGAGCAAATAAACTCTTCTGTGTTTCAAGAGGGAGGCAAACTATTTTAAGTGCAAATAAGAAAGGGGTTTTGTCACTGAACCACAACTTTTCTGTGTTCAGTAAGACTTTCTGAACTGCTCCCTGGTGTGGAGAAGGGCTGATGTCTCAGAATATTAAAAACAGAGCTGGCAATCTGTCATCATGAGCTTAGGCCTGTCTACAGATGAACTGCAAATATCCATGTAGTAATAGGCCCGTGAATTCAGCTGCTATTATCCTAAATGTTTGGGGTAAAATTGTGCAAAAGAAGCCCAGGTCTGGACACACAGACTCAATGCCTGGTTTTCATTAGGGGAGACAGCATGGTACAATGGGAAAAGTACTGACTCTGAATTGGTAGGACCTGAGTTCAAATCCCAACTCTGCTACTTCCTACCTGTGTGACTCTCTGGGTCTCATTTCTTTATCTGTAAAATGAGCAGTTAGAGTAGGTGATCTTTAAGGATCTAAAGGGGTGAGGGGAAGGTGAGGAAACAGTAAGAGCAGGGGCACAGATACCCCCAGGGCATAGTTTTCAGAGAGACGGTCACCATTTGGGAGCAAAAGGCCGCCAGTGAAGAGAAGTCAGAGAACCATCATAAAAGCCAAGCAGTCTAGGCCTTGAATGCTTGCCCAACCACATGTAGTCTTTGGGGAGGAACTTCAGAACAGAACTGGAAGGGGTCAGCTTTCTAGGTGGAACCTGCCAAAGGAGAGCAGAGACCAGGCCAGGCCAAATCACCAAAGAGAAAAAAAGTCCTTCGAGGGATAAAGTTCTTTTAATGTATATGTGTGTATATGTATAGGTATAATGTATACCTATACATATACACACATACATTACATGTTATATTAATGTTATTTTAATATGCTATTCATAATATTAATATTATTATATTCATATTATTATATATACATATGCTACATGAACTGGTCATTCCCATGTCTCTCTCCCTCTCCTCTGGCCTCCCTGTTCTCTGATACATGACAATATTGCAATTAGACCAATTAGTCATCCTACAACGGCTTCTAACTGTTCAAGTGAAAGGAAGAGTTAATCAGTATAGGAAATTTTATTGTTGTCTTACCTTAAGACATTGCCGCGGCTACCCTAATCTTCAGCCGTCACCACCCTGATCAGTCAGCAGCCATCAACATTGAGGTGAGACCCTCCATCGGCAAAAAGGTTATGATTCCCAAAAGGCCCAGATGATGGTTAGTGTTTTTAGCAATAAAATTTTTTTAAATTAAGGTATGTACATTGTTCTTTTAGACATAATACTATTGCACATTTAATAGACTATAGTATAATGTAAACATAACTTTTATATGCACTGAGAAACCAAAAAATTTGTGTGACCTGCTTTACTGCAATGGTCTAGAACTGAACTCAAAAGAACTGAGGTATGCTTGCATCCCAAAGTCATATTATGTATATGTGAGTGTGTGTGTAGTCATATGCACACATACACACACATATATACACATACACACACATACACACTGGCTGCCATCCACGCCACTGGGGAGTGTTCATCCCAATGAGATCACAACTCATCCAAAAATCAAAATATTTACAAGACCAACAATCCCAGTCATTCTTTGATTGGCTCCAGGGAGCAAATAAATAATTCCCCCAAATAAAATCTTCTGTATATATATATATATTCCCCCAAATCTTAGTGAACACTTAATTAGTTTATATACAAGATTGTGGTGGAACCTGCTCTAACCAGCTTAGGAGAGCTGATTGACCAATTTTTTTTCCATTTGGACATTTATACCTCATAAATGAGCAAATGCTACAAATCAAAAGTTGATTTATTGTTTTGTTGATTGCCCAGATTTAAGAAAATGATGGAGAAAATGCTAATAATGTAAATTAAACTTAAAAGCGTATTGTGCATTCCTTTTAGACAGCCTGATGTTATACATTTATATTTGCATATAAATGTTCTGGAAGCATGGTGGTATATTGTAACGAGCACTAAATTCTACATGCACACACACATTTTTGGGATTCTGTTCCATGTGGACTAATTTATACCATTTGTTATTTTCTTTTTTTGAATCATTGAGAGTTGACTGTGTAAATAGGCCAAATGACTTCACTAGTTACTTCCAGACACCCATGGTTTCAGCAGTGTGGGCACCCTGTCTGATGGCAAAAATCTTAATCTATTTATTGATGACAAACATAAGGAATTACATATACCATAGAGACAAGGCGCTTTTATTGAGAGTGGGAAGGGAGAAGGGAAAGCACGTCTGACACCTGTCATTTCATCTGGGGGGAATTCCCAGTATGTTGAGTCCCTTTGCTGACACAGATCTGTGAGTTACAGCCCTACAGAGCTGCCCGGGGTCACTGAGAGTTTGTCATTTATGCATGGTCACACAGATAGTATGTGACAGAGAGAGGACGTCCACTCAAGCTTTCTTGACACTGAGGCTGGCCTTCTTTCTTTTCTAGCAGGCTGCTTTTCATGAGAAATTTGGTGTAGTAATATTTCCCCTTCATCAATGCAAATCTATATTTTTGGCCAAATCTCCTTTGATTCCATTGAGAGGGATGGACAGGGATGTGACAGTTTCTGACATGCCTGAAGATCAGCTCCTAATTTATGCTTTAAGTAAGAGAAGAGACAATAGTGGAGGTGGGGGGCGGAGGGAAATGAAAACAAACAAAATCAGTTCAACCACTTGAGTTCTTGAGTCAGTCATGAACAGATAGCTCCCCTGGGAGAGCTTGTGCTTGGTGTGTGTGTGTGCACACATGTGTGTGTGCATGTGTGTATATGTGTGCGCGCACATGTGTGTGTGTGTCTGTCCCCTGCTTCTTGCTGCTGTCAGCTGCATCCCTTTGGGGGAGGAGGAGGAGGAAGTCCAGGGTAGCTTTCTTTGTTCCTTTCTCTTGCTGGGTTTGCACACGGGATAGTAATCATAAATGACAATGTAGGGGCTCTGGTGTAAGCACCGTCACCACTAAATGTCCAGGCCCTCAGCAGCCTTTAAACGCGATTTAAACAAATCTCGGAATCCTCCAGGAGTCTCTCGAAATGTTCCTGACAGCCCAAGGTGCCAGAGGGGAAGAGCTGTTTCCTGACATCTACTTTCCAATCCTCCTGGGAGCCCAGTAGGGAGCAGGCAGTGCCTTAGAAGGTTCCCTGTACTCTTTCCAAAGGCTCTCTTTCCTTCTACACTCCCCTCGTGTCACCCCTTGCCCCCCCAAAAAGATGAAAGTTCTACATGGACATTATCTAGAAGCCCCATGAAGAACTCTGGGAGGGGATTCACTTATGTGTTGCATGGAGAAACTGAGGAAAAGGGGAAAGGGATAGGGCTACAACACGATCCATCCATTGTTGTCCTGGGTAATTTTTGAGTGACAGAGAAGCCAGAGGACATCTAGTCTGCCAATATCACTAATCTGGCTCAGGTCTTGGGAGCTGAGAGATGCTTCCCAGATGTTGTGGGAATCATCTATCAGCACTGTTCCGTAATGGATGGAATGTTGAACTTAGAACCCCAGGAGCTGGGTTCAGATCTCGCCCTGGTTTACTGGTTGTGTAATCCTGGGCAAATCACTTAACTTCTCTATGGCTCAGTTTCTTCATTTTAAAAAAAAAGAAAAAGAGGCTGGGTTTGTTTGATGGTCTATGAGTTCCCTTCCAGTTCTAAATGTATGATGATATGCTACTATGATTTCGAATTTAGATTCTAGCTCTGTGAGCTTCAACATAGATTACTGAGCCCCTGGCAAACAGCCCATAGATTACTGAGGGTGAGGGTGGGGGTGGTGGGGTGGGTCCTTTGCCAAATGCCAAAGGATGCTGTTTGCTGGACTGGATAAGGAATTCCCAGGGTGAGATGACAACCAACCTATTTATAACTTAGTGGATAAGTAGGGAGTTCTTGTGATGATACATGGTTGGTTGGTTGTGTTCCTTCCATCTTGAAGGGGACCAACATGGGACATCATTATGCTGGAGTCAAGGTCGGGTACAAATAGTCCATATAAACATTTGGAGTGGTGTTATATGATGTACCCCAAATCACTCAGCTTCTAAGTGTGAGGGGCCAGGCCTTCCAGATGCCAAGTCCAGTGATCTAGTGACCTCCTTGTGGGGCCTCCTTGCCCTTTGGGTCTGAACAATCTCTCCTATTGTATGCAGCCAGCCTGGGATACCATTTAATTCATGTGTATAGGAAAACCAAGTCTCTAGTATTTAGTTCACATAATGAGGACTCACAGGGGGTGCAGAACCTTTGTAGGTTGTGGGATTATAGGTTTAGAGCTGCCAGGTACCTTAGAGCAATGTTAAATAAACTCAAATAGAAATGAGATCATTCCACCCTATGTAAGGATCCTCACCAGCTTCATATGGACGTAGAAAGCCATATATTAACATTATATCATATTGTTATTTTATGAAGTATTTCCTAATTTGCACTTTAATCTGGTTTGAGCAGGAGAGTTGTAAGTTACAGGTGCCCCCTGGCCCAGTGTTTGAAAGCTCTGCCTTAGAGAACTTCTAGTCCAATTTCTTCATTTTAGAGAGAAAGAAACAGAGACCTAGTGTGGCTACAAAGGTTTGCCCCAAGAATCAAGCTGCTACTAAATAGCAGATTCAGGTTTTTTCCCCCAACTCCCTGCACCATGTTCCATGAGTCAAGATAGAGAGGGGAAGGATTATATTAGAACAAACATCTTTGGTTCTAATAAAATTCAGTCAATAATGCAAAGTATTGACTATTGGAAGCCACAAAGAGACAAAAGGTATTCAAACGCACACAGGTAGGAGAGCTTAGAGCTGGAAGTGACCTTGGCAGTCATCTAGTCCACTCCCTGCCCTGACCCCCCCCCCCCTTCTCATTTTGCAGATGAGGCAACGCAGGCCCTGAAAAGTTAGGTAATTTCCCCAGGGTTACACAGTCAATAAGTGTCTGAGGTGGGATCTGAACCCGGGTCTTGCTGAATCCAAAATCCAGTGCCCATTACACTAGAGATCGGCAAACTATTCAGGGTCAAACCTGACGTAGGGTCTATTTTTGTAGGGCCTGTGAGCTAAGAATGGTTTTTACATTTTTAAATAAAGTCTTAACATATTAAAAATGGCAACTATAACAACAAAAAACCATTCTTAGGAAAAAGGTCTTACAGCAGCAAGCCACAGGTTGGATTTGGTTCTTGGGTCACAGTTTGCTGACCCCTATACCGTACTATGTTGCCGCTGGTTGAAACGGAAAAAATGCAATGACCCTGTGCAGTGAGCAGCCCCTAGATGTAGTCTTCTCTGTGGCTGCCTGTGGCCTCCTATCCTTTTCCTCTAATAATCTCCTCAGTTTGCATTTGACAACAGTTTTCTCCTCTGAGATAAAGCTTATTGTGCTCCAATAAACTCATATCAAATGGGGTCACCCCTTTTGCCTTCCCGACTTCAACCATTTCTTTCTTTCCCTATAAGTCAACTGTGATCAAATGTAGCGGAAGATTTGAAAAGTTTGATAGATGTATAGGTTCAGGGGGTAAGGCAGGAATAGCAATGGCTCACACATGCTATGCCTTTTCACCAAAGACTGTGCTCTCTCTCATTTGATCTTTCTTGTTAGTGGTATTCGTCCTTTATTTTTTGAAGAGAACCAATCGCATCGTGGGTGAAGTCTTGACTTGTGAGTGAGCTGATGACTTGACTTGCCCATGAATTGGATTTAAGTGAGGCAGATGTGCACAAAGTCGCTAACTTCCTTCTATCCTCCAGAGTCATCAAAGTCCATTGGAAGTCCAGTGACAAGACAAAAGTCACGATGATTGGCCACGGCCCTGGGAAGAAGGCACTATTATAATTTCACATGCTAAGAGACCAAGGCCCCAAAAATGTTTGTGGCTTGCTCTGGGACATGTAGCTAATATGTGGATGACCTCTGTCATTTTCATCTGAGGCTAGGGACCAGTCCATCCCTACATGTAGTGCTCTCTTATGATAATCCCCAGGGGCTGTCTATAGTTCTTCTGAGGCTCTTGGGACACTCAAGTCATCTCTTGAAGAATTAGAGAGAATACTTGGGAAAGAGGGCTGTTTAGAATTTGTAGGATGTAGCATATACTCTAAACTTACTCTCCCAAACTCCATGAACATTAAGGAGTAAAGGAGTGGTCTTCTATAGCTCTTAAGGCCCCATCACTGTTCTCTCCCTGTTGATTATCAGTTATACTAATTTGTCAGCCAGATGTAATTGTCTTTTAGAAACTACTAAGGTGATAAAGTAAAAACAGTTGGTTAAAAAAACAAACTGAGGGCACAATCTCCCCTCCCCCCCTTCATATAGAAGTCAGAGAAAAGTGAGCTTAAGCATAGAAAGTATATGTAGGAAAGGGATCAATCATTGCTTTTCAGTCATTATGCCATTTTCTCCCCTTTGTAGATTATTCATAAAATAATTCCTAGGTGTGGTGTTACCCTTATCTGGACCCCTCAGAAAGTCTTGAAACCACCTTTCTTCAGTGGGACTAGTTTATGATGCTGTCCTGGGGACACCTGTTAGGATGTGGCTGAGAAGTCCAAAGTCTCCAACCCTCCAAAGTTCACAGAATCAGGCTGTAGTCGGGAGAAGCACACATCCTCTCAGATGCTCTTCCTCCCTCTCCTCCCCCCCCCCCACTCATCATTTTCCCCTTATGGGCTCAGGAAGGACTGATTTTACCATTTGTTGGCCAGACACTAGAATGCATAGGTTCCAAATTGCCTTTCTGTTTTATAGATCCTCAGGACCTGATCGAGTCTTCTTACATAATCCCAACATGTATCCCATGCAGCATCACACCATTTTATCCAGTGACTTTCAAGGACTTCTCAAATCTTACCTAATGTCCTTGTATGACCGACTCAGTGGAAAAAGTCTGACCTGGCTAAGGTCATTGGTTATGGCCACCTCACCTTAGGTGGTGGGGTGATTGATTTAAGAGAAATGCCTTCACTTCATAAATCTGATGAACTGCTTTAATAGTACTTGGCTATAGACCTAGATGTGATCTTAGAGGCTGTCTGGTCCAACCCCCTGATTTTACAGGTGAGGAAACTGAGTCATGACTTGCACAAGGTCCCACAGGTAGAGGCAGAGGTGGAATTTGACTCCCAGCCTATATCATGCTGCTTCAGTAATAGCTGTCAAGGTGAACAGGGCTTTGAGATAATACAAAGGAAAAGACTAAGGCAGGAGCGGGGAAGGCTCTTAGAAAAATAAATATACACTGCCTTCCAAAAGTCTTCAGAGGCCAAATGAAGTTTTCAGTTTAATAAAAAAGTGGGATGGGGATGGGAAATTACTTTCGAATTTGAATTTTTCAGCAGCTTCCAACTGAGTGCTTTCTCCCCCTCCCCCAACTCCCTATAGCTCCTCTTGATCACTTTTGCTAAGAACTCTCCCAGTCCCCCGACTGCTTTTTGTTTCACCTGTGCTGTCCTCACCCCGCCCCCACCCCACCCCCCACCACACAGAGCACATGTGCACATGTACATATACAGCCTGTTGTCTCAAGGCCGGGTTGCTCATCTCTTCCCCTCTGCCTTTGGCCTAATCAAAGACCTCCCTCCCATAAAATCTGCCTTCTTGGGGCACCTCGCTATTTTGAAAGATAACAAGGGACTGAGTTGGGCAGGGCCCAGGTTTATGAAATTAAGCCCCCCAAGGTTCTGCCACCCCAGAATCCCTAGGTGTGGCCATTGATGTGGAAGAAGTTGTGCATCCTGTCCAGCTGGGGATGGGCTGGCCATTCTCATGTAAGCAGCAAATACTTGGCTGCCATCTTTATTTCTGTTGCCATGACCTTAGCTCTGTACTTTTCAAGGAGACACTCTCCATACTGACTTTTGAGAAAATACAGTGTTCACCCTTTCTTACTTTCCCTAGGGATCTTTCTTGCTAAATCAAACTGGGTAGACTACAAAACAGGTCACATTTTGGGTGTTTGAGTAATATGGAAAGAGCTATCCCTTAAAGCAGTGGTTCTCAACCTTCCCAATCCCTCGACCCTTTAATACTGGTATGTGGGCATATCTGCATGTGGACGGACCTGCCTGGAGATGTATAGAGGAGCCGTGTCTCTGTTCCTAAGACCATCGGAAATATGTGTTTTCCAATGGTCTTAGGTGACCCCTGTGACCCCTGTGAAAGGGTCATTTGATCCCCAAAGGGGTCATGACCCACAGGTTGAGAACCCCTGCCTTAGAGGGAAGCACCCAGAAGTTGGGAGAACAGAGGACCCTCAGAAGCTCTGGGTTCCCATCTTGCTTCTGCCCTTCTGGGCCCAAAGAATGTTAAATGATTGACCTGGGAGCAGTTAGGTAGTGTAGGGGATAAAGCCCTGGGCCTGGAGTTTGGAAGACTTGAGTTCAAATCTACTATGTATATTCCTTTAGGCAAGTCACAATTTCAGCCGATCTCATTTTTCTCAACTCTGAAACGAGGATAATAAAAGAAGAGTATTTATTTCCTAGAGTTGTTGTGAGACTGGAATGAGATAACATTCAGTGGGGCACAGGAGCTGGATGTAATAGGTGCTTGGGAAAAGCTTCCTCTCTTTCCTTTTCCCTTTCTCCCTAAGATCACACATACAATTCACAAACACCTACTATGTACCAGCCTCGGTGCAGTTAAGGGCAGAGCTGGAACTTGAATTCAGGTCTTTTGACTCTAAATCCAACATTCAGCTGCAGTTTGCTACCCCTCCTGCCTCTGTAATCAGGATGAAGAGGAACAGAGCCTTGAATTAATGGGAAAGATCCGCGGCTCTCGGCTGTGTCTTTGTGCTGGCGGCTTCTTCTCTCTAGACCTCCACTTCTTCCGTTGTGAAATGAAGGGTTTGAAGTCCAGGGTTTCTAAGGTCTCTGACATTCTATGTTTATGTATGAAAAAAAGACTGCTGACCTCTATACTGTCTGTGTTGTGAGTGTTTATCATCCTACCGAGGGCATCTAGGTGGTAAGGTGGATAGAGTGACAGGCCTGGAGTCAGGAAGACTCTCTTCTTGAATTCAAATCTGGTCTCAGACACTTACCAGCCATGTGACCCTGGACAAGTCACTTAACCCTGTTTGCCTCAGTTTCCTCACATATATATATACACATATACATATATACACATACATGCATGCAGTAGACTAGATTTTCAGGGGTCCCCTGGCCTTTTAAGGAAATGCTCCACTCTTCTATGAGGTCATTTGGCAGATAGGCAGAAGGAGTATAATCTTGTTTCTTGATGCCTCCATTGGTCCTATTAATAACTAAGGAAAATTCAGGGTAGTTAATTAGCAAGTCTTGTTTGTGACTCTCTGTTTGTACCTCTGGACATGGTCTTAGGATAAAGTCTTTTTTTTTTTTAATTTTAATTTATTTTCTTGGTTACATCATTCATTTCCACAAG
>CM053597.1:54084518-54101314 GCA_028646575.1 Pseudocheirus occidentalis
TTGCTGCCTCTACGCCGCCATCTTATAGATGTCTTTTCTTGTTCAAACTTTGTACCTTGCTCAGAATCCAGTATCATGTTCAGCACACACATTTAATAAATTTTTTTTGAATCCCTGAATTGAATTAGTCAGAACAGTACAAAGGAGAGACACCAAAACCATATAGCCCCTTTGTTCTCATGTCAGCAGCCCTGTTGGATCAACTTCTTCCCCTCCTCATCTGCCTACCTGATGGGGGAGCAGAGCCCTGGTGACTCTGAAGGCCAGGCATCTGAGCAGGGTTTTAAGGTGTCTGAGCCTGACACGGCCATAGACCCAGTGTGCCCAGCTGCCCCTCCCTGGGCCCTTGCTAGGAGACTTTCTGCAATTCACATCTGCCAGGGGTGATTTCCTGCAGAACACCTGTAGATCTTCCAATATAGTATGGATGTTTGTACCTGATTCTAAGCAGCTGCAAACCCTCCTGAAAGAAGACTTGAGTTCTTTTGAGAAAGTAACTGTCTCTACCTTGTTTGACAAGGTAGGGAGGATGTGGATCCCACTGATGGGCATGTAGCCCAGGGTCAAAGACAGGAAGAAAGTCCCACATACAAAGAAGTGTTCATTTGTGGTAGCAAAAACCTGGGAACCAAATAGATGTAGGCAATTAGGTGGTGCCATAGTGCATGGTGTACCTGGCCTAGAGTCAGGAAGACTCATCTTCCTGAGTTCAAACCTGCCCTCAGACACTTAGTAGTTGTGTGACCCTGGGTGAGTCACTTTCCCCTGTTTGCCTCAGTTTCCTCATCTGTAAAATGAGCTGGAGAAGGAAATGACAAAACTACTCCAGTATCTTTGCCAAGGAAAACCCAAATGGGCTCATGCAGTCAGACATGACAATAAACAACCAAATCAACAATGAATACATGAACATATATGAAGTAACAGACTAATACTATACTGTAATCCACCAATCAACAAGTGTGTATTAAATTCCTGCAATGGGCCTTTCTAAAGTGTTTTCCCTTAACCAATTAACACAGTGTTGTTGTTTTTTTTTTTACAAAGTACATGGAGCTGAATGGAACTAAATTCCTATGAAGAAGAAGAGGGGAGACTCCTATCTTACCATAAGGAACCAAAACATTAAGGAATTTGTTGGAGAACACAGAGTAATGTAGTTAGTAATGCCCAAGACTAGAACTCAGGCAGGCAGTGTGACATGATAGAAATTTGGAGAGCAGGCCGCACGTTCTCTGAGGCCTCACTTCCCTTATCTGTAAAATGGGGAGGTTGGAATAGGTAGTCTGGTCCCTGAAATCCCTAGGACCCATGACTTGTCGCTCTTGGCTCCAGAATGAAGAGCTAGGAACAGTGGCTGGAAGTTGCAAAGGAAGCAAATTTAGACCAGAGAGAAGGAAACATTTATTAATAGTTATCCCCCCAAAAGTGGAGTAGGCCCTTGTTCAAGGGCTTCATATAAAGGCTGGATGACTGTGCTGGGGATATTATAGAAGGTTATCCTGTTGAAGTTTGAACTAGATGGTTTTAGTGAGTGGATGAGAGCAGGCATTGAAGGCTGTGGCCAGGAATTGAGAAGGATGGTTTAGGTGCCCTGCCCTATACTTAGTACCACTTCTATTTCCTGTTGCCTTCTGGGAGGAGTGGTGCACGTGTTCTGGGCAAACTGGTACTTTCACAGGCATGTAGTGAAGAGTCCCAAGTCTGAATCCTACCTCTACTACTTTCCAGCTGTGCAATCTTGGGCCAATCTCTCATATGCCCAGAGCCTGTTTTCCCCATCTATAAAAGAGGTATGAAATTATCTGCAATACCTATCACACAGGATTTCTATGAGATCCAAAGGTGGGATATACTGAATGTGCATGTGGTCGTAAAGCTCTGTGTAAATAATAATAATGACTGACGTTTATATTGTGCACATCTACATTGGAAGAGGAACTTTCCTCACCACAGTGTCTCTGTATCAGTGAAATCATAGGTTTGGTCAGGGGAAAAAAAAAAAAGTAAGCGTACCAGTAGTGTTCCTGACACCGAGTCTGCTTACTACTTTTGTAAGAATTCCTGCTCAAGTAAACTAGGACAAGTCACCTTTTCTGGTTCTCAGTTTCTCATCCATAAAATGGCAGATCAGGTAAAGGAATCAAATGCTTTCCCCTTCTTAGAAAATAATTTTTGTTAGGTCTTTAACTCATCTCCTATTAACTTTTTTTTTTCACTAGGACTGAAGGAGAAAAAAAATCTGGGTTCATTTCAAAACTCAGGTATGATGAAAGTCGCTCGGTACAGCAAAAATGTTTGAAGAGAATGGCCTCGAAAGTTCTCTTCAGATTTAAGAGCCCACAATCCCATCCACTGTACGACTATTTCGTGTCTACCCACCCTCCCATCTTCAAAAGAAGGAAGCTCATTCTGCTTCTCCATGATGGGAGGTTGGACTTTCTAAGGGATCAACCTGGCTTTGGTCTGTTGGGAAGCTGCATTTTTTTTTCCTTTAGGAGTAGGAGGTGGGGAACAGCCAAGGGGCTGCTTAGGGGGGTGGTCTCATGGGACTTTCCTAAACTATTGCAGTGACATTCTCACAACTTGGATGGTCAACTGATAGCCTGAATTTATTTGGCATCCACCACATAAACATAACACCTGAGATCATGGACTTTACCAACTTCTAGACCTCAATCTTCCTGCCCCTTCTAGTTGGATGCTTTTTCTTGGGATGAGTTCACACTGCCCTCTAGTGTCTAAAAGTCAAACTGAACCCCCTGGCCCAGCCTTGTCATTGGCCTCAGGGAATGTTGGAACTCAGTGGAAGTTGATATAACTTGTCAAGGGACCACAGGATCATAGGTTTCAGAGCCAGAAAGGATGGTCAAAGCCATCTCATCTAACCCACTTATTCTATAGAGAAACTGTCCCTGGCCCTAGGACTTATCTACTTGGTGAGCGGCCTGAAATTTTCACCAATCAAACCTAGGGCATTCTCCAATGGTTTCTAACCCCCTGCCCCTAAAAATAAAAATCAAACTCTTTACCTTACTTTATTAGTGAGATATTTTACATTCAAATTTGCTGTAATTGCTTATTACTAGAGTTCCCAGTCTCTGTTTCTAATGATAAAGGATGAAGTTTGACAGGACTTTCCAAAGCTCTTAGGTTCACTGAACCCCAAACACATTTCCACCCACCCTTTCCCCTTTTACAAAAATCATGTATATTTCAAGGCAAATTCAATCCACATGTAAAGGAATAAAAAACTTTCCACTGCTTACAATATGGTTTTACAAGACCTTTTGGCTTGGGGGAGAAAAAAAAAACAACTTAAAATCTTCTATCAGCTCTTAATTTTTTTTCCCTATGACTTGAAGAGGAAAAAAAATATTTGGGGTCAGTTCAACACTCAGGTATAATGAGGGCCATGTGGTACAGTGGGAAAAGACTTGGACTGTGACTCAGGTTCAAATTCTGCCTTTGACACTTCCTGGCTTTGTGGTCATGGAGGAAATTACTTAACCTCTCTGAGACTCTGTTTGCTCATTTGTAAAATGGGAATGATATCTATAGCACCCACTAGTTGTCTTAAGGAGCAAATGAGATCATGTATGTAAAGTGATTTGCAAACCTTAAAATGCAATGTAATTATCAGATATTATCAAGATATGGGTGATACAGCTACGCTTGATATCACTGAGAAGTAAAAGATGGAGAAAAGATGCTACATGAAGTTGGTGGTGATACCACAGAGGAGACCAAAAAAAAAAACCACTCTATTTCCTAGGACTGGGTTCTCTCCCATCCATCCAGCAGCTTGGCAACCCATCTAGATGGTACAATGTATATGGAACTTGGCCTAGAGTCAAGAAGACCTGAGTTCAAATCTAACCTCAGATACTTACTGGCTATGCGACCCTGGGCAAGTCACTTAACTTCTGCTTGTCTTGTTTTCTTTGAGTGGGAATGATCATAAGCACCTATCTTGAAGATTTGTTTTGAGGACTAAATGAGATAATATTTATAAATCACTAAGCACAGTGTCTGGCATCATAGCAGGTGCTGTATAAATACGCATTCCCTTCTCCCTTCCCTTCTCCCCAATGGGGTTCTCAATAGTAAGAAGCCTCCCCTGGGCTTCTGATCCTATACCCAAATTTTGGTTCTAGGCATCTTCCCTGGCAGAGAATCTTCAGCCACTGTCAAAGAGGGCCCACCAAACTCCCACACAGTCTCCTTCAATTTTCTACATGGAAAACAGCGTGACGTGTGAAGGTCGATGTTAGTGTGCTATGCAAGCAGATTCTCAAAGAACAGAAGGAAAATTCTCTACAGGCAACATCAAATGGAGAAATCAGGGCTTGGGAGAAAGGACCTGCTCCAAATGAAACAACTCAATTTTGCAGATTTTGCTTACTTTCTGTACCATCCCATGGAACTGGATTGATGCCACAGGTAGTTATGTGGTAAGTGGGCTATTGTGCAATGTCAATATTTTTATTCCATTTATCTCCCTCCAGGGCTTTTGTTCTTTTTCTTACCTTTCTTAAAAATTTTTAAAATTTAATTTATTAATTTTTAATTTTCAACATTTTCTTCCATAAGTTTTCCATTTTTACACCTCCATCTCCTCTCCCTTTCCCCCCTGCCCAAGATGGCCTGCAATCTGATATAGGCCTTACATATGCATTCCTATTAAAGATATTTTCGTATTATTCATGTTATATAGAATTATAATGAATGGGAGAAACCATGAGAAAGAAAAAACAAAACAAAATAATATGTTTTGATCTACATTCAGATTCTATAGTTCTTTCTCTAGATGGGGATGGCATTTTCCGTCTTGAGTCCTTTGGAATTATTTTAAGTCCTGGCATTGCTGGGAAGGGCTAAGTTTATCAAAGTCAGTCATCACACACTGTGACTGTTACAGTGTACAATGTTCTCCTGGTTCTGCTCACTTCACTCAGTATCAGTTCATATAAATCTTTCCAGGTTTTTCTGAAGTCCTCCTGTTCAACATTAATAGTATTCCATTACATTCATATACTGTAACTTGTTCAGCCACTCCCCAGTTGGTGGGCATCACCTCAGTTTCCAATTCTTGGCCACCACAAAAAGAGCTGCTTTAAATATTTTTGTACATGCAGGTTTTCCCCATTTTTAGGATCTCTTTGGGATACAGCCATAGAAATGGTATTGCTGGGTCAAATTGCACATTTTTGCCTTTGCCCTTTTTGAGAGCCCTTTCTGGGATTGCATTTTGCCCAAAGAACTGAGAAGATTGTCATGTGGAGGCCTGTTTTTCCCTTCCTTGCTGGCTATGGACACTCAGCAACATGCCTTCCTAGCTGTGCAAAATTAAGCCAATTAACCACATGCATGGAGAAAATTGTTAAGTATTCCAGGTAAACAGAGGTATACAACTGAGCAGAAGCTGGGCTTGCTTTGGGGGCTAATGAAGAGTTCGGTGTCAGTCAGCCTGTGTCCCTTGATTGTTATATAAGATAATAAGCTTCTGCCTTGAAGCCAACAAAAAAGAGAAACTTGAAAAGAAGCATATAGTACTTTCGATGGTTTGTTGGATTCCTTCATTGCCTTCCTGACCACCCTTGCTGAACTAAGTCAGTTCCATTAGAAGTTTAATTATTAAAAAAAAACCCACAGTCCCTGATGCACTGCTCCAAGCTGATTGAACTGTAATGCTTACATGGGTATGGGATCCCAAGGGGGCTAGTGTCTTAAAATGAATGTGGAGAGGGTGACCAACAGATAAAGTGCCTGAAGCAGTTCTGAGCAATTCACGAGCCACCGGTCCATAAACAGTGCCTCTTAATGCAAAATGAGGCATAATTTTTAGACATGGCCTAGGTGGCAATTTGTTTGGCTTCACTGTCCATATTTGTTATAAGGGTTTCCTTTTTCTTTTATTCCTCCGTCTCTCCTCCCCTGGTGGTGTTGGGGGTGGGGAGAGCAGGCTAAGAGAGAGAAAAATTATTTTTATTAGTTGAAGAAAATAAAATTTAATTTTTTAAAAAGATGACTTTAATGGAGAAATAGTAGTTATTCAAGAAGGTTCTTATATAAGTCAGTGAGGCAGCTCGGTGGGTAGAGCACTGGGTCTGGAATCAGAAAGATGTGAATTCAAATCTACCTTCAGATACTTACTAGTTATATAACCCTCTATTGACCTCTATTTACCTCAGTTTCCTCAACTGTAAAGTAGGGATGTAATAGAACCTACCACAAGGTTGTTTGTGGGAATCAAACGAGGAATTTGCAAAGTATTTAGCAAAGTACCCAGCACATAGTAGGTACTATATGAATGCTTACTATAATTAATAGGTGATATGTCATCCAATGCACCCTTCACATCTTGTCAACCTTGCACTTGCCTAGATTTGATAACTTATTCCTCTTCGATGGATCCTTATTAAGTGCTGAAGTACAAATCTTCCTTGATATTCCGTTCCTGGTATTCAAGGTGGTACATCTGGTACCACCCTATTTTTCTAGCTGTATCAGTACTTTCCCCTTTATTCTTAAGACAATCTATGTTTTCTGGCTTCTGGACCTTTGGTTCTGCTGTGTGTCCTCCTTGGAATGTCCTCCTCCCCTTCGTCTTTCCTGCATCTCCTTCTTAAGGGCTTTGAAGTAATGTGGTACCATGGATGGGGCACTGGACTTGGAGTCTCATGGATGGTATCATGGAGGAAGCATTGGACTTGAAGTCAGAAAGCTTTGGGTTCAAAACCCACCTCAAACATGTAATTGTTGTATAACCTGGGTCATGCCACGTTGCCTCTTTAAGCTGTAAAATGGAGTGGAAGGGTTGGAGTTGACGTTCTTTCTCTAAAGGTCTTTCAAACTCCAAATCTATGATTTGACAATCTCATTGCTTGTTCTTTTGTTTATCCTTCCCCACCAAGCTGACAGTGACCTTTCATTTCTCACATAGCACTTAGATTTTTTGTTCCACGAAGGGAACGTCTTAAATAATCTCTGTATCTTCCCTAGCACCTGTTATATTGTCCCACACACAGTAGATGCGTAATAAATGTTTCTTGAATTCAGCTGAATCTCAGCCAAATGTAGCACATGTGGGAATTATTTATTTTAAAGCTTTGACTCAAATGATGTCTGACCACCTGGAGATGATTCAAATGTTGAAGAGATTATTAAGGTTCAGTCACCTCCTAGGGTACTTAGTATGACCCACCAAAGTCACATGCATTCTAGAGGAAAGTAACCCCCAAACCTTGAAGAATATTCTATATTTATTTCAAGTAGCTTGCACCCATGTGCAACTCAGGCACAACCCTTGAAAATAGGTCTTTCCTCAGAGGTTCCATTCTTAGTACTCTTTCTTTCCAGACTTTATTTTACATGGTATAGAGATAGATAGATAGATAGATAGATAGATAGATAGATAGATAGATAGATAGATAGATAGATAGAAATAGATATATATGATATAGATATAGATAGAGGATAGACTTTGCCATTATCAGATGGCTGTGTGAACCTGGAAAGGTAATTTAACATCTCAATTTCCCAGGCACCTCTCTGAGACTATGCCTTGCTGGAACACAGAGGAAAAAGGAGTTCCCTAAGTAGAGAATGGGTTTGAGTAGGAAGAAATGAGGCAGGAGGACACCTTGGAAGGCTATTGCAGTGGTCCAGGCAATAAGTGAAAAAGGACTGAGGCTCTCTGAATGGAGAAAAGAAAAAGTATATGAGACATTGTGAAGGTAGCAACAAGGTATAACAAGAGATTGGAAATGTGGGGTGAAAGAGTGACATAAAAATAACACTGGGATATGGTTGACTGGGGGGATTGAAGAAATTCAGAAGGAAGGAGAGTTGGGGACCTGGGAAAGCTATATTTTGTGTTAGATAAGTTGATATGTCCATGGGTTATGTACAGGAAGTTCTCAAAGGAAGGACTCTAAGTTATCAATAACGATATTAAAATGATCTAAGCCACCCCAAATAAGATAAATATAAATTGAAAGAACTCTGAGTTTCCACTTATTGCTTAATTATTCTGCTCACTTCACTCTGCATCAATTCATACATATTTTCCCAAGTTTATCTGAAACCATCCTCTTCATCATTTCTTGAGGAAGGATAGTATTCCATCACATTCAATTATTGTAACTTGTTCAGCCATTCATTCCCCAAATGAGGGACACCCCCTTCAGCTCTTTGTCATCACCAAAAGATCTACCATAAATGTTTTTGTATGTAAGGGTCCTTCCACGTTGTCTTTCCCAAGTCACACGATTGAAATCCCTGCCTTTCTTTGAAACAGTGAGTGGACCCACTTGTAAGTAGATTTCATTAAGGTCAAATGGGAATTCTTTCTCATGGCAGACTGGCCTTCAAAGTCTCCTCTGAGGATTTCCAAAATGAC
Source organism: Pseudocheirus occidentalis (assembly GCA_028646575.1). Taxonomy (NCBI): domain Eukaryota; kingdom Metazoa; phylum Chordata; class Mammalia; order Diprotodontia; family Pseudocheiridae; genus Pseudocheirus; species Pseudocheirus occidentalis. Next base: position 54,092,923 of record CM053597.1, read on the forward strand.
GTGGTACAGAACACACTGTGCCTCATTGTTCATTAAGCTGCCTTCTCAGTCTGTAAGATTGTTGATGGTCAACATAATGATACTATTGTATCACTCGGTGGATGCTGATAGATGAAGTATTGTGAAAATCTTTTAAGTCCAAAGGTCCTGGCTATCATTAAATTCTAAACCAAAATGCCCTTACTGATCCTCCAGCGAGTTATCTCCCCCCTCCAAGATGCTGAGCTTTTAACTTTAAGAACCCCCAGAGAGAAGACTCATGGCTAAGAACATACACACACGTTCCTATATTTATTTATACTCCTGATTATCAGAAACAGCTGAATGGATTTTTTTCAGCTTTACAGAGGCATTTCCTTCTCTGGGTGAGAATCTTTAGGAAAATCTCTGCTAGTGAAAGCAGTTGACATGGAAAATGCCATCCCTGTGAACACAACTCTAAAAATAAACACACAAGGTCCAGGCTCAGTAAAAACAGCCAAGCCTTACAGGGTGGGCAGCACCGGATAAAGGAAAGCAACTGGGACAGGAAACATCTAATGAAGGTTTGTCCAGATCTGGAACAAGAAATTGAACTGGGCACTCCTGCATGGGAGAAAGCCTGGCCAGAGACCAGATGTGAGGCCCTGGGCCTCATTAAGTGTTTCACAAAGTCCTTTCCCCTTTCAGAAAGCTCACGTATTTGTCTTACAACAGAATCAATCCAGCTTTTTGTACAATAAAGACCCAGACACAGTGACATTATCAAAAGAGTTTTCCTCATCCATCTTCTCCTTCCATTCTAATCCTAGAGCATCACTGCCTATGATCTTAGAGCACCAGGATTGGCCCCAACATCTGTCTGACAATCAACTTGTGGTGTCAAGAGAGTCTAACAATGTCAGATTAAAAAATACACTGTTCTGTATTTTGGGATGGAGAGGAACAGAGGGCAATGAGGAGTCAGTAACAAGGGAACTATTTGGTAGGTGCCAACCATGTGTCTGGTGTTGTAGGGGCATGAAGAAAACCAGAGACAGTTCTCATCCAAGTTACAGTCTTGTTAGGAAACAGAGAAGAGGTCATGGTAGAACCAGGTGGAGACCTCACTGCGTTATTGGCCTCTGCACTGTCCCCCCTGTCTTGCTAGGAAGCCAATCATTGGGTTTTTGTTTTTCTGTTTTGGGGGTAGGAATAGAGACAAAAGAAATATGAGTTTTATTTCTTTTTCTTTTCAGTTAGCAAGTATTTATTTTCTCTCTCTCTCATTTCCCTCAATGCATTTGAAAAAAAGGATAAAAAAAACCTTGTAAAAGTATGTATAGTTAAGCAAATTCCTGAGCTGGCCCTGTCCAAAAATGTATGTCTCATTCTGCATCTGGAGTCTATCATCTCTCTGTCAGGGGATCAATAGTACAGGTCATCACTTTTTCTCCAGCATTATGGTTGGTCATTGCATTGATTAGTGTTCTTAAGTCTTTCAAAGTTGCTTATTTTTACAAGGCTGTTGTTACAAAAATATTGTTTACCTGGTTCAGTCATGAGTTTCCTGACATGTGCTTCTTTTTTCCTATTTCGTGGATCACAGGATCATAGTGGGAAGAGTCCTCAGAGAGCTCATACCCTTCATTTTGCAGATAAGGAGAATGCAGCCAAGATTGTCCAGAAGTATAACCCAGGATTTGAAACTGAATCCTCTGTTTGCCTTGGAAGCATCTAGGTGACCAGTGGATAGAGCACTTGGCCTGGAATCAGGATGACCTGAGTTTAAATTCAGCCTCAGACTTTACCAGCTGTGTGTGACTCTGGGCAAGTCACTTAACCTCTATTTGTCTTAATCCCCTGGAGAAGGAAATGGCAAACCAGTCCACTATCTTTACCAAGAAACCTCCACAGGTAGCATTGGCATGTTAGGGTCCATGGAGTCAGTGGAGTCAAACACAACTGAATGACCAAACAATCTCTAACTCCAAATCCTACTTGCTCTCTACTCACCGTGTCATTTTCCCGGTCAATCACCCATGGTAAGCATTATCATAAGCTGCAATCTGGTACAAAAAAATATCTTTTCAACAAGAATATACAGTTGGGCATCTTGGAACACCACAGCCTCCATCATACTTTTTCAGGCTTCTGATTCATTATTCACCTCTATAGACAAATTCAGTCATTCCATCCTCCTTTAAAAATGACAGGGGGATGGAGGGGGGGTGGGAAGCTAGGTGGCACAGTGAGTAGAACACTGGCCTTGAAGTCAGGATGACCTGAGACATTTAACACTTACTGGCCTCAGACATTTAACACTTACTAGCTATGTGACCTTGGGCAAATCACTTAACCCCAATTGCCCTGCCTTCCCCTCTCCAAAAAGACCAAAAAAAAAAAACTGATCAAGGGGTAGCCAGGTGGTCCAGTAGATAGAGCACAGGACCTGGAGACAGGAGGACCTGAGTTCAAATCCAGTGTCAGACACTTGACACTTCCTAACTGTGTGACCTTTGTCAAGTCACTTAACCCCAAATGCTTGGCAAAAGCAACCAAACAAAAAAAACCCCAACAAACAAAATTGATCAAGTGCTTTGTTCCACAGATGCTAATGAATAGGATCACCGAGATCCTACTCATTTTGTATATTATGTGCATGCTTATACGGCACATAAACACTGTTACTGGGTGCCTTCCCCTCCCGTCCTGCACTAAATTACATGCTCCTGCCTTATCAGGTTCAAAGTCAGAAGAGGCTTCTTAGTTAAGGAAGAAGGGTCTAAATTTTATCCGTCTTTGACTCCTCAGCATCCTAGAGAAAGTTGCTAATTGTAGAAATAGTTATATGTTGAAAATCTAGAGGGTTTCCCCAAAATGAAGGATGAATCAGGTATGGGACAGGAAATGTATGCCTACATAAAAGCAATGATAATTCTAAGAATCAGAGCACATGCCAACCCAATGATTAGAGCAGAATGAGGACTATCTTCTGGGAAGCTGGTGGTTCAGCCTCATGGGGGCATAAACAGGTTTAAAAGGTTGCTGGTCATTCTACGTTTGTCACTGTTTGTCTTTCTTCAACTAAAGAATCAAATCAAATTTCCCTCTGATATCAATTCCTTCTTTTACCGTTGAAGCCACAACCGTGCTGGGAGATGTTGTCACCACTGTAGACCTATGTGATCTTGTGAGGGGTGTGGAAGTAGAAGAATGTGATTCCCTTTTCCTTCTAAAATTTTGCTTGGGTTAGTGGGGCAGTATGGCTTGACCTATCCTAATATATACTGTGTAGCTGATGCTATTCCCGGTAATTCTGATCAATACAGATCCTTCCCTTCCTGATCTCCCATGACATAGTCTGTCTCACCCATATTAACACTCAAATCAGTCAATAAAATTTATTAAGTGATTCCTGGGGCAAGGGACACAAAAAGAAACCAAAGACATTCTTCGTCTTGAAGTAGCTTACAACTTGCAAATAAAAACATGTAAACAATCTATATACAGGATAAACAGGAAATAATTTAGAGAGAGAAGGCACTAGAATTAAGAGGTGCTGGGGAAGGTTTCCTGTAAAATATGGGATTTTACTTAGACTTAAAGAAATCTAGCAAAGGAAGCAGTTATAGTGTAGGAGGGAGAATATTCTAGTCATGGAGGACAGCCAGGTAAAATACCCAGAGCCAAGAGACAGAGTGTCTTGTTCATAGGCCAGCCAAGAGGCCAGTGCCGTTGGATCAAACGGTACATAGTAGGGAATAAAGTATAAGAAGAAAGGTTGGCAAGGTTGGAAGGGGCTGGGCCATGAAGGACTTTGTGTCTGATGCTAGAGGCTGATCCCCATTGTTGATTGGGGAAGGGGGTAATATGATGGGAACTACACATTAGGAAAAACATTTTTGCTGATCTTGTGTCACTCATTATCTTGTATTATGTGATTCTCTAAACTTTAAGATTCTGTGCCTCATGGCCCCAGCTCATTCATAAGCTCCTTGTAGGTAAAGATTTGTGGCTTATACTCTAGGGTCTCCCACATTGTCAGGTACAGAAAAAAGACTCAAAAATTAACTGCTGAATTGAGTCGCTGAAAAATATCTGAGCTGAAAATCCCTCAAAGAGGGAACCAAATGAACAAAGCTAGCCTAGTTCTAAACGGACAATAGGTAATTAATCCTGTAAATGCTCATTATACTGAACTGAATTAAATGTATATAGGGAGTATAAGTACTCTGACTGTCTTCTAGAACAGAGGTTCTTAACCTTTTCGTATTATGGACTCCTTTAACAATCTAATAAAAGCGGGGCAGCTTGGTGGCACAGTAAATAGAGCACTGGCCCTGGTGTCAGGAGGACCTGAGTTCAAATTTGGCCTCAGACACTTGACACACTTACTAATTGTGTGACTTTGGGCAAGTCACTTAACCCCAATTGCCCTGCAAAAAACAAAATAATAATAAAACAATCTACTGAAACCTATGGGCCCCTTCTTTCAATAGTGACTTGTTACCTACATTCATAATGAGTGCGTGCTAAATTTCCATGAGTGGTTAGTGAAAATAAATGTATTTTTTCCCCATCCAAGCTCACAAACTCCCCTGAAATTTATCCATGTACCTCTAGGTTAAGAATCTCAGCTCTCAAAGAACTTGATGGAATAAATCAAATCAAGAAACAATCATTAAATGCTTACTATATCCTAGGCCCTGGGCTAAGAAACTAGATATAGAGTTATTCTTAACTTTAAGTCTCAGTTCATAATGACAATCATAAAACAATTTTTTGAGTTTGGAGCAGGGGGTACTTAAGAGACCCTTTCTCTGACCTCCTAAATTATATGCCCTTAACCCTGGACTGAGCTTTTCAATAGTGCCAAAATGGAAATTCCCTATGAAAATCCCTTCGGGTTTACCTTGGGTCTCAAGCCTATTTTAAGCCAAATAACATATTCCTCTGCTTCTCATAGTCTTCCCCTCAGAGGCCTCCCCATTTAGCTCCTTGGAAGTAATACTAGTCAATTACTTAGGATGCTTCCCATTCTTTTTGGAATAGGGTTGTTTCCATTAGGAGCAGAGAAATGCAAACAAAAAAATGGCCTCATTTGGCTAAGGCTAAAGATATAGGCTGTGGGAAGCTCTGGGGCATGGTGTTCTCCTGGATTAGGCTAGATTTAGGAGATGAGGTGATGCTGGGAGTGGAATATTAAACTCTTAGTTCTGGAAGTCAGATTGATTTCCCTTCAGTCTGGAGAATGAGGTGTAGAGGTGGCAGTTGCATTACTTGGCTGGCCAGCAAAGCTGCAGTTGTGACCAAGACTCAGCTATGGGGCAGCCAGTTTCTCTTTTCACTGCTCTGGAAGGAGTCACTTAGAGACTCACAGGCTGTGCTGAGGCAAGGAAGCCTAACAAGCGACCCAGGAATGTGTGGGGGCAGGATAGGGGTGAGAGGAGCAGAAGACAATTCATGATTCTTCTTGTTTTAAAGGAGAAGAAAGACTGACCCAGGAAAGTTAAGTGATTTATCCAAAGTTATATATATTTAGTTTAGTTAGTGGCATAGCCAAGATTTAAACCTGGTTCTCCTGGCAGCTTGGAACTGTGGAAAAAACATTGGCTCTGGAGTCAAAGGACTTGCATTCATATCCTACCTTAAATAATTACTAATCATGGATCTCTGGGCAAATCACTTAATGTCTCTGGGAGTCAGTTTTCTCACCTATAAAACAAGTGAGATGGACTAGGTGTCTTTTGGCAACTAGGTGGCACAGTGGATAGACTGCCATCCTTACTAGCTCCATGACCCTGGGCAAGTCATTTAGCCCTGTTTATCTCAGTTTTCTCATGTGTAAAAATAAAGTTGGAGAAGGAAATGGCAAAGCACTCCAGTATCTTTGCCAAGAAAACCCCAGATGGGGTCACAAAGAGTCAGACATGACTGAAACAACTCAACGAAGACAACAAAATGAGGGGAATGGACTAGATATCCTTTGAAGTGAAGGTTTCTTCTAGAGAGGTCTAGAATCTTGTAAGGACTCTTCTACTTATAGATCATAGGATCCTAGGATTCTTGGGTCAATGTTTGAAAAAACACTATGCTATATTGCTTTCAAGATGGCAGAGCATAAAATCTAGAGCTGGTGGGGTTCTTTTTTTAGCCTAGGGGAAATAAAATGACTTGCCCAATGTCACACAAATAGTGATTAGTAAAGCTTGGATTTAAACCCAAGTCTTCAAATTCCAAACCCAGGCTTCTTTCCACAGCTCCAAACTGCCTGAGATAGGGATTGGAAAAGTTCTTTAAGAACACATGCTACTGGATAAACCCCAGTACTTAAACTGGCTTTTTAATTAGGGAAACCAGCACCTGGAATCAGTTGTCTTTTGGGATTAATTTTGGATCCTGCTGAATACAAGGCTATGTGCTTGAGAGCCCTCTATTAATCTGTGCTCAAGGGTAAGGTTAAAGACACAAGTGCTTCATTTGATGTTCAGTATAGAAGTTCCATGATATGAAAGAGACAGTGTGATAATGGAAAGGATGCCGGATTTTGAGTCAATAATAGAGTTGGGCTCATATCCTGGCTCTTTACTCTTACAAGCTACATGATTTAAGCAAGTTAAGCTCTCTGGACTTCAGCTTTCTCACATGCAAAATTGGACTACGTGGCCTCTGAGATTTCTCTTGACTCTAAATCTGTGATACGTAGCATAGACTAGAATTGTCCAAATAGACGCCACACTTTGCTCCAAAATTCACCTTGTAGAAAACTAGAATGTGACTCCAATTTGGGCTTAATGTTGATGGATAATAATTAAAGATTTTACAGAACCACAGATTTAGAGGTGTTAGAGAAATCATCTCATTTGGCCCCCTCCTTTTACAAATGAAAAAACTGAGCCCCCAAAAGGTTAAGGGACTTACCCTAAGTCACCTGGGTGACCCACAAATAGTAAAGCAGGGATCACCACCACAGCCATAGGGCTGAAGTATAGGACTCTTTCTATACTGCCTGAAATTGAAAATGATGGAGATGAAGAAGCAAGGATAAGAATGAATCTGCAATCTTTATTCTTCATTAAAACTCATTAGATTACTACTGTTAGAGTCAGAAAAAACCCCTTTTGACAAAACTTTAAAACACCAGAAGACAGAAATCCATGAACCTTTCTTTAAAGGGTATACAGCATATATCTACACTCAAGAAGATAGCATTGTATGTAGCAGAGCTAAAGTAGAATGCTTTCCAATAAAACCAGGGATAGGAAAAGGATGATCCCATTGTCAGCATTACTATTTGACATAATGCTGGAAATACTTAGTATAGCAATGAAAAATTCAAAGAAATTATGCAAAGAAGAAACAAAATGATCACTTTTTAGACAAATGATTTTATGGCAGGATTAAGGAACCCTAGAGAGTCAACTAAAATTAATTGAAACAATAACTTCAGCAAAGTTTTAGGATAAAAAAATAAAACCACACAAATAATCAACATTTCTATATCATACCAATAAAACTAATATGAAAGAGAGAGATCCCATTTAAAATAACCATAGAATGAATAAAATCCTCGGGAGTCTATCTACCAGGATACACACAAGAACCACATAAATGCAATGATAAACCACTTTTTACATAAATAAAGATGTAGATAATTGAAGAAATATTGAATGCTCATAGGTAGGATGAGTCAATATTCTAAAAATGACAATAACACTTAAGTTAATTTACTAATTTAATGTCATACCAATTAGACTATGAAAGAATTACTTTACAGAACTAGAAAGAAAATAAAAACAAAACTCATATGGAAACAAGAAAGATAAAAAATCCAAAGGGAGGGGGGCAGAGCCAAGATGGCGGCGTAGAAGCAGCAAGGTCCTGCAGCTCTCACACTGCGACCCTAAACACCCAGAAAATATGAGCCCAGACAAAGTCTAGGAAAGTCTAGGACTCTCAGACTCACAAAAATACAGAGAACACAGCTCTCGCTGAAGGCAGCTCGGCAGCAGGGACTTAGCGTGGCCACTGGAGCACAGGCTGGAACAGCCAGAAGCCGAGACCGCAGCCAGGCCCAGGCGGTGGGAAGGAGCTGAGCGGAGCCCTGCAGCCAGCCTGCAGTGGTTCTACAGCCTCCAGCACCTCCACATCTGCCAAGGCGTGAGGAGCTGACGGGAGAGAGCACGCCAGACTCGACCAGCCCAAAACCACAGCCCAAGGAGCCTCCCAAGCCACAGCATGAGTCTACTTCAAAGAAAACCTAAAGCACGTGCCTGAGGGGAGCTTCGGTCAGAGACGGTTAGTGAAAGCTGAAACTTTGAAACTTAGTTTGGGGGATAAAGCAGTTCGGCCATTCTACCCCCTGGGGCAAGGAAGCAGTGGGGGAGGGGAACTACTGGAACCAGTAGCAGTGGCCCCCACCAGGCTGCTT
>CM053597.1:54101814-54141059 GCA_028646575.1 Pseudocheirus occidentalis
AAGGAAGGGTGTCAAAAAAAAATCACTAGGCCAGAAAAGTTATGCACAACAGAGGTGGTGGTGATGGGAAACTAAAGGTTGTCCAGAAGGAAATTTTTACACTTTTGGTTGGTACTCTAGGACAGGCTGTGGATTTAGCAAAGGACACAGAGAAAGAATGTTGAAACATAGTGTTTTCTTTTCTTTCTTTTTTTTTTTTTTTGCTTTTTGGAGGGCAGTTGGGGTTAAGTGACTTGCCCAAGGTAACACAGCTAGTTTGTGTGTCAAGTGTCTGAAGCTGGATTTGAACTCAGGTCCTCCTGACTCCAGGGCCGGTGCTCTATTCACTGAACCACTTAGCCGTCCCTTGAAACATATTATTTTCAATAAAAAATTTGCTACAAGGCATGGCAAATCAGAACTAAGTAGCCATTAGCTAAATTTGTTTTCTTTCCTTTTTAAATTCATTTACTTCTACATTACATGAGATTTTTCTAGAAATTTCTTTAAATTTTTATTGGTTTAAATTTGGTTTAAAATTGGTCAGAACTAAACTTTTTTTAAGTTCCCAAACTCCTGATAAACATGACTGTGTTAATAGCCATATTTTCCAAGAAAACAATTTAGCAAATAGGTAATAGCAAAATTGTTTGCTGTAATTGCTATCAATCAATTATGCTCCATTTAATGGGGAGAAAACAGTCACAGTTTATTGATGTTATTGGATTCAAATCTTCAAATAAGCTGTATTTGGGAATGATATATTTGTCAGTTGTCTGAGACTAATGGAAGTCTCAAAGTCATGGTCCTCTGTACTTCCCAAATTATCTATCTACCATAATGGAATGAGACATTTTATCTCCCTTTTCCTGCTTTCTCTTGAGTTTCCATTTTTCTTTTTTCTTACTATGAACATTAAGAGGAATCTGGAGTAAGAATAGAACTCAGTTTCTATTCTTTCCAGTCATTTCTAGGATGACATTTCTAATTTGAGTATCTTTAGGCAATGCGTTCATAGTTTTTGAGAGGAGAAGGTTAGTCTTTGAAAAAAAAAAAACATTCTTCCCACTTTCTAAATGTGAAAAGGACACTGAGTCCCAAATAGGCTTGTCAGGTGGTTCAGTTTCAGGCCAGTTGGCTCAACACTAATCTAAGTGGTTAACCAATGACCAAAGTTTGAGTGAACCATTCCCCACTAAAGTCTTTCCCAGAAAGAGTAGTTCTATGGCCATTCTAAGCAGTGACTTGGCTCTGGTTCCGACTGATAGGAATGCTATATCTTATTGTAACTTTCCAGTTAGAAAAGCCAAAACTTAAAAATGAATAATAAAACATATGCCAAGATTGTTCATTAGTATATCTGAGGGGATTTTGAAGAATGATTAACATGGATCTTATTTTGTTTATAAAAGATTAAATATATAAAGCTCTTCTGTAAAAAAAAATCATATGGTAGAGATATAAAAGGGGTTGTTTAAAGCACCACAAGGGTTGTTTTTGGGGCCAAATTACAGACCACCCAAAAATGATCATTTTAGGAAGTTGAGATGAATAAAAATAGATAAGGGAACTTTTTGAGAAAGGACAATGTAAGAGACAATTCTCCTGCAAGGAAGAAGGGGGATGGAAGCAAGGAATCTTCAAATGAATGTTAGCAAACAAAAATATCTTACAAAGAGAACGGACAGAAACACATAAAACATTCATAAATAAAGTTTGTGCAGGTTAATGCAATATTAAACACAGCAGAATGTACAGGCCTCAAAATGCTCTTTTGAAATGCCACATATTTAATGTCTCAAAAGCAATATTTTTAATACAGAGACTAATTCAGAACCATTCCAGGTAAAATGCTTAACTCTGTGTGTGTGTGAGTGTGAGTGTGTGTGTGTGTGTGTGTGTGTGTGTATGTGTTTGTGGTTAGGGGAAAGGGAAGTGTTGGGTGGTTTGAAAAAGGTCTATTTCAGGGCTGTACAATCAGACACAATATGAAACCACTTTTTGGTCATTCTAGTTAATCTGGCACCAGTTATGATAGTTGCAGGATTTCAGCTGCACCCTGAAAAGGATGACTTTCAAAAATATCCCATCAGCTATGTTTGTGAAAAAATTCATTTTTAAAAAGTTAATTAACCCCATAATATTTTTAATATATAGACATCTCTTTTCACAACAAAATCCAAGTGGCAGCATTGTATATGACTATGAGATATAACATGTACATTAAAACATCAAACTGAACCCTCCTTAGGGTTCCCTTCACACAAAGGGATACGGATTCTTTTAAATATAATACTTCTTTAAAAATCTGCCACCAAACAATAGTTTACATCATAGAAAAATAGCATTCTCCTAAAAAGAAATATAGTTACTTTGTTAAAATGGGCTATTTTAAATCAGCATTTTTTATACAAAATAATTTCTAAACATCCATACAGAAAATAAGAGCAGATAATACTGAGTGCAAAACACACAATGGTATTTTGTTTGCAACTGACCAAAATATTTAGTTGCTCCATAAATAAAATTCATAGTCCATTATGGCACAAGTCCTTACCCCTTAGGAGCTTATAAAGATATTGCTTTTCTTCCCTAAATGTGGCGAGTTTACTTACATAATTAAAGCAAATTCTTTTCAACAGTAGGTGGCAAAATTGATTTTAAAAGGATCAATCTCTAACCTTATGTTCATTCCACATTTCCCCACAACTCAAAGTGCAGAAGGACTCTCAGAAACAATGCATTTCCAAGATTCCATCCTATAAACACAAAAGCTTGGGCTTTAGCGATTCAGAAAGGGAGCTAACACATTCACATTCTTTTCCAAATCATTTTTGTAGTGTTCCCATGTCTGACTTTTGACAATGAAGGACTAGATGAAATACCCATCCCATTTACACCCTCCATACCTTGATGAATGTAGGCACAACTTAATTACAACTGCTACAGAAAACAGGTGTGGCTTCAAAGGGCAAGATTTTCATTAACCCCACAAAACAGTTATGGAAGAATGATTAATTTCTATCGGCAGTGGTAAAGGCTTTATCAATATAACAAAAACTAGTGATGATTTATTTCTAAGCAAACAACTGGGGCAGGCAGGCTGGTCAGCCCCACATCAGAGGATACATAATGAGCAGGCTGGAGTGTCCAAGATTTTGCACATCTCTCACATCAGACTCGTTCAACTCGGCTAGGGTCGTATGTATCTGTTAAAAGTCAAGAAAATGAAATAATCAGCAACAGATCAATGAACCACTTTTAATCCTCAGCCAGATAGCAAGTAAAGAATAACAGAGAGAAAAAGAAAATAAATGTTGCTTCTTTCTCCATTCTTCAGTGGCTAAGTCAATTTCAGCTATTTCTGCAAGTCTGTTTACTATGGACTTGGATGTGAATTTCAACCCATGTTTCAAAAGGAAGCACATTCAGGTGGGCACATAGGGGAAAGAGTAAATAACATTGAGATTTTTTTTTCTGTTGTTCAAAACCTAATACAATTAACTTTGAAACAAGCTGACTTCTGTTGTGTACATTTGTGGCTGAGAATGTCTTTTGGTTTTTTTTTTCATAGTTATGTATGCTTAACACAATGTACCAACTTCTCCAAGTGAACCTGAATTTCCATCCTGAAACTCAAACTCACTACAACGTGTTGGCTTGAAGAACAATCAATTCTTGGCTGTTTGCCAGGCATTCCTTGAAAGGAACAAGAGAATGGAGCTGATATTCTTAGCCAGAAAGAGTGGGCCTTCTGCTCTCAGGACAATAGTCCTAGGTGCACTTGGATGCTTGGGAATCCTGCACAGTGCTTGGCTCAGCTGCTGGACGAACCCAAGCCTCCAGTTCAAAATAGGGCACTCACAAGTTCTGAAATATGGGATACATCTTCCCTCTCCCATTAATCAAATATGAAAAATACAGGATCCATGAGCCTTTGATGAAGGTGGGGCTGTTCTACCAAAGCATTCTACTAGATTCAAGTCAAGGCAACACTCTTCAGAGGTCCATGCTAGCTCCAAAGATGTGATTCTATCATCCTCCCTGGGAAGCTAGATTTGGGCATACTACATTCAAAATGGCTTCATTGCATGAATTATCAGCTAATGATTTCTTCTTTTTAAAAACAAAAAAAGGAAGGTAAGGATGTTGAAAAACCGCCTGGAAGGAAAGCTGGCACAGTTTAGTTTTAAAAAGGAAGAGCAAGATATTACTGCCTGCTGGCATTATGATAGGTACACAATGGATTTACAAATCAGGAGATCTGAGTTTCAGTTTGAGTTCCAGCTCCTCTTGCTAACCAAGATCACATAATTGGTAAGTCTCAACTCTTTTGAGACCTATTTTCCTCATCTGTCAAATGGATATAAGAAAGGGGCAGAAGGGGACACATATTTACTAAGTGCGTATTGTGTATCAAACACTGGGGTTAAACACATTTAACAAATATAATTACCTCATTTGATCCTCACAACAACTCTGTGAAGTTGGTGCTATTGTTACCTGCATTTTATGGGTGAAGAAAAGGCAGTTAGTAGTTACAGGATTTAACTAGGTTCACATAGCTAGGAAGTGTCTCAGACTGGATTTAAATTCAAATCATCCCGACTCTAGGTCAGCGTTCTATCCTTTGTAACACGTTCCCTGTCTGCTTTATGAGGGTCTCGAAGATCATATGAGATCATGCCTGTGAAGTGTTTGGTGACTTTAACACAATATATTTGTTATGGTATAATAATAAAATAAAAAGAAAATATAATAATAAAAACATGGTATAATAATAAAAAATAATAAAATATGGTGTAATAATAAAAATAAAAAATATGGTATAAAAATGAAAATAAGATAAAATATATTTCTGCTTCCCCTCTGACTTGCTGCACCTCATGTTGGCCACATAGACAATATGTTAATGTCTTTATCAGCAAAACGTAGCCAATAATCATTTCATTTTATTCAACTTAGTTTACTGTGTTGCTATGAAGATTGAGATGATTTTAAAAAATATTAAGGGAACTCTGAGTCAGTCAAGATCGAGATACTTGAAGATCTAGGGAATTTCTGTACTTAATGGGGGCAACAATGTCTTCAAAAAATGTTTTCTGTGTTAAAAAGAAGCATATCTTCCCATGCCTTCTTCTGAAATTCAGCACTCAGAATCATATTCACTGTTAATGTGACAGATTCCAATGTGAACCAGAAAATGCTGAGCTTTTGGTCTGGAGTTGTACTAGGCCTCTTGCTGGGTTAGTTTCTTTGAGGAATCCTTTGTTAACAAAGCCTGGTTTCCCTACCGCCCACACTAAGAAGAGGGTGACTTTCCATTCATGAAAGTTTGAAAATGTCAAACTTGGCTGCTCACTGGAGGCCCGAAAAAAAGAAATCCCTCCTAAATGCCAAGCTAGTTGGGTCTTCAGCCAGATAATAAGTCGCTACTGAGTTACCTCCATGACACAGAGTGCTGAGCAGCTACACCCCAGGGCAGTCATTGGCTAAATACTTATACTATGTTGATTCATCAAAGACTCCTCCCAGAGTCGTCTGGCAGGACAGATGGGGCTAGACTAAAAACAATAGATAGACAAATAGATGGATGGATGGATGGATGGATGGATGGATGGATGGATGGATGGATAGATGGATAGATAGATAAATGATAGATGGATAGATGGATCAATGGATAGATAGACACATAGACAGATTGGACAGATGGATAGATAGAGAGAGAGAGATGGATAGATAGATGGATGGATGGATAGATGGATAGATGGATAGATAGATGAATGAATGAATGAATGAATGAATGAGTGGGTAGGTGATAAATAAATGAATGAATGAATAGATAAATGAATGAATAAATAGATAAATATAAATAAGGAAATAAGTAAAAAAAACCAGCATGTATATTTCACCTTAAAGTTTGCAAAGCACTTGATCAATATTGTCTCATTTTATCCTCACAACAATCCTGGGCCAGGAGAAGAGGGAGGGAGGTGCTACAGTTGAAGTAACTGAGGCAGAGATCAAGCGACTTACCCAGGGTCACACAGCTAAGCCACGTCTGAGTGAACTCAGGTCTTCTTGACTTCATGTCCAGAATCCTGTTCACTCTAATCCTATGCACTGCCATCTAGCTGCCTGGGCTAGACCAGGGCTGGTGAGCTGTTGCAAGATTTCCTGAAGGCCACTGATACCTTTCTCGAGCTCACTTAGTCACTGGACAGTAAGACTCACAGGTTTGAGGGTACGTCTGAACTGAGACCCTGATTCTGTTGGGACCCTGTTAAGTTTCATCTGCCTCTGTCCCATAAGTCACCTCAACAAGTGTTTATAAGTACCTCCTATGTGCCAGGCTCTCTGCTAGGGATGGGAAAACAGAGAACAAAATAAAATAGGCCCCTGACCTCGAGCAGATGACATAATCTACGCTTCAGTACAAGGAAGCTGGATGATGCCATAGGACATATGGCTGGGTCTAGAGTCAGGAAATCTCATCTTTCTGAGTTCAAATCTGGCCTCAGACATTTAGTAGCTGCATGTCCCTAAGCAAGTCACTCAACCCTGTTTGCCTCAGTTTCCTTACCTATAAAATGAGCTAGAGAAGGAAATGACAAACCCCTCCAGTATCTTTGCCAAGAAAACTCTAAATGGGGTCATGAAGAGTCAGACAGGACTGAAAAGCAACTGAACACATGCTTCAATTCAGGACGGTTCCCTGACAGCAGCTCCTTAATGGCGTGGCAATGAGCCATCCGCAGATTAATGTTGGCTTAATTAAGCCATCAACACTCCTCTACTGAGTTGAAAAATAGAAAACTGGACATATATGGGATTATATATGAGATCTTTTTTTTTTTTTGAGACTGCTCTCTCTATCTCACTCAGGCCAGAAGTGTGGCAGCCACTCATGGCCCAGCTAGTAAGTGCCTGACATCCAGGAGAACTTTGTCCTGCTCCATTTTCCAATCTTGACCAACTCTCCACTCCTTGGGCATCCTGGGGTCCCCTCTCATTCCTGGGAGTTCACCATATTCATGCCAAATTTAGTGTGGACACCCACAAAGCCTAGCACACTACAGCTCAGAACGCCCAAGCTCAAGAGATTCTCTAACCTTGGGCTCCCTGGTAGTGGAGGTGTGCATCACCACCCCCAACCATGTATGAGATCTATAGAATCTCTTCTCTTTTAAGGAATAAATACCTTAATAGGATACCTAGTGATCACTCAATAATTCCCCCGTGAACTGAATCATGCTACAGAGATGGCTGAAACAAACAGGGGCTGAACATAATCAAGACCTTTCCAATTGTTGTGCAGCACTGGATTACGACACAATCCATGTGCAGATGGGGAGCCAGTTCCAAAAGCAATACTAAGATAGCATGGAACCAGTCACATATTCCTTCCATCCACAATGAAGGTGCTTTGGTTCAGGGAAAGGGATAATACTGCCCAATAAAGACAAGAGAGCCCAATGTACAAGCTCATAAGGGACTCCTATTTTACATAGCAGGAAAATTGTATCTAAGATTTCTGACCTACTATCAGGGACTGAGGTGAAGGGGAACCCCAGGTCATAAAGTCAGAGCTCAGAAGAAACTTGGGCAGACCATCCAACCCAACCTTCCCATTTTACAGGTAAGAAAACTGAGGCCTGGAGAGGTCCTATGCCATGATGAATTTACTTCTATTTTCATTCAGCCCTCCCTAGGATATATAATATTCATGGATTTTTTTCTTTCTTTATAGAGAGCATAGGGACTGGGGAAAAAAGGATCGTTAAAAAAAAAATCAGGGCCATGGGGAAGGGGGAAGAGGAGAGGGAGGAGGAGAAAATTTGAAACTCCAGGCATTGTGAACTGAATCTTGTAAACTAAAAGTAAACAAACAAATTAATAAAGACAAAAAAAATCAGGCATAATAACGACACAGATTCAGAGCCTAGAAGGAGTTGTCTAGTGCCTTTCACATCTACCTGCCATAGTTGTTATAAGGATCAAATGAGATGCTTACAGAGCATTTAGCACAGTGCCAGGTAGACAGTTGGTGCTCAATAAATGCTCATTCCCTTCCTCCCTCTCCCAAGAGTGTTGCCGTAGACAAACATTACAACGTGCCATTTGTGTGCACTCAATCTCATGTGAAACATTCTGAAGTGCAAAGTCTTCACAGTTCATTTGCTTAAAGTAGTCATGTATTAAGGACCAAGCCCTATGCCAAGCTCTTCCTGACTGTGCCAACCCCCATCAGCTTTCAAATGTTTAATTCCTCTGCTTAGCAGGCACAGAAAATGAATAGGAGACAGAAAACAAACAGAAAGACACTCGCCAACTCTACCCCGTGAAAGGGATGATGGAGAGAACCCTCAGTGGGAAATCAGGCAGCTGCTTTAACCCTGCTCTGATGCCAACTCGCTGTGGGACCTTGGATACCTCTCTGGGTCTCAGAAACCTAGATCTTCTTCTGTAAAATAGCAGGGGGATGGGGTTGGGGGTGGGGGGTTAGACTAGGTAATCTCTAAGATGCCTGCTAGTTGGAGGAATTTGTGATTAGACTTCACCTCTCTTACTCTCATTCCTTTGTGAATTATCTGGGAAGGTTCACCAGATAAGAAATTAGGAGAGTTTCTGCTCTCAGATAACCTTATTTTTCTCACTGAGGCAGCAATGATTAGAGCCGTGGGCCTGAAGCCCAAAAGACGTATATTCACATCCAGTCTCAGACGCTTATTAGCTATGTGACCCTGGGCAAGTCAATTAATAGCTGTCTGCCTCAGTTTACCCATTTGTAAAGTGGGTATAATAGCAGTACCTCCTTCTCAAGTACTTGAGTCAGGAGGCTCAAAGGAGATAATATCTGAATATCTGTAAAACTCTTGGTTTACAACAGTAGTGCTTTAGTAAGCGTTTTATAAATGTTGCTTTTTCCCTTTCCACCCTACCCCAAACCTCCTTTTCATATTGCTCTAAGATTTTGAATTTAATAGAGCATAGTTCTTTCCAAAAACCAGGAGAGCTTAACACTAACAAAGTCTCAGATTTCCAGTCATCTGAAGGAAATCTGTCCCTTCTACCTTATAACATTTTTGTATCTTTAAACCATTTTCCTCTTCCCAGCTTGAATATTGAATTTATTCCTTGTTACCATACAAAGGTGTTCCTGCCTAGGGTTCGTGGTTTATAAGCCTAGAGACTGCATGGTTCAGTTGGCCTCAAAGAAAACTATTTGTGCCAGAGATTTTTGGTTCCAACCTGTGATTTCATTATCAGGGCGGTAGATTCCTAGTGTGTAAACTCCCTCCCCAAGTAGAGATGGATGCGTGTGTAAAGTAAGTTTCAGAGAGTTGTCTGAGGGCACTGAGAATTTGAATGATTTACCTACAGTCATAGGATTACCATGTGTAAGGAGCAGGATGGCCTAATCACAAAGACAGGCCCTTTAGCCCAGGGTGTCTTAAACTTTTTCCACTTGAGACCCCATCAGTGCTTTTTAAACTGTAGGTCTTGGAGTCACACTGAAGGGGTTCTCCAACGGAAAGAGTTTAAGAAGCCCTGTAGCCACTTGCCCCTCACAGCTGTATCAGAAGTAGGCAAAGAATGGTCGCTGCTATTGGAAAATTGACAAACAATGCAGGTCCCTGAAAAGTTAATGAGTCAGTTTTAAAGGCTTTAGCATTCCCATGCCAAAACTGGCTTATGGGAGATGTGATAATTAAGACATAAGACATATGAAAAGGCAGACATGCTGAGTATTATGGGGAGGAATGAGAGTGCAGGCTAATTCTAGCTGCTAAACCTCTTAAAGTCTATTACATTAATCTGAGATTGGAGAAAACAACCAAACAAACGAAACAAAATATTTTGAAGGTACCAATGTCAGACTTAGCAGGCCTATGAGATATATTGGCCATTAGACCAGTACAATATTGTACTTTTGGGGGGGGGGGGGGTTGTAGGTTTTTTTTCGCTTTTTGGAGGGGGGAAGTTAGGGCAGTTGGGGTTAAGTGACTTGCCCAAGGTCACACAGCTAGTTTTTTTAAATTAAGTGTCTGAGGTCGTATTTGAACTCAGAGCCTCCTGACTCCAGGGCCGGTGCTCTATTCACTGCACCACCTAGCCACCCCCATTTCTTTTGTCCTTATTTAGTTATTAAAGGGTACTTAGGGATATCTTAGAGGTGTATTTCTAATCACCAGTGGTGATATTTTGTAGGATAACTTTTGTTGTTGTTGTTCAGTTGTTTCAGTTAAATCCAAATTTTCATGGTCTGATTTGGGGTTTTCTTGGCAAAGATGCTGGAGTGATTTGTTATTTCTTTCTCCAGTTCATTTTACAGATGAAGAAACTGAGGCAAACAGGGTTAAGGGACTTGCCCAGGGTCATATAGCTAGTGTCTGAGGATGGATTTGAACTCAGGTCTTCCTGACTCCAGGCTCTGTACTCTGTCCACTGTGCCACCAAGCTGCCCTGGAGACTAACCACTAGTCTCCTATAAAATGTCCAGTAGTGCTACCCTCTAAGATGGAATACCATTTTATGGGAGCCAGCAAAGTTGTGACTTACTTCTCATAGCAGTTAGGTTCTGAGAAAACTATGTGTAAACTTCATTTCTGCAAACAGAATTTTAAATGCATTACAGGATTTAAGGGAGGTAGAATAGTACAGTCAGAATAAGAATGGTTCTAGACCGGGTTCAGATCTGTTTTTGAGACACACCACCTATAGAACTCTGAGGACCCTTCCATCTCTCCATCTCTGATGTCACGGTTACTTAAACAAACACTCTTGGCTAGGGATTCTTAATCTGCAAGATCTAAACTTGTTTAAAAAATTTTTGTTTTGATAACTGAATTTCAATAAAATTAGTATCCTTTGGGATTTTATGTACTTTATTTTATGTATTTGAAAACATAGTTTTGTAAATGAGTCCATCAACTTCACCAGATTGCCCAGGGGCTCCATGACACGAAGGAGATTAAAAATCCCTACTTTGGTATATCCTCTTATAAAACAAATAATCTTTTTTTAAGTTAAAATCAATAAATAATCAATAAATAAAAAATCAATAAAATCAATCAATCAATCAATCAAATCATTCCCCAGTTTATTTGGTCTACACACCAAATTTCACATAACTGGTTTTTCTTAAATCAGGATGTACTTACATGGTTATTTTTTATATCCTGAAAGGCAATGCAACCAGTTGGCTAGAAGACTGCTCTTGCAATCAGAAAGACCTGGGGGGACACTGTATCTCTGATACCCACTGTCTTTGTGACCATAGGCAAGTCAGTGTCCCTAGTCAACTCTCTAAGGTCATTTAAATTACACACAAGTTGAAGATCTGCTTTGGTGGAGGGACTTTCTATACCAGAAGTTCCCCCACACCAAGGAAATCACAGGTTTGAAACTCCACCTTCCCTAAAAGGATACTTTTTTTTTTTGCTTTTTGGAAGGCATTGGAGTTAAGTGACTTGCCCAAGGTCACACAGCTAGGTAAGTGTGTGTGTGTGTGTCTGTGTGTGTGTGTGTGTGAGAAGTGTCTGAGGCTGGATTTGAACTCAGGTCCTCCTGACTCCAGGGCTAGTGCTCTATTCACTGAGCCACCTAGCTACCCCTAAACCCCAAAAGGATTCTTAGTTAGCCAAGACAGATTGTATTCTTCCCTAACAAAGTGTTAATCACTCAAATGTTAATCTACTTACCTAGGCAAAAAAGATCTTGTTCTGCATTCTTCTTTATACTACTTATTATCTGATGCCCATTTTCTTCTAGGGATGTCATGTGCTTAGACACAGCACCAGCTTCCTCCACTTTGTTTCCTGGGTCACTGCCATTCAAAGAGCCAAAGCCAAGCCTTGACTGTCCTTCCAATCTTCTCTGAATTTTCTCTTCTTCCGTCTCCTCCCCAGAATCAGTGCTCTTGGAACTGAGTCGTCTAATTCGAGAGATGGAATCAACTTCCTTCATTCTCATTAGCCGGTCCACAGCTGTTTTGGTTGGGGGGCTGACTAGTTTCTCTTGTATGGTTTCAATCACCTTGGAGGTACTTCTCAATTTCTTTTCTGAGCCCATCCCAGTAGAATTTCTTTCCAGATAATGAAACAAAGTTGACTTGTAGAATTGGTTTGTCCTGAGGTCCTTTTGACTGGGGAGCCTGGAAGGTGATTTGGGCTCAGGTTCAGGGACCAATGCATTAGTGGCATCATCTCCATCCACATGGTCAGAATCTTGGGGAATTAAATGTGTCTTTAAATGTGTGTCTCTCTCCCCTACAAAGAGAGGGCTTTCTGTCCAGCCACACTTTCTCCTGCTATCAAAAGCACTTTTTGATGATCTGAGGTCACGGTCATTTGGTCGCACCAAATTGCATGATGTTTCTGTTGCTGGCAAATCAGTTTTGGGAACACTTTGAACAGAACTGGGAGAAAGATTTGGCCCCCTTTCCTTGTTACCATGAATGAGGGACTCCACAGCTACTTCTATGCCCAGGATCCGGGTAGCCCTTGTTTGAAGGGGTTCATTAGGAGGGATTTCTATTGCACCTGGTTTTTCTAAAATGTCATCTAACTTGTTGGCACTATGCTCTGGACTTGTATCAAGTTGTACAAACTTTACTTCTGGTTCAGACAGACCTTGGTTTTTGTTCACTAAAGAAATGTGTACACCTAACTCCCTCTCTTCAGCCCCATCACTCCTGGGGTGAATGATTTGGCTCGGTTGTGCTGAATTTAATACATCACTATATTGCCTATTTTCTTGGGGCTCTCTTGTGTCAGCTGAGTAGCTCAAGGGGTTTGGAATTGTCTTCATCAAACCACTTGGTATCATTCCTTTCACAGGGACTGGGCTGATGGCCAATTTGTTTATTCTACTCTCCATTTCCTGGCTTCTTGTTTCTGGAATTGCACTTTTATCTATGGGTTTGACAGATTCACCTTTGCTATCTCTTCTCTGGAAGAGTATCTGTGGTTCAGGATAGTCATATATGAAATCAGACATCAGTTCCACATTCTTAGCTCTTCCCAGTTTAAATACAGGATCCTCTGGTACTGCTGTCCTTGGCTGCAGCCCAACTCTCATCTGGCTGGGTTCATCAGGCGTATAGTTCTTTAACCCAACATCAGCATCAGCATCAAAATCTCCCTGCATCTGCTGCTCACTTTCGACAACTTCTCCATCAGTACTGCTGCTGCTACTGCTACTGCTGTTGATGCTTCCTTCTTCCTGTTCTTGAAGCTCCTTGTTAAAACTTTCTAACTGACTTATTACATCCCAGGGACGACGGCTAACTGGTTTTAAGAGAAACTGACCAAAAAGCTCTTTACTGCTGCATGGGGCACTTGTCTCACCCTTCACTACTTGACCTTTGAACACTGGTTTAGTGTCCCTCTCCTTCATATCAGTGGATGGCCCGTAAGGCTGGCTTTGGCCTGCTTTTGATGTAGGCCCCTGAATAGTGGATGAAGCAGTCCTTGAGAAAGCACTGTTGCTGGATGGACTTAAGTACATCTGACCTTTAAGACTCCCAGTATTTGGTGTCAACTTCCAGTCCCTGGGAGGTGATGCTGTTGACTTCAGGGTTTCCGAGACAGATGGGTCTGATAATTGTGGAGTGAGCTCTGGTACTTTTGGAACAGGCAGTGCACTGGGTCGGCCCTCCATCTTTTTAGCAGGAAGAAATGGGGAGGTTTGGGATTCTTGGGTGATGGTGGTCTGTGTTTGCTGGTCTCTGTACTGGTCACCTGGCCAAGAGCCAGAATATCTGAGTTCCCTGTGTTTTGTGGGGTGGCTGAATCTGAGGTCATTTGTTTGTTTGTACTGTTTTGGCCCTCCTGGTGCTTGTTTTTGTAGTTCGGTTTTACTGGTCATGTTTCCCATAAGTGCTTGTAGCTCCAGGTCAGTGGAAGACATGCTCAAAAGACTTTGTTCTCTCAAAGCCCCTTTCTTATCATTGCCGTTCTTTTTATCAGTGCTCTGTTTTAAATCATTGTTATTCCTATCTGTATCTGGCAGATGTGGCTCTGATTTAACTGGGACAGAAACCAAGCAAAATACAGTCTCGTTCACTTTTTTCTTTGAACTTTTCTTGGTCTGAATCCCAGTTTGAAATGTTTTGAGCTTAGTTACGGTTTCACAGGTACTCTCCCACTGAGGGATTTGGGAAGAAACCCTCCCTTTAGCACACTGCTGACGGCCGCTTTCCTTATCAGGCTGCTGCTCACTTAAAATACAATTGTCTCTTTGGTCAGGCAAGGCACAGATTTCTCTGTCTGGGAGGGGAGCTGCTGGGAGCCACCCAAGGCTAGGTTCGTAAGTGGCAGGATCACTCTCATTTTTGGTTGCTGGGACTTGGCTTTCAGGATGAAAAAAGGCACCAT
The DNA here is from genome assembly GCA_028646575.1 of Pseudocheirus occidentalis. NCBI lineage: Eukaryota > Metazoa > Chordata > Mammalia > Diprotodontia > Pseudocheiridae > Pseudocheirus > Pseudocheirus occidentalis. The sequence continues at coordinate 54,116,175 of CM053597.1, forward strand.
CATTTTGTGCTTGAACCTGAGCTGGTCCTTGGAAACCAGAGGGGCCTGTGGTATATAACTTTTCAAGATATTTGGTTTCCTGGCTTAGGTCCTGATGATGGGCCATTTTGATGTGTCGGATTCGTGGGTCGCTGAAGGGAATATACTGAATTGAGCCGTCACAAGCATCCATGTGCTGCGGATGCCTGGGAAGTCCATGGGGGGGACACACACTTGCACCATATTGATTCCCAGACCTGTGAGAGCTGGATGAAGCATAATGGCCAGCACTGGGCTTCTCCATAAGCCGCCGCTGCTGCTGCTGTTCTGGGTGACCGCCATATTGGAAATGAGGCACTTCATTTAGGAAATGTGGATTTGCATTCTGGTGGGGTGGTGACCTGTAAGATGGTGGTGGGACGTACATGGGAGGCTCCAAATTTGGGTCTGGGTTATAAGGGTCCTGCCTGGGCTCATTAGTTTTGGGCAGAAAAGAAATACAATCTTTCTGATAGTTATCCTGATACCTGCTGGTTTCTACTCCACCTCGAGTTTGGCGGTGGAGTTCATAAGATGGAGGTTTTAGGGGTCTCCCATACTTGGGCTTTTGTAAAGGAATATAGGGGCCACCTTTTTCAGGGTTTCTTATGTACTCCAAGTCTGATGTACTATTTGTAGGATAAAATAGCATTTTAGCATCCCCTTGGAAATGGTAATCATTTATCAGAATAGGCATTTCCACACATCTTAGGGTTTCGGGGGAAAGAACTCTAGGCAATGACTGGGACTTTCCCTTGTTTTGGGAATTAAATGTATTGTCTCCTTTAGTAAATGAGTACAGATCTTGCAGCAGCTTCTCACCATCTCCATCAGACATCTGCCTCCCCAGTCTCCTAGGCTGGTTCCAGCTCTCAAGATTTGCATTCTGCCACTTGGGATCTCCAGATACTTTCCAGCTGTCTTCTAAAACTGCTCTCCTCATTGTGTTTTCTAACCTCGATTCTACTTCCAACTGACCCTCTCTCACATTTCGGCTCATACCATGGGGCTCTGCCATTCTGGGGGTTTCAAGTTTTCCTCTGTCGGAATAATCCAACAGTACACTGAAGTCTTGTCCTTTTCTTCTCCAGGACGCAAGATCTGGCTTAGGCTGGGAAGTCCGCGCTAATGGTGGCTGGTTATAAAACCTACAAAGAACAAACAAACATGCTGTATTAAAAACAACAACAACAACAACAACACATAGAAAAGAAATGTGTTCTCTCTTTGCCTTCCAGAAGTTAAACTCTGCTTTATTCCAAATGAATTTCCATTTCCTTTTTATTATTTACTCCCACTCAACTGGCACTTCACTAAAACTTTTTGGAAAGACCGGACAGCTCATGATTACTAGGAAGGTGATTTGTTTTAATCTCCAGCTATTTAGAGGCTAGAATAGCTGCTGTCTTCTCTAGACTATGAAGAGGCAAAGGCACAATTGCCTACTATCGCTAAATCAAGATAGAGAATAGCAAGCCTTGTTCATATCATTTAAGCACTCAAGCTTGGTAGTATTGGTAGTGTTGCTGAGCTAGCAGGGGAAGGCGAGGCAGAAAACTCAGAACAACCATGGCCATTATCAGAAGATTCAACGTTTAGTGAGGTAGGTTGGCAACCAAGCAAATGATGATTGGTACCGTGGAGTTTCCTGTGTCCTCCCTCCTCATCTGGTACTGCCCTCATTTTCTCCTCTCCCTTAAACACATGAAAACCCCTTGTCGAAATGTTTATCTCTTGTCTCAGGTCACTAGATTTCCACACTTTGAACAATAAACTTTTGGCACTAGATCTGGGGCCTAACATTTGGTTTATATTTGTCTGTTTCATGATACTGATCCTAACTTCCTCTACCACCAGGCAAACCTTTCCCCCACCAAGATGTCCTGTAGGTGGCTCACAGTATAAGAAAAATAGCAAGCACACCTATGGGCCAAGATGGTGGCAGGAATGATATGATTTTAGGATGCATAAAGAAAACCTAGAGATTGGCCAAGAGTAAATGCAGACAGTTCTTTTTCATGGGATTCTATGTCTGATTAGAAGATTCTAGATGTTCATACAAAATTTTCTCCTAGGTCATAAATTGCCAAATGGCTCTTCTATTCTAAGGCAATCACCACCAGCAATATTAAGAAAAAAGTTTCTGAAAAAGCTCTCTGTTAGATGTAGTATAAAAATGTTAAGAGACAGTATATTAGTGTCCAGAGACTAGGATTTTATTACCTAATAAAAATTCAGCTATCTGGAATGCTGAGGAGAAACAAGTGTTCCAGGGAGTGAATAGTTAAGCAGAAAACTGGTTCAATTCTTGTTGTAAAATGCTTTCTAAGATAAATTACTCCTCTTTCCAGCACAATATCCTGAAGGTTATTTGAGAACTTGTAGTGCTTCAGGGTCTTACTTCAGAACATCAAGTCTTATTGTCTAAACCTGTAGTTAGAAGACGAGCAAGAGACAGAAATGAATGTGTATTCCTACGGATTCACCCAAGAAGCTTCTTCCTTCCTTCCTTCCTTCCTTCCTTCCTTCCTTCCTTCCTTCTTCTCTTCTTTCTCTTTCTGTCTTTCTTTCTTTCTTTCTTTCTTTCTTTCTTTCTTTCTTTCTTTCTTTCTTTCTTTCTTTCTTTCTTTCTTTCTTTCTTTCTTTCTTTCTTTCTTTCTTTCTTTCTTTCTCTGGCATAAATCCCTGATACAAACTGTACTCCTTCCTCCTAAAAGTCAAAATCAGCTAAAAGAACAAAGTTCTGGAGCCCTGAATCTGTTAGTTGGGTTCTGCAAGACTGAATTACATGGAAATTAAATGCATTTCAACAGAAGCAGTCTGTTAAATAGCTACTTTAAGAAAACCTATCTGTGTCAAGCACCAAAAAAAGGGAGACTAATTTGCCTGAAATCCTGTTTTAGGTAAAATACTTCACTGATGAACCAGAATTGATTCTGAAAAGAGGGTTGGGTATTGGCAAGGCAAAGAAAGCAGCAACTTCATATACCAATTCCCAAAGCTTTACAGGCACCACCAAATCCTCCCAGGTCCATGGGGCAAGTTGTACTGATTGGCTAATGGATGGCTGATACATAAGTCTTCCCTGATTCTGGCCCCACTGGCTTGGAGGACATACCACTGTTCACCATCCAAGACCACCCAACGGCCCCTCAAAGCTTTATGACTTTGCTTTCCAAAAGTCCACTGGAACATCCTCCACACCTCAGGGAAGGTTAGACTGAGAAGGAGTGTAACAGCTGAAATATTTTTAAATCCCTAGGGTTGACTGGTTATCAGAAATTAAACTCTGCAGAAACCTGTACTTGGCAATGGTTTAACTCAAAATATATAAATTTTGTAAGACACAGAAACTGTCAGAGGGCCAATTAAAAAGGCATGAAGATAAATCAGTTAGAAGTCCATGGTACATCCCTTGGGCCTAAAGAACATACAGGTCAACTCCATCTGTGCTTAAGCTGCCATACGAACAGTGTTGTGCAAAAAATAGAGAGCTCTGGTTGCTAATGGTTGATATAGGGCAAATTTTCACTAGTATGCAAAAGTCCTAACAAAGATCCTTGCTTCTTAAGAATCTATAAGCATTATGCAGTTGGAAAGTGATAGTTTCTCATTCAAAGATCAATTGCTATAAACAGTAAAGATTTTTTTTCATTTAAGCTTAGCATATAGATGTATAAACTTGTTCCCACTTTCAAGTATTATGTGATGGGAAAAGATGGGCTAGTTTCATGGCAAGACCAAATGATATCTGATGGGCAGCCTGTGAGCACCACTAGAATTCTCACAATATCAATAGGCACGTGGAAGGCCCCAAAGACTTAGGATGGAGCACCTTACCCTAGTAAACCTGTGGGAAGATGGAGACAGAAACCACAAGGGAAGTACAGATATGGATGGGTTGCAGTTCCATTGGAATCTGGGCCTATTCTTCACTAAAGCCTGACTCTCATGATAGCATGGAGAAGATGCCAGGTTCTGGGCTGACTTCACCAAGGGGAAAAGGCTTGAGTGCCAGAGGAGCAGCTAGATGTTGCCACAGTGCACAGAGTGCCAGGTCTGAAGTCAAGAAAACTCATCTTCCTGAGTTCAAATCCAGCCTCACACACTTATTAGCTGTGTGATGCTGGGCAAGTCATTTAACTTTGTTTGCCTCAGTTTCCTCATCTATAAAATGAGCTGGAGAAGGAAATGATGAACCACTTCAGTGTCTTTGCCAAGAAAACCCCAAATGGGGTCAAGAAGAGTCAGATATGACTGAAAATTAACTGAAGAACACTGACCAGCAGAGGAGCAATGCAGTGAAGTTTGGAGAGGATCCATCACCAGGTTGGTCAGAGAATGATGATTTATTTTAGACATAGTAGCTCTCAAAGACCATCTTCGAAGTTATTGAAGGCTTATGAATCTGTGCAGGAGTTGGTGGTGGAAAATGTGCCCACACAGAGAAAATCATGGATCCTTGTGGTATTGACATATTCACTCACACACATGACACAGTGCTCCAAATATGCAATAGACATCTCATAACCATCAGGTCAGATATGAACTCAACTAATATTGAACACCAGCTAGGTGGAGAAAGTAACAACTAAACTGTGAAGTGGGAGTAGATATAGTCCCTACCTGAAGGGACTAAAAATAGTCTAAGGGAAGAGGCAAGATGGACACACCTGATTTTTCCCTGTGTGCTGGTCCTGTCTCACAGGCATTGTATTCCATTCCTGTGTTCCTCTATTTTAATCTGCCTCTCCCTAGCTCTTACCTAGAACTCCTGTAAAATGAACATTCACCTCAATAATCCATAACAAGGAAGCTGATTCTCTTGGGAAAGGATGCCATGTAGCATTTTCAAACCAGATATGAACTCTCATGAAACAACACAGTCTGGGATTTGGAGTCAGCGGACATGAGTCCTAACCTCAGATCTGTCATTTACTACTTGTGTCTCCTTAGGCAAGATGCTTCAGCCCTCTGGGCCTCAGTTTTGTCAGTCATCAAATGAAAGGTTTGGAGGAGATGACCTCTGAGGTCCTTTCCAGTTCTAAAACTATGACTTTGTAATTTCTAGATTGTGGAATGTTTTGAATCAGTCACATTGATCTATCTGGGCAGCATTAAGATGATTTAAACCCACAGCTAGAGTACCAAGTTCTGGCTTATCAGTGCCAAATAGTAATAGAAAGCAGTTGAAATTAGGCTGGAGCAGGGATGAATAACCTGTGAGGTTCATTGAGGTCACATGTGGCCTTTTAGGTTCTTGGGTGCACCCTGTTCACTGGGTTCAAGTTTTACAGAAGAAATCCTTTCATTAAGGGAATGTGTTCTGTGAAGTTTATATTCTGCCAAAGGGCCACATTTGTAGAAAAACTGTTCACTTTCACCTCCAGGGTGAGAAGACTGACTTTCCCAAAGCTTCTAGTTGATGCCTTCTGCTCCCTTGCATTAAGGTCCTCTTAAAACAGAATAGAACCTGGCATGTTAATGCTTCTTCCATTCATAGGACACTTTGAGAAGTGGATTGTCATGGATTTTCTTTCAAACTGTTGTTGATAATCACTTCAGATATTTTGACCTCCCCTAAGCAAGGGGAGGGGGGTGATGAGAGATAAGAGAGGCATTGCCAACTGAGAGAAAAAGCTGTCAAATCATGGTAGCAATCTGAAGATGTGGGAGGCAGCAGGGAATGGGCAGCCAGCCTCAGAGTCAGAATTCAAGTATAGCCTCAGACATACAAGTGGCCATGGGGAAATCACTGCATCACTGCGGCTGTAAATCACAGAGACACAGATCTGTAGGTAGAATTCTCACGCTAATGAAATCATGGGTCCAGATGAGATAGCCTTCCTTTCCCATCTATCCCTTTACCCCACCAAAAAACCTAAAATCTGAGCAGATAAAGGAGACCTTAGAAGCTGATCAAGGCACAGATTACATTCCACAAACAAATTTTTTATTGAGTAACCTGGATTTTATGGGACTAAGACCTCAATATGGGTCAATGGCACAATATGGCAAGTAAGGAAGCGAACGGAATCTTAGGCCGTATTAGATGTGAAAAATGCAAGGTGTAACTGGAGCGCTGCCTTTTGTTCTGTGGAGATTTTGGAATAGATATCAGTAAGTTATAGAACGCCATGAGAACGGCAATCAGGACGGTGAATCAATGAAAGGAACTGAGAATGTTTAGCCTGCAGAAAAAAAGACAGCTACTGTACCTGACACACATTCTAAACTGCTGTTACCTATGAAATCTAAAAAAGGCTCCACAATGATTTCTAGTATTTTTATGTAAGGAAGTGAGATCTAGTTTTTCTTTCAAAGAAAAAACAGTCAAAAGAAATTCAATATTGCAGTAAAAGCAGATAAATGTGAGTATGGCAAGAGGAATCGAACAGAAAAGAACAGAGTACATTAAACAAAGACAGAAAAGATAAGGAAGTTCAATGGAATTTGTAATCCAAATAAGACAGGTCCAGGGAAGAGTCTATGTAAAGATTTTCTGAGTGGGAACTGATTAGTTACTGTGGACATTTTATACATTGAATGAATAGGTGATAAAGCATTTATTAATCACTCACTATAATGAGTGCTAAGGACACAAATATGAGAAAATAAGATGGTATCTACCCTCAAGGAGCTTATAGTCTATGTAGGCAGGACAACAGATAAAGGAACCTGGAAAGGAAGGGTACACATGTGCGGCATGGTTTGGAAAGAGCCAGGAAGCGAGTGGAAGCCTAAATCCAGGAGAGATAAGGCAAAGCTCATCTATCCCTAGCGCTGTTTCACAGGCAGAGTCTGGTGTTCTGGTGAGAGGAGTATGAAGATGATAACTGGAATGAAGGCAGCATGGTTTGGAAATGAAGTTTATTTATTCAGATGTGGACTGCAGGAAGTTATGTGTTTAAAAGACTGAGTGGAAAGGACATAAGCAGAGAAGAAGCCTGCTAAGAGGCATGATTCCGGAAAATCTTTAAGAAAACTAGGGAATGAATTTGGACAACTAGGAATTCCTGAAAATAAGTGTAAAGCAACAGATAATACATAGACCAGGAAATATTTTAAAAATCTAAGCATGTATAAAGCATTATTTCTAAATGACTGGCATTTTTAAGAACCAAGGAAAATCAGCAAAGTTGACGTTTTAAAATCAATTGCAAAAGAAATCAGGGCAAACAGGAAATAGGCAGTAACTCATAGAGGATGCGTGTGAATGCCTTTCAAAAGAGAACATTCACACTGAGGGAAAAATGGAAGGAGGATGGGGGTAGGGGTAGGGTAGTAATGATAGAAATCGCCGCTAAGAATGAAATACTAATGAAATACTGGAAAAATGGAAACACCCCAAAACAAAAAGTTATCACGAGAAACAGGTATCTAATACTATATTGAAATAAGCCTATAAAGGTGAATGAAGGGGTGTCTAGGTGGCACAGTGAATAGAACACCAGCCCTGGAGTCAGGAGGACCTGAGTTCAAATCTTACCTCAAACGCTTGACACACTTACTAGCTATGTGACTTTGGGCAAGTCACTTAACTAACCCCAACTGCCCTCCAAACAAAACAAAAAAAAAAAAGGAGAAATTGGGGAGTAAAAATCATACAATACACATTTATTAAGTCCCTGTTACATAACAATTATTATGTTAGGCATTAAGGAATCAAAGACAAAAGGAAAGGGTTCCTGTCCTCAGGGAGCTTCTTTCTATGAGGAGCAGATTAGGCTGGGCCAGGGGTGGGACCCTGGGACCGAATCTATTTCAAAGAGCCACAGTTGAGGACCTAGAAGGCCACATGTGATCTGTAGGCCACAGGGTCTTCACTCCAGACTCTTGTCTCCTCAAAGTGTCTGCCTTTCAATTATGATCTAACTTCCACATCGAGTCTTACAAATGAGAAAGAAAAAAGTGCCACAAAGCTCCCCCTCATTTAAATAGAATATTATTGTACAGTGATACCCATGGGGCTTCTGAGCTCAGTGGCAAATTAAGCACTAAAGAGACCTTTGGGTTGTAGATTTTATTCCCAGGAGGGTGGTTAGCTCTGTCCAGAGAAAACATGTACCTGGATACCACCGGTTAATAACTTAAGTCTTGCGAAAGCATATGGCATTTTTTACAAATAGGGTACTTATTATTTATCTCTTAAAGCCTGTATCATATGTATAATATTTACGAAAAAAGAGACCCTGAAATAAGTCTAATCAGATACATCTATTAGTTCAAAACCTATACTCAAATTCACAATTTTAACAACTGCCTTTTCCTTGAGAGGCAGAGAAATAAAGACAAGAAGGAAAACTCAAAACCATCCTTCTCCTGTATGAAAAAGCACCCGTAAGTACATGTCCTCCTGACGTTATACACGCAACATTTTTTGTGTGACTTAGATTGTAAATTCCTAAAGTATGTATTGGGGGAGGGAAGAAACATTTTATTGGGGATTGTTTCATAGTTATTAAATATGAACTTTCAGGGCAATTCTTCATTTCAATTCACAGATATTTAATGGGCTATCTCCAAATTGTAGGGAGAACACAAAGACACAAGGAACTTTTTGTTGTTTGTGGTTCAGTCATTTTTCATCCATGTCCCACTCTTTGTAACCTCAAATGGGGTTTTCTTGGCAGAGATACTGGAGTGGTTTGCCATTTCCTTCTCTAGCTCATTTTACAGAAATGAGAAAAAGAAACAGGCAAATAGAGTTAAATGACTTGCCCAGGGTCACACAGCTTGAAAGCATCTGAGGCCAGATTTGAATTCTGGAAAATGGGTCTTCCTAACTCCAGGTCTATCCACTGGACCACCTAGCAAGGAACTTACAATCGAATAATATGAGAGATGAAACAGTGGAGAGGGGTAGAGTGATAAGAGCATAAGGTTAAAAGAATACCCTGGTTCAAATCCAATCTCTGTCATTTAGTAGATTTAACCTTGGGTAAGTCTCTGTGGACCTCAGTTTACTCATTCATAAAATGGGAAAATTAGAACAGAGAGCCTCTAAAATCCTTCCCTCCCCTCCAATCTATGATCCTATGAGCTTCAAAGTGTGGTCTAAGGTATAACATAATGGCAAAGGAGTGATCCAAACAAAGCATGTATCAGAGAGTAAGATTGCTTTCAGCTAGGAAAATCAGGGAAGGCTTCATGGAGGAGGTGACGGCCCGTAGTCTGGGGTCTTGTTAAGCAGAAGGTATGTGGTCCCCACAACCCTATACACTTGTACAGTGATGCTGCTCAACCATATATTTTCTGAGCTGATGAACATAGTCAATATGGCGCTAGGTATGGAAGTGATGGTCAGATGGTTGGAAGCCCATCTGCCGATCTGTTTCTTAGTCTGCTTATAACTTGTGTTTGTATTCCCTGAAGTTCAGGGTGCTGACTTTTTCCCCTGAACTAGGTAAACGATATGTGTTTGATCTATTAAAGTGAGATTGTTAACCCATTTTGAGTTGCTTTCCTTTAGTAAAGCAGACCTAAGAACCTGTGCTAGCAGCTGCCCTAGGTATGCTAGGGTGCTTGCTGATACACCCTGTACAAATCACTCAATCTTTTTGGACCACAGATTTCATATCTGCAAAATGCCCAGCTGACTTCTGAGGGCCCTTCCAGCTCTACATCTATGACCCCAAGAACCTCACTACAACTGTATGAGTCCAGTTCTATGGACATTGCTTGCATTTTACAGATGAAGAAATTAGGATCTTAAAAATGAAGTAAATCACCTCTAGCCACACAAACTCCTTAGTGTCAGAGGCAGATTTTTCACTCAGGCCTATATCCTGACTTCAGGACTTTATACAGGACATTACAAGCTAGTTACATAAAAGGAAAAAGTGAGAACCAACCAAGTGCCTGCCACTGCCACAGTAGGTCTGGGAAGGCTTTCTGGAAGAGATGGCATTTCCACTTGATCTTTATAAGACTGATGTTTCAGGCACAGGAAAGAGCATTAGCAAAGACCACGGATGGTGTGGTGTGCATGGAGCGGTGTGGTTAGTGTGGCATGTTCAGGGGATGGCCGGTAACTGTTTGTGGAAAGCAAGGAGTGTACAGATGAGAATACAGGGGACAAGACCACCTAGCATCCAGTAACACAAACAAAAAGAAAGACACTGTCCTTAGGGAAATTTACATTGTAATGGGGAAAACAAAACATAAAAGCAAAATAAGAAGTGAAGAGAGAGGGAGGAAGGCACCTGGAGCTCGGTACCAGATTGGAGAGAGCTTCACAAATATCAAAGGATTTTGAACTTGACTCAGTAATTGACAGGGAAAAACAGAAAGAATTCTGAACAGAAAAGTACCATAACCAGATAACCAAGATTTCTGTCAATAGTATGAAGGACAGATTTAAGTAAGAGGAGATTACAGGCCAAATGTAAGGGGGCTGGGAGGGAACTGCAATAGTTCAAGGAAGTGAGAGCCTATAGGAGAATGGTAACCATAAAAATAAGAGAAGACGCTGGAGACAAATACTATTACAGAGGCATATTCAATAGCATCTGGTAATTGATTGGCTGGGCCAATGAGGTGGCTCAGTGGATAGAGAAGCGGTTTTCAACCTGTGGGTTGCAACCCCTTTGGGGTCAAACGATCCTTTCATAGGGGTCACAGGGGTCACCTAAGACCATCAGAAAACACATATTTCAATGGTCTTAGGAACCTCCTCTATCCTTCTCCAGGTGGGTCTGCCCACAGGCAGACATGCTCACATATGACTATTAAAGGGTCTTGGCATTAGGAAGAACCGGGGACCTGGAGGGAGGAGGACCTAAGTCCAAATCTGAGCTCAGATACTTTCTAGCTGTGTGACCCTGGGAAAGTCACTAAATTCCTATTGCCTTGGTTTTTCATCTGTAAAATGGGGACACACTGCAGAAGGAAATGGTAAAAACATTCCAGTATCTTTGTTAAGAAAATGGAGCATGAGACACAACTGAACAACCCAACAACAATCACAGCTGATTAAGCAGAAAAAGAAGAATGGGTGATACAAATAGTGATGTTGGGTATAGGAGCAGATGTAGGGGGAAAGGTCTGCTTGAGGAAGCTTTGGCTTTCACTTTATTTGCAGGAAAAAAAGGCAGCCAAGTTCACTGCTGGTACTGATGCAAACGACTGACCAACTTTACATAGTATGTGGAAAATGTTAGACCTAAAAAGGAATAAATGTGTTGGAAAATATGTGTATAACTGGAATTGTGTGAGGCAGGGCTTTGGATTCTCCAAGTGCTACTAATGTGAAGCCAATCTCTATGGATGCAGAAAACAGACTGAGTCTGCTATAGATGAGAAGCAGGGAGCGGGGAGACAGAGAGAGAAAGGAAAATGGGGAGGGAGTACAGAAGGCTCAGAATTTAAGAGTAGAATTTAAGCTTCTTGAGGGCAGGGACTCTGGATTTTTCCTTCTGTATCTACAAGTTGCTGGCACACAGGGGCTTATTGTTTATTTAATTGGGTTAAGGTAGTACTTAGGTTAGAAAAAGAGAATGAGCAAAGAAAGAGGTACATACACACACAGAAGGGTGGTGGTAGAACACCAGCACCAATTCTTTTGGGCGTCACTCGGTGGCACCAACATCAAAGATTTCATGCCTTTGATTAGTTCCTCAGAAAGGTCTCTTATGAAAATCTTTGGAACTCTCTCTCCATTGGACATTCAAAACCTTGAAAAAGTCTTTAACAAATGCCTATGAGAGATAAGAAAAACCTCTCCACCTCTGACTCCTGCTACATTTAGCAATTTCTATTATTCATTCATTTCCTTGGCTGATAAGGCAATGATCTTGATAAAGCCCATCTCCCCTCCTTTTGAAGAGCCTTTCTGAGAAGGCTAAGTACCAGTATCCTCATCTAGCCTGCACACAGCAAGGATTTGCAAGGATGTAATCCGCTATTTCTGTCTAGAGTCCAGACTGTATTTACATACTTCTGAGATGTAAGGTCCTAGAATCCAGCTGGGACGGGCAAGTTTATGCTTCAGAGATATGTTTTCTCAGAATAGAACTTCCAGGGGGCGGCTAGGTGGCGCAGTGAATAGAGCACCGGCCCTGGAGTCAGGAGTACCTGAGTTCAAATCCAGCCTCAGACACTTAACACAAAAAACTAGCCGTGTGACCTTGGGCAAGTCACTTAACCCCAACTGCCCTCCAAAAAGCAAAAAAAAAAAAAAAAAAAAAAGAATAGAACTTCCATCACCAAAGCACCCGTTACTTCCAAGGGTCATTGCTGAGCAAATAAAGAAAGGCTTCAAACATTCTTTCCATCAGTCAGGGGGTCCCTCAGATTGGCTGAACTCTTAACTGTTGATTACAGGTCAGAGGGAGGACCCCAAAGACACAGTTACAGATTGCTTGATGAACTCTCGGACTCTTTTGGAAGAGACAGAGAAAAGAAGGGCAAAAGAAAACAGAAGAAAACGAGGGGAACTCACTGATCCCCAATTACCCACTCAAGGGTCTATCTGGATTTCAAACTGCCCCCAGGAACTCAGAATGAATGGAAAGTATCCCAGGCTACAGTAGTCATATTTCAGAGCTAATACTCATCCCATCACAACCCATCAAACAATTGTCGAGCAAGGAGCAGGGTGACATTTTTTAACACTACTATCTTTCCAGGTGAAAGGGGATCTGACAGCAAAGGGAGGTTAGTGTCAGCTAGAGTGTTGGCAAAGTCTATCATAATTCAGATTTTTAATTTGTCATTTTTTGAGTCTGAATCAAAAAGACTTAGATACAGGGGTGGGGAACCTATTAGGTCTTGGGGTGTGGCCTTTTGACCAAGTCCAAGTTTCACAAAACAAGTCCTTTTATTAAGGGGATTTGTTACATGAAGTTTGGGGTTCAAGCAAAGGGCTGCACTTAAGGACCTAGAGGGCCACATGTGACCTCGAGGCCATAGGTTTCCCACCCCTGAATTTAGAACAATTCACACGTATATAGCATTTTAACATATACAAAGACTTTGCCTCACACTTTTACAAAGTTGGCAATGCAAATATCACCTCCTGGATGAAGATGCAGAAATCAAGGCTTAATCTGTCCAGAAAACAGGGCAAGGAGTTAATCCCAGGTCAGTCAGTCAGTCAATCAACAAGCAATTATTAGAGTCTCCTAACTTTGAGAGAATATTAAAATAGTCCTCTTTCTACTAAGTTAAAGCGCCCCTAATGAGGTAACACTACCACTCATGACAGTCTTTTCTGTTATGCCCAAAAGGGTGGAACTCTAAAGGGAACAAGATATACCTGTTTATCCAATGCCACTGTAAAAACAAACAAATATTTAATTTACTAAAATAAAGCAGGAAGAGTAAGTTTAGACTCTCTTTCCTCTGCAGCCATTCAAATAGTAGCCGAGGCTGACTGCTTCAAATATAGTGATAATGCTGAGGAAAAGGGGATGTCTTCAGGAAATGGGCTTTCCCATGTCTTTATTGGAAATGAGCCGCCCACACTTACCTGTTTAAAGTACCTTAAACTTGTATCTACACAGCTTAAACTCTCTAGGTGAAACGAGAGAATCACAGGCTTATTTAGTGGAAAGGGAATGTTTGTGAGAACACTGAGAGGGAAGACCAGAGAGCGTGACTTAAATGTCACAAAGGGATTATTATCTCGGGGCTAGATGGCTGCTTGTCAGAGATGTGAGGCAAAGCTTCAGGGTAGCTAGAAGGGAGATCGCTAGACTAAATGGTCTTTCTGATGTCCCCTAGATCTGGTTCTCACATCCTGATCAACATTGCCAAAAAATCACCTCAGTAATTCCTAGAACACTGACCCAATTTTCTCTAAGAGAAAAATAATTCCACTACTAGAAGTTCCTCCCTAGTACTGATGCTGTGACCAAGTGCATCTCATGGTTTTTTATGTTGGTGAAGTCCATTCCTCAGAAAATTGAATCATGCTACCTCCCCTTGGGCCAGCTCCTCTTTGGACATTGGCCTCTACCTCTGAAATCACCCTGGGTTCTGATCAGTCATTTTTGCTGGATTTTGCCCCAGAACCTGGCCTCCACATCACTTCCCAACCATCTCCACACCCTTCGGCCACCACATATCACCACTTTCTAGCTCCCTTTTAATGTGTTGCTTTCCCCTGTTAGAACATAAACTCTTTGAGGACATGGGGCCCTCTTGCTTATTTGTATTTATTTGTATCTAGAGTTCAATAAATTCTCTTCCTGCCTTTTTATCTCTTTTTCTCTCCCTAGCCCTACTCCCCCTTTGGGTTTTAAATACCCAAATGTCTCATTTTTCAAGCACAGTGGATAGGGTACCAGGTTTGGAGTCAGGAAGACCTGAGTTCAAACCCAGCCTCAGACACTTATTAGCTGTGTGACCCTGGGCAAGTCACTTTACCCTATTTGCCTTAGTTTCCTCATCTGTAAAGTGAACTGGAGAAGGAAAAGGCAAACCACTCAAGTATCTTTACCAAGAAAACCCAAAATGGGGTCATGAAGAGTTGGACATGACTGTAAACAACTCAACAATAACAAAGTGCCTGCTGTTAAGGGAGACGCAATGTAGAGTGGTCACAAGGGCAATGGACTGAGATTACAAGCCTCCAACTCAATCACTTATTGTATGGCCCGGGCCAAGTTATTTACCTTCTCTCTATCTCCTTATCTGTTTGCTCACTTGTAACAAGAGCTGGTAATCAACATTTAGATAGTACTTTAAGGCTTGCAAAACATTTTTACATCGTTATCTCATTTGGCCCACATATAACCTGGGCAGTTATTATTACCCATTATACATATGGGGAAACTGAGGTTTAGAAAGGTTATGTTACTTGTCCTGGGTCATAATGCCAGTTAAGTGTCTGAAGCAGGATTTAATTGTCTTCCAGATATTAAGTCCAGTGTTCTGCTACCCTCAGCTACCTCCCTATTGGACTGGGTTGTGAGGGAGCCTATTTTATATGCCATAAAACATTAAACAAATGTGAGCCACTGCTTCTTCTTCTTCCTCCTCCTCTTTCTTCAACCAAAGTATTGTTATTATCATTCTTGCTATTTCAGTAACCCATGAAACAGATTAAAATTTGTTATTATTAGAGTCGAGTATGGGAGCTAGGGAGGAACCAGACCACCATGGCAGCATCAGCAGGGAGAGGTGCTCCAGCTCTAACATTCTGACAGCTCCTTGAAAAGTTGCCTCGTAAGTGAAGAAAAGCATTTCAGTTTAGGGGGTTCGAGGGCAAGGGAGGAAGGTGATGGGGATGTCTGCATCAGCAAACATGTTTGGAAGCAAAACAGCCTGAGAAATACATATTTCTCTCTGTGGAGGGGTCAAGACAACAGTTTCTAATACTGAAAAGCATGAAATGAAATTAGTTTAAAAAAAAAAACAAATCATGCTTGTAGATTTGACACCAAAACAGATGTTAAATTTGAATCTTTTTCTTTTCAAAAGCTAGTCTAAGCAGGATATGATTTTAAAGAAACACAAACAAGCCTCTCAAAATGAAGTGTTTTCTATATCCAGTAGCCCTGTCTGGAGGGTGTGCTGGCTCACTGATCTTCTGCAGGCCTCCCAAGATGAGGGTCCCCCAAA
The DNA here is from genome assembly GCA_028646575.1 of Pseudocheirus occidentalis. Taxonomy (NCBI): domain Eukaryota; kingdom Metazoa; phylum Chordata; class Mammalia; order Diprotodontia; family Pseudocheiridae; genus Pseudocheirus; species Pseudocheirus occidentalis. Next base: position 54,131,760 of record CM053597.1, read on the forward strand.
CCACTGTATCACAGGACAGGGAAGTCTCTAATCAGCCACAATTCTTACTGGGGACACAGAAGTGCAGACAATGGTTAATTACAAGTTACAGCAGTGACGAACCAACAAAAATCTTTACCAGAATTCCTGAAGGGGGTTTGTGGAGGGAACATTATTATAGCAGGAAAAAAAAGGCAGGGCTTCCACAGCTGAAATCTCCCATGGAATAGATCACAGAGCTGGGAGTCAGGACGGCTGGGCTTGAAGCAGACACTTTATACTTCTCTGACCAAGTTGTTGAAATTCTCCTTCAGTTTCCCCATCAATATGAGGCTCAGAGGAGAGAATAATTGTTAAGTGCTTAGCACAGGGCCTGGCCTGGCACATCGTAGGTGGCATGTGTCAGCTACTGTCATTAGCTCTAGTTACTTTGGCTCTCTGGCCTTCAGGCTCCTACTCACCATAAATGGAAAGGGATAACCCAGATGACCTCTGAGTTCCCTTCCGCCTCTGGTGACTCTATGACTCCTGTTGCTGTCGTTCAGTTATGTCCTATTCTTTGTCACCCTATTTGAGGTTTTCTTGGCAAAAGGCCGGAGTGGTTTGCCATTCCTTCTTCAGTTCATTTTACAGAGGGGAAACTGAGGCAAACAGGGTTAAGTGACTTGCCCAGGGTCACACAGCTGGTAAGTGTCCGAGGCCTGATTTGAACTCAAGAAGTTGAGTCTTCCTGACTTTAGGCCAGCACTCCATCTGCTGTGCCACTTAACTGCCCTGATATGATTCTAGGAACCTATAATAAAGTTCTACTGTGCTAAGTTATGGTGACAATTCTTGTAACTATAAATTTTCAGCTCAAACACATGAATACACCCTATATACTTGATAGCAAACTAAATTGATTTTAATATTCAGATAATTAAAATTGGTATGGTTATATTATATCCAAATAATTATAATGAATAGAATCCCAAACATACTATTCAAATTCCACCCAGATCTATGCCAAACTAGGAGAGTTTATGAATATACACCTTCTATTACTATCCTTTCCTTAACTACTAGGCCCTCCTTGGAAGGCAAGGAACCCAGTATCACTCAATACTCTCCACTACATTCTGGTTTATTGTTGATAATGATATGGCACACCGAAAAATCAAAGGATCAGAGAATCTCAAAGTAGGAAGTGATCTTAAAAATGATTTAATCTGGGGCAGCTAGGTGGTGCAATGAATACAGCACCAGCCCTGGAGTCATGAGGACCTGAGTTCAACTATGACCTCAGACACTTTACACAAAACCAACTGTGTAATCTCGGGCAAGTCACTTAACCCCAATTGCCCTACCTTCTCCCTCCAAAAAAAAATCATTTAACCTAATGCCTGTTGGAACAAGAATGTTCTTCCCAAGGTACCTTTGCTTGAAGACCTCCACTAAGGTCTACCAATTGACTCCTGATGTAGCCCATTCATTTTGGGGGTCATTCAATTTGGGGTAATGGTTATGGATGTTTTTCCTTATATAAAGATTCTGTCATCCCAATGTTTGTCCATGGCTCCTAATTAGAGAATTAAAGATATAGATTTCTAAAGTCCAAAAGAGTACATCGAATCCCTCTCCCACTTGATAATCACCAGATATTTATTAGGTACCTACTGTGTGCCACTCTGGGCATGTGACTCTCATGTGTTCCCTTAAATCTTCTTTCCCTCAGGATAATCATTCCCCATTTCTTTCTACTGACTCTCATGTGGTACAAACTCAAGCCCTGTCACCATTCACCTTACCTTCCTCTAGACACTGCCAATTGTCAACATAACACAGAGAAGACAGGTCTTTCTTCATGAAACCCAAGATTGAATTTGTTTTCTTGGCTGACACATCACACTATTTAATACATACTTGGCTCAGAGGTCATGAAAACCAGAATTCCCTTCACAGAAGGTTGTCCAGTTGGAGGAGGGAGTGTTACATGTAGATTAGATCAGCAATGTCATGGGTGTGAGGAACTCCTTGTGTGGAAACTTCCTCCACTAATGCAGACCTATAACTTGCCTCTAATTTACATTTTTTTGGAGAATTGTCCAGAGCACAGAGAGGGGAAGGGATTTGATGTACTTATTGTTACACAGCCAGGATATGTCCAAGGTTGCACCTGAGGGTAGATCCTTCTGATTCCAAGGTTAGCCCTTTACCCTCTAAGTCACACACTCTCTCAAGGACTCCCATGATATCTTTTCCAGTAGTATGCTTTTCTCTAGGCTGCTCATGACTTTGAAAAGACAATAGCCAACTTCATCACCCCTTTCTCAGTTCCTGTGTCATGGTTATCAACAACAATTTAAGAAAATCAATAGTAATCAACTTCCCCAATGGTTTGTGAAAGTGGGGAACTATTAACATGCCAAAGTCTATTCAACTTCTAGACTTTAATGCAAGGGAACAAAAGGGTCATAAATAGCTTTACAGAAATTCTCAGTCACCAACACTGGGGATCAACAAATACTAAGAACAACCTACAAACATTCATTATGCCCTCTCTGATCAATATTCCTCTTTACAATGGACACTCCAGACTGGCCCCAATGATACCAATAACATCCTTTCCCCTTCCACTCCTTTTTCATTCCCCTCACCTGGAAAACATGGCACTTCTATGATCATAAAATCATAGCAGTGGGTTAACAGGCTAGCATTCATTTCTAAAATGATAAAACAACCAGATAAAACAACCACCAGAGTAGCATGGCTATTTAAAAACATTTCCTAATCTAGAAATTATTAACATATGGTTTGGGATTGCCTTATGGGATTTTTCCCCAAAAGAATTAACCTCCTTCCTGTCCAGTCTTCATATACCTTACTCCCTCTCCCTTCCACATAATCTATTACCTGGGGACCAGCCCTGTTGTTGTTCCTCACAATACAATACAATACAATACAATACAATACAATACAATACAATACAATACAATGAATCTCTTGATTCCAAGCATTTTCTCTAGCCATACCCCAAGAATTCTCTCTGTCTTCATCTCTGCCTCCTGGCTTCCTTTAAGCCTCAAACCAAATCCGACAATTCTACAAAAAGCATCTTCTGGTGCTCCTTCTTGGTAGTGTCTTCCCTTTGAAATAATTTCCAATTTATCCTCTCTGGGTCTTATTTGTACGTAGTTTTGTGCATGTTGTCTATCCCATTAGACTGTAACCTCCCTGCGGACAAGGAAGATTTTTGCCTTTCTTTATATTCCTGGTATTTGCCAGAATGATTGGCACATAGTAACAGATGCTTAATAAATTCTTGGGGACTTAATTCATGTTTCATCAGGATATATATTGATTTGCTTTACTGGCTACCTGCTTTACTCTCACCCCTATGACAAACCTTTTGTGTCAACCTTCTTAGTTGTCTCAGGTTGGAAAATTGTTTCACTTCATCCTTTTATGGGTTCAGCCACTCTAAAATTGATTTTTGGGCAGAATTTAAAGTTATTTGAAGGGGAGTTTGGGAGAGCTCATGAAAGCCTTTTCTCCACCATCTTCTTTCACGGATTATTTGGTAAAAGCTGGGAAAGGGAGCCCAGAAGCAAAACTATGGAACATCACTTTCATAAGAGCTATCCAGCACCCAACTAAAGGTCAAGCTTGCCTGCCTTCTTTCTACCAGAACATTATCTAGGTTCCTTGCAGGTAGGGACTGTTGCTTTCTAACTTCTCACAGCAGTTATCATTCTCTTCATCTAATACGGGCTCAGTGTTACTTAAGCTTATAGATGGTCAGATAGCAAACTTTTCAGAAGGTTACAAGTCTTCTGGATCTTCTTAGGTAGCTATTTAGCATAGAGTACCAGACTCGGGGTCAGGAAGATTTGTGTTTAAATCAAGCCTCAGACACTCGCTAGTTGTGGGACCCTGAGGCATGTTGGTCAGTCGATCAACATTTATGAAGCTTCTACTATATGCCAGCCACTTTGCTAAGTTCCAGGGATACAAAAAGAGGAAAAAGAAAGTCCTTACCCTTCAAGGAGCTCACAACCTGATGGGGAGGACAATAAGCAAATAAAAATGTACAAACGAGTCCTATATAAGATAAAGAGATAAATAGAAAGTAATTAACAGAGGGAAGGTACCAGAACTAAGAGGCCTTAGGGGAGGTTTGCTGTAGAAGGGATTTAAAGGAAGCTGGGGAAGGTAGCACACAGAGATGAGGGAGAGAATTCCAAGCATAAGGGACAGCCAGAGAAGATGCTCAGAGCCAAGAAACGGAAAATTTTGTTTATGGAACAGGCAGGATACCAACGTCACTAGACTGGAGAGTATATGCCAGGGAATAAGGTACAAGAACACTTGAAAGGTAGGAGGAGGCAATGTTACAAAGGGTTTTGAATATCAAACAAGGTTTTGCATTTGATCTTGGAGGTGATAGGGAGTCACTGAAGTTTATTGAGTAAGGGACAACATGGTTGGATCTGGGGTTTAAGAAAATCACTTTGATGCCTGAATGGAGGATGGATGGAGCGAGGAGAATATTATAATACTCCAGGTATGAGGGGATAAGCCTGTACTAAAGGGGTGGCAGAGAAAGAGGAGAGAAAGGGGCTTATGTGAGAGATGTCATAAATGTGGAATCAATAGACTTTGGCAAGAGATTGGATATTGGGGGAGGAGGTAGTCATAAACCCCTCTCAACTTGTTTCCTCCTCTATAAAAGGGGGATAAAGATAATACAACCAGGACTGAAATAGAGATATATTGAGATTTTATAAAATCTCAATATATATGTATATAATTTATATACATATATGTATATACATACACTATATATATACATATGTATATAAATTACATACATATGTGTGTGTATATATATGTGTGTGTGTGTATATAAATATATATATATACACACACATGTATATAATTCTTGGCAAACCCTAAAGTGCTACTATAGAAACATTAGCTATGACTGAGACTATTACATTTGAATCACTGGCATTCATTGTGGTTGTACAGGCATGCACACAGAAACAAATTTCAATATTTCATGAATTTAAAATTCAAGAATCTAGAGAGAACTGTTATGACTGAAGAACTCACAGTCTTGTGGCCAATCTGGTGAGGAATGTCCCCAAACTAGCTAAGTCGGTCCTCCCTGTACCCAAAGTCTGTTCCATTTGGTGGAACCTATTCAGAGTTTGGACTTTGCTAGCACAGTCCCTGAGAAGCTACAATCTTCTCCAGTTCTCAATAAGGAATCAAACCTTGATGGAACACACACCCACGGACCTGCGGTTATTTCCTCCAGGAATATGGAAGGCAATCCATCCATATCTGGTCTAACCTGTGTGACTCTGATTCATATTCTCCCATAAACCCATCACACAAAGTCCCAGGCAATGTGCTAGGGATCTTCCTTATTTCCAGTGCAGGGCTCAGCAAACTATGTCCCAGCCTGTGAGTTAAAAATAGTTTTTACATTTTTCAATATAATAAAACTTTATTTGAAAGTATAAAACACATATGTGTGTACACACACATATTTAATATACAATATAGATGTATGTATATGTGTGTATATGTGTATGTGGGGGGGGTATGTTAGCCCTCTCACTATACAAAAACAAGTGCTGCACTGAAATTTGACCTGCAGGCCACAGTTTGCCAACCTGTTTTCTAATGACATCACAAATATACCAACGGAGCATGCGAGACTTCCATCAGGTATTCCTAGCTCTTGCCATGTGACCAGTCCATCTTCTTTATCCAATCATACATTTATTAAAAGGAGAATATATCAACCGTGTGTATGTGCTAAACTTAAATTTTAAAATGATCATTACTGTTTGTAGCAATCAGTCTTTTAGTATGGAACTGCTGCTCTAAAGATAACTTCAAAGAAGGAAAAAGGAATATGGGCCCCAGAAACTTAGCTCCATTTGTGTATATCAGAATTCTTTCCATAGGACCCTATTCAAGTGGTCATCATTAACTCTTCTGATTCACAAGGAGAGGGTTATAACTATGAATATACAGTAACTGCATTCATATTCGAATGACTAATTGTGGGGAAAAGTCAACAGGACATGGAGAGAGATCAAATGAATACAGTATAATTTTAATTCTTATTGTTGTTCAGTTTTCAGTCATGTCTGACTCTTCATGACCCTGTATGGGGTTTTCTTGGATACTTAAGTGGTTTGCCATTTTCTTCTCCAACTCATTTTACAGATGAGGAAACTGAGGCAAACAGAGTTAAGTGACTTGCTCAGGGTCACAAAACTGGTGTTTGAGGCCAGATTTGAAACCAGGAAGATGAGTCTTCTTGATGTCAGGCCCAGTACCCTAACCACTCCATCACCTAGCTGCTCTTTCACAGAAATAGAGTCCTAACTGGTTGAGGAGGAAGAGTCCGGACAAAGGAACTTTTTCTTTAGCAAATTGGCCTTTGCTGAATTCAGGTCTAACTTTTGGTATATACTGATTGTGTGCCTATGGTGAAGTTCCTTAACTTCTTAATATTTCAGGCACATCTAAGACTATATATACGCTGAGGCAGGGGTGCTGACCAGTACTGGTGGAGGAAATTTCTTCATCTGAGTGTTTCTCACACCAGAGGTATCAAAGACAGAGATCACATGTATGTGGCCTGCAACGCTCCAAAGTACAGTCTAAATCAGACTAAAATGCAATTATGAAATATTTAAAACATAGATAATACTATATGTTAAAACCAAGCCAGTATGTGGCCTGCAGGAATCTTTATGTAAGGTGTAGTCACTTCCATTTTTATTCAGACTTAATACTACTGCCCTATACCAATAAATCATGAGTCTAGTCTCTACTCACAGAAATAGGGAAATCTTCTTCAAGTGACTTTGTGAATATGAAAAAAAGAGAAAAATCATAGTAAGCTACTTTATTTTTAATATTTCATCCCCCCCCATTGCACGCAAAACAATTTTTAACATTTGTTGTGGTTTTTTTTAAGTTTTGAGTTCCAAACTTTAAGCCCTCCCCCCTCCCTGAGATGGTAAGCAATCTGATATAGGGTATATATGTGCAACCATGCAAAACATTTCCTTTTTAGTCACTCTATGCAAGAAGACTCGTCCCCCCCAAAAAAGAATGAAAGTGAAAAATAGCATGCTTCAGTCTATATTCAGAGAACATCAATTCTTTCCCTGGAGATAGATAGTATTTTTTATCATGAGTCCTTTGAAATTGGTTTGGATCATTGTATCATTGAGAACAGCTGAGTTATTCACAGCTCTTCATCATACAGTGTGGCTGTTACTGTGCACAGTGTACTCCTGGTTCTGCTCGTGTCACTTTGTATCAGTTCACATGAATCTTTCTAGGTTTCTCACAGGAAAGAAGGGAAGGAGGCAGCTAGGTGGCTCAGTAGATGGAACACCAGACCTGGAATTAGGAAAATCTGAGTTCAAATCCGACCTCATATGGTGTGTGACTGTGGGCCGAGTCACTTTACCTCTATTTACCTTAATCCACTGTAGAAGAACATGGCAAACCCTTCCAGTGTCTCTGCCAAGAAAACCCCACAGACAATGTTGGTTCTATCCTGAGTCCTATTCTTTTCTCTCCTCTATAACTTTTCTTTTTGTGATCTCGTCAGTTCCACTGAGGTCAATTTCCTCTAATCAGATGACTCAGTTCTACATGCCTGGTATGTTTTCTCATCCTGGACTTTCCTCTTTGATGTCCCATATATGTCTCTATGGAAGTCTCCATTTGATAATGGACTCTAACTACCTAAATCCTCAACTCTCGTATATCCCCTATATTTAATCAATGGCCAAGTCCTCTCCTTTTTTGCACAGCATCACCTTAGTTCAGAATTTCATTACTTGTCACCTGGACCAGAGGTGTCAAACTTGTGACCCATGGGGACATTAATGATCTCTGCACACAGTATTCCATTTCCCACCTCCTTGCCTTTGCATAAGCTGTGCTTCATTCCTGTAATGCTCTTCCTTCTGACCTCTGAATCCTAGAATACTGAGCATCCTTTCAAGGCTGAATTCAAGTGATACTTCCTACCATAATGCTTTTCTTGATCCTCCTCCTTAATTGTCCTTGCCCCCCTGCACCTCTGCCCCAATTACTTTACACACATTTTCTATTGACTTCTCTGTGGTCGTGTTTCTCAGTAGAATGTAAGTTCTTTGAGGGCAGAGACGATTTTACTTTTTTGTCTTAGTATAGTGTGCCTTGCAATAAACACTTATTAAACTGAATCAAATCAGGAGGGATCTGGTAAGCATCCACTTGTGTCTGTCTCTCAGGTTCTGGACCACAGAAGGGCGACATGATACAGGGCAGAGAACACTATTCTGTAGTCTAAAGATTTGAGTCCAAATCCCAAGTCAATGTAGTCAAGTCACTTAACCTCCCTATCAACATAGAATGAATGAATGAATCAATAAACCAACGTAAAAAACCATTTATTAAGCACTTATTACGTGTGAAGTGCTGTGCCAAGTGCTAGGGATACAAACAGAAAAGACAGTGCCTGCCTTCATGGGGCTCACATTCTTTTTTTTTAATGTAATAAATTTTATTTGTTTTCTTGTTTACATCATTCATTTTCATGAGATTTTTGAATTACAAATTTAATCCCTGTCTTTCCTCTACCCCAAACCCAAAACAGCAATCCCACTGTGGAGCCCCTCCCCTGCTCTGCTCTCTAACTTTCTGGTGGGGCAGGGAGGGTCTCCCTATCCCAGCCCCTGTATATCTTGATTCCTAGTTGCAGGTATTGCAGAGCTTTAAATTCTAGATTCTATTGGTTCCTCCCTTGTCATCTACCCCCGCTGGAAGGACAACCAATTCAATACAGGCTGTGTAGGTGTGATTATACAGAACATTTTCATAGTGGACATATTGTGACAGTGATATGTCCCTCTTTCCTATCCCGCCCCGTGTTCTGTTCTCTACCCTGTCCCTGTCTCTTTATTGAAGTGTGAGCATCCAGCATCCCTTCCCCCAGACCCTGCCCTCCCTTCCATCATCCCCCTTCTCATCCCCATGCCCCCTACTCTCCTGTGTGCATGATGCCCAGTTTAGAGTTTATGCCATTTCTTCCCTAAGCCAGATTCAATGAGAGTAAATGAAAGTCAAGTAACAGTTATCCCTTGCCTCTTCTATATGGGATAATTAGCCCCATTTTGTCTCTCCCTGTCTCCTCTCATTCTAGTCCTCTCACACCTCAGAATTTGCCTTTTAAAGTATCATCCCTTCATATTCAATTGATCCTATGCCCTCTATATACCCATATATACACATGCTCAGATATGTATTCATATG
>CM053597.1:54141559-54164663 GCA_028646575.1 Pseudocheirus occidentalis
CATTCTGTGCTTTGATCCTTTTTGTCCCCAAAAAAGGATTCTAGAGTTTTATTGCTGTTCTTGCTTTGCTTCCTTTTCCTCATGTTGGCCAGTCAATTAATTGCTTGATTTTTTTTTTAGCTCTGTGGAACTCTGCTTCCAGGGGGGAAAGCTCTGTCCCAAATTGTTGGGGCTTTCATAGCTACCAGAGCTATTAGAGGAATGCTGCAGCCCCCACCAGCTTTGGCTTGCTGAGAGTGCACCCCAGGACCACCACCCAAGACCACGATCCAGGTCTAGTGCAAGAGCACTTGGCCCTGATCAATCGCATTGGCCCCCCTGCTTTCTGCAGGCCAGGAGCTCTGGAGAAGCCCAGTGGAGGCAGTTGCCGCTTGTAGTTCCTCCTGCTTCCTGCTGCTTCCCTGCCCTGGGGGCAGTTTGACTGGACCGCTTTTTTCCCCAAAAAATTTAGCTTGAATTCCGCTGACCTTTCTCTTAGCTTTATTTCTTCTGGCTTGATAAATATGGAGATTGCCCCAGGTGCCTCTGATCTGCTTTCCTGTAGACTCCAGCTGTAGCTTCTCCCAATGGCCCTGGGGCCAGGCCATGATCTCAGCCTGGGCCCACCTCAGCTCCCAGCCTGCTGCAATGAGTCCCACCTGCTGAGCTACCTTCAGAAAGAGATATGTTTTCTGTATTTTTATGAGTTTTGGAGGCCTAAAATTTGTTTAGAGTTGTATTTTATGGGTATTTAGGGTGGCTGTGGGGGAGCTGTGAAACTTTGCTGCTTCTACACTGCCATCTTGGCTCCACCCCCAACTCCACCCCTCTCCAATGTCTTTAAACAGGTCTGGGATGCTCTCCATCCTCACCTCCATCTCTTGAAATCCCTAGATTCCTTGAGGGGTCAATTCAAGACCTTTCCTGATTTCCTAGTTATTAGTGTCCCCTTCCTCATCACTATACTTTCTCTTCCTGCTCAGTGGTGTGCAATTACTTGGCACAAAGTAAAATAAATTAAAATAATAATGTGTAGCATTTACAAAGTACTTGACATTTTGAAAAGTGCTCTATATATGTTAACTCATTTGATCATTATACTTTTCAACTTTTACATCTTTAAAAACCTTGTAATGTCCTGTTTTTCAGTGCAACCATTTACTTTACTCAATCTGGTATTGAATTCACAAGATTCTGACACATAACCTTTAATTCATAATGAAACTATACTTTTATCACATTTAATACCAAGCACATTTTTTATGAATAGTTCATTTTTCTAAGTCTAGTCTTAAGAATAGCCCATAGGTTTTCTTTTTTTTAAGGCAATCAGGCTTAAATGACATGCCCAGGGTGACTAGTAAGTGTCAAGTGTCTGAGGTCACATTTGAACTCTTGACTCCAGGGCCAGTAGTCTATTCAGTGAACATCCTAGCTGTCTTCCCCCTACCCCTTCATAGATTTTCAATGGGATCAAATCAGATGAGGTTCTAGGCCTCTGAAGCATGATTTATGTACCTTTTGGATAAATTTATTGACCTTTTTTATGACTTGTGGCATGGTTCAATGTCAAGTTATACTAGCATTCCATCTCCATTTGGGAATTTCTTTCACTCTTTAACAAGTCTGCTCCTCAGTGTTTCAATATGTTTATTAGAATTCATCATTCCCTCAGTGGGAACCAGTTTTCTAGACCCATTGTAAGTTAAAATCTGTCCCCCAGATTTTTGGGGGGGATAGATGTTTTGCAGTTTGATAAAGAGGCTCAGCCCCACCTAGACAATAATTTTGGTAGATCATTGAGTGAAAAGTGATTCGCATCAGTAAAATTATCTTTTTTTCCAATCTTCAGTATTCTAATCTTTTTATTATCTTACCCAATGGGTCTTACCCTTCTTCGTAGCAATGATCAGCACCTGTGTTTTTTTTTTTACTCCTCCCAGTTCTTCCAATTTCATGATGCTTATTCACTATTGCAATCAGTAACGATTCCAGTCATCGGTTCCCTCTGAAAGTCTTTGATTGTTTACTAAGGATTAGCTAAGATGTTTTGTAGAAATCATCACAGTTCTTGCTGTCATTTTTAATTTTTGATGGCACTTTGCACTACACTTTGGTGTGACTGATCTTGCCTCACTATGATTTTGAATGATCTCTAAATATTTGACCTCCCTACACCATGGTTTGCTTCAGTATCATTGAAGTATGCTTTTAAGAATGACAACTTTCAAACTTTTCTTTGGAGTCACAGCACTCTTTAAAATGACAAAATGAGAAGAACCAAAAGAAAGCTATGAAATGTGTATTACTTGAAATCTATCACTCAGTAGATAGTAAACTAATTGAAGATAGGGAAATTAGCTCAGGCAGATTGTAAGAGGTAAATGTCAGATTTATGAGATAGCCTGGTGTCAGTAGAAACTCATATGTAAAATGAAACCTTATAAAACTTATTGCTTGCCCTAAGGAATCACACACCAGTGTATATACACCCTGCATTTTTTGTGAATGTATTGTCCCCCTCTAGTAAAATATCAGCTTCTTCAGAGCAGGGGTATCTCATTTTAATATAAAAATGTTTTTGATTGATTGATTCCTTCTGTCTTTTTTCATCCCATTGTACTTTGCTTTAGAGAGATCAGAACTGTGTTAAGGCAAAGAAACAATAGTGAAAACGGGACTCATCTTGATAGACTCCATTAATAAAGTTTGGGGAAAATAAGACCAAATTGTTTTGTTTGTGGAGAAAAAAATTCTTACCTGATTTGAATGGCCACTCCTTATGGCAGTTGGGCATTATGATGATATGCAGGGACCCTTATGACTCAAGTGACATGTGATGGCATGGAATTCCGTATAATGGAGGTCCAACTGGAAACTGCACAAAAGCAAACTCCAGTTACCAGCATGATTTAAAGGACCTTACTATATGATGGGTTCATTTATAATGTGATCCCAGAGCAAAGATCCCAGGGGGGTCACATGTGAAATAGCATGATGCAAACATATTTGTTTCTGTTGTGTTTATTTATTATTCATTATAGATATGCTGTTGTATAATTGCAAAAGATTTTGAAATCATTTGAAATCATTATCCCAGCAATGTGGTATCACATTGGTGTAGCCACAGTTCACCTCTTTCTATACCCACAGCTATTGGTGCTGGACAACTTGCTCACAAAAGATTTAGACCTATGACATAAAGGGAGTATGTTTCCTGAATGTCATGGAATGACTTTTTTTTAACTGTTTTTAAAAAACTCTGCCTCCTATATGGAGAATTCTAATGATTTTTATCATTTTTAATGATTTCTTTAACACTGATTTTTAATGTCAATGTTGCATAAGAAACAAAGAAAGTCACGGGCGTTTGAGATGGAAATGACTAGTAGTCCTGTCAAAAAGGAAAACATGGTTAATCTGGTACAGTCTGCTGTTGATGACGATTATAAGAACACTTTCAAAGTCTCTCTAAAGAACTTTGGAATCAATTGTGAGACATGGGAGACCCTGGCAAAGCACTGCCCAGCATGGCATGCCTGCATCAAAGAAGGCTCTGGGTTCTATGAGCAAAGCAGAACTGTAGTAGCTTAAAAGAAACATGAGGTGAATAAATTTAGAGACATCTCCAATCCAAATATTCATCTGGACTATTTGTGCCCGACCTATAGTAGTCTTCAGAGCTAAAGTCAGTCTGATCAGCCACAGTTGGACACATTGTACGTTGACCCCAACATAGTGATATCATTTCAGATCTCTGTGAATGAAGAACAACACCCACTGCTGTTGATAAAACATTAAACTATGCTTTTTTTTTGGTAACTGCAGCTTCCTTCTCTAGCCATTCACTAACCATCTCTTTAAGGATTTATTTCAGAATTTTCATGGGGAACTAAGTCAAGCTCACTGGCCTCTAGTTTGAGTATTCTTTGCTTTTTTCTTTGCTTTTTTTTTCTCTTGCAAATAGGGATAATACTTGCCCTTCTCCAGTCTGAGGTACTTCTGTTATCCAGGCTTTCAAATGGCACTGGCACTGGCAAAATGAGTTTTGAACACTAAATATTTGGGCATGAAGAGATTTCATGCCTACATACTCCACTTTTTTCCTTGGGTTATCCTCTTTAAATTGGAAATGCTGAGGTCAGTTAACTAGGCTGAGAGTTGAATTCAGCCCACAAGCTAGACATTCACTATTCTGTCCCAAGGCATGGACTGGAATGGAGTAATACATTCCATTCCTCCCTCCCTATGTTTATTACCTGACCTCCAGTCCTTTCCTTTCCCTTCCTTCCATAAGTCCTGCACTAAGGGAGAAAGATGCCAAAAGGAGGGAGAAGAGATACTTGGAGGAGTGATGTGGACATAGGGAAAGGGAGAAAAGAAGGGATAAAGTAAGGAAAGAGAAGTATAAAGATCTTACAAGAGAAAAAAATAGAAGGGTAAGAAAAGCAGGGAGATGGAGACTATTCAGATGTATGACTTTACCTAAATCTAATATCCCCCCCATCAACTCTTCACTGGGTCTAGAGTCTCTACTTTTAGAATCACTTCTTCAGATTAAGGCAATGTTTTCAGAAGGCAGTTAAATTGTATGTATTATTTGGGAAAAGAGACTGAGTAACAAACAAAATAGCATCCATTAATAGTCCAGTGAGTGGATTATCCAGTTTTATTCATTTTACTGAGCAAAGGGCAGGTTTCTAGGAGATGTGTGTTGGACAGATAAAATTTGGAGTAGGTTGGTACAGAGCCTGGCACATAGTAGGTGCTCAGTAAATATTTGTTAATGTACAGACTGAAATAGATAAGGAAAAATCTAGAGTAAGAGAAGCCAATGTGCAGAATCCTAGATATCTGAGATAGTTGGGTAACTTGAGGGGGAAAGGGAAATAGTATTCCAAAAGAGGATGTCTTTTTTTTTGGCATAGCCTCACTACTGTAGTGGGTCAAGGAAGAATCCCAGGGCATATGTGAATGTGTGCCTGGGCCCACATAGCTTAGTTGGCTTGAAGGTGGGAACATTTGCTAGGATAGAGTTTTACGAAGACGTACTATGGTGAACAATTTGCTGACCCTTTTAATTATGTGTCTTTCAGTCTCCATACATATTTCTCTACCTTGTACCCCTATTTTTTGCTCCCAACTTCCTATTTCCATCTCCATTTCTTGGATTTAGCATTCCTAACAAAACAAAAAAAAACAAAACAAAACTGGTTCTTACCCAGAGTTCCCTTTGGTTTGTGCTTCTCTTTTGGATCCTGTTCGTTCTTCAGAAGGGGGATTCCCTTCAGGCCAGTGACTGCCCTAATCTTTGATAGTCGCCTTTAGGAGCATCAGAAATGACCATGAACAAGGCTGCCAAAGGGACCAAGAATACAGTGATGGGTGGCTTCTGGAAACGGTATATATTTATGCATCCAGATGTGCCAGAAGACCTGCAACCCTATAAATAAACCCTTGGGATACAACAGATACAACTCCAGAAGCATTTGCCCTCTGCCATGGCACACAATAATCCAGTGCTTAGTTCCATAAATTCATTCATTTTCTTCTCTGACTTTTTCTTTCTTTATTGTCTCCATTACCTATTACCCCTCACTGCAATTATTCATATGGTTAGAGACCCAATCTTGAGTTCATTTAGTGGTGAAGTAAGATGGATAGACAGCCAAGACCTTTCTTCTTGATCCATGCTGTGGGAGGCAGCAGGACTGTCTGGCTACCATGAAGCCTTCATCAAGCCTAATGGGCTGGTTCATCTTAAATACTCAATTAATTCTGGATCCTGACAAAGGGAAAGAAGCTCAGTGGCATGATGACTTTCTCTTTAGAGATGAGCCGACACTAGCCTGCAGTTGGTAGCATAAGCTGATTTAGCTGAGGGAGAGCAAACATTGTTTATGTTTTGGAGACTGTAGTAAGTTTAACTGGTAGGTCACCTTTGAGAAGGGTAACAGTTTCCTTTCTCTAATATCCCCCATCACAATGTAGAGTTAGTGTGCTTCTATAGAGTACAATCTGGACTAGAGATCTGCAGATAATTGAATTCAAATCATCCCTCTGCTAGCAGGTGAATATGGAGAAGTCACTTAATGTTTATATGAGTCTCATTTTACTCATCTGTAAAATGGAACAATAATCCTTATGATACCTACCTCATAGAGGTGTGAGGATTGTATGAGGCAATGCATATAAAGTGGCATATAACTATCAGCATATTGTTTCCTTAATATTGTAAAGGATGGAGTCAGAAAGAACTTTTCCCTTCACCCAATATTAATGGAAAAAAATGTCCTCATAGACCAGATTTAAGACGAAACAGAGCCTTAAGGGCAGAGATCTAAATGGGGGGGGGGGTGAGAGTACCAAAATGGTCTTGTGGAAAATGTAAGAATTCCTACATGCAATGCCTTCCTCTGTTTCCTTACTCCCTATGACCTTGAGCAGCTCATAGTCCCAGTTGCCTCTATAAATGAAAGTATTTAGACTTGGTGACCTTTAAGATCCTTTGAAACCTTATATCTATGAAAACCTTATTTTACCCCAAAATACAGGCATTAGTTTTTTGAATATAACTTCTGTCCATTATACTATGCATTGCCCTGTAGGTACAGTCTGTCTCTTTTGCCCCACGGCTATAATTCTGTGGCCACAGTCATAGATGACCCAGTAACCTGGCTCTCCAGGTCTCTCACTTTATTTTTTTCCAGAACTACTTAGTTTATATGAGGATCTTTAAATTGAGTATCCAGATAAGTTTATGACCTAAAGATCTGGGTAATTATATCTTCAGTTATTCACTTCATTTTGGCTGAGAGAAATGGACTACGGAGACTGAGAATTTCTTCTCTATTAATTTCACCCTTCATTTCTTTGCTCCTCAGCTGAGAAAGTTTTGCCTTGTTCTATGCAATCTATCGTCTTTCCTGAGCTAGTTAATAAAAAGGCTACAAGGCTGAGTTCTGCTCTGGAGGACTTGATTGATTGCATCTGATACTAGACTGGAGTTTAGATTGAGTCATCAAGGCTGGTTCCTTCACCTGGTTAATACTGGAAACGCATATAAGGAGATGAGGTCTCCCTTTGAGTATGCCAGCTTAACCAGCAATGTTGGTGTCATTGAATTAAGAGATGAAGCTCACAGCTGGAAGGAGATCCATAACTTTCGCCAGGAAATACATCCTCACATACAAATATAAAAAGTAAGACAGTCCTTGACCTCAAGGAGCTTACATTCTAACATATACTGTGGGGGACTGGTAGCTAGGGAAGGTGTTCTAAATTGGGAAATCATGTTGTGTCTTAGGCACAACATTCATTCAAAATAATCAGAAAATTGCTGGAAGAAGGTTTGTTCCAATGCTTATTTGTATTAAAAATCCTACAAAGTTCTAAGTATGGGAGGGTCATTTTTAATATGATAAAAGCATATTTCCAAGCTCAAAATCTAGCATTATGTGCAATGGGAAATCACTGGACCCTTTCTCAATAATTAGAAGAATAAAACAAAAATGACCTTTTCTCTATTATTATTTTACATAGTTCATGGATTTTAATTTACATAGTTCAATAGTTTGTCTCAAAGATTAAAAAGCAGAATTATAAGGGGTGGAAAGAACAAGGTTAACAAGGTTTTTAAAAAGTGCAAGAGATGCTGCAGCATCATCTTAAGATAAAATGCAGTTCATCTTGCTGAATCTGAATTTTCCTGTTCTAAAAAGGACCTCAAAATTTTCTTCCTTGTAGTTCTTTCCTGCATGGGCAGGTCAGGAGATTCCAGACAGATGGCTCTTTCTTCTGGCCTTAGAAGTCTCCCAGGATCCTTTACATTAGTTCTTTCAGTAATCTGACCTAACTTCTTAAAATTTTTTCAGTTAGAAAGGTTTTCTTTTGTGTAAATCAGCTTTCTTGGTACATATAATTAAAGCTAATTTCTTCTAGTTTGGCCTCAGGGATTGGCCTGCTGCCATAAAACAGTTTTCCTCTACTAGAACTAAGTCACCTTTCTCTCTTCTCCTGCCTAAATGGTTCTCAACTTGTAGCTCTTCCCAGAAAGTTACTTTTTATGGTCACTTTCATTCTCTCTTTTCTTATTTCTTCACAACCTCTTTCAAACCAAATAATAAAATCAACCTTACGGTTCCAGGAAAGGCCACATCAAACAACCATTCTATGATTCTGTTCACCATTTCTATGATTTCCCAATTTAGAACACCCTCCCTAGCTACCGATCCCCCACAGTATGTGTTAGAATGTAAGCTCCTTGAGGTCAAGGACTGTCTTTTTATATTTGTATGCCATCGCTGTACAGTGCCCAGCTTAAACATGCTTGATAAATTTTTTTTCATACATTCATTCCAGGTTTTAGAATTCTCCCAAAGTTGAGAATCTTGAGTCGAAGAGATACTTCCTGCTTCTGCCTCAAAAACCATATAAAAATAGCATGTCTGCATGGTGATATGCAGAGAAAATTATATTGAGTACTTAGAAAAAAATATTTTTATGTCCCACCATTCCCCAGTATGCACCCTGCACTCCAGTAGGACTTGGCTACTCTTCATTCACTGCAAATGCCTTCAAGGCTTTGTTTATACTATTTACCTTTTCTGGAATACCTTCCCCTCTCCTGCTACAGCTAGGTCCCTATTAATGTGAATAATGAATGCCCTGAACTAGTTGCATGGCTTTGAATTGACTCTATTTGACCTTAAAATTATGTAAAATATGATAGTTGATTCCAGTCCAATGGAAACAGACAGCCTGAATTAGAATAATATAGTCACTTCTGAGGACTCATTATTTGGACAATTGGAACCTGGCTTTGCTTGCCTCCTCCCATTAAAATCCTACCAACCTTTCAAGATTTAGTACAAGTTTCATTTTGTTTTATTGCCCAATGACACATAACTGTCACCCAACAATTATTGCATGTGCTGGCACTCTGCTAATAATTACAACATACAGTACCACTGAGTAATTCACAGTTTTCTAGTCACTTTCACACGTATTATGGGGGGGGGGGTAGGGTGAAGAATGACTTCCCATGCAAGAAAAACAGCAAGAACTAAAACACTGAAGTCAGTTAGAGATATAAAGCAAGAGCTATGAAGGGAACAGTAAAGGAGACCAGCTGATAGGATTAGAGAATGTATGCTGTAGAGTCTTGGGAAATAATGACAATGACCTAAAGATATTTCTCAGAAAAGCAAAGATTTTAATACTCCTCACTTCTGAAGGATGCCACCATGTAGTGGATAAAGGACAAATCTTGGAGACAAGAGTGGATTTGAGTCCTCCTTAGACACTGACCAGCTCTAAGGTCCTGTTAAAACACAATCTTCTCTAAGCCTCCATCTCCTCATCTGTAAAATAAAGAAGATTGGTTCCCTTCCAGATCTACATCTCTGATTCATTATTGCCAACCACATCAGTCCTTCCTTTCTCTGAATTTCTATTACATAGCAAACTGATGCTTTATCATTTATGCTAGGTTTTTTTTATGAATTAAATCAAGGGTGGGGAACCTCATCACCCTTTAAGACTTGGAGTCTAAGTCCTTAAGTGCAGCCCTTTGACTGAATCCAAACTTCACAGAACAAATCTAATAAAAGGATTTGTTCTATAAAACTTAGACTTGGTCGAAAGGCTGTGCCAGAGGACCTAGAAGGTCACAGGTTCCCTGGCCCTGAACTAGATCATAAATTGCTTAAGATCATACTGGGTTTTATGATTTGGTATCTCTACAGTATCCCTGAAATAAGCTATAACATAGCAAACAAGAAAGAAAAAAGGTGGAGAAGATGCCATCAAAGAAATACATGACCAGAAAATTAGATGAGCTGGCCACAGAGCAAGGGATGCCCTGTGCACAGCCCAAGGAGAGGTTAAATGACTTTTACAGAGTGGTATTCACACAACGAATACAGTAATCAATCTTGTTCCCAATAACAAAGATCAAAACTAATTTTCCTCCATTTAATAGAAAAGTGGGAGACCACAGGTGCAGAATATTGTTTTTGTTGCTTAGTCATATCTGACCATGACCTCGTTTGGGGCTTTCTTGGCAGAGATACTGGAGTGGTTTGCCCTTTTCTTCTCCAGCTCATTTTACTGATGAGGAAACTGAGGCAAACAAGGTTAAATGACTTGTCCAAGGTCACACAGCTAGTAAGTGTCTGAGGCCAGACTTGAACTCAAGGAGAAGAGTCTTCCTGACACCAGCCCTGGCACTCCATCCACTGCACCACTTAACTAACCACGGAATACTATATATGCTTTCAGATATGGTCGTTTTGTTGAGCATTTATTAACTGTTTATTGGATAGAGCACCTGCATTTGGAATCAGGAATACCTGGGTTCAAATTAGCTTCAAACACCTGCTACTTCCATGCCCCTGGGCAAGTCACTTAATCTGTTTGTCTGTTTCCTCATCTGTAAAATGGGAATGATAATAGCACCTTCCTCCCAGGGTTGTTGTGAGGATCAAATGAGATCAATTAGTCTTAAAACACTTTGAAAACCTTCAAGTGTTATATAAACGCTGACTATTATTACTAGTCTTTGATACAAGGGATGGTTCAGGTAGTATATCGGGAAATTACCATGGTGTGTGTGTGGGGGGGGGGGGTGCAAGCATCCATAAAATGTTTTTTTTTCTTTTTAAGAACCTGAGGGCTACACTCAATGATCCCTCAAATAAAAGAGGCAGTGGCAGAGGGACAAGAGTGCTACATTTGGAATCAGAAGACCTGGGTTTGATCTTAACTCTACCATTTACTGTATTTTTATTGTGTGACTTTGGACAAATTGCTTACCCTCTCTGGAGCTCACTCACCTTAAGGACTAAGTGGACTAAGGGACTTCTGGGATGTCTTCTAGCTCTAAATCCTTTGAACCCTAAGTAATAATGTTCCCATGGTAAGAAATCCACCAAAACTAAAGATTGTACCTGGCCTTGCCTAACGGCCAGTTGGCTAACCCAATAGAAGACTTGTCTCCTTTTTCTTTTTTTTTACATTCATGTAACAACTGCTGCTCTTAAATGAGTTCTGCCTAAGTGGATTGTGGGAGAAAACAGGTAAAAGACAAAAATTGGACTCCTGCAAACATTTGTAATATCCCTGCACCCCATGTGCCTGACCCACAGCTGGATATTGATGGCTACGTTTTCAAACACGAAGGAAAGGACAGAGAGGCTACATAGCAAATCATTCCTGGAAAAGACAAATCCCGAAGGAGTTTATCCTCCCATCCTCACCTTCCTAGGTGCAGCCAGGGTCATCTTCTTCCCATTCCCACCTCTGTATTCCATTCCAGCAGAGCATGAATCTTGTCTGATAGGAGGTATGTGATGGAGTCTAATCTGCTTAAAAGCCAGGCAGCATGTGCTTTCTCCTAAACTTGAGCTGTCACCTTAGACTAGCTGTTCATTAGAAAAATGGTATGTGGGGGTGGGGGTGAAGAGGAGGATGGAAATGGGGGAAATTTTATTTCACAATAGCTTGGTTTGGCTTGCCAACTTCTGGCATTCTCTGTCTCTCTGTCTCTCTGTCTCTGTCTCTGTCTCTCTGTCTCTGTCTCTCTGTCTCTCTCTCTCTCTGTCTCTCTCTGTCTCTTTCTCTCTCCCTCTCTCTCTTTCTTTCTCTCATGATTCCAGTGAACCATGTAATGGAGGAAATCCTCTTCTTATAGTATTGCCTTTATATGGCTGATGAACTGAGAGATTTTTAAACTAGATTATCTATGTAAAGAGTCCTGGTCTTCACTTACTACCTCTGTGTCTTTGAGCAAGCAATTTCTTCAGCTGTCATTTTAAGAGGCTGAGACTAGCATCTAATCCCTGATAATCTCTAAAATGCTGACATTCTCTGACTGAGCCAACCAAAGCCACTCCACCCTCCTCTCCAGAGGGTGTGGAGTTTTCCTTTTTCTCATTAACAGAGCACTCTTGGGTGAAGGGGTTCAAAGTAACCAGATCCCCTTCCCTGGCTGGCATCATGGCTCAGAAGCAAGAAATCAGTCCTCTGATACAATGCTACCGTTATCACTGACCCAATATTAATCCAATGCAGTCCAATAAACATTTCTAAACACCAGTGACACTAAGGAAAAGTGGTCCATTTATTGGAATTTATTCCAATTCTTAATGTAATATAGTGCAGATAATATAACCCCCTTTTCTTCCTCTCCCTCATATCAAGAAGCGCAGTTTTACTTTCCTACTTCCTACACATGTAAGGAATGTCTAGTGCAAAGGGCACTTAGGAGACAGAAGGTCAGAGTTCCTGTCCAAAGCCAGCTGTTTATTTATTAGCTCGATGACTTGGGGCAAATTACCCAGTGTCCTCAACTCTACTTTGTACATTACTCAGGTCCCATCTCTTGGAGATCTTCATTGTACTTAGTGTTCTCCCCTACACCTCCAGAGTGCTTTGGTTTCATTCTGCATGTATTACCTTTATACTTATCTGTGAAGATATTTTCTCTTCCTGGTAGGATGTTACTTCTTTTCCAGCAAGAACTTGATTCTTTTGTCTTTGTATCTTCACTGGTTAACACTTATTAATCATTCAATAAATACTTGCTGAATTTTAAATAAGAAATCAGGAAAGGAAGAGAGTCATGGCTACCTAATTAGAAGATATCACTAGCTGATTTTTCTTTAGAAAGATCTGTTTCCAGTACAATAATGAAGTGGTTTTTAGATAATAAAGGGGATAGGAAAGAGAACTTGGTTCCCTGGAGCTGAAGAGACCTCACTCTATATTAACTCTATCTCAAAGTTGCTTTAATTTGCATTTCTCTAATCAATAATGATTTAGAGCATTTTTCCCCCATGAGTATGTATATATATATATATATATATATATATATATATATATATATATATATATATATATATATATATATATATATATATATGGCTTTGGCTTCTTTCTCCAAAAACTGCTTCTTCATATACATTGATCACTTATCAATTGGGAATGACTCATTTTTTAAAATACATTTGACAAAGTTCTCTATATGTTTAAAATATAAGGCCTTTATCCAAGAAATTGTCCATAAAAATTCCCCCCAGTTTTCTTTCTGATCTTGGCTACATTGGTTTTATTTGTACAAAATCTTTTAAATTTAATACAATCAAAATGATTTATTTTGTATCTCACAATATTCTTCATCTCTTATTTATTGATAAATTCTTTTCCTATCCATAAATCTAATAGGTAATATGTCCCATGTTCTAATTTATTTATAATATCTCCCTTTATGTCTAGATCATCTATCCATTTTGACCTTGTCTTGGTAAATGGTATGAGATATTGGCCTCTACCTAGTTTTTGCCAGTCTGTTTTCCAAGAGATTTCATTCTTTTTTTTTTTTTTGCTTTTTTTGGAGGGTAATTGGGGTTAAGTGACTTGTCCAAGGTCACACAGCTATTAAGTGTTACATGTCTAAGGCTAGATTTGAAATCAGATCCACTTGACTTCAGGGCTGGTGCTCTATTCACTGCGCCACCTAGCTGCCCTAAGATTTCATTCTTAAGAAACACTTAAATAAGGAACTCTCCTTGGAATGTCTATAATGGTTATTATGCTAGCTGGATTGAGCAAGTCATGCTCTGCCTCTTGCAACTGCTTTCTTTGTATCTAGAAACTGATTAATATAATCTAATATTGGAAATTAAGAACATTACAGACATTAACTTTCTATGAACCAACCAGATTTGGAGGTGAATGGGACCATCATTGGCTAACATTTTCTTTCTTCTCTGATACCTGGATGGACTAAGTTGGAGAACTGATTCAGGATGAAAGATTGAAAGAGCAGAGTAACATGCATAAAATCAATTCTGAGTTCTATAAGAAGATCTCTCTGTGGCTTCCAATCCAGTGTTCAGACCCTGCCATATATCTTACATGTTTTCCTAAAAAGATTTGGGAATATTGAAAAATTTGATAGATGGTTCTGATTGACCAAATATTTTGGTTAATATTTATTTAATTGTGCATATTCTAGTCTAGTGGTTCTCAAACATTTCTTGCTTACAGCACAGTATTAGTCTTTACTGGGAATCAGGGCACACTACAAGAGATTTGGCTGACTTACACATACATAATCAATTGCACTTCTATGGTTGGAGTACTGCTCAAGTCCTGACTCTTGCCTTCACTTGTGTAATTATAGGCAATTCATTTAACCTCTCTGAGTTTCAGTTTCCTTACCTACAAAATGGGAGTAATTATTGAGTATTGTTGTGAGAATCTTGTGAGCACATGTATTGTAGCCATTATGTCAAATAAGGATGTTTTTGTCTCATTTTTGGAAATGTTTGTGCCTTTAATTTCTTTTCATGTCTTTTTGCTTTTACTAAACATTTCTAGAACTAAGTCAAGTAACAATGGAGAAAGGGATAATGCTTGCTTTGTTGTTGTATAGTCATTTCAGTTGTGTCTGACTCTTCCTGGCCCCAGTTGGAGTTTTCTTGGCAAAGATTCTGGGGTGGTTTGCTATTTCTTTCTTCAGCTCATTTTACAGATGAGGAAACTCCAAGGTCACACAGCTAGTAAGTTTCTGAGGCTGGATTTGAACTCAGGAAGATGAGTCTTCCTAATTCCAAGCCTAGTACTCAATCCACTGCACCAACTAGCTGTTACCATCCTTGCTTTACTCCTGTACTTACTGGGAAAGCTTCTCATATTTTCCTGTTACAAACATTACTAACTTTTGGTTTTTAGATATACTTTTATTATATTAAAAATTCCTTCTATGTCTTTGTTCTGCAGTTATTTTTTTTTAGCATAAATGAGCTTTGTACTTTGTCAAAAGCTGGGGGGGGAGAAAGCATTTACCAATTTTATTATGTAGTTTGGGGTATTTTTATTTTTAATATGATTAATTATATTGTTTCCATAATGTTGAACCATCTTTGTATCCCTGTCATAAATCTAACTTAGTCATAAGGAATAATTTTTATATTTTCTCCTTGATCTGGGAACTCTGGAACCTGGCTATAACATTCCTAGGAGTTTTCTTTTTGGCATCTTTTTCAAGATGTGATTGGTGAATTCTTTCAAGTTCTATTTTCCCCTCTGCTTCCAGAATATCAGGGCAATTTTCCTTGAGAATTTCTTGAAGGATGATTCCTACGTTCTTTTTCTGATCATGGCTTTCACATAGTACAATAATTTTTAAATTGTCTCTCCTGGATCTATTTTCTTGGTCAGTGTTTTCAAGGAGATATTTCACATTGCCTTCTATTTTTTCATTTGTTTGGATCTGTTTAATAGTATCTTGATTTCTCATAAAGTCATTTGCTTCCATTTGCTCCACTCTAATTCTGAAGGAATTATTCTCTTCAGAGAGCCTTTGAGATTCTTTTTCCATCTGGCAAATTTGACTTTTTAAGGCATTCTTCTCCTCATTGGCTTTTTGGTCCTCTTTTTGCCATTTGAGTTAATCTATTTTTTAAGGTGTTATTTTCTTCAGTCAGGTTGTTGACTCTTTTCATGATTTTCTTATATCATTCTCATTTCTCTTCCCAATTTTTCCTCTACTTCTCTTATTTGGTTTTCAAAATCCTTCTTAAGTTCCTCTATGGCTTGTAACAAATTTACATTTTTCTTGGAAGCTTTTGTATGGGAGTTCTGACTGTGTTGTCTTCCTCCTGATCCATGATTTGATCCTTTTGGTCCCCAAAAAAGGAACCTGAAGTTGAATTGCTGAACTTGGTTTGTTTCCTTTGCCTGCTTCTGTTGCCAGTCAATTAACTTGATTTTTGAGCCACAGTAGATCTCTGCTTCCTGGGGTGAGAGCTTTGTCCAAAATTGCTGGAGTTTTTGCAGCTGCCAAAGTTAGTAGGAAGCCGCAGTCTCTGCAGCCCCCACCAGCTTTGGCTCATTGGTCACACACCTCAGGACCACCACCCAAGACTGAGATCCCTATCCAGGCAGGTTGAGGCAAGAACACTTAGCCTCTGAATGGTGGCTTGGCCCCCTGCAATCTACAGTCTGAGGGCTCTGAAGGAACCACATGGATGTAGCTGCACAGCTGCCACTTCAGGCTGCTTCTAGTTCTGGAGGCAAACAGCTGGACCCTCTCCCCTAAATTTAGCTGAGTTCTACTGACCTTTCACTTCATCCTTGTTTCTTATGGGTTGGTAGTTCTGGAAACTGCCACAGCTGCCAGTTGCGGCTTGTCCTGGCCACCCTGGGGGTTACAGTTATGGTTTCAGGGCAGGCTGGTTTTGGCTTCCAGCGTGCTGGGATGAGCCCTTCCTGTCCTGCCTGCCGGGTTGCCTTCAGTGGGAGCCTTGTTTCTCTGTACTTTTGTGGGTTCTAGAGCCCTAAAATTTGTTTAGAGACATATTTTATAGGTATTTGAGGTTGTTATGGGGGAGCTGTGGAGTTCTCCTGCTTCTATGCCACCATAGGAATAATTTTTTAAAAAAAAATATAGCGTAATTTGTTGGCTAGGATCTCCCAAGTTACCTTGCTAACCTTATTTCATATTCTTCTCCTTATACATTCTGAGTTGTAATCAAATTGAACTACCCACTATTTTCCAACCCCTGTGCCTTTTCACAAATTATAGTATCCCGTTTCCCTAGAATATACGTCTTTCTAATTTTTCCATTGCAGTTCTTTCTTTTGCTCTAAGATTCAACTTAAGTGCCACTTTCTCTGTTTGTTTCCCTCGTCTCTCAGCTATTAGTGTTTTCTTCCTATCCAGACATTCTTATATGATTCTGTATGATTTTTTCCCTTGCCCCAATCTTTCCTGCATTGTATCGTACTTAGCAATATTGTTATTGTCTTCAAATGGAATTTAAGAACTTTAAGAACATGGACTGTTTTATCACTGTATTTGTATCTTAGGTTCTTTGCACACAGTTTGCTGAATTGAATAACCTGTTGAAGTCCTGGAGTTTAGTGGAGGAGGCAGGCTAATTGGTTAGATAGTTAATATAGTAATGCCATATCTACTGAGACTACACTCAATACCAATGGTTAATAAAGTCTTAAAAAGGTCAGCTTCTACCAAAAGTCTTAGAAAAGGGATCTGTGGGACTATGTGAGTGGGGATAATTTTCTGTTTGAGATATAACACAACTATATCTTTTTAACTATTTGTGCCTGACCTGTGGTAGTGTATTCTGAGCTTGTATTGGTCTGATCGGACACAATCAGACACATTGAAACTTGACTCTAGCACAGTGATGTCATCTTGGTCCTCTTCAAGAATGAAGGACAACAACCAACCAAACGTCTTTTTACATTTAGTATTGGCATGGTGAGTATATTAGGCTTTAAGTATTAAAATTCCCTCTTCTTAGGGGCTATTTTTCCTAACTCCCCATATTTGTTTTAAGGTGAAATTTCTCTAAAATTATCAACCTGCATGCGTTCTATAAACAGGACCTATCTTTTAAAGAATCTTTACGTATGTGTATTTGTGTAGGAAATTAGTTGAATACTTCTATCGATAATCATCTTTTAGCCAGGGTGGCTCAGGGGAAACCAGGACATACTTTTATTTAGAGATTAGGGGATATCTCCCCTTCTCCGAGCAGTTCTTATAATTGCAATTATATGATATTGCCACGGAAAAAAGGTGGATTAGAAATATATACTCATGTAGGCCTTGAAATAGCAGTTGACAACTTGTGTCAAAGGTAACAAAAAACAAGACTGGGTCACAGTGGTCAGGTTTATAAGAAGAGACAATCCCTATAGAGGAGTAAAATAGGAGAGAACTGAGCTGGAACATGATTGAACTTCTCTTAGATCAAATCATATCCCCCTATCCCTTGCCTTACAAAGCCGCAGTCCTTCTATGGAATTGTCCTTTGGAAATTTAAAGCTTCATGTAACATGTGATCTGACAAAATACATTCCAGAGGGAGCATAATTTTTGGTACTAAAAATATGTCTGTTTATTAGAGTCATGTTAAATATTGTACCTTCTTGTTCTTCCTCCTACTCTTCTGTTATGTGTTGTACTTTATATGGCTACCTAACTTTCTTGCTCCTGTCCCAGTTTTGAGAGACAAGGGGACTGTTCCACCTCCTACCCCATGCTCGCCTTTTTTTGGATTATCTGTTCATTCCATGGAGTACAATAGTATCTATATTTCAGTAATTCTACTACCAAGAACCAAACTTTGGTAAAGCGTTTCTTAGGCCCTGATCATATCTCTTCTGCCGATGTCCTCATGTTCAAAGCTAACCTTGTATCCTGGCAAACTTGCCTACTAGTTGAAAGGCCATGATAACCTACACTGGTTTCTTGTGGGATGACACACACACATAACCCCCATTCCAACCCATAGTCCCCATTTAAAAGGAACTATAATCCATTGCCAAAGAAAGTTTTGAAATGTTCTTTCCCAGAAACCTTTCCTGTACAATCTTTCCAGGTTGAAATCTTTATGTTCTGTTTTGTTTTGCCTTTTGCTAGCTATGTGAGCTTCCTTCAATTTTTCTGAACCTCTGTTTCCTCATCTGTCAAATGTGGATGGTACATAAGACAGAGGCAACCAGGTGGTACAGTGTTAGAGTACTGAACTTGAAGTCAGCAAGACCTAAGTTCTAATCCTCCCTCAGATAGTAGAAGTTGTGTGCATCCTAAGCAAGTTGTTTAGCTTTTATCTACTTTAATATCCTCATCTGTAAAGCAAGGATAACAATAAAACCTGCCTTCTAGGGCTGTTGTGAGAATGAAATAATAGAATTAAATCTCTATGCAAACCTTAAAGGGCTATATAAAAGTTAGTTATTATTATGTTACCTAATTCCCAGAGTTGCTGAGAAATGTTCTTAGTCCATTATTCTATATTTAGTAGGTAGATGTGCTGTAACCAATGAAAAATTTGTCCAAATTGTAAGAGGTTGTAAGCTCTTTGAGGGTAGAGACTGTCTTTTCACCTTTTTTTGTACCCTAGCACTTAGCACAATGTCTGACACATAATAACACTTAATAAATGTTAATTGATTGATGATTGATTGTTTCAGAAATGAAAGTCAGAGTGAGGACAAGATTAAAATGATTATTTCAGAAAGGAAAGTCAGAATGAAGATGAGATTAAAATGAAAGAGAAAACTGTCCACTCTCAAGGAGCTTACATTTTACTGGGAATAGCCAATTCCCAGTGTAAGGGTAGAGTTGAAACTAGCCCCCCTCATTTTATCCTTGATACTTTAACCAGGTTGAGCCCACATCTCAATTACTCACCCCTCATAGGTCTCAGACAAAGTACTAAAAAATCCTTCAAATCAGAAAGCAAATAACACATGGCACATAGCCCAGGACACTCGGTCTTGCCCAGGGGATCATCCATAAATGATCTGTTGAGTTGAGAAGGGATGAAATGCAAAAACTGGAGCAAGTAAGGCTTTCTAGCACATTTCTGGGGAGAAATTTCCTGGAGGGAGCTGGCAGGGACAGAGGAGAGCAAGGAGAAGCTTCAGGTTCAGTCTTGGCTCAGTCTCCTGCTCTACATACCACTGCACACACATACCTTTGACCAGAGGAGGATCTTCAGAGCTTTGAAAGATACAGAGGATGTTGGACCTTCCATCTTTACCTTGGCATTCTAACCACATCTCCTGATTGGCTGGCAGTAGTATCTCTATCAGGAACCAAGGACAGACCAGATTCAAGGCATGACAAGGAGGCTCTCAAAGAAACTGTTGTTGTTCATCCTTCATTTTCAAGGAAGACCAATGACATCATGGGATGATGTCTTGATTTTTGAGTAAATTGAGTTTAAGTGAGACAGTTTCCCAAAATTATCAGCCTCACTCTTTCTTCCAGTGTCACTGAAGTCCATTGGCAAGACAAAAGTTGAGATAACTGGTGATAATGTGGGATGCCATGGATGGCCTTGGTCTCTTCCATATTTGACCAAACTATTAAGCACTGAACAGCACCTGATTTAGCTGTCTTCATGACCTTTGGAACAAATTATTTTCATCCGCCAATTGCAGCAGGGGAAGTCTTCATATGTTTGGGGTAAACACCCCCTAACTCAATAACAGGTTTGAGGCCTGTGGGTTACCCTCAATCTGATTTAGCTTGTCTGCCAAGATGGATTTACCAGGGTGTGGCTGTTGTGCATGCTATAACCTCTGGGAACCATGGGTGAGAGTTAGATGAAGATGAACACCAACTTTGAACAACTTTGAACAGGGCTTGACAAGCTTTCACACCAGAGATGCTAGTCCTTCCTTAATATCCAGATTATATAATGCCTGAAAGATCTTCTTGATCACCCCGCAAATGGGAGAAAAGAACTTCCAGTGATCAGGAGATCTGAATTCCCTTCTTGCCACATATGCTCTCTAAGCTTCGGCCAACTTTTGCCTCTACTCTGCATGTATTTGTGGGAGATACAGACATTTGGGGGACATTTTATACCAACTTTTCTTCACATACCACCTCAGTACATACCCCTTTCTGGAAGCTGCTTAAGGCTTGCTGACTAAACCGATTTTCAGCTAAGAATCTTGAGGGGAAGCACACCAGTAGATGCTTTAGGTAACAGCATTAGAGCAGTGGTTCTCAACCTTCCTAATGCCACAACCCATCAATACTCATATGTGGGTGTATCTGCATGTGGGCAGACCCGCCTGGAGACCGATAGAGGAGTGGTGTCTCAGTTCCTAAGACCATCGGAAATATGTGTTTTCCAGTGGTCTTAGGTGACCCCATTTAAACCCCCAAAGGGGTCGCAACCCACAGGTTGAGAACCGCTGCTTTAGGGGCACCCCCTAGAGAGCTAAGGGAGAGATGCAGCCAGCCTAATTATGGGTGCCTGACTTATCAGTTTGAGGAGGAACCCAAAACTTATATGGCTTACATATATGTTGATAAATAAATACAAAATAAAAGTAATTTCAAACGAGCAAGAGCACAAATAATGGGGGGGGGGAGAGGGAGTGGCACAAGTAAGTAAATGTATTATGTAAGAGGAACTAGCTAAGATATGTGTCAAAGCAAACTAAGAGTTCCAAGAAGTGGAGCTAAGGAGGGAGTGCATTCCAGACCTGATGGACAAAGATGGATGTGGGAGCTGGAATATCATAAGATCATGGATTTGGAGCAAGTGTGTACAACTTGCAGCCACAGGCCACTTACAGCCCTGGGGAAGCTTGTAGCATGCCATTTCCTCTACATACAAAGGATGTTTTCTTCTCCATGTTTTGTGGGCCTTTCAGAATCCTTTGGCATACTACAAGCTGCTCACTAGTCCAAGGGCCACAAGTTGTACAGGTCTGATTTAGAAGTTAAATAACACTTGAGGACATCTTAACCTCCATGAAGGGATTGAATAGAATCTAGTGACTAGATGATCATAGAATCTTAAATCTAGACCTACAAGTGACTACCGAGGATTCAGTCTAACATCCTGATTTTACAATTGAAGAAATAGACCCACAGAGGCTATGTCTTGCCCAAGGTCACACTTACATTGGGAATAACTAGTAAGGCAGTTTGACTGGAACAGGGAGTATATAAAGGGAAGGACCAGGCTCTTGGCCTTGCTCAGATCTGGTTGGGGTAAAAGAAGAAAGAAAAAGGAAATTTAAATTCATCCTGTAAAAAAACCAAACAAGACATGGTTCCCACCAAACTGAACATTTATTTTGTCAGGGCTCAACGGTCTATTTCTACGGCTTTATCTTGCTTGTTTTCACCCTCCTAAACCCTCTAGGTCAGGGATTGTAAGGCTCTGGTACTCTTTCCAGCTTTGTGTTTGTCTCTTAACAAGTCCCTTCTGTTCCCTGTTTCTTGTTCTCAGGATGGGCTAGAATGGGTGGTGCTGTGTTACACAGATTGCTGGATAACACTTGGCTCCATGTACTTGTTTTGGGAGACACTGATCTTGTCTCAAAGAATCTGAATACCCATAAATGAATGCAGCTACCCTGGGAGTCTCACCTTTATCCAATGGGGGCAGCACATCTTTGACATCTAAGAAAGAAGAAGAATCAGCAGTTCATGAGAGGTGGGCTCTTATTCTAACTTACTTGGACTTCTTGTGAGAGAAAATCCCCAAGCAGTCATAGCAGCAATTCAAATTCAATAAACTTTTCTTAAATGTCTGCTATGTACAAGGCATTGTGGTAGGGATTGAGAGATACAAAAATCACAAATCCTACTTTCAAGAAGCTTACATTTTAGTAAGGGAACTTAGCTCACATTTGGGCTTTCACACACATGCTCATTTGATCCTCACAACAATCCCACAATATACATAGAATGTGTATCTTTATCCCCACTTTTCAGATCAGTAACCCAAGGTCTAAAGTGGTTAAATGATTCACTTCAGATTCCACAGGGAAGGAGTGGAAGAGTTAGGGTGAGAATCCACATCCTCTGGTTTGAAACCTATTGCTTTTCACCTCCTCATATTATCCCAGGATCATAGTGTATCTACCAAGTATAATGTCTAAAAATAAAGGGTTAGACAGGTTGAATGACTGGTCTAGGGTTACACAGCAGGCTGTCAGAGGTAGAAAATGAACCAATATTTCTGTGGTTCCAAGGTCAGCTCTGTATTCAATTTAAATGTCACTTATTTATCAAAGTTGTTTGTTCTCAAAGAGGACCATGACATCCTGAAGGTGATGCCATGACTTACAAGTGAATTGGATTTAAGTGAATTGGAGAGTTGTGCAAAGTCACCAGCCTCACTCTGTCCCCCAGAGCCAATGGTAAGATATAGATCAGGACAAATGGAGATGGTCCCAGGTGCAGTGGGAATCCTTGGCCTTTTTAAGCTACGGTCTTCCCCAGGTCTCGGTTTGACTAAAGCAATATCCATTTAAAAAACTAATGTTTATAGAAAAGCATAGACAGGCTTCCATGAAATAATGCAGAGTGAAATGAGCAGAACCAACGAGAACATTGTATACAGTAACAGCAATATTTGTTTGAAGAGTAACTGTGAATGACTAAGCTATTCTAAGTAACAGAAACATTCAAATTACCTATGAAGAACTCATGAAGGAAAATGCTATCCACCTCCAGAGAAAGGAGGAAGAGAGGGAGGGAGATAACTCAGAACTCAATTATGTAACAAAAAATAAAGAAAAATAAAGAAGTGATGTTTCACTGATTTTT
>CM053597.1:54165163-54176036 GCA_028646575.1 Pseudocheirus occidentalis
GTTGACTCTCTTTTCATGGTTTTCTTGCATCATTCTCATTTCTCTTCCCAGTTTTTCCTCCACTTCTCTTATTTGTTTTTCAAAGTCCTTTTTCAGATTATCTATAGCTACTAGGCATTCTTCAAGTGTCTTGGAAGCAGTTGGTGTGGGAGTTCTGAATGTGTTGTCTTCCTCCTGTTCCATGCTTTGATCCTTTTTGTCCACATAAAAGGATTCTAGAATTTTATTGCTGTTCTTGTTTTGCTTCCTTTTCCTCATGTTGGCCAGTCAATTAATTGGTTGGGTTTTTTTAGCTTTGTGAAACTCTGCTTCCAGGGGGGAAATCTCTGTTCCAAATCTCTGGGGTTTTCCCAGCTGCCGGAGCTATTAGGGGGAGTGTTGCAGCCTCCCCTAGCTTTGGCTTTCTAAAGGCGCTCCCCAGGACCACCACCCAAACCACTATCTGGATCCATTCCACTCAACGCAAGAGCACTTGGCCCTGATCAAGTGACTTAGCCCCCCTGTGGGATCCACAGGCCAGGGGCTCTGAAGCAGCCCAGGAGGGGCAGCCACCAGTTACAGCAGTTTCTGCCCTTCCCCCCCTGCTTCCTTGCCCTGGGGGTAGGTTGGCCGAACTGCTTTTCCTCCCCCAAATTTAGCTTGAAAGCTTCACTCGCTTTCACTTTTTAAAAATCCTGGCTTAGTAGATGTGAAGATTTCTCCAGGTACTTTAGATCTTCTCTGAAGTAGACTCACCCTGCGGCTTGGGAGTCTTGGCTCCTCCTGACCACCCTGGAGCCTGGCCGCATGGCAGTTTTAGGCTGGGCTGGTCTCGGCTCCCGCCTGCAGGCCCATGAGGATGAGCCCCTGCTGCCGAGCCGCCTTCTGTAAGAGATGAGTTTTCTGTATTTTTTGAGTTTGAGAGTTCTAGAATTTGTCCAGAGTCATATTTTTATGGGTGTTCAGGGTGGCTGCGTGGGAGCTGCGGGATCCTGCTGCTTCTATGCCGCCATCTTGGCTCCGCCCCCGGAACTCTTGGGGCTCATATTCTAATAGGGGAGATCACATATATGGAAGGTTTTGAGAAGTTCCCATCGTCCTTAGGGGAGAAGAGCAAAGCAGATGTTAATGCTTTTTCTTAATGCCACACCCACTGGCAGCCTCTGCTGACAGCACGAAGGACTTTAGGGCTGAGAACTCTGTTTTCTAGATCTCCGGTAGCTGTGCAGGAGCGGAGGGCAGGCTGTTTCTCTAGGGCTGTGCGGCCCAGAATGCAGGCACTGGGCCGTAACCGTTGCTATTCCCAGGGCTCTTGGGTTCAGGGTCCTGGCTGTCTTCATTAGGGTGTGAGAGATGATGACCAAGGTGGCTGGTGGTATTTTGATATGATATTTGATGATATGGGTGTGACACTTGGAGCCATAGGAGCTGATGAGATCACTAAGCAATAAGATGTCTAGACTAGAGGGAGGAAAAGGGCTCAGAAGAAAGCCTTGGGTCTGGGACTAAAGGGAAGACAGAAGGGGAGAGAACCAGAAAAGAACCATTGCTAAAATAAAGAAGCAAACATACAAAAGACCACAGAGGAGAGAGTATCCGGGAGTAGTCGTCAACAGGATTACCCGGGGAAGAGAGGACAAGAAAGACCAAGAGCGAGAAAAGGTCAAAAGGCCATCAAATTTTAAAATTAAGACATGATCAATGATTTTGGAGAGATTAATTTCAGCTGAGATGAGGTCATAAGTGAGATCAGAAAGGGGCGAGAAGGAAGAGACAGGAGAAGTAAGGCAGCATATGTGAATGTTTTTCACAGAAGTTTGGGTGTGAAAATTAATTGATATAACAACCCGATATGGGGAAACAAGGAAAGATCACATAACAGATCTCTGAACCCAGGGCTCAAAGCAGGCTCAGAGGTCTGGGAACCAGCAAGGGGCCACATGGGATAACAACTCCTACTAATATTTACATAGCACTCTAAGATATACAAAAGGCTTACATGCCTTTTCTCATTTGAGCTTTGAAATCAATCAATCAACAAGCATTTATCAAAAGTATACATCAGGACTGTGAGGTAAGTACTACAATTTTTCCCATTATATAGACACAGAAAATGAGGCTGACTGAGTTTCCTATGATCACATAGTTAGTAAGTGGGATCTCATTCTAGCTCTATCTGATTCCAAGTTCATGGCTCTATCCACTAAGTCATCTGATCTGACTGAATCAGAAGTTCCAGAGGACTTGGGTTTGGATCCAAAGTCTGCCAGTGAAACTTTGACTTATCAATGTTACCACAATGATAATAATGGCCATAGCTACCATTTGCATAGCACTTTAAGGTTTACAAAGAGCAGCTAGGAGGTACAGTAGAGTGCCTGACCTGGAGTTAGCAACACACATTTTCTTGAGTTCCAATCTGGCTTCAGATACTTCCTGGGCAAGTGACTTAAGGCTGTTTGCCTCAACTTTCTTGTCTTTCAAATGAGTGGTAGAAGGAAATGGCAAAGCACTCCAGTATCTTTGCCAAGAAAAACCTAAATGGCATCACAAAGAAGAACTGGCCATGACTGAAAAGGCACTTTACAAATACAATTTTATTAGATCCTCCAAACAACCCTGGGAGGCAGGTGCTTTCCTGCCCCCCCTCCCATTTTACTGATGAAGAAAATAAGGTAGAGATGCAGTAACTTGCCCTGGGTATGTGATCCCCCCATTAGCTGGGTGACCCAAATTATCAACAATCTCCAAACTTTAACATCTGATGACTTTCCTTCACTCATCTTTCTTGAACTTTCTTCATCATTACACTTTCTCCTGGATATGTCTCCTCTCTGGGTGGTTTTTTGTTAGTTTTGTTCTGTTCTGCTGTTTGTTGTTGATGTTGGGTTTGCTTTTGGGGGAGGGGGGTTTGCTTGTTTTTTACCACAGCTTTCTCCGGTCTAGGGTATATGGCCACTTTTGCCCTCAGATCTTCCTGACTCCAAGTACAGCATTCTCTCCATGATATCACTTAGATACCATCCAGAAGTGAAAAGAGCCTGACAGGAACAAGTCACGCATCCTCTTTGACCAAGTAACCTCATCTGAAATATGATGTGATTAGACTCAATGAGTTAATATATAGAAATCACTTTGCAAACCTTTTGTAGTGGTTCAGTCACATCGGACTCTTCTCAACCTCATTTTTGAGGTTTTAATGGCAAAGATACTGGAGTGGTTCACCATTTCCCTCTCCAGATCATTTTACAGATGAGGAAATTGAGGTAAAGTGGGCAAAGTGACTTAACCAGGGTCACATAGCTAGTGAGGTCAGATGTGAACTCAGGTCTTCCTGACTCCAGGCCCAATATTCTATCTACTGGGCCACCTAACTGCCCTGAAAACCTTAAAGTTCTATAAATAGGAGAATGAGAACGATGACTAGATAATGAACATCTCAATTATTCTGTCAAATGTAGAAGACTTAAGGCTAGGGTACAGTGACAGGAAAGTTTAGAAAGAGGTAAAGATGAAAGTATAAACACTTAAGACAAAGATCTCTTGAATCAGCCAAAGAGCTAGAATCCTGAAGAAGGTGACAGAGGTTCAGCAAGTCCGGAGGCCCGTGTCTCCTGGCCTAGGCATCAGAGTAAATCACGCTTTGAAAGCACAGAACAAAATGTGTGCAGGAGGGAGGGGAGTAACTAAGCCTAAATTATATAACACTGTCCAATCATGACTGCTACACATTTTAACCCATTGGGTCTTTCCATATCCAGTGAGGTATGCCATTCAAATATCATCCCTATTTTACAGAAGATGAACTCGAATCTCAGAAAGTATATAAGACCAGGCTGAGGTCACACAAATTAAAATGGCAGAACCCAGAACTGTTATAAAGGCAAGGTCATCCAACCCTCATTTACACAAGAAGCCTTAACAAGGAGTTATCCAGACCTTGCCTGTGGATCTCTCTGGTTGGGGAGCCCACCTATCTCAAACATCTCTATCTTTCTATAATTTTTACTCATTGTTCTTAGTCTACCCTTTGGGGCCAAATAGAACAATTTTCATTCTACCTCTTCACCTCCTTAAACATTTGAAGACAGTTTTTGTGCCTTACCCATGCCTTTCTTGTACCCCTTTATCCCCTCCCTGCTCTTCTTTTCTTGAGGCTAAACAGTCCCATGTCCTTCAACTTCTCCTCGAATGACTCAGTCACATGACCCATCACCATCCTGGTTGCTTAGACACTTTCCAGTCCATCATACGTTCTCTTATTATGGTGCCCTAAAGAGAACACAATGTTCCTGAAGTGGCTGGATCTGGGCACAGCAGAAGGCCACTCTCAGCTTTCTTGTTCGATCACGATGCCTCTCCTTATGCAGTTCGGGTTAACATTAGCTTTTTAGTTTCTATCACATCACATGAAGAGTCAATGCTTGCATTTCATTAAATAGCAATCTACCTTTTTTCCAAAGGACTTGTTATTTAGCCATGATTCCTTCATCTTATATTATAAATTTTATTTTTGAACCCAAGTATGTGACTTGACATTTATTTCTACCAATTGCCATCTTAATCAATTTCACCCAGCATTCCAGCTTGTCAGTCTTTAGTGATCTTGAATTTGCCCATCTCACTAAATATTTTTTCAGTTTTGCATCACATGCAAAGTTGATAAGTATATCATCTAAGACAGCGGTTCTCAAGCTGTGGACTATGTTCAATTTGTAACAATGAAAATACATCCTGCATGTCAGATATTTACATTATGATGCATAACAGTAGAAAAATTAGTTATGAAGTAGCAACGAAAATAATTTTATGGTTGGGGGTCACCATAGCATGAGGAACTGTATTAAAGGGTTGCGGCATTAGGAAGGTTGAGAACCACTGCTCTAAGCCTTCAGAAAAGCCATCCAGATAAGCATCCAACAGCCCAGGGCAAAACCAGTTCCACAGGGCACTCAATCAGAGACCTCCCTCTAGGATGACAAGAAGCAGTGATTAACTTTGGGTCCAGTCATTCGGCCAATCCAAAATCCACCTGACTACACTATTATCTAGCCCTCATCTTTGCGTCTTGTCCAAAGGAAGGCATGAGACTTGGTGAAAACGTTTTACAAAATCCTAGGTAAACTGCATCTGTAGCACTCCCCCGAGTCTTAGTAACATTTCCAATGAAAGAACAGATTGGACAGTCATTAGCTATTCTTGACTAAGCCCAGTAGGGCCTCCCTTTCTAGACACTTGGCAATCGTCTCTTCAGTAATTACGCTCCAGAATTTTATCCTAAGTACTGAAGTTGAGCTCACCAGTCAACACTCAGCAAACTTTGCTTTCTTTCCTACTCTGGAAATTGGGACAATTGTTCTTTTCCAGCCTTGTAGCATCTCTCCCTTTCTTCCAGGTGTTTCAAAAATTTTTGACACTGCCTCTGTAGCCACACCTTTCAGTTGTCTCACTGGGATGTAACTCGCCTGCTCCAGGGAACTTGTACTCACTTAGAGTAACCAGGTGTTCTCTTTCCATTCTCTTATTTATTCTGGCTATATCCAGGGCTCTTGTTGCCTCTTTATACAACCCTTGCTCTCCTAATTGGCCCTACAATGAGTATTTTTTCCAGAGAAAGTAGTGGGCAAAAAGGGCAAGGCAGAGAGAGGGAAGCAGGCACTAAAAGGAGTTTGGAACTCCAGAAATTTATACATAAGGAAGTTCCACAGGTTCTCCCCCTGAAACAGGTCATTCTGACACTAACTAACTATGAGCCAAAAATGGTTCTGGCTTTGGAACACAGATGTGTTTTTAATGAACTTGAAGATGCTGAACTGTAGTGTGCTGAGAAAGAAAATTAATGTTTGTTGATTTTTTTTAATAGAAGAGTTTAAAATTGGGGTGGCTAGGTGAATAGGGCAGTGAATAGAGCACAGGCCCTGGAGTCAGGAGGACCTGAGTTCAAATCCAGCCTCAGATACTTAACACTTACTAGCCATATGACTTTGGGCAAGTCACTTTACCCCAATTGCCCTCCAAAAAGCAAAAACAACAAAAAAGAAGAGTTTAAAATCAACCTCTAGAGCTAAACTCACCACATTCTTGCCTCCATAGCCATTACACATCAAATCCATACCAAGCCCTGTGCAAAAGGATTACACATTACATCAGCAAGGAGCAGAAAGTTAGTATATTCCTGTTTAGCTTGGAAAAAAACCTTTTTTGGTGGCTTCTATTTAAGCTGTCTCTCCCCCTTCCCCTTTCTTTTCCTTTGTTCACTTATAACCTATCCCACACAATTATATAATAACATGCCATGTTCTCAGAACCTTCCTACCCAATCTATTCCCATTCAGACATGCACACTTCCCACTTTGCGGGCTGAGCACAAAGAGCGTTCAGCACAAACAAACTTTTATGAGGTGACGACACGGGCTTCCGCTGAACTGGAGCTGTTTTAATCAATATTTACAAGGTCCTTTCTCTTGCTGCCTTTGTGGTAAACAGTCTCAATCTCCTCATCTCCTTGGTCCCCTGACCTCTATCCCACATTTTCCTGATTGAGAAAGCTGCTTTCATTTGGATGATACCACCACTACCATTATCACCACTTCCCACTAACCTCCACGGAACCCAGTGTATGTGCAGGAAAAACAATGAACTGGGAGTCAACGCAACTAGCAAAATAGTATGATGTAGCAGAGAGAGCCCTAGCTTTGGAAAAACCTAAGTTCAAATCCTGACTCTGTTATTTATTACCCAAGTGACCTTGAGCAAATTACCAAACCTCCCTCGTTCACAATCTCACGTGTGAAACGATGGGCCCTGTTCTGTTGTTTCACGCTTGTCCAATTCTTTGTAACCCCATTTGGAGTTTCTTGGCAAAGATGCCAGAGCGGTTTGCCCTTTCCTTTTCCAGTCCATTTTACAGATGAGAAACTGAGGCAAACAGAGTTAAGTGACTTGCCCAGGGTCACACAGATAGCAAGTGTCTGAGGCTGGATTTAAACCCTCAAAGATGAGTCCAAACCTGTGGCAGCTACATAGTGCAGTGGACAGTGCCAGGTCTGGAATCAGGCTTGAAGTAGATGGCTTCTGAAGTTCTTCCCAGATCTTTGTTATGATTTCATGATCTTGTCTGAGTTAATCCAAGAAAATAAAAAAGAAATTTAAGTATAATGAAAGAAAGAATAGAGTTTTGGTTTTGGTTTTTTTTTAGAAACCAATAAACATGAAACTAAGGTGTTCTCTCCACTGATCCAGGCTGCAATGTGGCCACATCTCATTCCAAACAATTTTTATGTGTATCTTTTTGTATTTGCAGAAGTATAATGGATCGAGGACCAGTCTCTGATACAGGAAGTCCCACCTCTGACATATACTGGCTGTGTGACCATAGACAAGGCACTTAACTTCTTAGTGGTGCCCCTGGGCCACTGACAACACCCAGCAGGGTAGTGCCAACCTGCATTGGTAGAATGAGATTCTCTCCATGAAGTTCACTATTGCAATAAAATCACAAATCCAGTTAAAAAAAATCTTCTTCTAAGTCTAACATAGAGGATCTAGACAGGGCATTGGAGGCCTTTCTCTGCTTCTTGCAACATTCTGTAAATAGCAGCAGTGTTCAAATTGTCCATCTGGTCTCCCTTATTCTTGGTGCATGACCGCAGCCTCTAGCTAAGCATTAGACAGGTCTTCTATAACAGAAAAAACCCCCAGAGTCAAAAGGAAAGCAATTAGATGACACTGACACTTACCCCTCCTCAGAAGGATGGAAAGCAGGTGAACTTGGGGGATTTCTGTGGCTCCCTGGTACTGCTCCACTGTTCTCATTGTCACTCAAATATCCCAGCGATTTCTTATTATAAGCAAAGGCTGTAGGGTCTGCTTCATACCCATTCAGCGTTCCATGACCAGTTCTACTCTCTGAACTCTCCTGCTGATATTCATCATATCTATCCTCATGGGGTGCTGGAGGATTTCGTGACAATTTGTATCCATGTGAAATTAGGAGATCCTCCACACTGTACATGGTGCATTGATGTCTGTCAAAGCTCAGCCATTGGAAACCTCTCTCGGGCAGGATCCGTCACTGAGAGGAAAGATAAAAAAACTCCGTTTGCAAGGAGTCTTTCTTCCCACATGAAATGCTGAGTCGTATCTGTCCCCATGACATCCCTCTACCTATTGCAATTGAAAACCATGCCATAGATTAAGCAATAGAACAAAATACGGGTGCAAAGGATGAACTATGTATTGGTCTACTCAAGACTACTCACAATTGTGTTCAGCCAAGGAGAATAAATACATCATAGGTGCTGATTTACCATATTGCACCAAACAATTCTTTGAAAATCAGAGTTGTGATAGTTGCCCAATAAACATTTATTAAGATGGCCTCTCTTGGGTACTAGACATGGGAATACCAAGACAAAATGAAACTCTCTTGCTCTCGATGACAGGAAACAACATATTGACAGAAAATTACATACAAAATATAGACAAAGAAAAAACAAAGTAATTTCTGGGGAGGCAAGTACTAGTAATCAGGAAGGGAATGAGGATAGATAAATTTCCTGTCAAAGGTGACATGTGAGCAGAGCTTTGAAGGAAGCTAAGGATTCCAGGAGGCAGAGGTGAGGAGAGAGAGCATTCCAGTCACAGGAGACAGTCCGTGCAAAAATGCTTTTACACACAAGAGATCAGATGCCCTATCTGAGGAATGTAAAACAGTCCAGTTTGGCTGGGATGTCGAGTATCAGGAGAGTTATGTATGTACAATAAGTCTGGAAAAGGAACCTGGAAGTGCATCATAAAGAGTTTTAAACACCAGACACAGGAGTTTACATTTTATCCTAAAGGCAACCAGAAGCTACTAAAGATTTGGTTGTGGTCCTTCATTCTTGAAGAGGACCAAAATGATATCACTATGTTATGAGTCAAGTTACCATGTGTCCAACTGTGACCAAAGATTTATGAAGATGGGAACAACATGGTCAGATCTGTGCTTTGGGGATATTAATTTGGCAGTGATGTAGAGAGACCGGAAAATCAGTTAGGAGACCACTACAATCATCGAGGTAAACAGTGGGGAAAACCTGACTGGGGGCGGTGGCTGTGAGTCGAGAATGAATGATCAGAACAATCTGAAAAACTGCAGACCTTGGAATTAAGCATGTAGTTCAAAAGGACTGTGGGGAGTCTGGGAGGAGGCCAGTCTTAAATATATCTGAAGAAATCAGATGGTTAACAGGTAGGGTTAAATCCTCATCCTGATTCTCCTTGGGAAAAAGAACAAAATAAAGGCAGAGTTTAAAGCTTAAATTACAGCTTTATAGTTTCTAAAACGGGAAACTGCCAATGTCCTGTTTAATCTCATCATATCCCATTGCTTTCATCAGATACCTTTTGCCCTAGGAGTGCCAAGTGAGATCTTTAATCAAGTAGGCATGATTATCTCCTCTGAAATATATATCTAAACTCTGACTACAAGGGATCCTACCACATGGCAGTTAACTGGCATCTGAAAATAGCTTCTCAGCCTTAAGGCTTATAATAAGGAAACACTGAACATCACACACTTAGAAATATACTCCTTCCCCAAACTATTAGACAGTCTGGGCCCTCTCCTTTCCACTGGGAAACTCCTAAGAATCAAATTCCTTCCCAGTGGATTGGGGAAATCATACTGAATCTTAAAACCAAAGTCTTGGTCTATACCCCAAAAGTATATTATTATGTCAGTATACCAATAGCAGTAGCCTCTAGAGCACTGGTTCTCAACCTTCATAATACCATGAACCTTTAATACTTGTATGTAGATGTATCTGCATGTGAGCAGACTCACCTGGAGATGATAGAGGAGTGGTGTCCCAGTTCCTAAGACCATTAGAAATGTGTTTTCCAATGGTCTTAGGTGACCCCTGTGAAAGGGTCATTCAACCCCCAAAGGGGTTGAAGCCCACAGGTTGAGGACTGCTGCTCTAGAGCAAATTTTCTAGAGGCAAAACATACCATATGAAAGAAAAGGGGACAAGGAGGAAGGCAGGGAAGGAGAAAAGGAGGAAGGAGAGGGAGAAAAGGAGAAAGACAAAGAAAGAGAAAGAGAGGAGGAAGAGAAAGAAAGGGGAAATGGATAAAAGAAAGAAGGAAAGAGAAAGGAAGGAAGGAAGGAAGGAAGGAAGGAAGAAAGGAAGGAAGGAAGGAAGGAAGGAAGGAAGGAAAAAGAAAGAAAGAAAAAGAGAAAGGAAAGAAAGAAGAGAAAGAAAGGAAGAAAGAAAGATTTTTTCAGAACCTACAACACTGGAAGTTAGGTGAGGTTGTCATAAAGCTTATTTAATTTAAAAGTAGCCAGAGTCAGATTAATTGCAATTGCCGATCTTGGTCCTAAAGTACAGATGATGAAATATTATATCCATCTCAGTGGAAAGATGAGCAACTTTAGGTCCAAAATGTTGCATATTCTGTCAAACTTAGTAATTTTTTAAAGAGGGAGAGCTTAATAGGTGTGGAGTTTGTATATCAGGAAATAACTGAGAAAAAAATAAAACTTTTTTAAAATAAAATTTCTTGATTAACCCAAAGTCTTTTTTTTTAAGTCTCCCTTTTACCCCAGGGTACAGATGATGCATGTCAGCTTGGCTGAGCTAACAGCCGACACAATCCCCTCCTGTCTCTGTAGGAGTCACATCTGGACCTTGGGAGCAGCAAACCGAGCTGGCCCTTAGACACACTTTGCCGAGGGATAGAAATAGATTCTGCTGCAGGCATCATAAACAATAGTCAGGAAATGCCTCTGGACAGCTTGCAGGTGAAAGGAAGACATGTGTGCTTCCTGCTAACAGCAGTTTTTGTTCAGTTCCAAGCTCCCACTTCTGCTGACACTAACAGGATCCCTGCTTTCAAGTACTAG